>CM045494.1:43108658-43742658 GCA_024704745.1 Rosa lucieae | reverse complement strand
TAGCACCTGAAGGAAAATCAACTAACCACGTACCTTACATACTTGATGAATACTTCAGCACCGAAGAGTAAACGATGGGGAACCGCTGCAGTCGGGCCATCACTCGGGAGGTACTGAGTAACATCAAGCATATAAGGTAACCAGATCGAAACAAGTCTACAGAATCTTACAACCTAGTGCTCTGATACCAACTGACAGGACCCGCCCCGGTTTTCACCCTGAAATCCGAAGAGGCCCTGCGGGGCCCACTTTAGAAGAAATTCTACCAAAAATTTGACAGAACTTCCCCTAAAAATGGACAACCCAAAACCTGTAGAAAAACATCCACACTTCTAAATCATCCATCCTTATTCTCCTGGAGCCACCCTGCTCCCTATATCACAACATCTCACATATCTCATTCATAAACAATTCAGAATTTAAGAATATTAATCTCATAGGTTATCAGAGCAATCTAATATACAGGCGAACAAGAGAATAGAAAGCAAGATAAATGACCGATGCTTTTATAATGCGGAAGCTATGACAGCTATGCCTCAACCCCAAGTACGCTCGACCTCAAGCTAAACTGGCCTGCAAACTGGGCATTTAAAACCGAAGGGCCCAGGGGAAAACATTTAAAATCCGTTAGAGTGAGTGGACGAAAAATAAGTACTTTCAAATGTATAAGTAAAACTTAATGCTTTCCCAAGTTATTCTCTAAAATCTCGCATGCAGTAACAATCTTGAAAACACTCTTAATCATCCTCTTTACTGAAATCTCAATCACGTAACAAGAACATCTTGAAACCTCTTTAAATCTCATCCTCAATCCTTATAAAAACATCCTTTTCATGAGGCTCGTTTGATGACTGGAAAGGACTGCTGTCTAGTCATCTCATGCCATCTAGGAGGGACTGCCACCCAGATGACGCATCGGAAGGGACTGCCAACCGGAATAGGAGGCGGTGGATAGATGGGACTGCCAACTAGCCACATGTAGTAGACGGGACTGCCGACTAACCACAGGTAGTAGACGGGACTGCCGACTAACTACCTCATGTCATCTGGAAGGGACTGCCAACCAGGTGACGCATCGGATGGGACTGCCAACCGAGCTGTAGTCTGGAAGGGACTGCCAACCAGACTATTACCTAGAAGGGACTGCCAACTAGGTAAGATACGCATGTGCCAAAACTGGCCTCCTTAATAAACTGAATAGCCTCTTCAAGAACTGAAAATAACCTCTTTCAATCACTTGCTTTCGGAAAGAAACTCGATATTACCTCAATAAATCAATAATAATTCACCGAAAGCATAACTCAGTGATAACTCACTAACTCAATCTTCGATATCTCAATAAATCCTCGAAAGCATATTCACATACTCTATAATTCAATAATTGCTTTCGGAAAGAAAGCTCCATCTAACCCAAGTCTGATAAGTGCGGAATTCAAAACCCAATAAATCTCGATAAATCAATCATGCTCAAATATTTGCTAAATCCCTCGCACTCGTATATCTTCATAAAAACTTATATTCGAAAACAATAATTCTCATAATATTTTTCCGAATCAGTCACTTCCCGAAAATCATTTCCCAACTCAATAACTCATGAATGACTATCTAAAAAAATCTACTGAAAGCCCTCGGGAAGGAATTGCAATACTAATCTCGTAATCCATAAATAAATCTCGATAAACTAAATCTCAAATATTCAAAACATAATTAAATCTCAATTGTAAGAAAATAATAATAATACTGCATGCGGAATTAATTTAAAAACAAATGTCCACTCACAGTACTATTTAGGCGACCATGCATACGAGTTCCTTCGTCGAGCAATAGCTCGGTACATCGCCCTGTACACAATTATATTCCGTGAATAGTTATTCGACAAATTAATACGATTCCTAAAATCAATTCCTCATAATTACATCTCCACTTCTCCTTGGATGCAACCCAAATTATACCACTAATACCAATTCGTTAATTTAAAGGTTCCAAGGCAGAACCGAGAGATATCCGACGGTCGGATTCTCGTAATTCGATAATCGAAACCCTAAACTTCAAAAATTCATAATTAATTCCAAGCTTCTCCAAAATTCACCAAACTTCACATACAAGCTCTATGATAATTATAGAATTTAACTAGCCAGAAATTGGAATTAAAAAGTTACCCTAGCCACCGCTACCGCCGCCCACAGTGGCGGCGCCGCCGCCACCGCCGCCATCTCCGATGGCCACCAAAATTTGGCAGTAGCACCTTCTCAACACACCCATTAATTCTTTCAACTGTGACCAAGTTAGAAAATCAGCGGAAGTACCTCAACAATTAAAGAGAAGTTTGGACCCGAATCATGAATAGTAACTCAGAATTTCAAACCTTCGATTCGACCTCCACACTGCAAATCGTGGCTCAAGGCTAGGGGCAACATGATCCTTGGGAAAAACCGCTCCTTCGACGCCGGTTTTGTGGCCGGACATGGCCGGAATCGCCGGAAATCGACGAAAATCCCAAACTGCTACAGTGAACTTGTTGGCTTCGATTCGTCGTCTATGGTGAATGATAGGGTGCAAGGCATATATAGATAGAAACCTTGTTTCAAGACGAAGAGATGGACACCAATTTCATGGCCATAGGTGGCCGGACGAGGTGGTAGCGACGCCGGAAAGTTACGTCGGCGAGAGGAAGAAAACTGGAAATTTTCGGGGCTTTCCCGAAATGGAAAGTCCAGATTTCTATTTATAGACATGAATTCCACAAATTTACAAAACTGCCACTAACTTAAAACCCTTATAACTTCTTCGTTACTACTCCGATTTTTACGTACCACATATGCACGCGCTCGGTTTAACGTCCTCTACAACTTTCATGAAGAACATTTTCCCAAATTTTGACCCGAACAAAAAGTCAACTTTTAGGGCCCCCTAAAATATCGAAATGGAGCCAAAAAGTAAATGTAAATGTCGTTTACCCATCGAAAGACTTGTAAACTGGTAAATTCGGGTTCGGGACGTCACATGTGCGGAATTTGGATAGCGTAAGAATGAAAGCTACTTTAATCTGTTATTATTGTGTACCTGGGAATCTTACTTGCCTGATTTTGTTTGGGTTTGTTTTTTCTATGTTCTTGCTTCAATGTAGATAGTTATTTTTTGCACAATTGTTTAAATTTAAAGTTTTACTTCTTTCTTCAGATAAGCTTCTCAGATTGGTTCATGTCCAAGGGTGGCACACGCACGAGTATCCAGAGAATGTGGGATCTTGTTGCGTACGCTCTTGGGTTCACTGGTTTGATAGTGTGGAGCAGTTTCTATATTATATTTCTTTATGTAATGTTTCATTGAAATTGTATTCAACATAATACAGTGGATGTTCAGGACACATGGTTTTCTAATAAGGAAGCCACGTTGTTGAAATCACAGAAATTCACCCCTGAATTTGGTTTTTTTTTTTATTCCTATTTGTTCTTCAATTTAGTTTCCGCTGACCTCCTTATATGGATTCATTAGTTTACGCTGTTCTCCTTATCAAATATTGAAAAAATCTTACTAATAGTTCACTAAATAACCAGCTGAAAATTGTTTAGTTGCTTACCCTATGAAAGAGCTGTTGAGAATAATATCCTTATTTGTGTTATATTGTTTTCTTTTTCATTGCAGATTTCACAAACCTTATATTTTCCAAACATTGTAAATGTTCATCTCTTCAAGGGATGCTCAACGGAATTCATCAATCAGATTGTATGTCCAAGATTTTTGGTGTACGGCGGTCAAGCATCTGTTTTCCTTACTGAAGTAAGTAGTAAGTAACACTTACTACGTCTCTTGAGAATGCTTTCATTATTATATTAGTTTGCACCAAAAATTCTGGATCTGGTTTTGACACTACTTTGTTTCTTCAAGTTTTTCAAAGCTCTTGCATTGCATACCCTTTTCCATTATTATGAAGAGAAACTTTGAATAATCTGTTTTAAGGGAATTTCATTGAACTTTTGCGATTTATACTTCTAGCACATATATGTGTGCTGAAGAAGTAGGACTGCTGAGGGCCTTAGGGTTGACTTTTGAGCTTGTTAAGTTTATATCCATATCCTCTTATAGCTTCATAGAACATACAAGTGTGTCACTTCAGACACAACATGTTTTAATGCAGCTTTCGTCCTCACTCTTTTTATTTTTTCCAAGTAATTAAGCTGTCACTATACCCAGATTAGCCACAAATAGAAGTTTTAGATCAAAGTAATTCAATCCATGGTCTGATCAATTACATGCTTAGCCGTAATGCTTGTTATATTAACTAGCTATAAGCCTGGTCGACAGTGAATTTAGGTGTTTTTTCCTAGTAGTCATTCTTTCTGGATTCCATGTAACTCAATCCTGGTATTTAGTGCCCATCTTACATTTACATGTATTATAAGAGTGCTAAAACTATCTCACTTACATTTACATTCATCGTTAATACTGGTGGAGCAAGATTCTGAACAGATTACAAGTAAGAGTGTAAGACAGGTTGGGTTTACAGAGTTTATATGCCATATTTGATATCAAATTTGGGATTTTGTATTCTGGATTTGATGTAAGATTTCGAGGAGGAAAGATTAGGGACCTGGGTGTGGGTTTTTTTTGGATTGTTCTACCCTGATTTCTAATTTGTTTCATTTATTCTTTGTCAGTTGTTGCCCAAGGCTGGGTGATTGAAGGAGAGGATATATACGGTTCGTATTTGGTGAGTTCCTTCCTGATTGCTCCGAGCACCTCATTTTTGTTTGTCAAATTATTTATGTCAAAACCCACATTTCTATTCATCATAATCGTTACTGGGTTTTGAAAATGATAAACCAAAAGAAGAACATGAAGGTGTCTCTTTTACAGTTTCATACCTTTTTTTGGATTCGTCTATATCGCTTGAGGAGCGATTAGATTGGAACTTTGGAAGTTTCAGGCTATGTTTTTGTTTATTAGTATTGAAATTTGGTTTTGACCTAAATGAAATTTTAATGTCTGCTCTCTAATTGATAGTCTGGTTGCGTTTTGTAAAAAACAGATATTTTGGCATCAGTTTTGCTTGCATTGTGACATGTATATCTGTTTTGCTTCCAACTGAATTTTTTTTAGCTGACTGAAATAGTAAATATATGAATCATGCGAATGAAAATAGTAAATATATGAATCATGCCTTTTTTTTGTAAACTGTGGTTAGGTGGGGTGTTTGATATCTTGAGTTTGGAATTGGTTTGAATTCTGATATCTTTCTTTCTGAGCTTTTGCTTTGTTATTTTATGTACTTTGTTCTCTATTAGGTGTCGAGGACAATTACTTGATCTTCAATTGTGTTTTGGTCTGTTGCTTATGTTTCAAAAGGAACTCGATGTTGGTACCATGTGACCAGAGTATGGTGCTAGTTTGTATTGTTTACAGACTGAGATTTTGTCACTCTTCCTTTTTGTTTTTTTTTTAGTAATCATCTTGTATACATTTGGGTCTGGCTTCTTCTGGTAAGATCTTGTAATTATGCTCTTTTGAAAACTCAACTATGTATATTTGCAAATGTAGAAAGGTACTGGAACTTTGAAATGGAGCAATGTTTTAAATTCAAATATGAAGTGCTTTCACTTCCTTTATGTTTCTTTCCTTCTGTTAGTCTTCCTTCTGTTAGTCTTTTTCAGTTTGGAACTCTTTTTCATATGTTCTGAAGATATATCAAAGAGATTTTGCAAGTGAGTTTTCACTTTGGAACTCTTTTTCATATGTTCTGAAGTAAAAGTGACATGGCATTGTATTTAGATAGTGATGTGATGCAATCTTATTGGTAATGATTGGCTATTGTTTACTCCAGGATAAATTGATTTGTCACTAAAAACTACTCTTCCTATATATTTGCAGGCAACATTAGAAGACATAATACTTTGGAACAATGTGTATCGGCCTTTGATGTTCAAGTAGATAGGGCATATATGTATTAGAATGTAAAACGAGATGTTGAATGATTGGGAAATGCTCCATTTTAACATTTTTGGCATATGGAATGGATTGGATTACTCATTTGAAGGCTTGCAATGTGTTTTCTTTCCAATTGATCACTATTCATTAGGTAAAATGGAGCTATATTTGCACAAAATTTAGCAAATGAAAATGATCGTACAACAGTTTTATAATGTAGCAAATGCAATCATTCATATCATGCATCAGTTTTTAACAAATCAGTGTCTTTTAATTTATACTCAGACAACAGAATTAATTGAACTCTGTTGTCCTAAAAGTTAATCACACAACAGAACCAATTGAACTCTGTTGTCCTAAAGTTAATCACACAACAAATATAGTCCAAGAACTTAAGTGTGAAGATCAATCAGACAACAGATAAAATAAAAAACGGTTGTCAGATACGCTTAACAAACAACAGTTTTAAAACTGGCACTGTTGTCTGAAGACAGCGCCTCAACTACTGCGCAGCTGCGCTTGGCATCTGCCGAGCCATCTGTCGAGCTATCACACAATAGTTATAACACATACCTGTTGTCTGTGTGTTTATCACACAACTGTGTTCCACCGTTGTCTGATTTTTCATCAGACAACGGCTCACTCTACAACGGTGGGACTCCAAATCCCACATCGGTTTTCTGCCGTTGTCTGATAAGATTTTTGGTGTAGTGAGGTCTATTCCCACCTTTTTTTGTTTCTCTATGTTTGGTTCAACTATTAAAGTAAATTCTGGATTGCAGATGATGGTCGCATTCTCCTCGCTTTTCTCTAGTTTTATAGTGGAGAGGGTGGGAGAGAGAATTGGCTTAAGTTGCCTATTTGCACTCCTCTTCATTGCACTTCTTAGGACTGCCTATGAAAGTCAGTTTTGCACTTTAAGTCTGTATCTTCTCCTCTGTGTTCTTTGCTGGACTCGTATTTTGTAGGTAGCATGAAATCTCTTTGCTAACTATGGTTCTTACTAGTTGCTTGCAGAGCATGCAATGATATCAGATTGTACATGATTTTCCAATTGATTCCATGTATAGCAATTACAGGAATGAAATTTGTGTTCCCATCTAAATATACTTACTCAAGTATTGGCTTTGGGCAGCAGGTAGGTCATTCTCATCATTTTTTTCCTAAAAAAAAAAAAATAGAGTTGTTTAATAGCTGGTGTGCAATAGAAAATGAATGGGGCTAATCAAACAAATCATATTAAGAGTGTAGCAAATGACTAATATACAGCTCAGAGATGTATATGACTTCTATTTGGACAACTTGACTTGCAACTTTCAATATTTAAATCATAAGCATAACAATTGGATATATGCACTTTTGGATGGCATGCAGAAGATTGTGTTCTGATGGATAGAAAGAAATTTCAACTTTCTGAAGCTTATTTGTTTGTATATAGGTTCTGGATTGGCTTTTTTGGCTGAGGTGTCTTTGGTTGGACATTTGGACAGAAATTGCAAACCACTCGCTTCAACTTTAAAGATTTGACACCATGGCTGGACAGACTAAGTTCCTGGAATAGTGGGAAGACTAGAATTTGTATCAATTTATTGGCTATTGAAACCAAGTTTTTGCACAAACTCTATATGTGGCATGTTTTACGTAGTTGTATCAGCTTTTGGGAAATGCTTTTAACATTAAGAGATATATGGAATAGGTTTGATTACTCATTTGAGCATTTGCAATGTGTTTTCTTTCCAATTGATCAACGATCTAGACGTACCATTATTTAGGTTATAATGGAGCATTAATTTTGCCTAATTCTAATCACACAATGATCAGGTAACAAAAATGGGACAAAAATACATTGTAATCAATCATATCACACATCAGTTTTTAACGAATCAGTGTCTTTTGATTTACACTCAGACAACAGAATTAATTGAACTCTGTTGTCCTACAAGTTAATCACACAACAGATATAGTCTAAGAACTGAAGTTTGAAGAGCAATCAGACAACAGACAAAATAAAAAAATGTTGTCTGACATGCTTAACATACAACGGTTACAAACTGGCACTGTTGTCTGAAGACGCCCCTCAACTGCTGCGCAGCTGCGCTGGGCATCTGCCGAGCTATCACACAACGGTTATAACACATATCTGTTGTTTGTGTGTTTATCACACAACTGTGTTCCACCGTTGTCTGATTTTTCATCAGACAACGGCTCACTCTACAATGGTGGGTCTTCAAATCACACAACGGTTTTCTGCCGTTGTCTGATAACAAAATTGGTGTAGTGACAAAATGGATATGGCATAGGGAACTCTCGTCAAATGAGATGAGCGAACCCGAAGGGAATTCTGAAACTGTAGAAATGGTATAGAATGACACAAGTAGAAGGGGGTCCGATGATGAGGAGTTTTCAGTAGACTCCGATGAATTTTTAAGGTTTGTTGAGGATAATGACAAACCTCTTTACCCTGGCTATACTCATTTTACCAAGTTAAATGGACTTGTTAAAACTTATAATCTGAAAGCAAAGCATGGGTTGAGTGACGCTTGCTATTCCGACATGTTGATATTGATTGTATTATTGCTTCCAGAAGGTAATGAAGTACCAGGTTCTTTCTATGAGGCCAAAAAGAGTTTGTGTGCATTAGGAATGAATTATGAAAAGATACATGCGTGTCCTAACGATTGTATCTTATATAGGGAGATGTGTATGTTGATGCCACTAGCTGCCCTGCTTGTGGTATCTCTAGGAGGAAGTTGGGAAAGAATAAAGTAGAAAAAGTCAGGGTTCCAGGGAAAGTGTTGTGGTATTTTCCACCTATACCTAGATTCAAGATGTTTCAGTCGACAAAGACAGCTAAAAGCTTGACATGGCATGATGATGAGCGACTTAAGGATGATAAAATGAGGCATCTGGCTGATTCGCCTACTTGGAAGTCAGTGGACGACAAATTGCCTGCTTTTAGTTCAGAGCCTAGGAAACTAAGGCTAGCGCTATCATCCGATGGTTTCAATCCCCACGGTTCCCTTTCTAGTAGATACTCTTACTGGTTTGTTATATTAGTGACCTACAATCTTCCCCCATGGCTCTGCATGAAGAGGAAGTACATGATGCTCACCTTGTTAATTTCTGGACCTAAACAGCCTGGAAATGACATTGATATCTATCTCCAGCCGTTGATTGATGATTTGAAGATTTTGTGAGATGGGATTGAAGAGGTATACGATGGTTACAGAAACAGTACTTCAAACTTAAAGCAGTGCTCTTTTGGAGCATTAACGACTTCCCTGCATATGGAAACTTGTTTGACAGCATTGTGAAAGGATACAATGCGTGTCCTGTTTGTTTAGAGCATACCAAACCTCATAGGCTTGATCATGGTCAAAAGATGTCGTATATGCGGCATTGAAGATTCTTAGCACCTCATCATCCTTATCGAAAACAGGCATCATCTTTCGATAACACTGAAGAACATGATCTTGCTCTTATTCCATTAATTGGACATAAGGTACTGAAAAGAGTAGAAGGTTTGAACCGGCCTTTTCATAAAAAGCACCTTCATCATCCATATAAGGGTGTTGAAGATGACAGTAGACCTTGTTGGAAGAAGAAATCTGTTTTCTTCGATCTTGAGTACTGAGAGTTTCTTCTCGTTCGACATAATCTTGATGGAATGGACATTGAGTAGAATGTTTGTGATGCACTAATCAGTACATTATTGAACATTCCTGGGAAAATAAAAGATGGGGTGGCTGCTTGTTTGGATATGGTGGCAATGGATATAAGGGCTGGTTTGAAGCCTACAACTGGGGGGAAAAAAGAGAAATTACCTTTAGCAAGTTGGAATCTGATGCTAGAAGAAAAGAAAACAGTTTGCAATTCTTTTTTTGGCATGAAGCTAGCTGATCGCTTATGTTCTAATGTGAAGAGTTTAGTATCCATGGATGATCTACGGCTTGTTGGTATGAAATCACATGATTACCATACCGTGCTCCATCACTTGCTCCCCATTGCAATTCGTTCAGTATTAGAGAAACCAGTTAGATATGCTATCATTAAGTTCTGTCTCTTCTTCAAAGCCATATGTAGTTAAGTCATAGATGTAGAGAAGCTAAAAAAAATTCAAGCTGACCTTGTTGAAACAGTTTGTGAGCTTGAGAAATTATTCCCATCTTCCTTCTTCAATATCATGATTCATCTTGTTAGAGAAGTTGAGCTATGTGGCCCAATTTTCTTTAGATGGATGTACCTCTTTGAAAGGTACATGAAAACATTGAAGGAATATGTTAGAAATTGTAAACATCTAGAAGGTTGCATTGCTGAGTCATACATCGCTGAAGAAGCAATAGAGTTTTTGGCAGAACATAATCTTAAGGAACCTACTGTTGGACTACCATTTAGCACCACTTTCGACAATATGGAGGAATGCAGACATTTGTTGGGTGCCACAATTATCGGTCCAAATGGAAAGAAGCTGCAGCTATCACATCTTTGTGTGTTGCAAAATACAGATGAAGCAAGGCCCTACTTTAAGTAAGTAATCTGACCTTTTTTTTAAATTTTTTTTATCTGTGTTATTTCGGTACAAATAAATACATGTAGTTTTTTTACTAAAAGTTTTGCATTTTTCTTGTCTTTTGCAGTGAACATTTGGAATTGTTGAAGCATATGTTTCCAAATTTCAAAAAAAATGAGAAGGTTGAAGGAGAAGCAAAATAAAACATTTGTGAAATGGATACGAGATAAGGTAAGGACAATGATCTGTTTAGTCCAGCACCTTTTATAATTTGGATAGATATTATATATAAATGGTAGTTCAAACTGATTATAATGAGATTTCTTTGCATGAAGGTTGTTGTTGAAGTTATTGATGATGATAATAATGTTTCGGAACACTTAAGGTGGATTGCTGATGGTCCAAGTTCAGAAGTACCAACATTCAGTGGCTACAAGATAAATGGGGTTAACTTCAACACCAAAGATCGTGCTGATGTTCGATAAGTTCAATGCAGTGGTGTTTCATTGTTCACCAATGCAATGCTAGTCTCTAGTGCGAGGGATAAAAACCCGGTTAATGATGATATGAATTTTTATGGAGTCATTAAAGATATATGGGAGTTAGACTATCATAGCTTTAGGGTTCCTATATTCTATTGTGATTGGGTTGACATTGATAAAAGCATTGAGATAGATGACATGGGATATACATTAGTAAATTTGAATAGGTTAGGTCATTTTAATGATCCTTTCGTGTTAGGTATAGATGTGAAGCGAGTCTGCTATATAGATGACCCTCTTAACGCTAATTGGTCAGTAGTCCTACGATGTCCTGATAGGGATTACCATGGTGGTGATGACGAGGAGGTTGGAGTCATTGAACTTGAGAACGAGCCATTTGATGCCACAATGCCTCCCATTGACACTACAGATTTAGATGGTGACCATACTCGCAATTATATTCGGGATGGTGACAAAGGAATATGGGTTGACTGATGAAATATGTAAACTCATAGTTTAGGGTTTATTATTGTTATTATTGGCTATGTACCGTACTTATTTGAATTCGGATGTGAATCTTTGTTTAATATGCAATGTGAATTATTGTTTTGTTGATGTGTTTCATTGCTTATCTATGATAATGTTCTCTTATCTGTTATGCTTTCTATTTTTAATACTGATCCTTCTTTTTTTCTTTAATCTGGTTTCTTTACAATAAGGTCAGTATTGCTTTACTATATATGATCTATCCTGCCCTATTTATGTTTAACTAACCCTCATGTGTTTTCGGTTGTAGATTATGGCTCATTCAAAGACAATGGCTGCCACTAGAGCAAGGCAGAATATTATCAATGCATTGAAAGTGACACGAGCGAGGTCTGCACCACAACTAACAACTTCTGGTCAATCAAATGCATCAGAAAATAAGTCATCACCAAAGAGAGCAATGACGTCGTTGAAGTTGCTAAGGGTCATGAAGTCCCTGACGAAGAATAACAAGGAAAAATCATCTAAGGCATCCAGCCCAAAAAAAAGCGGCTTAAAGTTGCTGAAGTGTGGTTATGTTACAATGTACAGTATTGTGCGAAGGAAAATTCTTGGAATAAAGTGAAAGTCTTGTTTAATCAGAAGGGGTCGCCTTATGGTGCTGCAGCCAAGGAAATGCGGTCATATATTGGGGTACTAGCACGTACTAAGGCACCAATATGAAGACCTTCTTAGAAGCAGGTGCCAAAGGATCGTAAAAATAAGATTTGGCAGTGTGTCGAGGTATTAAAAATAATGATCCTTCTTTTCTTGATTAATATAAAGACTTCATGTTAATAGACTGGTTCTAACTTACATTTTATCATTTGTTTAGATGGCATTTGAGGTACCCCCAGAGGCAAGGAGAATGGTCCTATCTTCAGCTTCACAGAAGTGGAGAGAATTCAAGAGCAAGCTAACTACACAGTACATCATCCCACATAAGGATGAACCTGAACTGTTAGAGTATCCCCCAGCTAATTACAACTTCATCGAGAAGTCTCATTGGGACATCTTTGTAGCTGATCGATTGTCTGAGGAATTTCAGGTACAATTTTAGTGTATTTTCATGTTTTCAGAACTTGGATAAATGATAACTACTCATTCTATAACTATAGTGACTTGAGATATTATGGCTACTTTGATGATTTATAGGAAATGCACAAGTTGCAAAAGAGAAAGAGGTCTAAGAACAAGTACCCACATCACATGTCTCGTAAGGGATATGCAAATCTGGAGGCTGAATTGGTGAGCATATATAAAGTGATTTACTTATATATCTTGCATGCTGATTTATTGTTAAGCACTACACCAAAAACGTTAACACACAACACTCTTTTTTTTTTCGTTGTGCAAAAGTGTTGTGTGATGAAGGAAAGTGAATCACACAACATGTTTACTAAACTTACGTTGTATAAGGTGGTTAAAATTCTGAAGTTTTTGTTTAGAAGGTCATTACACACCGGTTAAAAGAATAATCTGTTGTGTGAATCATAAAAAAAATAGTGGCAGATTTCCCTCTTAGAACGACCTAAATTTGGCTCCAAATTGGTACTTCATTGTACAACAGAATAGTTATATCTATTGTATGAGTGTAGTTTGCAAATTATCATACAACAGTTTTTGTTTTTGTGTTGTATGATCAAGGAATATATATTAGATGTTTCGATGCGTCTCCATATGCTACTCATTCCCCTGCTCCCAAACTGAACTTTGCTTACACAGAGCGGGAACTTTCCCTCCTTGCTGCCATAACTCAAATTTAATGTGTGCGGAATCAGACAACATAACTTCATTACGTGTTGTCTTATACACGAACACAAAATAAAAATAGCCAGCAGCCAGTGCGTTTGACAACTTAATTGGCTAGGGCTAATGGCTTTTGTCTCCCACTTCATTTTTTTCCAACACCCAAGACGGCCAGACAGAACACCATCAAAGCACAATTTCTTTTTCATCTGTCTTCTTCTCTCCTTGAAAGACAAGTACCTTCATCTTCATCTACGACCAACCTCCGTGTCCGACTCCACTGAAACCTGCATCCCTAATTCCTAATTATCAACACCTCAACTCCCGACCCCAAAATTTCTTCAACCGTCGAAACCCTAACTCACTCTCTCCAACTTATTCTTGACCCCTCATACTTCACTACACTACAACACAATTCCTGCCTCTATAAAGAACCAAAGAAGTAGTTAGTGAGGAGAGGAAGATGAATGAGAGGAAGTAGTTAGCATATTCCCCACCTCTCTCTTCTATCTTCTTTCTTTCCAAGCTCCACTCCCCCAATTCCTCCCCCAACTTCAAACCCTATTTTTCCCTATGCTGCCTCTATTTTCTGCCGCGTCGATCAACACTTGTCTCGGATAAGCCAGTCCTAGTCCTTATACGAGATGATGTCTGACTAGCAACACGGGGGGATTCCAAGTTCAATCTCCGATTGGAATCTTCACCAGAAAGTCCACAAGCTCCTCGAATAGGAGTCGTTTCAGCTAGTTTCTGGTGATGTGAAGTTAGTTTCAGCTAGTGGTGACCATGGACGGGTTTTGTTAACCGGTACTTCTCCTGCCTCGAATTTTCATGTTTTTGAAATCGATTGTGTTTTAGGTTTGATTGATTTTCTGGTTAAAATGGATTTGGGATTGGGGACGCTGCCGCGCCATCGTGGACGCCGCTAATTTATTCTTTTTGTCTGGTAAGCCTGTTTTCATCACCCCTCCCCCACCCCCCTTGTTGATTAAGGCCTCTGCTTTGATTTGGATTGGGAAAACCCTAATTACTTGCTGTTTAGTTTGGAGTAGTTGAGGCTTGAGGAATCTAGATAATAGAAGTTGGAGAAGGGAAAGTCGCTGGGTTAGTTTGAAATCAGAAATTGGTAAGGACCTTGAACTCTGTTTTGATTATAAGCAGCAGGATATGTGTAGTTTTAAACTCTAAGGTCATATTCTGTTAGTTGGTTGTAGTAGGATCTAGTTGGTTTCTTAGTGCATATGTGTGAGTTCAGTTTGCTGAGTCTTTAGCAATGTGAATTAAGCATGTCATGAACTTTTGATTGTTGTTAAGTGCATGTCTAAATGTGTGTTTATGAACAAGTTTATATATGAGTTTAATTATTAAGTTGAGATTGAAGTAGTGATGAGTAAGAGGACGAATGGGAATTAATGCTTTATGAATTGGTAATGAATCAGGTTGTTGACATTAAAAGGATGAATGACTTTGCTGCAGATCTTCGAATGTTTGCTTTATGTCAAAATGATCGTTTGTAATTGAATAGAAACAAAGTTTTCAGCCAGCCAACCTAAATCAGAATCATGAAGCTTTTATCAATCAACTGCTTGTGGAACTTGATGGGTAACTTTCATCTCTTGTTTCATTCATTGGACTAACAACCTTGAATAAATTCTTTAGCAAATAATGTGAAGTGATTTTAGCTAAAAGTTACATAACATACCCAGAGGTTTAAAATGAAGTAGTTTATGTGGACTAGGAAGGAAACAAAATGAACTTCACTTGATGAAATCCTTCGTTCTATTGAACAATAAACCACTTAGCATTTGTCTGTTTGAAATGTATAGATAAATCCATACAAACTTATCAAACATGGACATAGGCTGATAGGCACATTCTCTCTTACGTTTCAAACTCCTCTTAGTTTTTACTATTTTTATTTTTGTAAGTCTTTTAAGTTTGCAGCTTCTTTATGTTCCTTCCTTTGCTCTACTCTGTTTGTGTAACTAATAATCTTTAAGTCAACCTATGTTACTAAACAGGGCATGATCTGCTTGTTTCTGTTTGTCGATTAATTTTACACATTCTGTAGGTTTGAGAAACAAGATGGGGTTGTATTGATGGCTACTACTGGAAATCTCAAGCAAATTGATGATTCATTAAAGCGGCCTGGTCGCATGGATAGAGTATTTCATCTTCAAAGGCCAACTCAAGCAGAAAGGGAGAAGATACTACACATAGCTGCAGAAGAAACAATGGATAATGAGCTCATTGATTTTGTAGACTGGAGAAAGGTAAAACGCTGAATCAGTTCTTAGCTTATATATTAGTTTTCGCACTAAAGCTGTTATTGAGGTTCATGAGAATTCTGAATGGATTGATAATTTAGTAGTGTGCACATGTGTGAGGATGGTTGCTGCAACTGTCAGTTTTCTCATTGCATTGTGGTTGTTATATATGTCCTCTAAGAGTTATGTCAATGTTCACATCATTGCCTAAATATATTATTAAATCATATAATCTCTTTTGGTGACTTGTGGCTTCTAGGACTTAATTACACTACTACAAAAAGGCCATCAGACGACGGTGGATTTCTGTTGTGTGATGACCAAGCTCACCGTGGTCTAAGCGAGTGTTGTGTGATTGAAAAATCACACAACGGTAATTCCACCGTTGTCTGACATTAGTTTGCTCAACAGAAAAGTTATTTTTCTGTTGTGTGAATTCTGCGCAGCAGGTGCCTACCATGGCATGCGCAGGGATGCCTCGGTCATTCAGACAACAGAAAAAGAAATTTTGCCGTTGTGTGAGATTCAAAACACACAACGGGTATAACTTATTCTTTGTTGTGTGAGATTCATAACACACAACGGGTATAACTTATTCTTTGTTGTGTGAGATTCATAAGACACAACGGGTATAACTTATTCTTTGTTGTCTGAGACTAATAACAGACAACAGATGTAACTCATTCTTTGTTGTCTGAGGTAAGTAACACACAACCGAAGTGAAATTATCTCCCTTGTCTGTTGGTTACTCAGACAACAGAGATGATTTTATTTCCGTTGTGTGTTGTGAATCTCACACAACAGAAGTTTATTTTCTTTTGTTGTTGGTTGTTAGTTCACACAACAATTTCGTTTTATCATCCATTGTGTGATCAACATTAGGTTTGTTGTCTGAGCTTGGTTCTCACAACATTGGTTCTCACTGCCTAGCTTATAGTTATGCGAGAATCAAACTGCTAGGAAAATGGTATATATAAGTGGATACACAATCACAACTAATGATATTCTCATTGATACAATAATGATGTACAATCACTCTGACACTGCAATGCCTCAACTGCTCTTTCTTTTTCTTTTTTGGTTACATACACAGAAAGATAAAGGAAATAGGGGATAGATAAATACGGGGTGGGGACTGATTACTGGCTCACTCAAAAACATGGAGACTGACATATATGAACAAATTGATACAGGTTCCTTACATATTATGTTCTATCTTCAGAAGAGTATTGAGTGATGTACTATTGAATCTCTGAGCAAAGCCTCTGATCACAAGCACAATAACATCTCTAAGGTGCCTGGACTGCACCATCAGGTCTACTTCACTCTCACTGTCAACTACAATTCTCAGACGATGCTGGTCATTTCGGAACAGCTCCACCTGCACATTCGTCTCCTTTAAATTTCTAGTTTATAGATATAATTTGAACTTTCTCATATGACTATGAGTGAAGAATTCAGACAGTCATCCCCTTGTTAGATTTCAGATTTTATAGATATGTTATAACGTTCTTAGCATGTATAATTAGTTTTGAACTTTGGACTAGGAGCCTGTATAATTGTATAGTAACACCAATCTTACATGAAACGGAGGTGCATAGCTTCCACGAATTTCAGTAGTCGGGAAAGAAGTCTTGGAACCAGGCTTTATAACCTTCACTCTTTTTCTATTGACTTCAAGGGTTCTTCTCTCAAGAGTTCCTACTGCAGTAGTCTGCAATAAGAATAAGCATAAAGAAAAGCCAAAAACATTAACTTTATATAATTTTACAGTTAAGTCATTAATTATAATACATGGACAGATAATTATCAAATGAGAACCTTTTTTGTAGATTGATCCTTGTCACACAATGCCTGTAGGAAATATGTTAAAGAGTTGTTAGAATGTTTACAAAGATGTAAAAGTAAATTTCTGTACTTCAGCCAACTTCTTACAATGTATAATCCAAAGACAATCAACAGTTCACTAATAGTCATACCTCAAATTTCACTGATCCAAGATCAAGCTTCTGCTTCACTTCTTTAAGAACATCAGGCTCTGCATGTAAATCAATGGAAATTTATGATATGGGTTCTTTCAGATTTGAACATGAAATTTTGTACCAACTATTTCAGACTAGATCAAAATAATGTGCAATTTATTAAAACTAAAATTCAATAAAAGATGAGATTCTTTATTACCGACTGCAATCGGCTCTGTCGATGCTGAAACAGGTGACCCCTCCACTCCATCCTCTCTTACAGGAGTGTAAATGGCTACAAGCCTATATCCTACATCATCCACATTGGATTCATACATTCTCACTACCTCCCCTGCACATAAAAATTTCCATTTAAATATTGCAGAATGGATATTCCTATGAAGGACTAATATATCCAAAAATATAACTACATACCGGGTATCTCTCAGGACTCCCAACCATTGATCTGAGCCACTGTATTTGTAATGCCCCGTACCTTAAAGTCATTACTAGTTACTTTTTACCGTGGTTGACCAAGGAGTGACTTTTTCTTTAGTCCGGTAAATTTGGAAATTTATTTGAGATTGTCGTAGAATACGCAAAATCGAGTTCGTGGACACGTAGTTTGTTTAAATTGGATTTATATCGGAAAAGTTATGACCAAAAATAGAAATTTCTATTTTTGGCATGGCTTTTGGTTTGTGAGTTTCTATATGTGGAAGGAGGGCTTATTAAAACTGATGGAAGAGAGAGAAAGGGAAAGAATCAGAAAAAAATAAAAGGAAAGAGAGAGAGCACGGGTAGAACCCGAGTCACCCCCTCCCATTTTCTTTTTCTTCTTCCGTCACTGCTCTTCCCTTCTCCGGCGAATTCGTTGCCGTCCGGCCACCCCAAGACGCATCGTTGGGCACGGTGTGATCCTCTCTTCCTTCTCCTTCTAGCTATGTAAGTATTTCACCTTGGGTAGTTTTGGTTTTGGAGATTTGAGGAGAATTGCATAAATGGAAAAAAATGGATTTTTGCTTTGATTTCAGTTTTCCGGCGATTTCCGGTCGAATTTCTTTGGGTTTTGGTTGTTGGGGAAGTATTGAACGTATTCCTAACCTTGTTGCAGCTCGTTTTGATCGGTGGAGGAAGATTTGAAGGTGTTTGAGACTGTGAACAGTACCGTGAACAGTAACTCTCGAATTCTTGGGTCTTGTTTGATTTTTCTGGATATTTCTACTTGAATTTGGTTGTTGTTGCAGGTTTAGAGATAGTTGTGTGGGTTATGAAGTTGATTTTGGAATAAATAGGTTGATTGGAATTGAATTTAATCTTTGAGTTTGTGTTAAACTTGAGGTTTGTTTGATATTGAGTTTTCTTTGGTTGTGATGTTGAACATGGTTGATGGATTTGTCATGTTTGTAGTGTTGGGTGAAAACTCTTGGTAAAGGGCTATTATGAATTATTTGTTAGGAAGTAGAGAGAATTTGAGATTGTTAGAGTTGAATTTGTGATTTTTCAAAGGAGAGAAAAATTAAGAAAGAATGTGGAATTGTTCTATTTTGTGGAGGAGTTTGGAGTGGAGATTGTGTTTTGGAAAAGAGAATTTAGAGAGGAGTTGAAATTTAGAGATGGAATTGTGAGTGGAAATAAGGAAGGTTAAGAATGAATTTGGAAATTTTTGGAAAGGATTTATATTATAATTTGGTGGAAAATTTTGTTGAAGGAAGTGAATTAAAATTTGTTAAGTTATCGAATGGTCTTTGTGAAGGCTTAGATTAAGCGAGGTCTTGTAATGGTTAAGGAATCGATTTAAGAATCGATTGAGTGGTTATGAGTTAGAGGGCATAGAGATTGTAAGGAATTATAGAATTTAATTCCGAATTGAAGGGTGGAATTTTATAATAAATTTGTGATTAATAGACGCTTTTTCCGAGGGAAATGAGTTGTTTTTGAGAGTATTTCATTATATGATCGATTATATCCTATTCTATTGTGACAGGACGTACTGAGCCCTCGAGCGAGGAGGACACAGGCAGGCAGCAGGGTTAGCTGCGGGATTCACTTGTGAGTGGACCTTTATTTTATTTAAATAATGCATGCAGCATGGTATAAAATTTTGAAATGGATTGTTATTTGAGAAAATGTGACTCTATGGAAAGAAAAAGATTTAAAAAGGAAACAGTTGACAAGGAGGCCAGTTGGCGCATGCGTATCTTACCTAGTTGGCAGTCCCTTCTAGGTAATAGTCTGGTCGGCAGTCCCGTCTAGACTACAGCTCGGTTGGCAGTCCCATCCGAAGTGTCATCTGGTTGGCAGTCCCTTCCAGATGACTTGATGTAGTTAGTCGGCAGTCCCGTCTACTACTTGTGGCTAGTTGGCAGTCCCAACTAATCACCGCCTCCTATCCGGTTGGCAGTCCCTTCCGATGCGTCATCGGGTGGCAGTCCCTCCCCGATGGCATGAGATGCCTAGGAAGCAGTCCTTCCTAGTAATCAAATGAGTTTCTTGGAAAAAGGATTGAGTTGGGAATTTTCATGAAGTATCGCTGCATGATGGTTTTGTTAAAAAGAGAAATGGGGAAGCATACCATAAATTGTTTTGATTCTCGTTTCGGTTTTGTCCACTCACTCTAATAGATTTTATATGTTTTCCCCTGGGCCCTTCGTTTTCAAATGCCCAGATTTCAGATTAGCAGAGACTGCGTCCAGGCTCAAGGACTTTGGAAATCAGCGCTTCCGTTTTTGTCCGTAGGTTATTACTTAACCTACCTTGTATGATATCGGCTTAGTTTAGTGTTGCTCTGATAAGCCTTTCTTTTGAGTTTGATGGATGTTGTTGCTTAAGGAGGATTATGTTGGGATTTGAACTTTCCGGATGTAATATATGTGCTTGGATTGTAAATTCGATATAGTAGGTTGAGTAGAAGTTATAGTGGAAATCATGTCCAGGTTTGTGAAATTTTGGGTAGCCCATATTTAGGGGAGGTTCTGCCGAATTTTCGGTAGGATTTCGCTTAATGTGGGCCCCGCAGGCTCGTATCCAGGTAATTGGGGTGATTCCTGGGTCGGGTCCTGTCAGTATTCTACTTTTGCCTTCCTTCCCTCCACTATAAATGCCACGTACAGCATATAAGTTGGTGTGGAAACCCCTCCCTTCGATCTCCATCTTATCAATTCTAGGAATTCCTACGGAATAAAGGGGGAAAATAATTAAGGCCGAAATATTTAATTCAATGATTCTAGACATCCAATTTGAAAATAAAATCTGCACACCACTTGCCAATGGAAATATTCAAAACTAGCACGGTAGCACTGGAATATCCCAACAAAATGTTACATAATACTAGAACCAACTTTGTTGTAAAATTGAATTTCCGTCCTCACAAAGCAACAGAGAATCATGGGTCCGGTGGAAAGCCAAAACAGTGTAAGTTTATAAAGCCTATATTTTTTTATGAAATTTCTAAAAATTCATTACAAATGAAAGAAACGGAATATGGAGCCTCTAACAGTGATAGTACTGAACGAACATTTGAATGCAATCATGTCGTTCAAACATGTCACAGATTACTAAAATATAACACTATACCATTGATATCTGACATCTTGCTTGTACTTGTGCCAAACAAGCTGTTGAGTCAAACTCTCTGGGATCACTTCAACAACGGTAAGAACATCACCTTCGATTGCTTTTCCAGTGAGAGCAAGCATCTCTAGTCTCGGAAGCTCTGGAGGGCAATAATACCACAACCAAATTCAGAAAGTGTTTTTTGAGCTTTACCATGCAAGATAAATAACAAATGAAATCTATCTAAAACTTATTCTTCCTTTCCAAGTACGTGTCCGAAAACTCCAAACACCAAAAATAATTTGCAAGCCCATGAAGTTGAATGCGTACATTATATATCAATGATCAGAAGCACTGGTATGGTCAACTTTTTACCTGGAAGAATAATGTCAGTTGGCTCGCTCCTCCAGTAACACTTCCCTCGGCTTGGCATCCCCAAAAGGGTTTACTTTCGGCCTCGGCTTTACCACATTCTCAATCCCATGTAGCGCAGGACCCTCAGACCAACCCCAAAATGAAGTATTTGCCCTGTTTTCTCCCTATAGAAAGGGAAAGACAAACCTTTTCATAATCAATCAACAATAGCTAGGAACCAAATCAAATTATATCAGTGAGCCCTAAACCCATACTAAATTTAACTAACAAAACCCAAACAAAACCTAAAATTACTCTCAATTGATAACCCAATATCGGATACCTTGATTAGTTTCGTGGCCGTGACTTGTTCAACCTTACGCACAAACTGATAGAATCAGTAATATGGCAGCAAACTTGTACAACCCAATTAGGTTTCCCCAAATCCCTAACCTGCAGAAAACATTGATATAATTTTCAGGACAATAAAGCAAACGGACATGAAACCGGTCAAAATCGAAAGATGAAGTCTTTATACTTAATAAAAGTGAATAAGAATATAGTTTAGCAAGAAAGTACCTAATCTGCCTCATTTGCTCAAAAAGATCACTTAAGCTTTTGGAACTCCAAATCTGATTCTTGAATGAGTGATCGGTCTTGCATATCAGTTTTTAATAAGATGCCTTCTGTTGGTCACCACTACTTAACTGGGTTTGTAAATCTCAAATTACATAGAACAGAACAAAAGAATTTAGATAATACCGTATTCCCCGACTATTCCAACCTTCGTTCTCTTAGTCTGCAACAAGAAAAAAAAATATTTCTTAGAAATACGCAACTTTCACTACTACAAGATCTCTCTCAGTTGTCGAGTTTGATCTTCAGAGAAAGTGGAAGGGGAAGAAGCAAACTTACCTCTCAGAGGAAATTGGTTTTGGTCTTCTTCATGGCCCGTCGATCAAGTGGACCCACCATAGCGGTATGATAACTAACAAGAAAGCAAGCCACCAGAGACGAAAAGAAAAGCCACAACAATCATGAGGACGACGGGAGCTGCGGTCGAGATTCGGTGCTCTCATAGGGCTTCCGCCACCTCGCCCATGGATTCCAGCTCGATCTGTGCCTACAACTTCTTCATCTGTGCCTACAACAAATCGAAGAATAAGGGCATTGTCAATAGAGTCGATAAAGGTTTCATGTTTTCTATACTGCTCTTATCGATTCTACAGACAGTGGTGCCGTATCATAAACCTCAATCTGCGAATATTTATACATGTACAAATTAACCCAGCATAGCGCCACCTCGTCGGGGTAGCAGAGCACGTTCGCCTCCGCCATCTCGGACACCTTCATCTTCAATATATCTTCAATTGACCTAGTTTGAAGGCGAGGAGGAGAGAGAAAGTGGATCTGGGGCACTCTTATCTCCCCTGTCGCTGAAGAGGAAGATGAACAATCTAAGAGAATGGAACCCTAAGAACCCTAAATCTAAGAGATACTCGCAATTACAAACGAACCCATTTCAATTTCGCAGAGGAGTTTGCCAGAAGACTAGGACGGAGAACGGAGGAGAGAGTAAATCTGTTATAGAGAAGAGAGGGTTTCACGTTTTGTGAGAAGAGAGAGGCAAAAGGTTTTGTGAGGACGGAGGTTTCGACACATTCAATAGGCATATGCGTATTGACTGGAGGAACTGAGGAAGTAAATGGGTTGCTGTTTCGAAAGGTGTAAGTGGCTGTCGGGTTTGGTGGGAGTAAATAGGACTATTGGTTTCAATTAAGTTGCTCGGTGGGGAGGCTTCGATTTGTTTCGAGTTTCTCCAACAACAGGTAAAAAAAGGACCGTTGTGTGAGTGTATGATGACAAAGTCGGTTGGGAGGGAAAATTTGCCGCCTGTGTCTATATAGATTTCATCAAATTGAAATTTTGCCGCACTGTCCACCTTGCTTCCATGCACAGACAACAGAAATATGACTATCTGTTGTACAAATTTGGGCAGCTTGCAGTAGGTGTACCTAGTATGATTTCTCAAACTTCATACAATATTTCATTATACAACGGAAAACACAAAACTGTTGTGTGTATAGTTCAAATTCTATTTTGGTGAGCTCGTTTTGGGAGGGACTTATGTGCTCATTTCCCTCCATTCTACATCTCACATTTACACAACAGAAAATTCTTAAATCAGTTGTGCAATATCTTCCTAAAAAAAAAGTTTTCAATTTGCTTACATTCACACAACGGAAACAGATTTGTACCGTTGTATGATAGAGTTTGTGTTAACACACAACAGCAGATTTTTGTTCTGTTGTGTGATAAGTGTTGTGTGTTTCGATTTTTGTAGTAGTGATAGTCCTTCTATCTATATTAATTTCTAATACTTCTATATATGACCAATCTAGAACCTTTATTATATGTTATTTATTTATCCTTGATATCTTTTGTTATAATCTTTTCTTCACATGGCAACATTCTATACATTCAGGTTGTTGAAAAGACTGCTCTTTTAAGTCCAATAGAATTAAAACTTGTACCTGCATCATTGGAAGGTAGTGCCTTTAGGAGCAAGTTTCTCGATACAGATGAGCTTATGAGCTACAGTACTTGGTTTGCGGTAAGGCACAATTGATGATGTTCTCTCTCTCTCTCTCTCTCTCTCTCTCTATTTTTTATCTTTTTAAGACTTGATGCATTTTTCAAAACGTAATGGGTAATCCTTATTGCTTTTTGCAGACTTTCAGCAACATTATTCCGAAAGGAGTGCGGAAAACCAAAATTGCAAAGAGGCTAAGCAAAATGCTGGTGAATCATTTGGGGCTAACATTGACTAAAGAAGACCTGCAGAGTGTGGTTGATCTAATGGAGCCATACGGTCAGATAAGCAATGGAATAGAACTTCTAAACCCTCCTCTTGAGGTAATAAGTTATCTTATGTGTTTTGGTTGTAAATTAACATTGCTTTACTTGTGTAAAGCTAATACTGTTGATCATTAAATTCTCTCATCTCATTTGTACATTAATATCGGTGCAACTCTGTGTTCTTATTTAATTTAAAGTAAATTAGTTGTTTCAATATACTTGCTTTTCATTAGTTAGCTGCGAGAGTGTGAATAGCTTAGTGAAGTATCATTTTCTCTTCCAAAGTTTTCACTGTGTCAAATGATTTCTCCTATTTCTCCTATTTAATCCCAACATAGTAAGCAGCTTAGACTGAAGTTATTAGTGCAGTTTGTTGTCTATGCTTAATTTATTGAGATTTTTTTTTTAATTTCTAAAAAAATGCTGATTTATTTTTTTCACTGATGACCTTTGTTATTATCCAAGAAAATAAATTGTCAGTTTATTTTACTCTTGGAATTCACTCCTTTTTTTCATACTCATAGAGCTGGGATGGAAGCTTAGGTTCCATTTGTTTCTGCAAGACAGTGAATTAACATAAGTTCATTAACTGTCTAGTGGACGAGGGAGACCAAGTTCCCTCATGCTGTCTGGGCTGCAGGTCGCTGTCTCATTGCCCTTCTGTTGCCAAACTTTGATGTTGTAGACAATATATGGCAGGAGCCATTGTCTTGGCAGGTTTGCCTCCTTCTCTATATCCTCATCCTATTATATCTCTATAAGTATTTTGTGCGTATATTGTAACTCTTTTTATCTTTATCTTCCAGTTGTCTTCCTCAAAAATGCTGAAATTGGCTATTTGCTTTCCTTTGATTTTGATATGATGTCTTAAATTATGTTAAAGATGCATTATAAGTTACACCAATATGCTCTTACTATTTTTATTCATCTATCTAAAAAATTTAAAATTTTGTTCCTCTCAGCTAATTGAAAGTAGAAGTAGGAGAACTAGACGAGAACTAGGATGAACTTTTGTATTGCAAAGAAAAGTAGGAAGTCCATTGTCCAACTGTGTCATGGTATAGCTACTTGTTTTACTTCATTATTGAATTGGTTTTATAATGCAGCCTCATCCATGAATGGTGAATTTAAATTTTGTAGCTTGAGTTCTCCTCTTAGTTCCGAAGAAATTGTGAAACCTTGAAAGGTGTCCAATTTGTAAGTTTGTGGGAAGGGATGATGTTAACAATGTTATTTTTATGGAATTAAATCTAAATGAACACCAGTAATTTAGCCTTCTTCTACAGGGAAGGCGAGAAATGAAGGTTCTGGGAATGGAAATGCTTAATCAAGATCATACCTTGAAAAGAAGCTTGTATTTTGTTTTTGTTCGCACATTACAACACAAATGCTACTCCGTTTTGGAGAGGAGAACTTGCTTTCTTCTTTAGAGTTAACGCAAGCATAGGAGGTTAATTTCATTCTATGCTTTTTGCTTTTCAAGGGTATTAATGTAAAGCAAAAAATAATCTTAGAGGATATGCAATGCATAATCATCTCTAATTCCCTTCACTGTTTTACTCAATTTGCAACAGATAGCTACACGGATGGTTATTCAGTTTGGGTGGGGACCTGATGATTGTCCTGCAATATATTATCACAGCAATGCAGTATTCTTCTTTCTTTGCATACAAGAGTTGGTCATGACTTGTGTTAGAGATATAGATATTTCTCATGTGCCGTCTAAAACTCCTTTGATTCTATTTTCCCTTATTCATTTTGTTATAATAGGGTTATTGAGCTTCTAACTGGAAAGGTTAATTTTGTCAATATGAGCTTCTTTAGCCTCCATACCTCTGTTTGTTCTTTTTAGTTATAATATTGTATTTGTTGTCTAGAGTTGGTTTTGTTTGCTGTACTGTTTTGCCTTTTCAGTTGGTTGATTACTCTATATATTGTGTTAAAATATGCCCCTCTCAAAAAACATCAATTCCCTTTCTATCTTGCTGGAAATTTAGAATGAGGTAGTGAATTGCAATTTTTACTTTGCATTCCATAATCTATCAAATTTCCCCATAAAGGATAAATGTTGAAGTCCTAACATGTTCTCTTTGGTACAGTCTACTGCTTTAATCATGGGGAATAACCATGAGTATGATATGGCAGTTAAAGTTGAAAAGGTATGACGACTATGACAATTATTTTGTTCTAAGTAATTACTCTATGTTGATATAACTTTCCCTAGTAATGCTTTCTTATTTTGTAGATCCATGATTTAGCATATTATAAAGCTAAAGAAATGCTCCATCGAAATGAGTGGTAGCAGCCCATACACCTAAGCGGATACTGATCAAGTGCGAAATGAGTGGGGGAAGTTTGTTGTCAACACATATGTGCATGAGTCATGAAGTAGCGTGCTTGTTGCTGATCCATTTTTGCTAAGGAAAGCATCTTTCTTTGTGCTTCTCTGCTGGTACATTGTCATGCACCATGTGTTGCATGTTTTGGAACAATGGATATATATGCATCAGCTGTTTGATGTCCCAAGTAGATGGGCATATGCACTAGAATGCTTTTCTTGTTTAAAATGTTGGGTTCAATGATTAGTGGTTTGGAATGTTTATATTTGATGGTTTGCAATGCTTATATTTGATATGTAAATGGATCAAATGCACAATTTAATTCAGGAATGGGATATTCAAATAATCAGACAACAGAATAGATATAATGATAACTGTTGTCTGAATGGCCAAAAATGGGGACAAATCACACTGTAATCATTCATATATCACATCGGTTTTTAACAAATCACTGTCTTCTAATCTGGACTCACGCAACAGAAGCAATTAAACTCTGTTGTTGCAATTTTGATCGGACAATAGAAGAAATTGAATTATGTTGTCCCAAAGTTAATCAGACAATAGATATAGTCCAAGAATTGAAGTTTGAATATCAGTCAGACAACACACAAAATAAAAGTCTGTTGTCTGAGAAGCTCAACATACAACAGCTTCAAAACTAGCATTGTTGTTTGAAGGCAGCGCCGCAACTGCCGCGCAGCTGTGCCTGGCATCTGCTGAGCCATATGTCGAGTATCACACAACACTTTTAACACATACACATTTTCTATATGTTTCTCAGACAACTGTGTTCCACCGTTGTCTGAATTTTCAACAGACAACGGCTAGGTCTACAACGGTGGCCCTTCAAATCCCACAAGGGTTTTCTGTCTTTTTTCTAATAAGGTTTTTGGTGGAGTGAAGATAATTAAATGGTTACTAATATTTATGCCATTTTGTAGGCTGAAACCAATCATGATTTGGAAATCGACTGTGCAACAATGTGGATCAAGACACGGCAGGATAAACACGGTAACTTCAAAGATGGTGAGGTAGAGAAGTGTGTCACAGACATAGTAAGTAAAGTGTTATACTTGTTTTAGTTTATCAAAGCCATTTTCTTACAACCATATTACAAGATATACAACTTTAAATCAAAAACTGATTTAAATTAAAAATATTTTCTTGTTTTAGGAAAAACTGAAGATGCAAGTGAGTGATGGTGAGGTGACAACTTGTGGCACTGATGATGTATTGACAAAGGCTCTTGGTAATCCTGAGCACCATGGAAGAGTGCGTGGTGTGGGGGGTCATGTCAAGCCTGGCATATATTTTAACCTACATAGGCACAAAAGGAAAACTGTTGAAGAGAGAATTAAGGAAGGCTGCAAGAAATTAATAGAGGAGGAGGCAGAGATAATTGTGGCACGAGAGAGAGTACATTGGGCTGAAACGATTAGGAGGTTGGAAACAAAACTTGATGGGAAAACCTTTCCCATTGAGTCCCCTCCGGCAGGCCAGAAGGACCTTGGTTCTGGACAAGGTAGTTGATCCAATTTGCAGGAGAAGAATGCATTACAATAGATTGAGGACAATGCTGTTATCTCAGCAAAGAAACGGTTACAGTTAGTGGATGGCATTGCGGAGGAAGTGGAAGAAGATAAGGTTGTACATGTTTCGGTGGAAGAACCAACTGCTGCAATAGTTCATGAGAAGGCTGTGAGGTCGGTTTAAGTTACATAGCAGGTATATATGCTCTAATCTAAGATGTAGATAAATTATTTAAGCTATTTGATGCATATATTTGATTTGTGTATTAATGATCAGTGTTGATATGTCGAGTTGTCCTAGATATATAGTATATTGGTTTATATTGAAATATGTGTTCTTGCATAAAACAGGAACTGAAAGAGTTCAAGTGCAGATTGGCTTTAGGGTCAATCGACAATGTTGTTGCCATTGCAACCATTGTTGAAGTGGACACTAATTGCGCAAACAAGACACTTCATGGGGTTTCTTTGGGAGAAGGGAATGTGCGAGTGTCGATTTTGCGTCCACTTAATCCTGAAGCCACTAGGCCAATAACCTTAACATACAACACTTTTTACACAACGAAAAAAAAAAATTTGTTGTGTGATGTGGGAAAGTGAATCACACAACTGTAATAACTAGAATGCGTTATCTAAAACTAACACACAACAATAAAATTTCCAAAAGTGAAGTGTGAGGATAATTCATACAACAGATAAAATAAAATGCAGTTGTCTGATTTCCTTTCATACAACGGCTCGGAAACAACTTTCGTTGTGTGAATGATGCCAATGACATGTGCAGCATGACTGCGCGGCAACTGTGGCTGCCATCTGCCGAGAGAAGGCACAACGGTTTTAACCAAATAAGTGTTGACTGTTTGTTATTCACACAACGGGTTTCCACCGTTGTGTGATTTTTAATCACACAACGCTCCGATACACAACGGAAATCGTCCAAATCACACAACGAATTTGGTCCGTTGTCTGTTCACTTTTTTGGCCTAGTGAGCTAAGGTTCCATTCCCAGTCAATGATGAGATAGTTACTGTCAATGATGCTATTGGGACTTGCATTGCTTGGCCGAGGGACCTCATACTTCAATCTCCTCCCCAGACTATGAAGGTAAACTAATTGAAACTGGAACTGAAGCATGCATGTTCTTCCATTGTGTATTTGTTAATAACTTATAATGTTATCATGTAGAAACAGCAAAATAAGTCCAGTAAGGGTATAAAAAAGAGGAAAAGGCAAGTAGATAATCCTGAAGAGGAGTATATTGAAATGAAGAGGCTACCAAAAGATTACCCTGCACCTTTGAAGTGCTTGTGGATTTAGGCGAGAGACAATATGGCAAATGGGAAGACAATCTCCTTCAAGTTGGAAGAGAAAGTGTTTGGCATCGAAAGGAAGCAAGATCTATTTAAGTTAGACATCCATGCATTGTGTATGATGACTGAACTATCAGGTGGTGTAATCTGCATGTATATATGGTAAGTTTGGAAAATCAGTCATTCTTAATGAATTATTAGCTTATAAATGTATTCAATATGTATACTAGCTCTTATCTGTTTTCAAATGTATTAAGGCTGTGTGCTTTTACAGCTACTTGCATGAAGTCTTGAAGAGAGCAAAGATGACACACATGGTTAGCTTTGTAGACCCTTCACAGATTGGAGCACTTGGAAGTGGAAATGCAACGGAAAGATCGAGTTTTCTAGCAAATAGGTTCACAACTGCAGAGAAGGGCTAGATTTTTTTGTTGCCGTATAATGCAGGGTGAGTGACTTATCTTTAACTTGTCTAATTAATTACTTGAAACATGTCGTCTAATAAGTAATATATATAATACAAAAAGTAGAGCTGACTTGCTTTTTTGGTATAACATTATAAGTAACCATTGGATGTTGACTGTTGTCAATCCGGATGAAGAAACTATCTATTTCATGGATCCATTGAGGCGTCGACTAGTTGGTGGAGAATGGCAGACTGTTGTGGAAAAGTAAGTCTGCCTAAGTCTCTAATTTTGATAAATTTCTAGAATGATGAGTTTTATGTTGGTTCGTTTGTCGCCGAATGATTAAACTTATTGGTGTCTTCTATTTTATTGTTGGAGTGGGATCAAAATTTACAATGCTCAGAGGAATAGGCCTGGCCGAAAATCAATAGTGTGGCAAAACATGGGGCTATGCTAGTATTCATAATTGTAGGTTCACACCTTGTACATGCTATGGTTAGTGCACTGCTGAGATTTTGTAATGACTGTTTTTAGGGTATTCCGGCACAACAAAATGTGAAGGATTGCAGCATATTCATCATGTGGTACATGAAGAAAATAATTGAGGAAAAGAACCTGAGTTTTGCTTCAAAGGTAAAGCCTTAAATTTTAGTTCGACAGCTTTATAACTTCATGTTCTTATTAATTGCTGCATGATTTTGTGATGCTGAGATTGTACTACGCTATTATTGTTTCAGTGGCAGCGACAATCTGAATTGATTTACACCCAAAAGGATATTGATGCTGTGAGGTCAGAGTGGGCTAAGTTTATGACGAAGTATCATATTTCATAGTTATGAGGCTTGGTGAAGGCTGAGCTATTGTTTTGGTATTTTGATCACCCTCCTACTAGCTGGTTTTACTTTTTGCTTTAGTTATTAATGTGCATTCGACGCGTTTTATGGACAAGTTTATGTTTTTTGGCTTTATGTATTCATAGGCATGTTAATTCATATATAACTGTTGGGATGAATACTGCTGCTGGAATGAAATGGTTTTTGGAATCAAGGATGTGTTGTTCAATTGTACATAATGTATGTCTTCTCTTCTATCTCAGACAATTCAATTCCAACAGCAAACCATTGTCTAACAAATGAACAAGAAGAAAAAAGAAAGAAAAAACTGTTGTCTTAATGATCTATCTACAATAGTTGTTAAACATATTCAATTGACTAACAAGATATAACATAACAAAGAAGTAATTGTTCTGTTGGTTGATGAAAAGGAAGACCACAGAGCATTAATATGTTCTGTTTTCTGATGAAATGAAAGTCCACAAAGAATTGAAAAGCTACAATTGTATGACTTGATCAACTGGTACAGCATCTTGGAAAGTGTCACGGACACGTTCTCGAATAGGGAATTTTTTTCGCTTCACTCAAGTCCGTGATGGCGCCTTGCTGCCCCCCATATGACAACAAGACCAACCTAGCACACCTCAGAGTAAAATGTGCTTATCACTCAAGTGTTTCGCTGCCACCCAACACTCAAAGTGGACACCAATGTTTGGATGAATGTTTCAATCAACAAGACACACGAAATACGGGGAAACCCCAACCCTTTATTAACTCACACGTAACAAAAGGAACTTGTATTGGATCTCCACAATATACTCCCTATTGGATGTCGTTTAGAGTCTCAACATACTTGGCTATTTATAGAGGGCAGCCAACCCTCAGAAGTTGACAACCCCAACTTCCCTAGGTACGTGTGTCGAGCACCCCATGATTTTCTCTTACGGTTAACACCCCTAACCGCCTAGGGATAAGATAGCTTAACTAGTCGATCTTGTGGTTGACAACCCCAACCACCTAGGTTTATCCAAAGGGGAGTTACTCAAGGCAACTTCCTCTAACTTCCTTTGGATAGGAGCTAATAACCTATGCTCACCGCCGCTTTCATCACCCTTGCATCAGATTGCTTGCTCGCACTTACGTCACGCACTTGCAACTTGCTTGCTTGCTTGTCAGCATGCCATCCTCGCCCCTTGCTGTGCGCTGCCCCTGGCAGTCCCTCACACAGGCAATGCATTGCCCACTCTCAATGCATGGGCTTGCCATCAGTGCTTAGCCAGGTTAGCCTTCGAGTCTTTCTCCTTGCCTGCTGATTGGCCAATGTTGGCTTTGCCCGCTGCCTGCATGCTTGGCTAACGAGGCTTGCACACTTGAACACTGGACTTCCTTGCATTGTCTTCCTTGGACAACCCTTGCTGTCCTTCGACACTCGAGGTGGGCGCAAGACATGCCTTAACCTCGGTGCTTTCACCCCTTGCACCTTCAAGGGTGTAATAAACCTCCCCTACCTGACTTTGGCAACGCCCTCATTGCCAACTGGGTTTGGTTGTCCTCACCATTGCACCTGCATATGCATCATGGGCTTTGCTGCTACGTGTCAGCCTCTTCGCTATTCCCTTCTTGAGCAGGCTCCTTGGCACCTACTCCTGCTTGGAAAAGGAATCCTAATGACACAAGGAGTCCCACTTGAACTAGGAAAGCAAAATAAGATTCTGAAAGGTTCAAGAACATTTCATGTGAAGAGTCCTCATTGGACTAGGAGTCCTGATGACAATAAGATACCTGGGTGGACTAGGAGAGCCAAAGAACAAGCTCAAAACGTTCTCTACAAAGGTGATATGGATTGGGAGTCATTTTTGGCAAGAAAATATGGTTAAAAATCAGATTTTGGGTCCGTATTAGACAAAAACTGATTTTGGCCGAATTTCAAGAATATATATGGATAATGACATCTCAATTAAATCCTAAATGCATCTAGACATGATTATGGCCAAAGGGAAACTTCGACAGATAAGGAAGGAGAATTTCAAGGAATTGCAACAAGCAGAAAGGTTGAAAACAGGTCTAGATACATTCCTTGATGTCCACATTCATTCTGGCTGAAATTGAGGAGATAAATCAGAAAATAATCATGTAATTAATGCAAAAATAATCTCCCTTAAATGAAGGTGTTATTTTGGAGGTTTCTCATTGGTTAGATAACACAAGAATGCTGACGTGGACTTATCTGATTGGTTGGAGCTATGTGGCGAGAGCACATAATTCCTAGAAATTAAATGAAGGATCCAGAAGGCTTGGACATCCTTCTATAAATAGGAGCATCATTGACACCACTTCTCCCATAATTCTCAACATCAAAAATTCTCTCCATTCTCTAGTCTTCAGAAGCTCTGTGTCTCAAGCAAGGAGGAGAAGAAGTCATGCAATACATCAAGATTCTAGCCACCATCCACCCTTGTGTTGTCCCCAAAAGATTGCTTGCTTTCAAGGATCTTCGTCTCAAGGCTTGTCATCCATTTTTCACGGTGTATTTCATCCTTTCTTTTGTTTTCCTTTGTTTGATTCGTAGAGTTATGAATTCTAGTTAACATGATGTTAAGGAAAAAGTTTAAAGCCCGTTTATATGTTTTGAAATAAAGTTGTGATTTCTATATGTTGATTTCTATGTTGCTTATGTGAGATTGCTTAATTGATTTTGGATTATGGAAAACTTTTATATGTATGTGTTCTTTGGTGGCCAACTTAGGATATATGCATGTAATTGGTGCTAGATTTAGGTAAACAGTTCACCTAATAGTTTTGTGAACCTATTTCATAAGTAGTGAAGGCTTTGGACAAAAGTTGAAATCAATTAAGGAGAATTGCAAATAGATGAACTTTTTCATACTAGGTTATGCACTTTGGTTGACATCATTTCTTTGTTCTTCATTTGTTGAATGTGTTCTTGATTAGCTAGCTTTCTAGACTATGATTGCATGTTCAATAGGTCTAATTTAGGTGCTTTCACTTAGATTAAATATTCAATGAAAGTAAAATATGGGAAATCGTTTGCTTTTCAACGTTTCACATGGTCAACTTCTTTCTCATGACATAGAAAATCAACTATAGGAATTGTGATTGGATTTCTTGCATATGGATGTGGTTTTTATCTTTGTTCCTTGTGTTCCACCCTTGTATATATGTTTTTACATTTTATTTATTTTAATATTTAATTTAAAAATCCTCAAACCCCTATTAGCGTTAACTTGTATATATACGTTGTTTTATTTTTGTAAATAATACTTTTTACTTGTATTAATTCTTTATTTGTTTTTGCAATTACAGATATACCTCAATCGCATGCTAGAACGATCGCTACTTATTCTATACTGACAACTACATTTTACAGGGTTAAATTGCGCGCTACTTTTAGCGTGTCAGTTATATATCACATATAAGTCTTATTTAACCAAAGAAAAATAACAACTTCATCTCAATCTTGTGATCATCTTTTAGACAAGATTTCAGAGATATAAACTCATCCTAGACAGTTGACAGGAGCATAAAATGGGATAAATATAATGTGCAATACTTTACACTTAGCTATTTTCTTTAAAAAGTCAATTGTAACTTTGTTTTCTTTTTAGGTAGCTCGTGAAGTAGTTCCAGAGAAATAGGAACTGAAAGGGAGCAATGGAGCCTTGGATCATCAAGTATTGATGCAGAGGACTACGTTTCATCAACCTTTTGGCCAGAAATTACAAGGGAAGTCCACTGAAATCGTTGTGGAAAACAGTTGCTGCAAAGCAGAAAACTACAGTTTCAGAATCAGCTTTCTGGGAACGGTTTTGAGGAGAAATTCTCGCATTCTTCCAGATGCACCTTTGCAGAAAAGCCTAGCTATCCTTTAATAAATGATATTATACTTTAACAAGAGCCAAAGAACTGGAAAAAATCGTCGAAGAGGCAGTGGGAAATCAAAGTTGAAGTGACCTTCCGAAACTGTCAGCTTTTTGGGAGATCTTTTCCGGCGACTTTCTTGGATTTTTTCCAGAAGATTGTTGATCATTCTATAAGATATGATATCATAGAACACGTGGGAGTCAAGAACCATCCAGAATTGTTTCAAGAGGAAGTCGTTCCTTGTCCAAGAATGATGCTTCAGAGACAGAAATTGAATCCTAGTCAAAACAGGGTATTTTGGCCGAGACTCTTCTTTGGACAGATTTCTTGGGCATTTTTGGAAGGTTATTGATGTTGTAAATATCAAGGAGAATCCTAGGATGATTCCTCAAGATTGTGGGAAGATTATTAAGGCTTGAACATCATTTAATTATGCGCCAATTAGAGGAATCCTCAAGCAACTAGGGGAGGCTTTCAAAGCATAATTGAAAAAGGAAACTTAGGCTATTTATTCCATACATATAGAGGCTCTGAACATGTTGCAAATAACCACCCTACAGCGCCATCTTCTGCCCCAAACCCTAGCACACAAAGTCTTGAAATTCCCAAGTCCTCAAAGAGCAAAAACCGTGCACAACATCCTGATCCATCTTCCATCAAGCTTAGACGTGGCCCATCTTGAAGGAGTGCTTGCGTCCAAGGCTGCCTAAAAGTGAATTCGTGGCTCTCATATTCTCCCTTTTACGGTTTTTATCCTCTTGTAATTTAATACTTATGTTTTTATTTGTTGAATTTAAGACGATGTGTGGCTAGTTACTTTTTGTTAGGGGCAAGGTTTGAAGCCCTAATTATGTAGAACATATGTTTGTTTAAATCTAGTTTCTTGATCTTTGGTGTGAATTGGTTGTTTATTTCTGCTTGATTGAAAACTTGTATGTGTTTATGTTCTTTGGGTCGACACTTAGGATATATGCATGTAATTGGAGCTAGGTTTAGAAAATAATTCACCTAATCGTCTTGTTTTCTAATCCACAAGTATGCAAGGCTTTGGACAACAGCTGATGTTTTAAACAACTAGAAGAGCATGCTAGGTAGGTGTTCCACACTAGACTGCAACTCTATAATCAATCGTTTCCATGAGATCTTAGTGCTGCAAATGTGTTGACACTATATGTGTTGTTGATAGGATAGCGTTCTATACCTTGATTGCATGTTTGATAGGCTTAGCTATTGTGCTTTCACGTAGACTAAGTAATTAGGGAAACATTAATAAGGGACATGATCTGCTCCGACTTTTTTCTTGGTTGATTTCTATTCATACCTTAGTAATTGAAACTAGGTTAACTTAACATTGCTCGAAAGGAATTGGTGGTGGATTTCCGAGTCTCTAACGTTTTCTCCATCTTATTTTTCTCAAACCTAAAATCGAAATTGCTTCTTTATTTTATCATTATTTTCATCAAACCTAAAAAAAAAAAACCCAAAACATTTGTTTTTCTTTTCCTTTGTCAATTTCGCTGCTTCTTTTCCTCTTCCCCCTATTCTGCTTTTTTGTTCTTCTTTAGTTAGTTTCTTTGTTTGTTTGATTTGTGTTCCTTGTTAGTTAGTTTGTTTTTATTTTTGCGTGATTAATTTGTTACCCTCAATCTCTGGCATCGAACGATCCTTGCTTACTCTATATTGCTAACGACTACATCTTGCAGGGTTAAGTTGAGCGTCTATTTTGGGCGTATCAACAGTTGAAAGGGCGATCCTATAACAAACGATTCAAACAAAAACCAAAAACAATAACAACTAAAGAAAAACCTAAAATGAAATTATTTTTTTTCCTGATTTTTTCAATTTTTATGGATTTTCCGAATTTTTAGTAACCTTAAAAAAAACAAAAAGAACCTAAAAACCAACAAAGTTAACGTTAACCTTCCCCCCACACTTAAATCATACATTGTCCTCAATGTCAAACAATTCAAAGCATGCAAACCACAAAATAAGCATATAAACTACTAGAATTTTTCTCATATACATCGGCCAGAAACCGATGTAAAAAAAAAATTTGTACCCATGTGTTAGTGGGTGATGTAAAAGATTGGAAAAAATAGACATCGGTTAAAAACTGATGTCCCATATAATAATAAACATTGGATTATGTTCTAGAATCGATTTTAAACTGCTATTATGCACACAAATTGGTGTTTTTAGATATTGTTAAACCTTCATATTTATGCATTTAATGCTTAACGAAATATAGGTCCAACAACATAAGTATGCATTTTAACATCTTTACTCATTATAGAAATGATGTGTTATATTTTCTTATACATCGGTGTTGTTGAAGTTTGCCTGCTGTTTACAAGCTTTACTGGTACTTGCCATATATCACACTATTTAAGATTGAATCTACATTCTTTTGTATTACATGAATGATGTTTATTATTCTGTTAAACATCGTTTCCTTTTATGAATTGATGTCCATTTCTTTATTCAACATCAGTTTTTGAGGTTGACACTGATGTTCATACATATAGTAGATATCGTTTTTCATTTAATTAATCGATGTCCATTGATTTGTTTTACATCGGTTCTTACTTAATAACTCGATGTCCATTGGGTTGTTTTACATCATTTCGTACTTAATAACTCGATGTGCACTGAATAAAGAGACATCAATTTTTGTTTCCAATCTGATGTATAATCTCTTTAATGACATCGTTTTTGTAGTTTAATACTGATTTGAAATAGACTTATATACATCATGTCCGTTACATGAGCATGATGTCCACTAACTTTGTAATTGCTGCTACAAAATTGATCTAATCCACATTTGACAACATAGTCTTGAAAAAGGTATATTGGATAAAACATAGTCTTGAAAAAGGGTAGCTATTTCAGTCCCATTGCACATCGAGACTCCCTGTTCACATACCTAAGTGTTGAAATTTAAATTGTAAAAAGAAAAGAAAAACTTGTTCATATTTTACGTGTAAATTGTTGTTTTGTGGATAATAATGGTTGATGAGAGTAAGAGTTTTATAATGAGTTTTGAACCATAACGGAATAGGTGAAGGACTTTGTCTTTAACATTAGTCATCCATCATTCTCTATCGTGTGGCGCACCTTATTAGCACAGGGTGTCTAGGCTAATTGGACAGGAGAAGTGCTAGCAAAGGGTCTCGTCCCCTGATAAACAAGTGAGCTGAGCTCTGCCAAAATCGTTCCTCTACTACCTGGCTCTGTATCAAAAGAGTTACCAAAAGATTGAGAAGGGCGACTAGTGTTAATGATAGAGCCCTTGGGCCGCACGTCTAAACCTTGGTTAAGTACTTATAATGGAATTCAAGCTTTTGTTAATTATTTGTTTCGCACTTTATACTCCTAAAAATTGTGATGTTTTATACTTGTGTTTTGTGTGTATTGTACATTATACTTCTAATTATACTTGTAATTTATTGCTTTATTGTAAATACTAATTTGTATTTAATTCTTGCCTTCAGACCCTCTATGAATGACCAAGCCTTATAGTCATAGTCCACTTTCTCTGATCACTGCAAGGATCGAGAAGCTCAAGAACCCAAATTACTGGGACCCTCCTAAAAGCCCTTTGCAAACTTTGCAAGTCGAGCCACAAGAGGAGGAATCTGAAGGATCAACATCTCCACTACCACAAGAGTTATCTGAAGAAGAAGAAGACGAGGAAATGGGCTTAAACGCAAATCAATCCATTAGGGAACTATCTTCATCCGTGGTTCAAGGAGGACTTCCTACAAGCATTGTGTACCCTGCTGCTGCTGAAGGGAGGACTGCGGATTTTGAGCTAAAAAGTGGACTACTGCATAGGCTCCCTGTCTTTCATTGCCTTAGTATGGAGGACACTAACAAGCACCTCCGAGAATTCCAGTCTGTGTGTACAACCATGCAACCACAAGGAGTTGATGAGAATATCCTAAAGTTGAAGGCCTTCCCTTTCTCCCTAGGTGACAGAGCCAAAGATTGATAGGATTGTATGGACTAGAGATTGCTAGAATTCACTCTTGTGCTTGTTGAGACTTTTATCAATACATGTCCCTGATTCTGGAAAGGATAGAGGTACCCTAGGAATCACCACCATTGCCAAATAAGCCTGTGTCCCTATTTATGTGCACAAGATGTACACTCCATAGATAAACCCCTTTGAGCCTACAATTGTAAGCCTTTTCTTTCATCACCCTTAAAATCCTTAACCCCTGAACCTTAGTATAGTTACAATCCTACCCTTTTGTTTTAAAAACTTGGTAGAGCTATCTTTTGAGACTTACTACATGGATTTGGTGGCAAGGATGAAGATTGAGAAGAGGTGAAACTTCAAGTGTGGGGGTAGACTTGTCCATGAAAAAAAAAAATTTGTGAAAGCCGTGAAAAAGAAGATGAAAAAGAAAAGAAAAAAATGTGTACGGCTAGAAAAGAAAAAGAAAGGAAAAAATATGTTTATGGATTTTAGTCCCCCATACTTGGTGAGTTTGGAGATTGTTTTGAATTGAAGGCCCACTACAGAAAAATTTGGTCTTTGTCCAGTTCACTAGAGTTCAAGGGTAGTTTAGAATGAAGGTTGGGCCCAACATGAAGACATTAGGCCTCTTATTTTGCCTCTATGGATGTGACGTTTTGAATGCCTTGGTAAATTTCTAGAAGTCTCTCTACAATTACATGAGCTCTATTAGGTTTTTAGGATACTTTGTGAAATTCCTTATCCCTTTGTTTCTTAAAACCTTGAGCCTTGGCCCTATTACAACACTTAATAAGACCTTTTTGACCCTTAAGATGGGATAGCCTTTGATCTGTGGAGATGAGTTATAAGAGTTGAAGCTATGGCTTGGGTCCATTCGTGCAAGTAGTTGATATCTTTCATGAGATCTTTTGAAAAAAAAAAATTATATTCACAAAGAGCTTTTCGTTTCTTATATATGTGAGCTATTTGATTGTCGTAAAATATGTTCTCTCACATATAATTGAGTGATTATAAGCTTTTAAGCATTGCTTTGATCTGAGAGAAGAAAGAGTGGATATACCTTGTGAGCATATATATCATACTTGTCTGAAACATGCTGAGCTCCACCTCTTCACCATTGTTACAGCCAAGTCCTACTTGTGTATGTATGAATTATGTGTTTTAATTAACTCTCGAATGCCTAAACATTGATTCTTGGTTGAGTGCTAATTTTGATGTTGTGAAAGTAAGAGCTTTCTGAGACAAAATGTTGAAGGGCAATAGAGTCATTGTATGTGTAGAGTTTTTTTTTTCTTTGTTTTCGTTGAGTCTAAGTTTGTGTCTTTGTGTGATTTTGCTAAGGGACTAGCAAAAGCTAAGTGTGGGGGAATTTGATAGGAGCATTTTAATGCGACATTTTAATAGTTATTTCCTCATATTTACTTAGTTATTTCCTTAAATGAATCCTTCTTGTTTAGGAAAGTTACTATTTTTCGGTCCATGGAGCAAACAAAGCTGAAATGAGCTCAAAAATAGAAAGAAAATCTGGGGAACGTTGGAGAGAGCTGAGACAAGGCACAAAGACTACATAAAAGAGGTTAAACGAAGAAATAAAGTTTTCTTGGTCCAGCGAGGAAATCCTGTTCAGAAGAGGAAACTTTGTCAAGCAAGACTCCTGAGCCAATCAGGAAGCATGATCGAAAAAATGAAGAAAAATGGCGTTGGGAGAAGATTCCTGGAGGCACTAGGAGACCTTATGGCTTGAAGATGACACATGGAGGCCCAAGAATCTTTTAGATTAAATTGGATTTCGGCAAAATAGGAAAAGCCCAATTGATTTTGGGTTGTTGGACGTAAGAAAAATATTTTTAGGAGAATTAAATATGATTTTGCCATGGAAATTGGGTGGATATTATGGTGTTAACGTGAAAATCAAGAGAAAATCAAGGGGAGGACGTTAAAGATAAAGCCATGTAGAGATTTAAGGGAGAAAAGGTTCAAAATGCGTCCAGTTACATTGTCTAGGTTCATTCCTAGATATTTGGCCAAAAATGAAGAAGAAAATCATATTAAATCCCCTTATATTTCGGTAAAAATATATTTTAAATATTATGGACTTTATTTTGGAGCTTTTTGATTGGTTGGATGACACAACAAAGCTGACATGGCACTCTGTGATTGGTCGAAGCTGTGTGGAGCATCTAGATAATTTTTGGGAAAACAAAAGAAGATTCATGAAGCTTGGAGATGCTTGGCCGTTCCCCTATATATAGGCCCTTTTGCTAGACGTTTTACACACACATTCTCTCATTCAGGAAATCTCTCAATGTCATAAGCTCTCTCCCCCTCTCCACTCTCTAGTTTCAAGTTCTGTGTTTTCAAGCAGGGAGAGGAAGAAGAAGGAGTCGTGAAGACCAAGCCTTCACCAATCCATCTTGAAGCCGTGAAGATTTGAAGACTTGCTTCCAAGATTCAAGTCCAACGTTCAAGCTCCCCATCTCCATCTCCACTCACGATGTAGTTCATTCTTTTTCCTTGTAACCACTTTTGGTTTTCCTTGTTTGAATTCGTAGGAACTTGTTTCTAATTTTTTTTTTTCATTTAAAAAAAAAAAGAGGATCAAAGGGTTTCACTCCTGCCCCTATGGTGACTCGAACCCATGACTTCGTACATAGGAAGTGGGTTTAAGCTCCATTCTATGTTTAAATAAAGATTTCGAATTCTATGATTGTGATTCTAAGTTGCTTATGTGAGTTTGTTCGATTGAATTTGTGTTATTGATATCTTTTATATGTTTATCTTATCTGGTTCAAAACTTTTAGGGTTTACATATAATTGGTGCTAGATTTAGGTTAACAATTCACCTAATAGTTTTGTGAACTTAAATAAAAAGTAGTAAAGGCTTTGGACAAAGGTCGAATTCAATTGAAAATGATTGCAAATAGATGAACTTATTCATACTAGGTTGTGCACTTAAGTTGATAACCTTTCTCTATGCTTCTTGGGTTGAACATGTCTTGATTAGCTAGCTTTCTAGACTTTGATTGCATGTTTAATAGGATTGATCTAGTTGCTTTCACTTAGGTTAATTAGTAAAGGAAAGTAAAATATGGGAAATCATTTGCTTCGAATGTTTCACATGATCAACTTCTTTCTCATGACTTAGATGATCAATTATAGGGTTTGAATCAAATTTGATTACATGGAATTGATTTTGATATTTGTTTCTTACGTTTCACCTTTGTATATGTGTTTTTATATTTTCTTTGTTTTGTTTACTTTAATTTTCTAAACCCTAAGTTTAAAATCCCCCTTTTATTTCGTTATTTGTATATATTTTTGTAAATATTATACTTTGTATTCATTTTAATTTTTTACTTGTTTTATAATGACAGGTGTACCCTCAATCTCGAGATTTGAACGATCCCTATTTACCGTATACTAACGATGATATTTTACAGGTCGCTTTTACTTAGCGTATCATGTCCTGATGCTGCTAGGATACCTGGTGAGGCTAGGAGATGTTGTGGGTTCAAGATGACTCAAGATAGTTCAAGAATGTTCTAGAAGACATAGTTGGTGTCACAATTGAAGAATATGTTAGCGTGAGTCATGGCTTAACGTTAGGAATAGAATATATTGTAATTATTGCGTAGTTAGTACTTACCTGTTGTATTCCTGTAATCTTCTTTATAGACCTCCACTGTGAGATGAATCTAATATTAGAAAATTCATTCTCTCAACCTTGTGCTATTTGACTTGGTATCAGAGCAAATATCCGAAAAGGACTTTGTCTCTTTCTTTCAGTTTTTTCTCAATCCGAGGAAGACAATTGGGTTAAAACCCAATTTTTGGTCAGGTTCTCAAACGACGTCGTTCGACGTCCACTTCTTCCTTCTTCGCTCTGCTTCCTCATCAGCCACAGGCCGATCAGTCCATCCCAGATCGTCCGTCCTCAGATCGTCGACGCTCTTCTCCGACACCTGTAGTCCAGACCGGCCTCGTCTCTCTAAGACCGCCTTCGTCTGCCTCAGATCGACACCAGAGATCGATCGCTCCCTCTACCTTCGTTTGCCTCAGATCGACACCAGAGATCCCCTCTGCCTTCGTCTGCCTCAGATCGCCAGACCTTTTCAGTCGTCGTCCACGACTGTGCCCTTGATTCAGTTCGGCGTCGTCCCATTTCAGACCAGCCAAAGTCGAGCAACTCGGTCAACTTGGCCAACTCAGCCAACTCAGTCAACTCGGTCAACTTGGTCAGTCTAGTCAACTCACTTTCACTCGGTCAATCTCAACAGATTACAAAAAAAAAAAAAAAAATCGCTACAATTGTTGGAATTTTCTCTTTTTCCGCTGCATACTCTGTGTTTTTTGCTACTGTATTGTTGTGATGGGTGGTGATAAAAGTGAAGGTCAGGGTTCTAAGGCCAATGAGTTTCAGAAAATTGAGGTCTATGTCAAGAGCTCAGAAGGTGGTTCTTTTGGAGGTTCCAAACTCACTGGTACCAATTTCTGAACATGGAAGAAGATTATGTCTGTTTATCTTCGTGGGATACACAAGATGAGACATGTGACTGGAACAATCAAGGTTCCTAGTGAAAATGACTTGGAGGCTTGTGCTAAGTGGGAAGATGATGATGGGTTTGTAATGTCTATTTTATTTAGAGCCATGACTGATGATGTGCTACAGATGGTAGAGAAATGTGAAACTGCTGAGACAATATGGAAGACGTTGGGAGATCTCTATACAAATGAGTCTGATTTTATACAGGTTCATGAACTGATGTGCAAAGCTGCAGGAATGCAACAGAATGGGCAACCAGTGTTAGTATTTTTCACCAAACTGAAGAATGTATGGGCTGAGATTGATCAGAAGCGTCCTTGCAAGATCAAGAATCAGGAGGATATCACATGGTACCAGAAAGAGAAGGAACTTGAGCGGATTCATGCATTCTTGAGAGGACTTGATGCGAAACATAATAGTGCCAAGGGAGAGTTGCTCAGAATGCCAGACCCTCCTAGCTTGACCACGGCTTTTACCTATATTCGTAAGGATGAATCTCAGCAGGAAAGTCTCAAACAGGCACAAGTTGAAGTTTCTAGCCTAGCCATTCAAGCACCAGCACCTTTACTCCAGCAGCAGCATTCGGTCCCACTTCATCAAGAAGGACCTCCGCCAGGGTTTGCCCACCGCCCTCGTCCTCAGTGTTCTTATTGTAATGATATTGGGCATGTTCGGGAGACTTGTTGGAAACTGCACCCGCATCTTAAGCCTAAAAGGCAAGGTTATCGTCCTAAGGCGAAAGCAGCTGCTGTTCAATTGGTTCAAGAACCAGATTTCTATGGAGTGGCTGGACAGGATCATCATACCACAGGTGGGGCTATTCCTACAGCCTCTATAGCTGGTCGTGGTAAGATTGGTATGGCTTTAAAGGTTTCTCACTTTGTTGGTTCTGATACATGGATTATTGATTCTGGTGCCTCTGACCATATGACTTATGATAAATCATATTTTATCGAATTGTCTTCCCCACCAGTGTCCTATGTCACCAATGCCAATGGTGAGGCTTTTCCTGTGTTAGGGTCAGGGTCAGTGCGTATTACTCCCACTTTAGAACTTCATAATGTGTTATATGTGCCTGACTTGTCTCATCACTTGATATCTGTTCCACAGTTGAATACTGAGTCTAAATGCTCGTAACCTTTTATCCTATGTATGTGATTTTTCAGGATCTTCTCACCAGGGAGTTAATTGGTCGGGGGTATCTGAGGGGCAGGTTGTTCCATCTGGATCAGACATACGCAGGGGAGAAACCAGGAGCCCAATCCCACGCCGCTTTGACTTCGAATTCTGATAAGCTAAGTGAAATTTGGTTGTGGCATCGTCGTTTAGGGCATCCATCTTTTAGTCTTATGAGAAAAACCATGCCTACTCTGTTTATTGGTGTGGATGAGTCTGCTTTACATTGTGAAACATGTGTCTTGGCCAAGAGTCATCGTGCTACTTATTCTCCTAGTATTTCTAATAAAAGTGTAATTCCTTTTGAGTTGATTCACTCTGATGTTTAGGGACCTTCTAGAGACCCTACTGTGTTTGGTATGAGATATTTTGTGTTGTTTATTGATGATTGTACGAGATTGTCATGGGTTGCTCTACTTAAAACCAAAGATGAAGTCTTTCCAGCTTTTCAAACTTTTCGTACTCTTGTTCAAACACAATACCATAGCACCATTAAAGTCCTTCGTTCTGACAATGGAGGAGAATATGTTAATCATGTTTTCCAAGAATTTTTCAAAACCCATGGGATTGTTCACCAAACCACATGTCCACAAACACCAGAGAAAAATGGAGTGTCTGAAAGAAAAAACCGTCATTTACTTGATATGTCTCGTGCCCTTCTCTTTAGTGCTCATATGCCTAAGTATCTTTGGGACGATGCTATTCATGCTTCCTCCCATCTTATCAATCGTCTTCCATCTAGTGTCCTTCGGGGAAAAATTCCATTTAAGGTTCTTGCATCTCATGTTTCCTTACCTTCATTTCATAATCTTCATGCTCGTGTCTTTGGTTGTGTTGTTTTTGTTCATATTCCTAAAAACCAGCGGTCTAAGTTGGATGCTCGAGCGCTTAAGTGTGTGTTTGTGGGCTACGGAGGTTCTCAGAAAGGGTACAAATGCTTTCATCCACCAACCAGAAAGTACTATGTCACTATGGATGTTACTTTCTTTGAGGACATGAGTTATTTTTCCTCCTCAGATACAACTCTTCAGGGGGAGAATTCATATTTTGAAGAGCTGTATCATGGAGAGGGGGAGGAATCAGAAAGCGGAGAAGAAGTTGCACAAGCAGGAGATATTTTGCCAGATCCAGTTGAGAGCATTGGCTCATCACCTCCAGAAGTGGAAGCTCCAGACATCCAGACACCAGTTTCAATCATTGAACATGCAGTTGAAGACACAATTGCCCCTCCTGCCATCACTTCTACCCCTGACCCACAACTTCCTGGTACTGAAGATCACTCATTTGAGGTATGTCCCCCTACTGGTACTGGCAATAGTGAGTCTAGTGTTTGAGCAATATGTGTTACCAAATAGGACCACTCGAGGTCAATCAGCCAAAAGATATGAACCTACTCTTACTGCCAAATCAAAATACCCAGTAGCCAATTATATGTCCACTAGGAGGTTGTCTAAGTCATATGAATCACTTGTGAATCAAATATCTGTTGTATCAGTACCTAACAGAGTGCAGGATGCATTGGGGGATCCAAAGTGGAGGAAGGCAATGGAGGAGGAGATGGAGGCGTTGCAGAAGAACAATACTTGGCAACTTGTGCCTCCACCACAAGGCAAGAAGGCTGTAGGTTGTCGTTGGGTGTTTACTGTGAAACATAATGTAGATGGATCAGTGAATCGGTACAAAGCACGCCTTGTAGCAAAGGGGTTCACTCAGACGTATGGTATAGACTACGATGAAACATTTGCTCTTGTTGCCAAGATGAACACTATTTGGGTTCTGCTCTCTTTTGCCGCTAGTTTAAACTGGCCACTCCGACAGTTTGATGTCAAGAATGCATTTCTTCATGGAGAGTTAGCCGAGGAAATGTACATGAGCCTTCCACCTGGGTATGTAGTTGCTTCTCCTGGTGATTTTATATGCAAATTGAGAAAGTCTCTGTATGGCCTCAAACAGTCGCCTCGTGCTTGGTTTGGGAGATTTTCACAGTTTATGCGGAAGATTGGTTACAAACAGAGCAACTCAGATCATACCTTGTTTCTCAAGCATCAACAAGGGAAGGTAACAGCTCTAATTATTTATGTAGATGATATGGTAATCACTGGCAATGATACTGTTGAGATGGATAGACTGCAGAGACAGCTAGCCTCTGAGTTCGAGATGAAAGATTTGGGTGAACTTAAGTACTTCTTAGAAATTGAGGTAGCCAGGGGGAGAGAAGGGATCTACTTGTGCCAGAGGAAGTACGTTCTTGACTTGCTAACCGAGACAGGTTTGTTGGATTGCAGACCTATTGATACTCCTATTGAGCAGAATCATTGTTTAGCTGAGTATCCAGATCAGGTACCTACTAATCGAGCTCGCTATTAGAGGTTAGTTGGGCGCTTGATTTATTTGGCTCATACTAGACCAGATGTTGCATATGCAGTGAGTGTGGTGAGTCAGTTCATGCATAACCCGAGTGAAAGTCATATGGATGCTGTTATGAGAATTTTAAAGTACCTGAAGTCAGCACCAGGAAGGGGAGTATTGTTTTCTAAACACAATAACATCCTTGAGGTTTGTGGCTTTACAGATGCAGATTGGGCAGGAAATATTATAGACAGGAGGTCAACATCAGGTTACTTTACCTTTGTGGGAGGTAATTTGATTACATGGAAGAGTAAGAAACAGAAAGTTGTGGCACGATCTAGTGCTGAGGTCGAGTATAGAGGTATGGCTCACGGAGTGTGTGAATTGTTGTGGCTAAGAAATCTGTTACGTGATTTGGGTTTCAAACTCAAAAGTACTATGCAGTTGTATTGTGACAATAAGGCAGCCATTGACATATCACATAATCCAGTACAACATGATCGTACTAAGCATGTGGAGGTTGATCGTCACTTTATAAAGGAGAAGCTAGATGCCAAAATTATTAGCTTTCCTTGTTCCTACTGAAGAGCAACTTGCAGATATACTTACCAAAGGAGTTTCCAGGAAGGTGTTTTATGACTCACTAAGCAAGTTGGGCATGGTTGATATGTATGTGCCAACTTGAAGGGGAGTGTTAGCGTGAGTCATGGCTTAACGTTAGGAATAGAATATATTGTAATTATTGCGTAGTTAGTACTTACCTGTTGTATTCCTGTAATCTTCTTTATAGACCTCCACTGTGAGATGAATCTAATATTAGAAAATTCATTCTCTCAACCTTGTGCTATTTGACTTGGTATCAGAGCAAATATCCGAAAAGGACTTTGTCTCTTTCTTTCAGTTTTTTCTCAATCCGAGGAAGACAATTGGGTTAAAACCCAATTTTTGGTCAGGTTCTCAAACGACGTCGTTCGACGTCCACTTCTTCCTTCTTCGCTCTGCTTCCTCATCAGCCACAGGCCGATCAGTCCATCCCAGATCGTCCGTCCTCAGATCGTCGACGCTCTTCTCCGACACCTGTAGTCCAGACCGGCCTCGTCTCTCTAAGACCGCCTTCGTCTGCCTCAGATCGACACCAGAGATCGATCGCTCCCTCTACCTTCGTTTGCCTCAGATCGACACCAGAGATCCCCTCTGCCTTCGTCTGCCTCAGATCGCCAGACCTTTTCAGTCGTCGTCCACGACTGTGCCCTTGATTCAGTTCGGCGTCGTCCCATTTCAGACCAGCCAAAGTCGAGCAACTCGGTCAACTTGGCCAACTCAGCCAACTCAGTCAACTCGGTCAACTTGGTCAGTCTAGTCAACTCACTTTCACTCGGTCAATCTCAACAGATTACAAAAAAAAAAAAAAAATCGCTACAATTGTTGGAATTTTCTCTTTTTCCGCTGCATACTCTGTGTTTTTTGCTACTGTATTGTTGTGATGGGTGGTGATAAAAGTGAAGGTCAGGGTTCTAAGGCCAATGAGTTTCAGAAAATTGAGGTCTATGTCAAGAGCTCAGAAGGTGGTTCTTTTGGAGGTTCCAAACTCACTGGTACCAATTTCTGAACATGGAAGAAGATTATGTCTGTTTATCTTCGTGGGATACACAAGATGAGACATGTGACTGGAACAATCAAGGTTCCTAGTGAAAATGACTTGGAGGCTTGTGCTAAGTGGGAAGATGATGATGGGTTTGTAATGTCTATTTTATTTAGAGCCATGACTGATGATGTGCTACAGATGGTAGAGAAATGTGAAACTGCTGAGACAATATGGAAGACGTTGGGAGATCTCTATACAAATGAGTCTGATTTTATACAGGTTCATGAACTGATGTGCAAAGCTGCAGGAATGCAACAGAATGGGCAACCAGTGTTAGTATTTTTCACCAAACTGAAGAATGTATGGGCTGAGATTGATCAGAAGCGTCCTTGCAAGATCAAGAATCAGGAGGATATCACATGGTACCAGAAAGAGAAGGAACTTGAGCGGATTCATGCATTCTTGAGAGGACTTGATGCGAAACATAATAGTGCCAAGGGAGAGTTGCTCAGAATGCCAGACCCTCCTAGCTTGACCACGGCTTTTACCTATATTCGTAAGGATGAATCTCAGCAGGAAAGTCTCAAACAGGCACAAGTTGAAGTTTCTAGCCTAGCCATTCAAGCACCAGCACCTTTACTCCAGCAGCAGCATTCGGTCCCACTTCATCAAGAAGGACCTCCGCCAGGGTTTGCCCACCGCCCTCGTCCTCAGTGTTCTTATTGTAATGATATTGGGCATGTTCGGGAGACTTGTTGGAAACTGCACCCGCATCTTAAGCCTAAAAGGCAAGGTTATCGTCCTAAGGCGAAAGCAGCTGCTGTTCAATTGGTTCAAGAACCAGATTTCTATGGAGTGGCTGGACAGGATCATCATACCACAGGTGGGGCTATTCCTACAGCCTCTATAGCTGGTCGTGGTAAGATTGGTATGGCTTTAAAGGTTTCTCACTTTGTTGGTTCTGATACATGGATTATTGATTCTGGTGCCTCTGACCATATGACTTATGATAAATCATATTTTATCGAATTGTCTTCCCCACCAGTGTCCTATGTCACCAATGCCAATGGTGAGGCTTTTCCTGTGTTAGGGTCAGGGTCAGTGCGTATTACTCCCACTTTAGAACTTCATAATGTGTTATATGTGCCTGACTTGTCTCATCACTTGATATCTGTTCCACAGTTGAATACTGAGTCTAAATGCTCGTAACCTTTTATCCTATGTATGTGATTTTTCAGGATCTTCTCACCAGGGAGTTAATTGGTCGGGGGTATCTGAGGGGCAGGTTGTTCCATCTGGATCAGACATACGCAGGGGAGAAACCAGGAGCCCAATCCCACGCCGCTTTGACTTCGAATTCTGATAAGCTAAGTGAAATTTGGTTGTGGCATCGTCGTTTAGGGCATCCATCTTTTAGTCTTATGAGAAAAACCATGCCTACTCTGTTTATTGGTGTGGATGAGTCTGCTTTACATTGTGAAACATGTGTCTTGGCCAAGAGTCATCGTGCTACTTATTCTCCTAGTATTTCTAATAAAAGTGTAATTCCTTTTGAGTTGATTCACTCTGATGTTTAGGGACCTTCTAGAGACCCTACTGTGTTTGGTATGAGATATTTTGTGTTGTTTATTGATGATTGTACGAGATTGTCATGGGTTGCTCTACTTAAAACCAAAGATGAAGTCTTTCCAGCTTTTCAAACTTTTCGTACTCTTGTTCAAACACAATACCATAGCACCATTAAAGTCCTTCGTTCTGACAATGGAGGAGAATATGTTAATCATGTTTTCCAAGAATTTTTCAAAACCCATGGGATTGTTCACCAAACCACATGTCCACAAACACCAGAGAAAAATGGAGTGTCTGAAAGAAAAAACCGTCATTTACTTGATATGTCTCGTGCCCTTCTCTTTAGTGCTCATATGCCTAAGTATCTTTGGGACGATGCTATTCATGCTTCCTCCCATCTTATCAATCGTCTTCCATCTAGTGTCCTTCGGGGAAAAATTCCATTTAAGGTTCTTGCATCTCATGTTTCCTTACCTTCATTTCATAATCTTCATGCTCGTGTCTTTGGTTGTGTTGTTTTTGTTCATATTCCTAAAAACCAGCGGTCTAAGTTGGATGCTCGAGCGCTTAAGTGTGTGTTTGTGGGCTACGGAGGTTCTCAGAAAGGGTACAAATGCTTTCATCCACCAACCAGAAAGTACTATGTCACTATGGATGTTACTTTCTTTGAGGACATGAGTTATTTTTCCTCCTCAGATACAACTCTTCAGGGGGAGAATTCATATTTTGAAGAGCTGTATCATGGAGAGGGGGAGGAATCAGAAAGCGGAGAAGAAGTTGCACAAGCAGGAGATATTTTGCCAGATCCAGTTGAGAGCATTGGCTCATCACCTCCAGAAGTGGAAGCTCCAGACATCCAGACACCAGTTTCAATCATTGAACATGCAGTTGAAGACACAATTGCCCCTCCTGCCATCACTTCTACCCCTGACCCACAACTTCCTGGTACTGAAGATCACTCATTTGAGGTATGTCCCCCTACTGGTACTGGCAATAGTGAGTCTAGTGTTTGAGCAATATGTGTTACCAAATAGGACCACTCGAGGTCAATCAGCCAAAAGATATGAACCTACTCTTACTGCCAAATCAAAATACCCAGTAGCCAATTATATGTCCACTAGGAGGTTGTCTAAGTCATATGAATCACTTGTGAATCAAATATCTGTTGTATCAGTACCTAACAGAGTGCAGGATGCATTGGGGGATCCAAAGTGGAGGAAGGCAATGGAGGAGGAGATGGAGGCGTTGCAGAAGAACAATACTTGGCAACTTGTGCCTCCACCACAAGGCAAGAAGGCTGTAGGTTGTCGTTGGGTGTTTACTGTGAAACATAATATAGATGGATCAGTGAATCGGTACAAAGCACGCCTTGTAGCAAAGGGGTTCACTCAGACGTATGGTATAGACTACGATGAAACATTTGCTCTTGTTGCCAAGATGAACACTATTTGGGTTCTGCTCTCTTTTGCCGCTAGTTTAAACTGGCCACTCCGACAGTTTGATGTCAAGAATGCATTTCTTCATGGAGAGTTAGCCGAGGAAATGTACATGAGCCTTCCACCTGGGTATGTAGTTGCTTCTCCTGGTGATTTTATATGCAAATTGAGAAAGTCTCTGTATGGCCTCAAACAGTCGCCTCGTGCTTGGTTTGGGAGATTTTCACAGTTTATGCGGAAGATTGGTTACAAACAGAGCAACTCAGATCATACCTTGTTTCTCAAGCATCAACAAGGGAAGGTAACAGCTCTAATTATTTATGTAGATGATATGGTAATCACTGGCAATGATACTGTTGAGATGGATAGACTGCAGAGACAGCTAGCCTCTGAGTTCGAGATGAAAGATTTGGGTGAACTTAAGTACTTCTTAGAAATTGAGGTAGCCAGGGGGAGAGAAGGGATCTACTTGTGCCAGAGGAAGTACGTTCTTGACTTGCTAACCGAGACAGGTTTGTTGGATTGCAGACCTATTGATACTCCTATTGAGCAGAATCATTGTTTAGCTGAGTATCCAGATCAGGTACCTACTAATCGAGCTCGCTATTAGAGGTTAGTTGGGCGCTTGATTTATTTGGCTCATACTAGACCAGATGTTGCATATGCAGTGAGTGTGGTGAGTCAGTTCATGCATAACCCGAGTGAAAGTCATATGGATGCTGTTATGAGAATTTTAAAGTACCTGAAGTCAGCACCAGGAAGGGGAGTATTGTTTTCTAAACACAATAACATCCTTGAGGTTTGTGGCTTTACAGATGCAGATTGGGCAGGAAATATTATAGACAGGAGGTCAACATCAGGTTACTTTACCTTTGTGGGAGGTAATTTGATTACATGGAAGAGTAAGAAACAGAAAGTTGTGGCACGATCTAGTGCTGAGGTCGAGTATAGAGGTATGGCTCACGGAGTGTGTGAATTGTTGTGGCTAAGAAATCTGTTACGTGATTTGGGTTTCAAACTCAAAAGTACTATGCAATTGTATTGTGACAATAAGGCAGCCATTGACATATCACATAATCCAGTACAACATGATCGTACTAAGCATGTGGAGGTTGATCGTCACTTTATAAAGGAGAAGCTAGATGCCAAAATTATTAGCTTTCCTTGTTCCTACTGAAGAGCAACTTGCAGATATACTTACCAAAGGAGTTTCCAGGAAGGTGTTTTATGACTCACTAAGCAAGTTGGGCATGGTTGATATGTATGTGCCAACTTGAAGGGGAGTGTTAGCGTGAGTCATGGCTTAACGTTAGGAATAGAATATATTGTAATTATTGCGTAGTTAGTACTTACCTGTTGTATTCCTGTAATCTTCTTTATAGACCTCCACTGTGAGATGAATCTAATATTAGAAAATTCATTCTCTCAACCTTGTGCTATTTGACTGAATGGGCTTTGAAATTGTCCAATTGAGAAGCCTGGCCCAAAGATTGAAGTATGTGACTTGCACATGAGTTTCTAGACCCTTCTTAACGTCTTGGAGAAATACTAAATCAATTCCTTTTGGTTTTTGCCTTGAAAAAATAAAGAATATTCAAGAAGATTTTGGAAATCAAATAACGTCATCCTCCCCTTTACTCTCTAAATTTCGGATCCTATCATTGTTCAAGCATTGAAGCTGTGAAGCAAGTTCCATCCTCCATTCATCATCTTTACCGTGGGCCTCATCATCCTCTACCACCTTTGAAGACCTTCTTGCGTTGTTGAAGTTTCTTAAAAAGTGTAACCATGTCCTTCTATCTTTTGTTTTTGGTTTCTTTGTTTTGTAACGTTAAAAAAAATTATACTAGTGTTCTAGGTATTTGTTTTAAATAGATGTTTTGATATTTTGTGAGAATAAAGTTTATGTTTTGATGTTTAGTTTCCAATCATCATAAAGCATGAAAACGTTTTAGGTTTCTAGAAGACATAAATTTGCGATTTTGATATGTGATGATTTAAGTTCATTGATTTTGTGCTTCAATCCCACCTTTTATGTGTTTTGTGTTCTTTGGTGTACAACTTAGAATATTGAGCATGTAATTGAATTCAGATTAAGATATGCTAGCATTCTAGATCTTAATTGTCAAGTGGAAAACCTATAATTCTTTAGGTATATCAATGAAGAGTCTTGCATGCTTGTATGGCGTTCCAACTTGTGTTCTTGGCTTAAATCAATCAAACTTTCTAAGAGTTTAATGCGTTAAATATGTTTTGTTAGTGAGTAGCGTTCTATGACTAGCATTGCATGTTTAATAGGGTTAACTATGGTGCATTCATCTAGTTAATTTAATTCAGGAAAATAAAAAGAACTTTGTATACGTTCATCTTTGTTCTCGATTGATTTCTTCATTCACCTGTTTTGATCAGTGATTTATGATTAGAAAACTCGTTTTCGTGTTAATGATTGTTAACTTCATCATACATATTTCATTCCCCGTTATCTATCTTAATTCATGGTTTGAATTGATTAATGTACTTAGCTTAATTAGATTAGAAATACAAATACTTTCGAAATCTCCCTAATATTTTGTAATTTTTTGTACAAATTGTATACTTGTAATTAATTCTTCTTTCTTTGACATTTAAATGACAAGAGCACCTTCAATCCTCGGTTAGAACGATACCCTACTTACTCTATACTACTATCTGATGCAGGGTTTGAATTGACATTCATTTCGAGCATATCAAAGTGCCATAATTCAACTGTTTCCCAAACTTCTCAACAAGCTTGAAAGATGCAGCTCACTGTCTGAGACTGAGAGTCAAGATAGACGGCATAACCATGAAAGAAAATATGTAAGAACTTGCAATTGTATATAGAATATACTATAAACTTATGAGCACCACAGTAGAACCAAAACAAGGATATCAAATATCTCAGGTCTTACTACTGAATTCCTCACCAGTCAAAAGAACCATTCACAACAAATTCACAAGGTTACTTGGAATGAAGTAACTTTTCCTATAGACTGGAAATTATCTGGTCCAAAGAAACCACCAGAAAGTGCAAAAGCAGCAATTTATGAAAGTAGAAAGACTAGAGATATCAGTCTAAAATTCGATGATCACAGGAAAAGTGATGTTGGTCCTGAGAATATCAGGATAAACAGAAATTTTAGAAGATGCAACAGTACTAGAGAAGCAAGTACTAGTGGCACTAAATTTGTTGTAGAAGAATGAACAAATCCTATCACTGAAGAAGAACTAGAAGCTGATCTAAACAAACCAATAAATATGCTTAGAGCGAAAAAGCTCTATGACCTGTATGATGAAGTAGAATCTTGTAAAGAAACAGAACGATTAGAACAACTAATCGATGAAATAAAAAATTTTAGAGTATGAAAGGTAAGAAAAGTCGTTCTCTAACAAGACATAGAATTGGAAGACGGAGAAAGCTCCCATTCCAAAACTTTCATCACTAGAGAAAAGGGAAAAATAAAACTTCCTACACAGAAAGCTCCTACAGGAAAAATAGGAGAAAGGAATTCTTAAAGATTTATCCCAGAGGACAACCTGCTTAGGGTGCCAATCACAAATTACAGTATATGATTGAATCTAGACAAAGCTCTAGATAAAAGAAAAGCTATTGACCAATGGGTAGATAGCCTCATGATGGCTTCTGCTCTCACCCTTGGAAAATTTGAAGCACTAGATCTTCAGGTATATTATGAAACTGCTCTCACTGGAGTAGCTAAAAAATTTTACCTATCCTTTAAAGAAACCGCTAGAGGAAGAGAATGGCTAGAAGAGATAAAAAAAAATTCAAAGTCTCCGTATGATTTTGCAGTACCCTTGTATGATCAGTTCTATGGAGATCTCTTGAACATAAGTGAAAAAGGCTAAAGAAGTAGCCAAATTGAACATTTATTCTCTCAAATCTGCGACATGAGATATTTTGAAGAATATCTAAATGAATTCCAAGAATACTATTGTACAATAGGTGAACAAGAAAACAATGATCTAGTAAACCTGTTACACAGAAAACTTCCTGAACCACGGAGAACAGCTGTAAGATAAAGTATAGCTGAAAAATCAATTGAAAGATTTTCAGTTGGAGGAATTGCCGATAGAATCAGGCAACTACTAAAAGAACAATGCAAGGAAAATCTTAGAGCCAAAATGGCCAAGAAACAACTCAAAAGAGTTGAAAACTTGTGTTATGGAATATTAGATATGACCACTAACAGGGGCTGTCATGAATCTAAATTTCGAAAGAAAAGAAAAACAAAATATTATTCAAAAAGGTTAAGAAAGAGTGAAAACAAAAAAAGATGGAAGTTTAAGAAAAGCTCCAACTTCAAAAAACAGGATGGAGATCCAAAGAATAAATTCTTCAAGAAAAGGAAGAATCATCAAAACAACCATAAAAACAAACCAGGAAAGAAAGCATGCAGATGCTGGTTATGTAAAGCTGAAGGACACTAGTACACTTTGCCTGGTCTAAAAAAGAATCCTCATCTAACTCTGAAATAGATTCTAAAATAGAATACTTAGAATCTAGACAGATGAATGTTCTTAAAGTAAAAAACTGGGAACAAAGTAAGACAGCAGCATTAATGTCTTCATATCAGGTTAACCATGGTACATTCATTTGTGACTACTGCCTATGTCATGAAAAGAATAGACATCCTATGTTCTATGAAGAATCGAAAAAGACTTATCACAAAGAATGCTTCATAGCTGAAGAAAGAAGAAAAACAAAAGATGGAAATATAAGCCAACAGGTGGAACAAGAATATGAAGAATATTTATGTGAACAAAAAGAGAAAAAGGCAGAAGTCTTGTTCCAAGAAATTACTGAATCTTCCTCAAAAATAAAGGAAGAAAAGATCGATGAAAATATAGAACTGGTTGAACCAGAAAAATTCCAGAAGAATGTAAACCATTTGTACTACAAGAACAAGCTCAAGACGAGCTTCAACAATCGAAAGTCATCTCTACTAGTAGATACAGCAACTACATAGAGATTGGATTAAAATTTTCTGATCATAGAAAATATCATCTACATGCATTTGTAGATAATGGGTCAGGATTCACGGTTGCCAAAAAATTTACAATTCCATAAGAACTCTAGAAAGAAGATGCTAAAAGAAAAGCTACTGGTTTTCAATTGGACGGAAGCCATTTTACCATGAATAAAGTAGCTAAAGATGTTCACATCACCATTGGTGGATGAACATTTATCATCCATACTCTTTAGCAATCAATAGTCCAAGGATCAGATTTTCTGCTAGGAAATCATTTCCTTCTCCAACAGAGATTTGTTCAAGATGAAGAAGTTATGGGCTTCAGAAAAGGAGATAGAATGTTCTGGGCAGATAGACTTACCCAAGCAAAAAGTATAGTGGGTCCAAACTTTACTAGTCAATATTAGAGATCGCAACGCAATTGTGGTGATCATCATAAGCCCTACAAACCTAGTTTTGAACCTATACTTCAAATTAAGCAACAAAAAAATTACTTATAGAAGATTCTTCTAAAGAGGAAGAAGAAACTAGCGAAGATGAAGAAGCTAGTTTCATCCATAAACACAACCTCAAGCATTTCCAAAGCTTGAATCTCAGAAAATTCCTACTCTTGACAAAATCAAGAAAATGCTCGAATATAATATATAGATGTCGACCCTTAAAAATTTTGGGAAAAAGACCCAGTGGTCTATTAATTAAGATTATATGACATGAATACTATATGCCATGTTAAAGCTATTCCTCAATATACAGAGGAAGATAAAAAAGAATTCAGAAAAGATAGAGAAGATCTCCTGAACAAGAGATTAATTCGACCATCTACTAGCCCTCATCATGCTCCAGGTTTCTACGTGAGAAATCATTAGGCCTGGGATCGGTTCTAAAAATGTCATTTTTTGTTGGAATTGGAACCGGAACTGGAAAGCCTTTTCCGGTTCGATTATGATGTTTTTCATTGTGGGAATCGTTTGGGAACCGAACCATTATGTTCGGTTCGGTTATGAGCTGTTTCCGGTTCCAGTTCATAACAAGAAAAGGCTTGCAATTTTACAATTTCTCAGCCATTCCGGACTCCAGCACACTCCAGCACATATAAAAATGTTCAATACAAGACAAAATCAATACATAATGTAGTTTTAAATTTTAATACACCAAAGTTGGAAAGTTCATGAGCTAATTCACTTCAACTTTTACTATCTTCAAGACTTCAACAATGCAGTTTAGAACTACAGAATGCATTAATGTTTAATGCCTAAAACTCTAAAAGAGTTGATGGCATGAAAATGAAACAATATCTTGACAAAGCAGATTTATATGCAGTTTCATAAACAACTTGCAATGTAAAAAACAAACATAAAAAACAAAGAGACAGAGAGCTGCTTTAAAACATTTTCCAACTTGCAACTTGATTCTTTCATCCACACTTCCACATAGATAGAGCTGCTTTAAAACTTGAATCCTGCATTAATAAGCAAAAACAACCAGATCAATCTGACGAGTCCCATATGGCCACAACACAACCAGATGACCAGATCAATCCCATTTCCAAAAAAGCCAGGCTGCAAAGTGCCAAATTATACATGTGTGTCTTTAAAAGCAATTCTAAATAATCAAATGGCACTGATCGATATCATCCATTCTGTTTTATATATGCATGGGGAGGCAACAACTTAATGAGTGTAAAGTCATGTAGGTTGATTAAGGATGTGCCTATGATTCATATTTATGGTGGCCAAACCATCTGTAAGCACTACAACAGAAAACGTCATCGGCGACAACCCAAAGTTGTCATTAAAAGTCAAAATTTCTCACTGAACTGAAAATGCGACGACTCTAGGTTGTCGCAACCAGTTGTTGCCTTATGTGTTTTACTGATTGTCAAAAGTGACGAAATTACACGATTGCCGCTTTTCCAATATGCGACGCAATTGGTTCCTCTCATATAACAAATTGTGAGACACACAAGTGTGTTACTATAAACTATATGCGAGGCTTTATATTTGTTGCTATTTTTAATATATGAGACTTCATTTACGTTGCATATTCCATATGCAGGGCTTGGATGTTTGTTGCATTTTCAATAAGCGATGCAATTTTTTCCTCGAGTATGACATATTGGGAGACAAGTGAGTGCGTTACAGAATGCTATAAGCAAGACTTTATGTTTGTTACAATTTCTAATATACGATACCTCGTTTATGTTGCATATTCCATCTGCGAGGCTTATATATTTGATCAAAAATTTATATGCGGGACTTTTTTTTGTTGCAAAAAGTAACTGCGAGGTTTCATTTTTGTTGCATATATTAATATGTGACACATGTATTTATTGTAGACACTTATAAGCGAGGCTTCTTGTTTCTCTCATATAATTTTGTCGAGAAACTAATTGCATCACACATTGAAAAAATGACAACCCTGTAATTTCGTCGCTTCTGACAATCAGTAAAACACATAAGGCGACAACTGGTTGCGACAACCCAAAGTCGTCGCATTTTCAATTCAGCGAGAAATTTAGACTTTTTACGACAACTCCAGATTGTTGCCAATATCTTTATAAAGATATGTCAAATCAGCATAGTTGTCGAAAATATAAAATGTAAGATTAAATATTTGTTGAAAAAAATAATAGGCGAGATCGCATATAATGTTACATATAATGATTTGCAACATATGCAAAAGAATCATTTTGCAAATGACTTTAAATGAGGCTGGATTGTTTGTCTAATTTGATAATTATTTATTTAAAAATTTCAAAATAATTTGAATATTAATAAAAATTAATTTATTAATAATAATCAAAGACTTATTAAATCATAAATCAAATAGAGTTTACAAATTCTACCCAAAAATAATAATAGCCAATAAAAAAAAATTGTTTGCCAAGACTAGCTAAACCCTAAACCAAAAATTACTGAAAATGATTTTATGAATCACAAGTCTTCCTCCAAATCCTCTGTTTCTGAATTATCTCCATTGTTTTGGACACCATCTTCATCTCTTCCAAAGACATCATCTTCTTCTCTGTTGGGTACTACGATGTTCATGTCAATGTTTTCTGTATCAGCAAAGCAGCCTTGGCTATTCATCAGGAACTTCTTCAACATTATCATTAGCTGTGCATTTTTTGACCGCATAGTGTCTACAGTTGATTCAAGCTTCTTCAATTTATCTTGCATTACATTCATCTAAGAACTCACAGCTGTTGAAGATGTAGCAGTTGGAAGCTCCATGTGATGACCTAGATTTCTGTTACTTAATTTTGGTAATTAATAATGGACCAGTTGTACGAATAATTGTTATTGTGCTTTATTCGTAGGTTGTATGTGAAGTGTAATGGTTTTCGTACATATAATTATTTGAATTTCACAGTTTAGGGGGTTGTGTGATGTTTGACTTTTTGTACGTTGGGATTCTCAGAAAACTTCTTTCACTGAAGTTGTAGAGCGCGTCGATACGAGTTTGTGGACATGTGGAACGCGGAAATTAGAGTTCGTATGAGAAAGTTATGACTATCAGAAAAACTTTCCGTTTAAGTATAAATAGAGAAAATCAGAAAATATCTTCATAATTTTCATTTCCTTTTCTGGAAACCATCTTTTCTCTTTCTTTTCTCTCTCGGTCGACTCCTTCAGAGACGAAATCTTCTGTCTGACCCGACCCGAACCCGGCGATCTGACTCGACCCGAACTCGCAGCTCTGGTGATCTCTGGCCGTGAAACTTGGTCAGCTGGTTCGTCTCCTCCGTTTGGTCGTCTCTGTGGCATCCTCTAGAGGCGATATCCACCATGTACGGCGCAGTAGGTGTTTTCGGACCCGACCGAAAAACGCAGCTCCGGAGACTTCGTGGCTTCATGCTTCCATGGTTGAGTTCAGAGAAGGCTCCCTTATCGATCCATGGTGTTTGTTTAGATCGATTTACGTGGAAATATGTTCAACTCGGATTGAGCAAAAATCCAAAGCTTGTGAGGTAGTTTTCAACCCTTTATGCTTGTTTTCTGACTTCGAGCTAGTTATGAAAATTCACAAGCATGCTTAGATGAACAGCTTTGATGTTGGGAGTTTTGTGAAATATTAAGTTTTGGCCGGCGGCAGTGCGCCACTACTTGTGGCGGCGTTCTGGTGGATTTCTGGCCATGCAGGGAACTGTTTTTGGTGTTATATATGTTCTACTCGTTGATACGAGCATTTCAATTATAATATGCAAATTTTGGAGTTCGTATGGATTTGTTATGATTTTTACGGTTTCATACCGGTCAATTTATTCGATTCATGAGGATTCGAGCTTCCGATCTACTTGTGGTTTGGAAATATCGATCGTGGAAGTATTCCAGAGACTTTGAGAGGTCTCGGATGTGGTTTTGCCTCTGTTGGCGCCACTTTGGGGATTTTAGTTCAAAACAGGGGTTTTGAACTTAAATCAAATGTGAATCGTTACTAAGTTGGAACCGTATGTGTTAGGTACTTGATGAAGTATTTTGGACGGTTATTTTGTAGATTGGCTGCTTTGTACTATATTGAAGACGCAGTGGGAGTTTCAAGGTGAGTAATCGCACAAGGTTCATTATGAACGGAATTACCATTATTGTTTTGGCGTTATTTATTTAACTGCAAGCTATAGTTGGTATTAGTAGGCATTCCTGAGCGAATGACTATGTATATATATATATATATATATTTACGTGAAATATATATATATATATATTCTTGTGGATGATGTGTGATGAATAATATGCATGACAGTGTTCATATTATTGTTGAATGTGACTTTTCAAGAAACAGTATTGTGGAAAAAGATGTTTTCTATTGTTTGAAAAGTATTGAGCTTGATGTTACATTTTGAGTCAAGCATGACTCATTTTAGATGTATTGGTCTTTGTACCAAGGGTCGCAAATGGAGAGCAGGGATTGGGAAAACCGAAACTAAATGTATGTAACATTTCTAAGTCGGGTGTGACCTACTTAATGTTTGACTTTAAGACCAGACAGAGTCTAAAGATCATATGTCACAGATGGTGACCTTGATGTTTGATTTTATGACCAGACGGGGTCTAAAGATCATATGCCACAGATGGTGACAGGTCGCAGATGGTGACATCAATGTTGATTCTAAGACCAGACGGGGTCTGAAAATCACATGTCACAGATGGTGACAGGTTGCAGATGGTGACTAAGGCAGGATTATGGTAATCACCTTCGTGGCCGGACGAGTGGTTACAATTTCAGTAGAGCTATACTCTGGCTGCCATTATAGCTTATGGAGGTAACGGTCGAGGTTGCTGGAGACTCATAAGTATGTAGTTTAAAGGAGAGTTCCGAGAGTATTCTTCTTTTATTGTCTAGATGAGACTTGAATTGCTTCTTGATGGTTAAGTTAGCAAATAGAACATTGTCACAGCGGTGATTTATGTTGTCCTTTTGATGGAAAGGTTATGGAGTGTTAGAAGGAATCATGGTTGCATGGTTCCTTTAAGCTGATTTGATTTCTAACAATCGTACCAAATCATACCATAGAAAGCAACTCACACTTGAATTCTATCAATATAACTTAGAAAGCAACTCACACCTTGATTTCTATCAATCGTACCAAATCGTTAATAAGGAAAACAACTTGCACCTTGTCCCCTTAAAAACAGTTAATAAGGAAGCAACTCACATCCTGTTTCCTAAAAACACGTAATGTCATGAGTTATCAATAACCAATTCCCGTTACCCCATGAATTACCTATATGGCAGACAGACTAGAGCTCTAACTGAAACGTAACCACTCGTCCGGCCAAAGACGTGATTACCTGATATTCTGCCCAAGGTCATAGACCTTCGTTCCTCAGGCCGCACAGTCCCTTGGAGCAAATCATTAAGCAGTCGCACTGGACTCAAAATCATTACACAAATCTCAACGCTTTTGAAAACAATCGAAATCAACATTTCCATAATCATTGTTTTCCGAAAAGCCACAAAACAATAAAAAGCATCATTTCATGCATATTGTTTTCATCAATCCACAAACCACCAAAATATATATATTTCACGTAAATATATATCTATATGTAGTCATCCGCTCAGGAATGCCTCCTAATACCAACTATAGTTTGCAATTACTAAATAACTCTCAAAATAAAGGTATTCCGTTTATTAATGAATCTTGTGAGATTACTCACCTCGAAACTCCTGCTGCGTCTTCAACCAAGAACAAAGCAGCCAATCCCCAAAACAACAGTCCAAAATACTTCGTCAAGTACCTAATCACATACGGTTTCCACTCAGTAACAATGCACAACCGATTTACGTCCGAAACCCCTGTTTTGAACTAAAATCCCCCAAAGTAGCGCCAATCGAGGAAAAACCACATCCGAGACCTCCCAAAGTCTCCGAAATACATCCACGATCGATATGACGAAACCACAAGTCGATCGGACGCTCGAATCCTCACGGATCGAATAAATCTACTTGTATGAAATCATAAAAATCATAACAATTTCATACGAACTCCAAAATATGCATATTATATATCAAAACGCTCATATCGACGAGTAGAAAACATATAATACCAGAAACAGCCCCATAGATGGCCGGAACACCTCCGGAACGCCGCCACAGGCAGTGACGCACCGCCGCCGGCTAAAACTCAATATTTCACAGAACTCCCAACATCAAAGTTCTTCATCTAAGCATGCTTGTGAACTTTCATAACTAGTTCGAAGTCAGAAAACAAGCATATATAAAGGGTCGAAAACTCACAAGCTGTGAACAGTAATCCAAACTGAGTTGAACCAAGTTTTACGTGAATCGATCCAAACAACCACCAAGGATCGATTAAGGAGGCTGCTCTGAGCTCCCCAAGCTCAACTTGAAGCCCCGCCGACGTCAGAGATCGAAGAACCGATCGGGTAAAAAAACGCTCAACTGCGCCGCCTTGCAGCGCCGCCGTGGAGGAGAATCGGCGCTAGAGGACACCAGAGGGACGATCAGACGGAGGAGACGATCCTATCTAGAAAGTTTAGTCACCGAAGACCGCCACAGTTCACCTGAAAAGCTAGGTCGGGTCGAGTCGGGTCAGTCAGATTATTTTGTTTCTCAAGGTGCATCCAAGAGAGAAGAGAGAGGGAGTGAGTTTTCCGGAAACGGAAATAATGAAATTAGTAAGTTTCCAACTTGGGAAACTTCTATTTATACCAAAATAGAAATTCTTTCCAATGGCCATAACTTTCTCATACGAACTCCGATTCTCACGTTCCATATGTCCACGAACTCGTATCGATGCGTTCTACAACTTTTATGAAGGAAGTTTTCCGAGAATCCCAACGTATAAAAAGTCAAAGTTCACACGACCCCCTAAACTGTGAAACTCGAATAATTATACGTACGAAAATCTTTCCATCTCACGTACAACTTAAAATAAATCACAATACCAAATATCCGTACAACTGGTCCATTATTAATTACCAAAATTACATAACGAAAATCCAGGTCATCACACTGCACACCACCAAACTATGTCATTATCCAACATATTGTTACTTGGTTAGAGAAAAATACAAATAAAAAATCAGAATAGTGCTTACTTTATCACTATGTTCTCCCATGATTGGTAGTGGACTGGTTTAGGCAAAGGGTCCAACATGTAGATTTCATCTTCCCAAATAATTGTCAATATCCAATGTTCCCTACATGTAGATTTCAGCCTTCCTCTCTTTCAACCGGTCCACCAAGTAGGGATGAAATCCTGGTCTTTCACATTTATATGTGGCTACTGGATCAATAAAAGCGAATGTATCCAACTCATCCCTTTGACTAATAATTTCATGTAGGTGCCTGTGTCAAAATAGTTGAATTAAATTTATGAAACTTGACACATAAAAATAAAATTTTTGATTTAAGTAACAAGATGCTTACGCCATGTATGCTGCTATCACTCCTTGGCCAATCCACTTCATTTCTAAGAGATTAGTCACATTCTCAGTTAAGATGTAGAGTTCTTTTTGCATGCCAAAGACTTTATCATCCAACACTGTGCTTATTGACTCATTAGTCTCTTCCATTATAGTTTTGGCATGTTTGTACAATAACTCGCAGCACTTGGGCACAAAAGGGTGTAGCTCAGCTTTATCGAACAATGATTTCACAATAGGACACTTCTTCTTCTTCTTGTTCTATTAGACAATAAATTATATCACATCATCATTTAGCATTCTCTACTATAATACTTAATCCTAGTAGTGATATTTCCAATTAATCATACATTATGCACCAAACTATAAGTCCATACCTTTGATGGATGTTTCCGAATAACAAGCTCCTCAGGCCAAGCTACGTGACTTCCAATAGCTTCACGAACCAATTCCATCTCACCTAATACAGGAAAAGGAAGTCGTGCGTCACCTTGAATCTCACCATCAACCGATACCCTAAGACATCCCTCCTTCAATGGAACTCCATGTATTGTCTTTGTCATATCCTCATCATCGAATACGGTACCAAAAGCAACTATGTTGCTGATGGTATCCACTGCTAACTCACATGTGCCACTCTACAAAAAAATACCAAATGCACAAAGTAGCAAAAATAAATAGATTATACACAATAACAAGAAGCATGATTATTAGGATTGGAATTTGGAATAATAGAGTTACCATATCAGTAGGGGCCAATCTCGCAGTCGTCCAAATTTACTTTCACATTGTCATTAAGATCAAATGAGTTTTTTTTTTTGTTGCATCATGGAAACTGCCTTTATCTGATATTGGTGTCAGCTGATTGTTTTCAAAACCAGCGACATTCATAGGAGTTGCATAGGGTGCCTTTTCTGAGAAACGTGCTTCTAATTCAACAAACCTTTTATTAAATAGCTCTTCTGTCTTTGCTTGTTGTTCATAAAGCAATTTCTTTGTCTCTTGCAACTCACTATCTCGTTCTCTATCATGGGCCAATAATTCTGCTTTAGTAATTGTGACCCTTCTCTGCTTCGGAAGATTAAAGTATGTGGTTGGATTGACAAAACCTCCAACACCCCTCACCCTACCCGGGTGTTCAGGAGTTTCTAGTGCTTGAGTCAATACATCATCACTTCCTGAGATGTCTAGCTCACCCTTACTCTTCTTCTCTAGCAATTCATCCTAATACGATCAATATCCATAACAAGTGTCACAAGTATCATAAGAAAAGCAATGCTCATTTGCCGGCCATGAACATGAATGAAATAGCTATATAGATTCAAAACTTTCAATTTCTGTGCTACTTACAATTTTTTATGCTATTGGTGTCACCTCCTCATCTATCTTCCCATTTTTAGGTACACGAGCTTTCTTCCATAACACTACACGACCAATTACCTCTCATTCAGGCCAAGTCTCTCTCTATGCATACCAGAAAAGTAGTAGTAAATGCAATGTACAATTGAAACATGACAAATTTCTTTCATTTGCATAAAATCAGAGACAAGAACAGATTATAACTTACCAATTCCTCCTCTAGTCCAATACAACCCTTTCTTGATAATTTGTGATGATATTTTCTCTTCTTCACTCGCTGACTTTGTTCGTGATGAAGTTTCTACATAAAAACAAAGACTATTAATCATTATACCAGAAAGTAAGCTTCTATTACAGTCAACTACTTCAAATCAGAAAAATAACTCCAATATATAATGTACAAACAAGAGCCTTATACATATATAAACTCATCATACCAGCCATTGTTCTGTACTCCTCTATTTTTCAAATTCTCTCCATGGCAGTAACCCAACGAATTCATACCCCTTCGGAGGCTTTCTCAATTTCTTCCTCTTTCCCAAGTAAGGCAGCACATGTTTATTTGTTAAGTTGGTCTTAAACTGTCTCCATTTAGTCCAAGGAGATGCCAACACCATTTTCTTACTTTCAGGGGCCACTTTGAATATATCTTATGCATAAACAAATGAGTTTCATTAGATGAAAGATTAAAATAATAATGTACTTAAGCTGTTCAGTAATTGCACAGGAAAATATTAATACAAATATAGTAATAGTTGTCTGAGTCCCTATACTTAATTTCAAGAAATAAAGCTGGGCATGCATGCAAGTAGCGATACAAAAAATGAAACCAAAAATGCAAGTTAAAAATCTAATATGTAGCTCTATTAAGGAAGAACATCAAGAGCCGTTATATCTGTTATATCTAATAGACGTGCAAAAGTGAAAGCCAGAACACACATATATATTGCAGTTAATTTTGCAACCCCAAATGGGTTTGTGCTTAAAGCATCAAATTCCATTTGATTGAATATTTCATTCCCTTCCCTTGTATTTCTCTGTAAACATATCACGTATACTGATTTTAAGACAAAGGAAAAGAATAAATACAAATTTCCCAAATCAGAAGATCTACTGAGAGACAAAACCAGATGCTATTATCTAAAGTAATGTTATGGGCCTCATTAAAGAAAAGGAAGAAGTCAAGAAACTGCTTTCATAGTTAGACAGTAACCATATCTTGCAAGTAATAAGTCACATAACCACAAAACCAACTCAATTTTGAAACCGAATAAATAAAAATAGACAGAAAAAGATTAAGTACAAATAAATTAAAACATGCATCAATGAATTTCACTAAATTTCCTCTGAATTCCAATAAACTCAAGTGAAAGCCACCACCATTGTTCAGATACCCTCTCAATTCCAAGCAAAGCAAACCCCAACTTTAAACAAATATGAATCAAATTCAAGAAAACAAACAGATACCCACGTCAAAACCCACATATACAAACAAGAAAGCACCAAAATTGACATGAAAGCAAGAAATTTTCATCTTTATTTCACTAAATGAACATGTACCAGTCCAAAAACTAATATGTGGCATAGAATCTCACTGAGAGCCGTTATTCTGTTATATCTAATTTGTGGCACTTGTCAACCACATAATCTGTTATATCTTTCATATATCAAAGTAAAAAACAAAACATTACCTGAATGTCGATCCAAAGTTTGTCTTTCTCATCACGGTCGACTTCGGGCCAGCTTTCTATGTTAATGGGCACCATTTTCCGCACTAGCATTCCTATGTATGATTGTAGAGTAGGCCACTGTCGTCCACTTGGATTACTAGTGTCATTGTACGCCACTTTAAATTTTTTCCCCAACGCTTTCTTTATCAATACCTTATACATTTGCACAACACTTCACTTCCCTCTTATTTTACTTGATTCTGTGCTTGTAATCGTGTCAGCTGATGCAGATTCTCCTTTCCCATCATGTACCTCATCAATATCAGGTTCATTAGTGATTCGATTAGCTTCATTCTTTGATTTTTTCTCACTATTAGCCTTTCTCTTCTTGGAAACCATTCTGTCCTACAATCTGTTCACAAAGCACAATCTGAACGTTATTACCCACCAAAAGAGATTAAAACAATAAATTATTAATTATATCAGTAAATAGTAAAGGAATTTCAGCAAAAACTATCACATATAAATGCACCTAATTATATGAATCCAAATTCTTATAAAACAGCAATAAAAATATGTTTAACTCCAATTACAATACAAATACTAGCCACTATTATTCTCTTGGAGCGGTGAACTGGTTCACCCATAACCCCTCAACATTCTCTCTCGTATAAGTTGCATCAGCCTCATTCTCATCTTCATTACAAGGCAAAGGTATTTCCGCACAAAATGGTTGATGTTCCATGGAGGTGTCCCCTAGATCATCTTCATATAAACAATCACGATAATCTCTATTTGGGGTCGTCAGTACAACTAACCACTCGGCATCAAGAGGATCTTCCACATAAAAACTTGTTTCACTTGACCAGCAGAGGCAAACTTGTCTTTCATATGGCCCTGCCAATTCAGGTTGACCAGTGTAAAGCCAAACTCATCTTGTTTAATTCCTTTTTCATTCTCTGCCCATCGACATAAAAACAAAGGAGCTTTGAAGTCATGATAATCGAGCTCCCAAATATTTTCAATAACCCCATAAAATGTCATATCACTCTCAACCGAATTTTTATCCTTGGCACTCGAAACTTGCATCATCTTTGCCACTAAAGTCACACCACTATTTTGGACAACTCTAGTGTTGTCCTGCTGCTTTGTGAAGTATTTCACTCCATTATATCGATACCCTTCATAAGTAAACACTGTAAAACTTGGTTTTCCAGCCAACCACCTCAATGTTTGTGAAACACCCTTAGGCCTTTCCTTAATTTCAGCCGACACCTACATACACAATAGCCATTTCATGTAACCATTATCAAAAAAATTCATTCGACGCTTATAAAATTAGGCATCTTTCAAGTCTATAGTACCTTGGATTGAAACCATTCAGCAAAGGTCCGATTATGCTCATCCAATAGCCACTTTTTACTCTTCTTTTTTCCTACATAAAGCTGCTCGACAATCTTCTTATGCGCGCTACAAACAAAAAATTAAGTACAGAATCAGAAAATATCCATATATTTTCAATGTTGAAGTGAGAGAAATTGGTACAGCTGAAAGTACTTACGTCTTATATGGATCCACTTCAACGTTATTGGACAGGACATAAAGATGTGCTAGGTCTCTCTCTTCTTCAGATAATGACTTCAATTTCGTACCAGAAAGTGGGCCAGAGTGCTTACATGGTCCCTTAGGAACTCCAATTGCACTACATTCTTGTAAAAACTCTGAGCAAAACTCAATAGATTCTTCACCAAGATAACTCTCAGCTATGCAACCCTCAGGATGAAACCGATTGCGAACATACCCCTTCAATACTTTCATGAAACGCTCAAAAGGATACATCCATCTATAAAATACGGGGCCACATAATCGGACTTCTCTAACTAGGTGCACTGTGAGATGTATCATTATATCGAAAATGAGGGAGGGAATATCTTTTCTAAACCACACAAAGTCAACACCAAATCAGATTGAAGCTTATCCAACTCTGATACATCAACCACTTTAGTGCACAAAGCATTAAAGAAGAAGCATAGCCTCATTATAGAAATTCTAACATGTTTGGGAAGCACGGAACGAATGGCAACCGAAAGCAATTGCTGCATCAACGTGTGGCAATCGTGAGACTTCAAACCATATAACTTCAAATCATCCATGGATACCAAATTTTTTATATTTGATGAATGACCATTAGGAACCTTCATGAACAATAGAGAACTGCACATTCTCATATTCTCTGCCCTCGACAAATTATACGGGGCAGCAAGTAAATATGTTATTTTCTCCCCAATTTTCGGACCCAAATCATGTCTAACACCCATTTGAAGCATATCTAAGCGAGCAGCAACACTATCTTTTATTTTAGAAGGCATGTTTAACAATGTGCCAATCAAACTCTCGCAAATATTCTTCTCATGTTCATTACATCAAGACAATGGCGAACAAGAAGAGATTTCCAATACTCCAAGTCAAAAAAAATTGATTTTTTCTTCCAACAAGGACAAGTAGCATCTGCAGCCAAGTTTTTCTTCTTTTTTCCCTTCCCAAACTCATAATTAATATGCTCAACTCTCTTGAACACTTCCTCTCCAGATTGTGGTGTCGGTGCAACTTCAAATTCTTGCTCATTATTAAATGCTTTCTTCTGCCTACGGTAAGGATGATGGCGAGGCAATTACTTACGGTGGCTGCCATAAGACATCTTCCTACTGTGGGGCAAATGTATGGCAGAAGTTTTGTCACCACATATTGGACATGCTTTGTATCCTTTAGTGGTGCACCCTGATAAGTTTCCATATGCAGGGAAGTCATTAATGGTCCAGAACAAAACTGCTCTAAGAGTGAAGTACTCTTTCGTATGTGCATCATACACATCATTAACACCATCCCATAAAGTTCTTAGATCATCAATCAATGGCTCTAAGTAGATATCCATGTCATTTCTCGGCTGTTTCGGACCAGAAATTAATAAAGATAACATCATAAACTTCCTCTTCATGCATAACCATAGAGGAAGATTATAAGTCACCAATATGACGGGCCAACAACTATATCTACTACTTATAGAGCTATGTGGATTAATACCATCTGCTGACAATGCCAACCTAAGATTTCTTGATTCACTAGAAAATTCCGGCCACTTATAATCAACCAACTTCCAAGCAGGAGAATCTGCTGGATGGCGCATGTATCCATATTTAGGTCGCTTGTCATCATGCCAAGTAAGCATTTCAGCAATTGTAGAAGATTTAAACATGCGCTTAAATCTGGGAATTATAGGAAAATACCACAACACCTTGGCTGCTTGCCCCAATTTAACAGTTTTATCTTTCTTTAACTTCCAACGAGACACACCACACTTGGGACAAGTGGTTTCATCAGAGAACTCTTTCCTATACAATATGCAGTCGTTCGGACATGCATGTATTTTCTCATATTGCAGCCCCAAATTGGTGAGGGTTTTTTTTGCCTCATATAAGGTTTGAGGTAGTACATTATCTTTTGGAAGCAAAGCCCCAACAGTGGCAAGTAACTCAGAAAAACAAGTATCACTCATACCAAACCTAGCTTTCAAATTGTGAAGTTGCACCAATGCATCTAACTTGGTGTGTTCACTATCCTCAAATAATGGTCTTTCTGCTTCCTCAACAAACTTATTGAACTCATAGGACTCCTCATCATAATCACCTTCATTAAAGGCTGCTTGACGCATGTCAATGGTTTCAGAACCAAAATGAGGGTTTTGAGGTACACCTAAAGGACTAGGTGCACTAGCATAGGAGGACAAAGTAGCTTCTCCATGCCACATCTAGTTTGTGTAGCTCAAACTAAAGCCATAAGCATACAAATGTCCCCTTATGACTTTAATCAACCTCTCTTTGAATTTTACACATTTTGAGCAAGGACATCGAATTTTATTATGGTTACTAGCATTCTCTTCAGCAAAAAGCAAGAAGTTTTCAACACCCAATTCATACTTTAAAGTATCCCTATCTTCGTTAATCCAAGATTTATCCATTGCTGAAATTTAAAAAAAAAAATTGAGAATTGTTGAAGACAAGACATCAAACAACAAACAACATATAGGAAATCAAGAATTCATCATAATTCATGAAAACCATGCAAAATCAAATGAGAAAGTAGGGAGAGATAAATGATAACTAACCTGACATAGAGTTGCATCAACAAGGAATGGCCCCTTACTTCTACTTTGTACAAATAATCCTTTGATGCCTTTTTTCTTGACCAAACCCGCACCTGAATCACATTGATGATGCAAGATAAAGAAAGGTGTTTAAAGTTTGATCTATGAGTACAATGAAAAAAAAAATCAGATTTACTCTTTAAGAAGCTTTCTTTGCTGATTTAGAATAACAGACAACTATTAAGACATAAATAAACATTATCAACAGAGCTCAAACAAAAACAAAAATTGAAAAAAAAAAAAAAAAGGCTCCCTGCTAGTATTAATACTACAATTCTAAGTAATTGAACAAGTTGTCACATTACTACGTACAAGCATAATCATTTAGGGCCAGCAAACAGAAGGCTTTTTTTGCCTTTGCCTGGTTTGATAAAAGATACACACCTCTCTGTTCTAGCCTTTGTCTTTAACTCCTCTGACTGTTTGCAACTCTGCCACAAGATCAGCCAATATGTTCAGAAACAAATATAGAAAAGAAAGTAACATCAAGTCAAATCCTCATGAAATTTCAAATAAACTATTCATCCTTAGCCCACTGCCAATATCAACCATGCCATTCCAAACACAAAATGCATAAAAAAATTTAAGACCTAAATGCTAAATAATCAGCCTTTTGCTATCACGAGTCCTCATCATACAGTGAGACTTCATACCGATTCAAAATAGTTTACATAAAGAATCTCAAGAACATGGAAATCCACAATTAGTTCAAAATAGAAGCATAATTGTAAACATCTGTAACTATTTGCAACCATTAACAAAATCACAATCTGAGATTACTATTATTCACATGGCTTATGCTTATTTCTATGAATTAACCTACCTCCAATTCCACCTAATAACCTCCTTTCTAACCAGAGGGATATCAAACATTAACCCAAAGATATTGAAAACAATTGAAAGCAAATGTTGAAAGATGATCTAGATATGACAGAAGCTAACCATAATAATTGTAATGCTACTTCCTCATGAGATAACAAATTTTGAAATAACAAAGTTGCTAGCATTCCACTTGTTTGGTTGGTTGGAATGTCTGGAGGATTGTATCATCTCAAATAAATTGAAATTTGCTTGGGCAATCCGATTATTTATATGATCATTTTGTTGCATACATGGCTGGGAATCAGAACTTGGAAACTCATGCAAAAAGAAAATGTTGAGGCTCCCATACAACTAAGATTTAGACATGACAAAAGCTAACCATAATAACAAGGTTCCAGAATGACCAATTCACCACTATCCACCGCATTCTGAATGTGAAGCCACAATCTTTCTACCAAACGATAGTTTCACAATGAGTAACTGCTGCTACTAAAACCCAATAATTAAACACCACTCTTCTAATGATTTTTTTTTTTGCTAACGTCTCTAGGTTTTATATAATTATTTTTCTTCTTTTGATAGAGTTGTTACATGATCGAATGACCGAGCTCCATCTACCCATATTAAAAGTTTAGACCTTGGATCCCTCCTTGATTTCATTTCCCTTTAAGAAAGGCTCAAGAAATTAAATAAACACAATCCTACCAAAAGTGTGTGTTACCTGGCTGTGGTTGATTAATGATGTTGGTGTTGCCTGAAGCCAAAAGGACTACTCTGAAGAGGTTGAGATGTCTGGAAAGTAGGAAAAGCAGGCTATAAAAAAAATAACAGAAAGAGTTAATCCAATAGCATGGAATGCAACTAAATACACAAGATTATGACCAAGCATTAATATCATCTAAATGAAAGATAGAAATTGCAAAGACACATTGCTCAAAGTATAGAAGATATATTGTTTAAAAAACAGAAGGGTATACAACCAGTAAGATCCCTTGGTCATGAAGTGTCTTAAATAAAATTTAATATTGCTTTCACTACGAATTTCAAAAACACATAAATAAACTTCTTCTTCTTCTTCTTTTTTTTTTATTTTTTTATAATTTATTTATTTTTATATATATATTCTTTTTTGCAAAATCGACTTCTTCAGGTAGCAAATGGCTCGGCAGGTTGACCCCCCATAACACAACAAGGATATATATGAACCTGGCAACCCTATCAATCCGAGCTTAGGGAAATACAATTGAGCATCTCATGTAAGCAATATTAACAAATCTAAGCATCTTCGACACAACCTTATGTTTTACTCTGGTAACAAACAAATGGTAGAGAGAGAGAGAGAGACTTACAACTGGTTGAGTAATACCTAGTTGGTTGCTTGTAGTACCCAATGAACTGCTCTACATGCTGGGAGTATGCAAAGGATGAGGGTTTTTGGGCAAATAAACCAGATGAGATTGAGGTATTAAAAGGACTTGAAAATGTTTGAGAAAAAGATGGTGCAGGATTAGGATTCAAAGGATTTGTCTGTACAGTTGATATGCTAAAGCTACCTGCACCAGCAGGAGACGGTCCACCTGAAAGTTCAATTTTAAGTTAAATTATAATCTACACAACCATAAAAGAGGATTGCAGAAAACAATAAGAAGATAACATACACAAAACTAAAATACACAGACTATGCAGGTACCAGGAGATCAATAATTGGTTCCATGTTCATAGGTTTGTGTCAATAACTGAACCCACATTCGTCAGACATGATTCATTGCAATGAAACCAAGTAATACTCCTAAATATTACATATCGTAAAAGACATTTAGTAAAAGAGATTCTTGACCAAGAGTTTTCTAGTATCCCATATCGATGTCCCAAAACCAAAATCGAATTAACCCAAACCAAAATACCTAAATAGAATGCGTCTTGACCTTTGCGGTCTCGTCTTCCTTGGCTCGACGAGGGAACAAGGCGAGCCCTGGCGTTGTTGGCGGATTCGGTGAATCTGAGAAAAGAGATGAGAGAAGAGATGCGCCGAAATCAAAATGGATGAGAGAAGTGGTGCTCCGACATTGGGTGGAGAACGGTCGGAGGTGGAGAAGGAGGAGGAGAGTCGTCAGGTGCTGGTCGGAGGCGAGGATGAGGAAGAGGAGGTCGGCTGTCTTAGTGGTTAGGGTTTGACTCTGAAAATGTCGTGCTAGTCAATATGAGTTGTGTGGGAAACTGATTAACTGTTGGAGGGAATAGAAATTTTGTTCTCCTGCACTACAAATTTTTAACTTAGTTGTTTTCCGCGTTTTTCAAAATTTTGGTGAAAACGTTTAGACATCGGTCAAATATAGTAAACGATGTGAATTGTACAAATAGAAATCAGATTTTCAAGAACTGATGTTAGAAATTTTTTTTACATCGCGCGAAATCCTAACTGATTTCTATGACATGATGTCTATTAGCATTATTCTAGTAGTGATACGTTACATTTGGAGGAGGAAAATTGGTTACTTGGAGAAGTAAGAAGCAAAAGGTGATAGTAAGGTCTAGTGCTGAAGCAGAGTATAGAGGGATGGCTCATGAAGTTTGTGAACTACTATGGCTATGTAATTTTTGCGTGACTTAGGGTTCAAACCTAAGAAAGCGATGAAGTTACACTGTGACAATAAGACAGCAATCGATATATCACAAAATTTGGTACAACATGATCGTACCAAGCATGTGGAAGTTGATAGGCACTTTATTAAGGAGAAGCTAGACACGAAGTTGATTGACTTTTCATTTGTTCCAACTGAAGACCAATTAGCAGATTTGTTGACTAAATGAGTTTCTACCAAGGTGTTCTAAGACTCACTTGACAAGTTGGTCATCCGTGACTTGTATGCTCCAACTTGAGGGGGAGTGTTAGCGTGAGTCAACGTATCCCATTTAGAATATTCTTATTCTATTAGGAATGTACTTACTGTATGCAATCAGGAATGTAATTATTCATTTATTAATTGTAATTAGCAGTTACCTAGCTAGCATGGTTAGTATATGTAACCTTAGTGTATAAATACCTCCTTGTGAGAAGAATAAAATTATCTCATTATTCTCTCAAATACGTTCTTATTCTCAAGTGTATGCCCTCCCCCCATTGTTATTTTTGTAGCCATGTCAAACCAGTTGTTTATTTTAAAAATAGAATAGTGTTGCTTAAGTTTTGTCTGATTGCATGTATTGAATAATTGTTGGATGTTTAGCTTTGACAGTCAACTTTAATGGTCTTGTTCAAGTAACAAAATGCATGATTCAAAATCTTCTCCTTCCCTTTTATAATCGACGATGATATATATTCCCTCTCAAAGGTTTATGATCTTCCCCAATAAATTTGATAGAAAACTGTACGTACCGTCGCTAATGATGGTGTAAGCGTTGGTTATTGCTCAAAGATGCGTGCAGTTTGGTTTAGCTATATATTGTGCCTGGAAAGCACAAACCAGATTCTTTGCGTGCCTCGCTATAAAGAAATGCCAAGGTAGAGAAACAAAATAAAGAACAATTCTCTTTCTAGACAAAACCTAGAAGAAACCTGTAACGCCGGCCAGAATATATATACCAGATTAAGACAAAGATATATCATCCATATGTTTCAGTCAAATTAATCATTATTAATCCTAAATATATAGAGCAGCTTTTCATTCCCATGTATGGATTCCAATAGTGAAGTGGTTACCATCGTACGATCTTATGAGGATTTCATGCCTTATTGCAAGCTCCAAAAAGAAGAAATACGTGACACTTACCAGATTCCTCTCCATGGTACCGTATCATTTCATATATCTTTTTTTTTTCTGGAGAAATTTTAGCAGTTTCAGTACATGAAAGTTTCTGTAATTGTTGCTGCCTTTTTACGCGCGCGTGTGTGTGTGTGTCTATGCAGGTTTCAAGATTGAACAATTCAAGGTCTGTGTTAACGACAAGAAAGGAACGATAAAGATTGAAGGCGAACGTCCTATGGATGGAAATAGATGGAGCCGCTTCCGCCAAAGTTTCAAGGCTTCTCCTGATGTTTATAGAGTCAAGGATATTTCTGCAAGGTTTCAGAATGGTGTTCTTTCTCTAATATTACCAAAAACCAAACCTTCAAATGATCACACATCTAATCGATTTCCGTTTGCGAACACGAGTTTGCTTCTGAGGATTGCACCAGCTCTTGTTGTGATGGTCGCTGTTGGAGGTTATGGAATCTTCAAATATTTCACATCTATGCATGTTATAGGGAGCTGACTCTTGTATTGTACGTATGCATGGATTTAACTTTAAATGTTCATGAATATCTGGAAATGGGAGCTTTTTACACGATAAAATGACACTTTATACACGGACATGCACAGGCACTCTCTAACAAGAAAATAACATTTCTATTAACTTGGTGTTTTGTTATTAGAATAATGCGACAATTGGTGAATGAAAACATGAATCCGATAGTTTCAAATTTTTTTCTTCTTAGTGGAATAATATAGTGCAACTTATCTACAAAAAAAAAAGTATGTGGAAGGCCATAAATCTCCACTCTAATTCTTTTTTTTGTTATAATGTGTATTTGTTAAAAAAAAAAAAAGTTATAATATCACTGCCCTCATGTTTGGATGGAAAAAGTTACATTACAATGAGGGTATATATTGGTATTATTTGTCAAGTTCAGGAGGTAAATTTCCGCAATTGCAAGTTAGGAATGTAAACGACAAGTATTGCCAGTTAAAGGGGTGTTTTGCCAATTAAGCCTTAAAATTATACTTTTTGCGGAATTACATACAATAAGGATTATAATTTCTATTTAAGAAACTCATTGACAATTAGACTGAGGCGCGGATATCTCATCCTCTTTAAGGAGATTCAAGCCATATCTGAATAATACAAGTGCATCATAAATCTCTTGACTTGTTCCCTCTAGGATACAACAGCTAAGCAACAAGTTATATAACTCACACTAATCTGCACAAATTGGAGTAACCCAAATCTCCAACAAACGAACACCCTTATTTGGTCACAAAAGAGACACCAGACACTTGGAAATTTTTTTTGAGAGAAAATTGATGAGTGAATATTATTGTTTGAGTAGTTGTGAAATTCGAATCTGAAACGCAATAACTCAAACAAATGCCCATAAAAATAAAGAAACTTTTTCAATTAAATCTAAGAAATAAAACAATTAAGTCCACAAAATGTAAATACCGACTCATTCTCTAGAGTCACATATTACATCACTACGTGTTTACATAAATTCGAAAGCATTAAAGTAAATGTAAATGCTCACCAGGAGCATACTACAAACAATAGTAAATAAAATAAACAAAATAGGTTCTAAACCTAATACTGATGCGACAACAAGCTACGGCATCAACCCTGGTTACCCTGACCTGCAAGAAAACCCCTACACCATGAAATAGTGCACCGGGTTGCAATAACAAACCCGGTAAGCTTTTTAAGCTCATATGAGTAAACTCAATTAAAATGACTCAAACAACACGTGCTTATAATTTCTCAACTCATGAGATAGATTAAGCAACAACATTTAACTCCACAAAAACACAACTGAACTTACAATCACACAAGGTAAACATTAGTAATCCTGCATAGAAAATTAGTTCAGGAGATTACATCAAAATCAAACAAAAGAAATCATAGTAATCCCTGCATAAATTTTAGTTCAGGAGATTACATTAAAATCAAGCAATAGAAATAAAGAAGTAAAATAATAAGGAAATCACAAGACGTAGGCTGAATTCAAGAAACCACTCTTCCAACTCCAAATAAACGATCCCACAAAATGACTCGTCTCAAACTCAACATCCTTACCTCTTAAGGGTAACATACATCACTAAAGTGATAAAATCATATTATTTCAACTCACACCATAATATGAAATCAAGTCCCTCCTTTGACATTAAAAGAAAGAATACACCCCAAATTCTCTTTTAAAAACACGTACTCATAAGTCGTAAGTAACCTACTTGTTACACTACAACAAAATACTTTTACGAGGAACAAATTCCTCGCTAAAAACAGGCATTTCGTCGCGGAAGTACTTCCGAGAGGAAATTCTTTTCGTCTTCAATTCGTCGGAGAATGCTCGTCAAGAAAAGCTTCAGCGACAAAAAAACAATGTCCTCGTTAAACCCTTTTCATGATGAAATTAATTTGTCTCACTGTTATTCTATAGCGACAATTTCATTCCTCACTCAAACCCATACTTCTTTCTCGTTAAAAAAGTTCAACGATTATAAAATAGTCGTTAAATATATTTTCCGACATACTAGATTTCGTCGAAAAATTAATTATTTTCTCACCAATGATAACTAAAATTAAAAAATGTAAATAAATAAAATATTTAAACTACTTTTTCTGTGACGAATTTTCTTCGTTATAAGCTTTGGGTGAGGAAGTTTTTTCTCGCTGTAAACTGTTTTCAGTGAGGATATTTTCTTTCATTGTACCATGTATTCTATAAGCGAGAAAAAGTTTTCTCGTTAAAGATACTTAACAACAAGGAATATGTTTTCCATCGGCGTTGGAACTACAGTTTTTGGAATGAAAATATTTTCGTCGTTATAAATAGCCTTGGGCGACCAAGTTTTTCTCGCTATAAACTGTTTTCAGCAAGGAAATTTTCCTCGCTATGACATTTAGTGAGGAATCAACATATTCCTCGTAAAAAGTGACATTTATTGAGGAAAATAAATTTCTCGCAAAAAGCTTGGTCGCTAAAAAGACTTTCTGTTGTGGTTACCCCCCATGACATAAAATGGCGGACAGACTAGAGTTTTAACTAAGTCGTAACCATACCCTGACTAAAGGCATTGTTCCGATAACCACCCTTTCACTATTGTGACCCTTGGTACAAAGACCAAAACATTTAAAAAGTCACTCAAGATTCAAAATGTTACACAACCTCAACACTTTCCAAAACAACATAATTGACTGCAACAAATATTGTTTTTCAAAGCTCAACTCTCATCTAAAAAATAATATAGAAATCAATTTCGAAATGTTGTTTTCACCTTTTAAACCACCAACACAATTTGACAACAAAAACTCTCAAATACGAAACGTCGATAATATAATTGTTTCCATTCAAAAGAACCAAAATTCATTCATTTCCTTAGAAAATTAAATTACAACAATAGCAACATCGAACACACAAGACATGTTACTTCCACATCATTACACAACTGCACCAATATGTATATTCCACATAAATATATATATATATATATACATACACACACACACACAGTCACCCGCTCAGGAATGGTACTAACACCGGTAAAAATCATTTTTTATAATAAAACTTCATTTTACTTACCTATGAACCGTTGACGATCAAGTTCATATAATTTAAAATAAGGGTTAAATACAGTTTACTGCCTGAACTTTCAGAGAAAAAAACAGTTCAGTCCCTCCTTTTTTAATTTCACAAGTTTACTCCCTCATCTCTCAATTTTGGACCAATAGGTCCATTCCGTTAACTTTCCGTCCAAAAAGTCTGTTAAATTGGTGACGTGGAAATCCTTCCGGGTCAAAAGTCTATTATACCCTTACCTTTTTTTTAGCTCTTTTTATTCTTTTATATATATATATTTTTTTTATCTTTTCTTCTTCCTTCTTTCAACTTTCTCTACTCCAGATACCTCCCTCCATCTCCTCCGCAACCTTCCCCTTCTTCAAGTCTGAGACTTGTCCAACACTACCTCCAACACTTCCTGTACCCCCATTTCTTACCTCTCTCTCTTTCTACCAAAACCCATATATAACTCAAGTAACCCATCCCCACAGCTCTCTCCAATCTCCATCTCTAACCTCCCTCATTTGGCCCAGGATCCAACCCCTCGACTCCATTTCAACCAACACCGCGGCCGTCAAATCGATTTCATCAATTTCAGATTTTGGAGCTCCCAATTTTCACTTTCCATTTCATCGCTCCCCTCACTCTCTTCCTACTCATTTCCCCATCCAATTCTATACTCCTCTGTTTCTGCAATTCACAACTAAGCAACCCATTATCACTCAAACAAAATTAGCCTCACTGCCTCAAGCTCATAACAAGTTCTACAGAAAGAAAGAAAAAAAATAAAGAGCAACATTCATCTCTCTCTCTCTCTCTCTCTTCTCTGACTAGTCAATTCACCGAGACCGATTTATAGCTCAAAAACGACAACCAACACTGCCTCGAACAAATTCCAAATCTTTACAACTCCTCAGATTTTTACCTTCACGAATAGGTCCAGCCCGATCCCGATCTCGGCTTGGAGAAATCTCCGCTCCGGTTGTCGTCGTCGTCGTCCTCAATGACGCTCTCCGGCCAAACATGTAGTACAAAATCTGGGTTGTGGGATTTCGTTAAGAAAGTGGGTCGAGTACTGCGATGTGGATATTGTTGGTTTTGGTGTTGAGCTTGAAGAGATCGAATTAGAGAGAGAGGAGATCAGAGAGGCGCTTGGGAAGTTGGGATGTTAGGGTAGACTGTTGTTCTTCTGGTTCTTGTTTGTCTTCGGATTGTGAATTTGTGGATTGGGAGAGGAAGAAGCGATCGAGTTTGGAGTTTGGGTTGAGAGGTGGCGGTGGAGGAATTGCGGTTGAGAATCCAATCGGTGGCTTTAAGAGTGGAGTTGCCACCAGTGGTGGCGAGGTCTATAGGGAAGCAAGAGGTCTATGGCGGAACCCAGAAAGATCCTTCTTTGAGGAGTTAAACGGCACTATTTTACAAGCATATGTTCTGAGGATTGATGGGATTTGAGGAGAAGGAATTGAGGTTTTGGGCAACCAAGAAGTTGTGAGAGACACCATGAATGAAGAAGTGTCCAGGCAAAATTCGATGGGTTATTGGGATAAGACCAAAAAAAAAAATTGGGAATTTGTTTATGGAAAGAGAGAAGAGAGGAAAAAGACATTTTTACCCTTGATTTAACGTCAAATCTCAACAGATGGACCTATTGATCTAAAATTGAGAGATGAGAGAATAAACGTGTGAAATTAAAAAGAGAGGGACTGAACTGTTTTTTCCCTGAAAGTTCATAGAGTAAACAATATTTAACCCTTAAAATATATATTTATTTCTGAAAACGATTTGGCAATTTATCAAACAATTCCAAATAACAAAGTAATTTCGTTTATAAACGAACTACGTGAGATTTACTCACCTCTAATTCTAGCTGCGTCTTCTTTAACAGCCAAGATCACACAATCACAAAATGTTTGCCCAATACAATTCCGTCAAGCACCTAATCACATACGGTCTCAACTTAGCACACAAATTGCAAAACACAATTATACAACGATCGGATCCTCATGGATTGCCTTTAGCATCATACTCACAAAATTATACAACGATCCAACGGTCAAATCCTCATCCGAGACCACCCAAAGTCCCAGAAACACTCCTACGGTCAATACAACAAAACTACAAGTCAATCGGACAACCGGATCCTCATGGATCGAAAATCGAGACGATCGAAACAGTAAAAAAATTTAACATATTCATACGATCTCCAAAATTTACGAAGTATATATCGAAATGCTTGTATCAACAAGTAGATCGTATATACAACTAGAAACTGTCCCTGACATGGCCGGAACCGCCGCTAAGCGCCGCCACAGACTGCTGCACCTGACAGGACCCGCCTCGAATTTCACCCTGAAATCCGAAGTGGCCCTGCTGGGTCCACCTTAGAAGTAATTCTTCCAAAAATTTGGCAGAACTTCCCCTAAAATAGACTACCCAAAACCTGTAGAAATGAAATTTACACTTCTAAATCACTAATCCTTATTCTCCTGGAGCCACCCTGCTCCCCAAATCACATCATCATCCAATTCACATAACACAAAATGCAACTTGAATAAAATTAATCCCACAGGTAATCAGAGCAATTCTAATAGAAAGGTAAACAAGGAAAACCTAATTCAAAGGCAAACGCGGAAGCCATGCTGTTGATATGCCTCAACTCCATGTACACTCGACCTCAAGCTAATTTGGTCTGCAAACTGGGCATTTGAAACCGAAGGGCCCAGGGGAAAAGCATTTAAAAACCGTTAGAGTGAGTGGACAAAAAATAACCAATCTTGAAGGAAAATAATTATAAGATTTAGTACTTTCCCAAATTATCCTCTTAAAAACCAAGCATGCAGTAAAAATCTTGAACATACTCTTAATCATCATCTTTACTGGAATCTCAATCTCGTAAAGTAGAACATCTCAAAATCTCTTTAAAATCTCAAATCCCTTAAAAATATAATGATATTTCAAACATCTCGTTAAATTACTCATATCTCAAATCATATCTCAAAATAGACTATAACTAAAGAGGATTGCCAATTAGTCATCTCATGCCACCTGGAGGGGACTGCCGACCAGTGACGTATAGGAGGGGACTACCGACCGGACGAGGAGGTAATGGTTAGAAGGGACTGCCGACTAACCATAGGTAGTTAGAGAGGACTGCCGACTAACTACCTCATGTCATCTGGAGGGGACTGCCGACCAGATGACACATCGGATGGGACTGCCGACCGGAATATTGTCTGGAGGGGACTGCCGACCAGGTAATGCATGCAAGCGCTAACTTATTTACCTCCTCAATAAACTGGAATCAACCTCTTTCAAATCATTGCTTCCGGAAAGAAACTCGATATTACTTCAATAAATCATCAATAATTCACCGAAAGCATAACTTAAGAATATCTCGATTATCTCAAAGTCAAAGCTCAATATCTCAATAAATCCTCGAAAGCATAAATCCTCGGTAAATCAATAAATGCTTTTGGAAAGAATCTCAATATAACTTCCAAACTGATAAGTGCGGAGCTCAAAACTCAAGAAATCTCGATAATTCCATTGTGCTCTAATATTTGATAAATCATTCGTATTCGTATATCATCATATAAATCGATAATCAAAATCAATAATTCTCATAGTATTTTCTTAATTAATCACTTCCCGAAAATCATTTCCCAACTCAATAACTCATAAATAACTATCTCGAAAATCTACTAAAAGCCCTCGGGAAGGAAATCCACTAATAATCCCGTAACTCATAGAGCATAATAAATCTCAAGAAATGAAGCTCATAAAATCATAAAACTCAATAATTCAAATAATAAATTAAACCTTAATCGGAAAATAATAATAATATACTGCATGCACAATTAATTTAAAATAAATGTCCACTCAGAGTACTGTTTAGGCGACCACGCAAACGGTTTCCCTCGTCGAGCAGTAACTCATTACTTCGTCCTGTACACAATTATAATTTGTGAATAACTATCCGGAAATTAAACACGATTCCACATCATATCCCCATAATTCAACATTTTCATTTCTTCTATGATTCAACCCAAATTTTACCTCTAATACCAATTCATTAATTTAAAGGTTCTGAGGCAAAACCAAGAGATATCCGACGGTCGGATTCTTGTAAATCGATAATGGAATTCTAAATTCCATAAATTTCGTAATCAACACAACTTTTCTTCAATTCTAACCAAATTCACATTTACGTGCTCTGTATCAAATATATGATTTAATAGGCTAAAAATCGAAGCTAGAAAACTACCCTACACACCGCCACCATCTCCAATGGCCACCAAATTTTGGCAGCAGCACCTACTCAACAAACCCAAAAATTTTCCCAACTGTGTCAAAGTCAAGAAATGAGTAGAAGTACCTTAACAATTAAGGAGAAGTTTGAACCTGATTTGTGAATAGTGACCCAGAATTTCAAACCTTCGATTCTTCCTTCACGCTTCAAATCTCTGTAAAAGGTTCAGGGAGCATCATCTACGTCACAAGGCGCTTCCAATGGACTAAGGTTTATTGCCGAAGGTGGCCAGAATCTGGAGATGTCGGCGTTGACTCAAAAATGCTACAGTAACCGTCCTCTTCTTCTCTACCTTCTACAGTTCAAATTAAGCTACCAAACGAACCCAGAAATGAAGAGAAGGAAGAGAGGTTTCCAATGATAGCTTATGCGTCAAAATCCGTCGCCGGATGAAGAAGTTATGGCCGGAAGAAGGTGAAAAGGTCGGAGAGAAACAGAGAATCGGGGAGAGAGAAGAGAGAGAGCTCGGTAAGTTTCCGAAAAAATGGAAACTTAGCACAGTAACTCAGCTATTTATAGACAAATTATCATGAACAGTAACTTTGGTATTTTAGCCATAACTTTCACATACAAACTCCGATTTTTACGTACCACATGTGCACGTGCTTGGTTTAACGTTCTATACAACTTTCATGAAGAACATTTTCTCAAATTTTGACCCGAACAAAAAGTCAACTTTTAGGGCCACTAAAAGTATCGAAACAAAGTAAAAAGTGAAAGTAGTTGTTGTTTACCGTCCAAATGACTAGTAAACTGGTAAATTGAGGTACGGGACGTAACAACACCGTCGCCGGCAATCTCCAAAATTGGGTCACAATACCTACGCCAAAATCTTCTTACAACATGTACAACAAGTCTCACAACTACACTGAAATCAAATTGTAAGCTAATTGGCCGGAATTTTCCTTGGAAGGAAGAGGGTTGATTGAAACCCTAGAATTTCAATTCCAAAATTCGATCTCCACGCTTTGAATCGTTGCAAGCCATTTTAGGAGAAAGCATCTACGTCCTCTGGGCTCCAAAAGCCCTCAAGAATTATCGCCTGAAGTGGCCGGGATCTCAAGTTCCGACAAGCCCCCAACGCAGCGCTGCCGTGGATCTTCTTCTCCTTGTTGAGCCCTCCACAGCTCGAATCTTGCGACGATTCTACCACGGACTTGTTGAGGGAGGAGAGATGAAGAGTTTGCGGATGGTGGCCGGACTGTGGAGAAATCGCCTGATGAAGGGAGAGAGAGAGATTTTGGATCGGGGAGAGAGAAAAAGAGGCCGGTTTCCAATTTTGGAAATCTGTCCTTTTTTGCAATTTTCACAAAATTTTGTCCTTTATACAAAAAAAGAAACTTTTTCTGAAAGTCATAACTTCTTCATATGAACTCTGATTTTCGCGTTACATATATCTACGAACTCGTATCGACGTGCTCTACGATTTCTGTGAAGCAGGTTTTCACATAATCGTAATGAATAGAAAATCAACTCTTTGACCCCTCGAAAATAAAACATTTCGAGTAATTATTCGTACGAAACATTTTCGCTCCACCCTCAAACTACGAAATCGTATTAACGAACACTTTATTAATTCCAAGAAATTCCAAGAAATTAATAACGAATTTTCGTGGTATTGCAATAATTTTTTTTTAATAGGAATTGATTTCATTAGCAATCAAGCCATCGAAACAGGCCAGAGTCTAACCGAACTTACATAAGAAATTCTGGGCCAAACCGGATAACCTATCTAAACCACAACTAAACTCATTGAAGTCTAAATGGATGCTCGCTGAAACAACAAGCCTAAACTAAGCAAGAATAACCTCGCTCTCTAAGAAAAACATATTCATCTAGTCTAATCTGCCATTCACGCACTTGTGGTACAAATATCAACTAGAAAGGTCTTAGAAAAGCTTATAGAAATTACTCCTACTTCAAAAGGCTTGAGTCCAGAATGTCTAAAAGTCGACAGAACATAAGAAAGCGCTAGTGCCTCCCCCTTAGGGTTAGAACCGGCACCATCTTCAGCCTCCTCAGTAACCAACACCTCAGAAACAGGTTACCCTTTGGGCTATTATTGAAGATCTGCAACCCTTCTCCAAATTTGGGCCCCCCACAAACAGGCCCAGTCCTTGACCCACTGAAAGCAGCCCTAAGCCTATCAGGCCTAGAAGCCCTAGCTAACAGGCCCGGTCAAACCAACAGTCAACCCTAGTTCAAAACTAGGGTTTACCGCCGATTTTTCCGGAACCTCTTCTGATCCGCAACCCACTACCACACTCATTTCCAGCACCAGACCAGTCTCAGCCAACTCCAAACCCGCCATCGCCAGCACTACCCGTCTCAGCCTTCATATCGCCACCACCTGTAACCCTGCGCCAAAGCCCACGTAGCGTTTGTCTCGGCCATACGCCGCTAAAGCCAGCGCCTCCATGTCAGACCTGACCTCAACCAACCGACGCCGCCGCCACGATGTAGATCCTGATTGTCTAGAATGCTGCAGGCACCGACACCCACGTTGCAACTCCGACACGATCCGCCAACCCACAACTAAGAAACCACCCTCAGCCGAGAATCGTCCCAACCAGAGGATTCGAGAAACTTGGTCGAGATCCTAACGCCGCTGCCTAAGAAACCATTGTCTCTCCCAGCCCACTGCACTATCGTCTCGCCTCTGCTTGGTCTGGAGAGCACGAGACTCACTGTAGCCAACATGAAATCTAGGTTTCGCCGTATCGGGTCGCTCTGAAAGGTTCGGAGGCCCTCTCTCCATTTTTCTCCCTAGTATTACAATCATTTACATAAACATGCATGCAATAAATGGTGGTATATATATAGGCGCATAGTACTCCCCACATAATTATTTAAGTAATAAACAAAAGGCATAGGTTATAAGAAATAAAAATAAAATAAATCAAATTAAAATAACTATCATGATTTAAACTAACAAATATCAAAACGTTTCAAAATAAATTCCGAATTGAATTACTTTAAAAAAAATTATTAAAACGTCACTCATTTTAATATTTTAGTAAGAAACCAAGGTGGGCAATGCAAGCCCCAGCCACAGATGTGTCTAGTGTTGTTAGGACAAGAGAGGAGTTCAGGAAAATAGCAGTTCCTTTAGAGCATGAGCTGGTGGTGAACATTAGCTCAGGTATGATGGAGGCTCAGCTAGAAACGGAGGCGAAGAAGAGGCGTGTGGATAGCGGGGAAAATCACAATGAGGTTTCAATCATAATCTTGGGATTGAGGGAGTATCCGACAATCAAGGTGATTGGCAAAAGTAATTTTGAACCCCTACCAGAGAGCGTCTGCTCTCCTCAACTAACAAATCAATGGCAGATTGTCCCATGTGGATAACCACCTGGGGTGGATAGCAGAATTTCCCCCCTACCATTCTCATACATCTATGCACAATTTCCAATGTGTGATGGCAAAATCCAGCTGGAGAAGGAAAAGATGGAAGCTACTGCAAATTAATATATAATTGAAGATAAGGCTAGGCGTTTGAGGCGGAAAACTCGAGGAACCAACCTGAACTAATGGCACGTTTACTTACTTGGAATGGAAAATAATCATGAACCAGAGACAAGTGGAATGGGAGAAGAAAGGAATCGGTATTGATTCCGGAGGAATGATTCCTAAACCCATCTCCCCCCTTCGTAATCGAATTCCTGAGTATTCAGGAATCGATTCCTAATAATTAAGGAGGTGGGACCTACATCCATTCCGATTCCTTCATGTGTTAGTAAACGCAGGAATTCTTTTACCCGGAATCATTTCGATTCCTTTATGTGTTAGTAAATGCAGGAATGTTTTTACCCCGTAATCATTCCCTCCCATTCCAAGTAAGTAAACATGCCCTAAATAGAGACTGACGGTTCGGTGCGGGCTTTTACTCTTTTTCTTCCCCAATTTAAGACAACCCTAATTTCTACCTCAATCCACCAAAATATATATCCACTAATTCTTGAATCATATGTTTCCATTCTCTCTTCCTATCCTCATTCCCTTCCAATAAGCATCAATTTTCACTAGATAGTTCAATCTGTCCGAAAATTGAAAACCCTATATCTGAAATTCTCAGTTTTCAAATGTCCTCAAATAATACAACATCAACAAGTCAAGCTTCGGTAGGTGCAAATGTAATTATTTCAGCAAGTTCAACAGCATAAGCAAGTCACTTGACCCCAAGTTCAACAGCTCGACCACCAATTGACCTGAAATCAAAGGGCAAGAGGAACAAGTTAGAGAATAACCATCATAATTCGTACTAACAAAAATGAAAGTGTTTCGAAATTAATTCTGCATTGAATCACCCAAATAAATTCACCTAAAATAAACGTCACTCATTTTAATATTTTAGTAACCAAGGTGTTGCTAGGACAACAGAGGAGTTATGGAAGTGGCAGTAAATTTAAAGAATGAGATAGTGGTGGACATTAGCTCAGGTGCGGTGGAGGCTCAGCTAGAAACGAAGGCAAAGAAGAGGCATGTGGATAGCGGAGAGAATCATAATGAGGTTTTAATCATAATCCCGGGATTGATGAAGGATCATTCACACACACCTATGCGCAATTACCGATATGTGATGGCAAAACCTAGTTGAAGAAGGAAAACACAAAAGTTGCTGCAAATTCATATATAATTAAAGGTATAGCAGGGAGTTTAAGGTGAAAAACAGAGGTGTTAGAATCAACATGGACTTGTCACACATTAACATATAGTAAATTGATAATTAGCTTAATGTCAAAACTAGTTCAACATGGACACAAACTGTAAATCAATATTGTAACTTAATGAAATAGTGTTTCAATTCATTAAGGTAAGTAATCCTATTCTTAGTCTGCAAGAAAGACTACAACGATGTGATACATTAAGAATCTAACTAGGAAACCTAATCCGATAAGGTATGCTTTAATGGGAAGCTTCTTAAGGGTTAAGTCACCTATATAAATAAGATGAACTTGGTCCCTGTTACCACCACGATTATTGCATGTTGTTCTGTCCATTGAGAAGCAAGTTGGTAAGTAACAGAAGGTCATCTTCAAGTGATGGTTGTTGTGCAGCTGCAAAGATGGAATCCATGCATGTGATTGCTGAAGGTAAGCCTTAGTCCTTTTGTGATTGTTGTCGAGCTTGTATGCATATGATTGTGAACATGTATATGGTTTAACAAGAGGAGCTGGCCAGAACCGGACTAAGTCTGACAGTAAGATGAAGGCTTTTACCTTTTTCTTCATAATCTGATTCAAGACTGAACCGAAGTGCAAAAATCTATGTTGGTCTCGGTATATAATATTACCAAATTTGGTTTAGCTTGAACCAGACCAAATTCCTAACATGTAAACGTGTAATTGATTATTGGTTCTTAATTTAGTCATGTGCGACTAAAAACACAACCTTAGCCCCATTTTTCCCCATTTCTTCGATCATTCAAGAACAGCTCCACATTTTCAACAAACTTGTTCTTCCTAAATTTAAGAACAACCCTAATCCACCAAAATAGCGCTTAATTATTACATCATATGTTTCGATTTTTCCTACCTACCATACCCTTTCAATATGCATCAATTTTCACTAGATAGATTCAATCTCTCCGAAAATCTAAAACTCTAAATATGTAATTATCAATTTTCAAATGGCCTCAAATGATAAGACATCAACAAGTTAGGCTTCGATGGGTGCAAATGTAATTATTTCAGCAAGTTCAACAGTAGAAGTAAGTTACTCGACCGCAAGTTCAATAGTAGAAGTAAGTTACTCGACCGCAAGTTCAATAGTAGAAGCAAGTCACTCGGCTGCAAGTTCAACAGCTCGACCACCAGTTGATCCGAAATCAAAGGGCAAGAGGAAGAAGACAGAGAAGTCTACTCCAAAATCACAGTCTTGTGTTTGGGGACATTTTGAGAAGATTGAGAAGCTAACTTTCGAAACAGTTGATGGAAAGATGCAGCAAGTGGCAACAACTCAGCGTGCTAAATGTAAGTTTTGTCCAATTGATTTGGATTGAGATTCTTATGAAAATGGTACTAGTAATCTTAGGAGACACATTCAAGATGTTTGCAAGCAATATTCGGGTGGGTTAGATTTAGAAAAGGGCCAGCAAGTTTTGGCTAGAAATGGCTAGAGAACTGACTTTAGCAATGAGAAATTGGACACAGGAGAACTGTAGGATAGTTGTGATTGAAATTATTGTGCTAGATGAAATACCATTTAGTGCAATAGAAATGCCTGATTTTAAAAGGTTTTAGCCAGTAGCCTGCGTTAGGTTTGAAATTTCATCTAGAAGAACCATAGATAAATCATTTTTGAGCATGTATGATTCAAAAAAAAAAAAAAGCTGAGGAAGGAGTTGCAGAGCCATTGTGTGTGTTTAACCACTAATACATGAACAACATTACAAAACATAAGACTAAATCCGGTTTACCACCTTGTATTTATACCCAAAGTCAATCCTTGACCTTTTAATTTCATTAACAACACTCTTATACTTATCAATTTGATCAGTCTAGCCCAACCGTTAGCCAATCTGTCAATTTTGACCATTAAATGCTGACGTGGCGCAATTAGGACCCATTTTTTCATCAATTCGCAATGACATGGAATGCCCAATCATATTAGATTGCTGACGTCAGGGGTCATCAATGGGCAAGGCAGAACCACAACATTTTTTTTTTTCGAGCTAGAAAGGGCTGGGCTTTTTGGATGGGCAGGGCCGAGCCCATTATATATATATATATATATATGTATTGTTCTTTTATTAAAAAAAATACAAAATGCTATGAAAAAAATTGTGATATGTTAATGATTGAATAAAATAAAATAAAAAATTAAAGAAAAATATGACCTAATGCAATAATTAGTTCACATATTGAACTAATAACTAGATAAAAAATATTAATACTATAATTGAATGGGCTTTCGGGCTAGGCAGGCTGAGATGGGCTTTGCTGCAAGCCGAGCCGGGCGGGCGCCTATGAGCTTTTGGGCCAGCAAGTCAAATGATAACCCCTAGCTGACGTGGCCAATAAAGATCCATTTGGGTGAGATAGCACCTTCCAGTATGGAGTAGTGGGCCCAACCATCTTGCCTAACAAAAATGTTTCAAGAACTCACAACCTCCAACCTCTTGGTTGGGGTTTAGTGCTCAACCACTTGAGCTAGGCAACATGTTGTGTTCTATTGTTAATATTTTAATATAAATATACTTTAAAACTATCTAAAGATAATGAAAAAACTAATTATATTAAATTAACAACTCAACTAATTAAACATTTACCGTTTCATCCTTAAAATCATCCAGGTATTGAAAAGAAAAGAAAAAATATGGAGTTTATGTGTAGTTATTTTTTTTCTAAATTAGATTCATTTTAAGGTGTGAAATTCAAGGTCATAGATGATCAATTCAATTCTTAAATCAATTAGGTTATCTCCATACAAAAAAAAAAAAAAAAGAGAGAGGGATTATTCTTTTTTGTGTTTAAAATCTTATTTTTATTTCTGTAAACGAAAATTAAAATAAAATAAACCCAGAAAGTAATTTGTGTTTTTTTTTAAATAAATATCATGTCAATATTATATAAATTTCTCAAGCAAGAACATGCCATTACATATCCTCTCTCTACCGATTATGAGTAGATAAGAAGTCTGTGGACAAGCCACAATGATACATGGACTAGACCTACTCATTTGAATATTCCCATCCTCACTTATTTCAGAGATCCTACGTACTAAGCAAGAAAAGCAAAGCAATAGGCTAACTTTAAAACATAAAAAACTTAAATTTTTTCCTTGCCCTTTACACTAGGGCTAGGAGGTTGAGTAAGGAAAGCATAGCATGCTTCTTATGCTTTCTCAATCTTCTTCATGGAGGGTTGCTTGTTCCTTGATCCTAGGGGCCTTCCCCGCTTCTTCTTCTTTGTCTCAGCTCCATTCCTTTCCTTTGGGACAAGTACACAGCTTGGCACCTCCACCAAGGAGAGGGATTTGCTAGTAAACTTGGATGTGAACTATGGGTGCTTCACCTTTTTAGTAAGAGCTTCAGAGCATGTAGGTAGGGCTAGCAGTTCCAGGACACCCTTAAGCTTTTTTGGTGAAGAGAAAGGAGATGTGGGACGACCTCGTTTTGTGACAGTGGTGTTCATGGGGACAACAGATAGCTCCATGTTGCTGCATTCCCCAATGCCCTTTGAACATAACACATGCTCTCGAATAATAATAGGTTTTCGTACCTGTTCTTTCAGGCCAAAGAGCATTCGACTTACAGGAGGGAGGGCAGGGGTTTTAAGTCCTTGGAAGGTGAAAGTACCATTGACGATCTTATTTGCAAAGCCTAGCAAAGGCCCTGTTATGTTTGTAATTTTCTCTACCGGTGGTGTAGGTGCCGCTTAAGCAGCAAGTGAACGAATTCTCATGGAAGATTAAATGACATACATTACATTTACCCCCCAAATTCTCGAAGAAGAATGAGATATCAGCAATCACATTGTAAACACGAAAATCTGAAAGCAAACAAGATACAGACACGTGTACAAAAATAATATATTTTATTAATTCAAGTGCGGGTTACAATCTTTGGTAATCCTCTGATTCGATCTCCGACGATGAATTTCACTCAAGGGCTTGACGCTTGATCTTGAGTTGGAAGATGGTCACGAGAGTCAACACGTGACGAGTGCTTTGGCTTGAGCTTGGAGACTCACAGGCTCTTTCTTTGTTCGACACATGTGATAATGTGAAGATGGGTGTATTTGCCAGGGTATTTTCAGAGAGCAGAGTGATTATCAACCGCAGTAACATCTCCCATTTAGACTTGATATATCTTATCAGCCTTCGATCCGGATACCTTTCTCTAAGGCAGGATAACCGACGAGTTGTTCAGCCATACAGTCCACATCGGTTTAGTCGACAGTTTGGTTATGTCCAAGACATTCCTGGCAGCCTTAAGAATGACATTCGCACCGGCGTACTGGCTCTGATTTATTTGCATTGCGATTCTTGCACTAGAATGGACACTAACTGTGAGGTAACATTGCCGATCCAGAGTGCTATCACGGAGTATATGGTTACCCGAGACTATGTTGATTGGTGGTCTAAAGTGTATCATTCTACACCAGTGAAGACAACGAGAGTAGCGCCTACTAGTAGAACCCTGCACAAGCCTCTGAAAGAAAAAGAAGACAAGGACGTCAACCGCGCTGCGCCTCGTCGCCAGAATGTGATTGCTTGTGAAGTCGAATGTAGCACCAACGTCCCTGCGCTTCCTGATAGGGCTTTGCTCCCAGATAAGGACCGTCAGGCTCATCCAGTCGACATTCTAGAAGATGATGGAGACTCTTTAGATTCTCACGTCGCTTTCATCCGTTCACTTAAGCTGAAAAGACCTGTCATCAAAGAAAGAAGGTGTAGTGGAAGCAGCGGTAGCAATGATAGTGAAGTGCACTTTAAGCGTCGAAAAACTGACACCAGCCTTGGCCCTACTTATTGTGATCCCAATGTTGAGTTCACTCTGAATACTGACTTTCTTGGTGACATCTCAACTTCTTCGCAACCGATGCTGCAGCGAAATGAGGTAACTTTTTTTAGACTTGCGTCAGAGAGATTTTTTTCCTTTTTGTGGTTTTCTTGAAACTTGAATTGTTCTTTTCCCATCTTTTTAGGGTGCAGAGATTGATGGTCGTTCACTTTGGGGAAACGATGACGCCTCTTTAGACCCTATGCGGAACTTGAGGCTTACGCTTTACCCACGGAAGGAAAATCCAATGCAACGAATGACTCACAGCAAATTGACCCTACAGGTACAATTCTTAACTCTTGTGTATTTTCATTGCACTTTAAGCCCCTTCTTTTTAACTAATGATATATGTACAGGTCCACTTACCATGGTGCATCCTCCTAAGCCTCTGAACACCATAGCCTTTTCTGAGGCCTCTCTTGGTGGAGCTGCTATTATAGATGCCAGCCAAAGACTTCGTGATATTCGTCAACAAGCTGCTACTGCAGTTTGTGAACAAATTGAAGATATGATAATGAAGCACTCCTCCAAGACCATTCTTTCCAGCAAGGGGGAATTTGACAAGCTGATAGCTGAGCTTAGCCATTATGGGATTGATCCTTCATCCGTAAGGGGAAAAGTTGAAGGATTGTTGAATAGTGCTGACCAATACAACTTGGCACGACTTTCTTGTTCACGCAAGGCTACTCCAGGCACACGTATTCAACGTCTGGCTGACACAAAGTCAGAAATTGCGAAGGTTACTTCAATTCGTCAAGCTGACTCTGATCATCGTCAATCTGCACTCAAGTCTTTGGAGAAATTAAAGGAGGAGCAACGAAAATTGGAGCAAACAGTGACTTTACTAGACGAGAGACTTCTACTACAGGAGAAGAAGCTTGTCGACCTAAAAAAAGAGGAGACTCAAATCCAAGAGACCCCCGAGGTGACCACTGCAGAGCTTGAGACGACAAAATCATTGCGAGATACTTTTGAGAACCACCGCAATAGCTTCAAGGGTTTGACTTGGGTGTGAAGAGCTGTTCTCCATTTGTAACTTCTGATGATTTTTTTTTTTTTTTTTCATTTTCCTTTATCATTTGTAATAAGTCAAACTTTGACAGTCATAACTTATTATAAAAAATAAGTACTTTTCTACTTATTTACTTCTTGAATAGTAAACAAACCCTTTATTTTTATTTGATTTGACTGAACTCGAGATTGTTATTCCCAAGCTGCCTACGTATCCTTCCAATGAAGGAATCAAGTCATCATGTAGTTCAAGGGTTTATGGATGAAGTGAAATTGATTTTTTTTTTTTGTTGGTCCTTTTTTTTTGCTTGAGCCTCCCTTTCAGGTTTTCAACTCAACGAACTTTTTTTTTTTTTTGGTACCATGTGCAGTTTAGGCTCGTGCTGGCTAGGAGCGTCTTCCTATGCGTTTCAAGCATAGTACCTCTTCAAAAACTTTCCATTTATGGGGCCAATCCTCAGGCCATCTTCAGCCACAATTTTGTAGGCTCCATTGGTGTAGACTTCGCGGACTACATAAGGTCCATCCCACTTTGACTGAAACTTTGGACCAGTCTTGTGTGTCATAATGATAGGTCTGCGCACGGCAAGCACTAGATCACCAACTTGAAAGGATCTGGGTCGAACCCCTTTGTTGAAATCTCGTGACATTCGAGCTTGATAGCATTCCAAGTGCTGTTGCGCGTCAAGTCTCTTTTCATCTAAGGCTTCCAACTCCTGAAGGCGTAACTTGACGTTCTCTTCATCAGTCAGTCCTTCTTGCAAAGCAATCCTCAGAGATGGAATCTGTTTCTCCAAGGGTAAGACAGCTTCAACACCATATACAAGGGAGTAAGGTGTAGCTTTCGTGGGAGTTCGATATGTCGTTCGATAGGCCCAGAGCGCCTCGCCCATTCTCTCATGCCAATCCCTTTTTGTTTTGCTGACAACTTTCTTCAAAATGTTGCACAATGTCTTGTTGAATACTTCAACCAACCCATTTGCCGGGGCGTTGTACATAGAAGAAAAGTGTAACTTGAAGTGATATTTCTCACAGAGTTTCTCCATGGCACTATTGGAAAAGTACTTGGCATTGTCTGTGATGATGCAGCGAGGAACACCATATCGTTGAATGATATTCCCTTTGATGAAGTCTACAACATTTTCTTTCTTTATTTCCTTAAGCGGTACCGCCTCTGCCCACTTTAAAAAGGAATCCGTAGCCGCTAGAATGTATGAGTGACTAGCAGAGGATTTCGGAGTTATGGGCCCGACAGAATCAAGTCCCCACACATCGAAGGGGTAGGAAGCAATCGTTGGATGCAGTGGCTCTGGTGGTTGATGGATGAAGTTTGCATGAAACTGGCAAGCCTGACACCTTTGTGCATACTCCATGCAATCTTTAACCATAGTGGGCCAATAGTAACCCATCCTCTTCACTTGAAAATGGAGCTTAGGACCTGACTGGTGAGCTCCACATACTCCTGAATGAGCTTCCTCCATAGCCTTGGCAGCTTCCTCTTTCCCCAGACATCTAAGAAGCAATCCATCGAATGATCGTCGATAAAGAGTCTCCTTATAGTAGAAGAAGCGTGATACTCTTCGCCTTATGTCCGAGCGTTGCTTTGGGTTTTCAGACAACTTATTTCGCTCAAGGTAATCAATCAACGGGTACCTCCAGTCATCCACATCAATCACGTAAACAGAGACAACATTGGAGTATTCATGCCAAAACTCAGAGATTGTAGGTACGACCCACCATTGGCAGATTGGAAGGTGTATGATTTCATCCTCTGATAATGCCAAAGTTGCTGCTAAGTTGGCCAAAGCGTCTGCCACTTGATTTTCTTTCCTTGGCACATGCGTTAGTGTGACAACATCAAAACCCTTTAAGAGTTGTGTGGCGAGCCGAAAATAAGGAACTAAATCCTCTTTCTTCACTTCATAGACAGTTAATAATTGATCAACTACCAACTTCGAGTCTCCATACACCTCTAGATTTGAGATTTTCATTTCAGCTGCGGTTTGTAGTCCCATAATTAGCGCTTGGTATTCAGCAACATTATTGGAACATAGTTCACCAAGAGTAAAGGCGTAAGGCAATATCTGCTTGTACGGAGAAATGAAGACCACACCAGCTCCTGCCCCATCTGCTCGTGAAGACCCATCGAAGAACATTTGCCAAGCAGGGAGGACCTCTGTATTAAAGACTTCTTCATCTGGCAACTCATCTGAAATCTCCCAATCCGCAGGAATAGGATGATCCGCTAGGAAGTCAGCCAATGCTTGTCCTTTAACCGCTTTGGCCGGTATGTAGATGATCTCATACTGATTGAGGAGTAGTGCCCATTTTGCCATTCGCCCTGTCAAGACGGGTTGTGACATAACAAACTTGACTGGGTCAGCTCGCGCCACTAGATGCACTGTGTAAGCTTGCATGTAATGTCTTAACTTTTGGATGGCGAAGACGAGTGCGAGACAGATTTTCTCTATCGGTGGATAGTTCAGTTCCGGTCCTGTGAGAGTTCAACTCAAGTAATACAACGCCCTCTCCTTCTTTGCTTCATTTTCTTGAGCTAGAAGTGCCCCGAGTGATCGCTCTTGAGCAGCAATGTAGAGGATAAGTGGCTTCCCAGGAATGGGTGCACCTAACACTGGAGGGTTCAGCAAGTACTTCTTTATGCTTTCAAAGGCGTTATGGCAAGCTTCATCCCATACGAAAGGCACATCCTTCTTCAGAAGTCGACTAAAGGGCTGACAACGGCCTGCGAGGTTTGATATAAACCGTCTAATAAAGGCAAGCCGTCCTTGGAGACTTTTTAACTCGCGCAGATTTCTTGGCTCAGGCATGTCTTGAATGGCCTTAATCTTTGACTGGTCCACTTCAATGCCACGATGTTTCACAATGAATTCAAGAAACCTGCCTGAACTAACTCCGAAAGCACATTTGAGGGGGTTCATCTTGAGCTGGTACTTGCGTAGTCTATCAAACACCCTTCTTAGGTCTTGGAAGTGATCTATCCTCCTTTTTTACTTGACCACTAAATCGTCGACATAACATTCCACGTACTTGTGAAGCATGTCTCCGAAGATTTTCTGCATAGCACGTTGATATGTTGCACCAGCATTTTTCAACCCGAATGGCATGACTTTGTAGCAATAAATTCCTTTGGGAGTACGGAACGTAGTAAGCTCTTCATCTTCTAAGGCCATCCTAATTTGACTGTACCCAGATGACCCATCCATGAAGGAAAAAGCTTCATGCCCTGTTGTTGCATCCACCATGAGTTCAATGATAGGCAAAGGGAAGTCATCTTTCAGACATGCGTCATTTAAGTCGCGGAAATCCACGCATACACGGAGTTGTCCGTTCTTCTTCTTGACAGGAACAATGTTTGCAATCCACTTAGGATATTGAACCTGTCTAATGAAACCTGGAGCAATCAACTTATCAACCTCAGCTTCAATTTGAGGCAGGAGTTCTGTCCGAAAGCGTCGTTGTGTTTGCTTGATCGGTCGAGCCTCAGGTTTAACTGCGAGTCGATGAACCGCTACTTTTGGGTCAAGGCCAGGCATTTCTTTGTAGGTCCATGCAAAGACGTCTTTATACTCAAGCAGAAGATCATAGTATTCCTTTTCTTCTTCGGGACTTAGCGAAGCGCTCACAAAGATAGGTCTTGGATCTTCCTCAGTTCCCAAATTAAGCTCTTTAAGCTTGTCGACAGTAGCTTGCCCCCCGTCTTCGAGTTCTGGAGGAGCTTCATCTACTTCATCCTCGGAATGATCATGGTCATCTTCTTCAAAAGCCTCTGCTTCTGCTACAGTGATATGATAAGTAGACTGAACAATCTCATCTTCATCATTGTCATCAACATTACTAGTTCCGACTTGGCCAGTGAGTACGATGGTGTGCTCCTTCACTTTGAGTTGTTCGCTTGAGCTCACCTCTAACATAGAGCGTCGCTTCATGCGTGACGGAATGAGACTTCGGATCTCTTTGTTGTTTCCTTGGTCGTCAATCTCCTTTCTCTTTCGCCTTTGCTGCTCTTTGGGTGCTTGTATCCTCTCAAGTGCTGACTTTCGAGGGACTGACTCAGATTTCTTATTTCCTTCATCGGAAGATGACAACCTATTGAACACGGAAGCTTGAGTGGTCATTTGGGTGATGCGGTTGAAAACTGAGACTCGGCTTGTTGACGTATCAACACGATCAAATATAGAAACTCGAGGCGTCAACTCATCAACTTGTTCAGGCACCGCTGCTTGAGAATTAGGACTAATACGATCGAGTGCAGAAACGCGAGAGGTGGATTTAGATTCCCGAGTCTCTTCTTCTATTACTTCGACATTAATGTGTTGAGTGCTTGCCTTTGCAACTTTTCTTCTTCCTGATATTTTGATCGGTTTGCTTGGTACAAAACCAAGACCTGCTTTAGCAGAGTCAGTTGTGCATCCTTGCTCTCTCAACCTCCTTTGAGATTCATTAAGCTCATGCACCTTCTTACCAGGGATGACTTGATCACCTTCCTTGCTTGACGATCCGAAGTCATATCCAGCCTTTGCTAGCAGCTTGTAAGCGTTAGGGTCAAATCCTTCCTTCGTCCTTTTCTCAGGAAGGGTACCATGTTCTGCCTTGCCTTGAATTGGTTTGACAAATCCCTTTAGCGGCTGCTTGGTGGGTGTTGCGTTGTTCAACTTCGTCAACGGTATGGTTGATGTTTCTTTTAGAAATTCTACGTCCTTCTTATCTAGCTTTCATGGACGTTCTTGCTCATTTGCCTCCACAAAAGGAGATTCCCCTTCTTTTCGCCTAGACCTTGGCACTTAACGGAGAACTGGAGTAGAGAAGCTGATTTTGTTCTTTGAAGCTGTCACTTTAGTTTCGGACGAAACTTTATGTGGCTCCTAAGTGGAATTTCTTGCCATGTTGGATTCCACTTCCTTATTACGCACCTCTGCAGTCTTCCCTGTAAAGGGTACTCCAACTGGGAGAACTTCCTTTACTATTTCATCATCCATGTAGAACTTAGAATCCGCAAAGTAAGATTCAGCTTCAGTGAATGGTTTAGTATCACCTACTACTGTTTTTACTCCACCAACATAGAACTTGAAGCATTGATGAAGAGTGGAGGGAACGACACCATTTTCGTGAACCCATGGTCGCCCCAACAATAAATTGTAGGAGGTCTTCGCTTCGATCACATGGAACAAAGTGTTCGACTTCATTTCTCCAATTGTCATGTCTACTCTGATCATGCCTATAGCTCTTTGCCCCCCTTGGTTGAAGCCTTGAATCATGAGACGGCTTCGAGACAACTCTTCTACATTGATGCCAAGCTGCTTCATGGTCGACCTAGGCATAATGTTTACAGCAGACCCTCCGTCTACAAGCATGCGGTTTATCTTTTGATCTCGCACATACCCTGACACGAAGAGAGGTCTATTATGCGGCTTAGAGCCTAACTGAAGGTCTTCATCCGTAAAGTGAATGGTATCACAATCTGCAACACACGTGACGCATTCCTTCCGTTTCATCTTGTTAATGTCTGTGGAGTTCTTGCCCATGTCAATCAACACCTGTACCAAAGAACCTCTTGTCGATTTTGGTAGTTGTAGTAGATCAGGGATGCTAAAGTGAAGTGGTAAGTCTTCTAGCTACTTCAACACCTCATTCTCCTTTGACGTTTGGTTAGTATTGACTGTGCTTGACTCAGCCTTGGCAGAATCCTTCGAACCAGATTCGTAGCTTGTGGTCATGTGGGCAGTTCTCACTTTTTCTTGTTTGTTTCCTTTCTTGGGAAAGGCTCTTGTTGACGAAGCCACACCATGGGGTCTTCGAACAAAAGGATTATCCCTTTCCTTGACAAATCTTGTCTTACCTTTCTCGAGACATTGACGATTTCCTTGTGACTGCTTGTATTTTGCTTGAATGATAGGTACACATGGCGATGAGCTCTTGCGTGCCTTCTTTCGAGTGACAAGTATCCATCCCTCGTCATCAACAACTGAGTCAACTTTAGGAGTACCAACAGGCGCGAGGCTCGCTTGCTGGATTGGCTTGACTTTCTCTAACTTTGACTTCGTGCATGGCTTCCTCGAGAGCTGATATGGTGCTTTCATTGGAAGAGAAGGCAATGGGGCAGGCTCGAATGACCCAAACACGATGGTAGTGTAGTTTACCTCAGCAATATCGTCGACGTCCAGCTCAATCCTTCCTTGCTTAGTGAGATTCATTATTAAATCTTTCAGAACAAAGCATTTCTCCACTGGGTGACTGACGAGCCGATGGTACTTGCAGTATTTCGGATCCTTAACACGATGCATTTCCTCGGGTCGCTTGCATTCTGGGAGTTCTATCACCTTCTTCTCAAGTAAATCTTCCAACATACCTGCCATGTCAGAATCTGGGAAGGGATACGTCTTTTGTTGCCATTCCTTCAACGAACGCTTTGTCCTGTCATAGGTGCGAATTGGCTTCGCTTTCATTACCTCCTTATCTCGTGTAGAGATTTTGACTGGTGCAATGTTGACGGCCATCGATTCTTTTGTAGGTTTCTTTGGTGCTTTGTCAAACTTGCTTCCGAAGACTTTGTCTTTTCTTTGATCAACAATTGACTCCTTCTTCCCTTTATGGCTAGCTATACTTAACTCCATGTCGTGCGCTCGCGTAGCCAGCTCTTCAAACGTACGGGGCTTGATTCCCTGTAAAATATATAACAAATCAAAATGCATACCTTGGATGCACATTTCCACCGCAGATACTTCTGACAGTCGATCTTTGCAATCAAGACTCAACGAACGCCACCTGTTGATGTAATCAATTGCGCGTTCATCCTTCCATTGCTTGGCGCTAGTAAGTTCCATCATGCTCACTGTACGTCTAGTGCTATAGAAACGATTCAGGAACTCACGCTCCATCTGATCCCAACTGTCGATTGATTCAGGTTCCAGATCAGTGTACCATTCGAAGGCGTTGCCTTTTAATGAACGTACAAACTGCTTAACGAGATGATCTCCCTCCGTTCCTGCATTGTTGCAAGTCTCGACGAAATGAGCAATGTGTTGTTTTGGATTGCCCTTCCCCTCGAATTGCTGAAACTTGGGCGGCTGGTACCCATAGGGCATCCTCAGGCTATCCACCCTTTTTGTGTATGGCTTGGAATATGTGAGGGAATCACGAGAGGTACCTCCATACTGAGCTCTAATGGAGTTGTTGATCATGTCTTGCAGCTGCTGGATGGACAAAGAACCAAGTTGGCCATCACTGTCCTTGTCATTTGCCTTTGACATTTCTTCTTGTTTGTCTTTGTCATCCTTGTACGGAATCCTAGCAGAATCCTCATCATTTTGTTTCTCAAGCCTACTCCAAAGTTGAGCAATCTGCATATCCTTTTCTTCGACGGTATTGGTGAGCTTTTGAACCGCCTCCATCAGATTAGCTACTTGCTCCTCGAGCGTGGTTGCCCCAGTCATCATGACTTGCATTGCTAAGGGGTGAGACGCACCTTCTGACTGCATCTCAGAAGTGTTCTTTTCTTCAGCATTAGGACTTCCATGGTATGATCCAGTGCTTGAGTGATCATCCGAGGCAGGTGAGAATGATCGTTCCCTTGGTTTTGTGTTTGGAGCTTGTCTCTCTTCACTTCGAGGGACATGCTTCCCTGCCCCTAGACTTTCTAGGGTGATGATTGGTTGGCGAGGCTTAGATGGCAAAGCCACAAATGTTGTAGGCTGAATCTTCGCCATGCTTCGAGTGACATGACCAGATGAGCTGCTGCTCGATTTCGAGGTCGTTGTCTTGGATTTGTTCTTCGGGATGACTTGAATGTTCTTGGAAGCCATTGCTCGAATGGATTTGTTTGGAATCGTCTTACGGAGAAGGAGATGAGAGGCAAAGAGGTCCCACTGGGCGTGCCAATTTGTAAACACGAAAATCTGAAAGCAAACAAGATACAGACACGTGTACAAAAATAATATATTTTATTAATTCAAGTGCGGGTTACAATCTTTGGTAATCCTCTGATTCGATCTCCGACGATGAATTTCACTCAAGGGCTTGACGCTTGATCTTGAGTTGGAAGATGGTCACGAGAGTCAACACGTGACGAGTGCTTTGGCTTGAGGTTGGTGATGAACCGGCTATTTGGCAGCTTGAGGGTTCTTCACACGAGCTTGGGAGACTTCAGGAATTTTGAGAGTATTTCCTTCTCTTTTCTGGCTGAAGTCCTTCTCTTGATTTGAGAGGGGGTATTTATAGTGTCGGCGTCTCTCTAAATTTGGAATGCCTTGATGACACGTAATTAATTGTATTTTCCTTAATTACGTAATCAAATTAATCAGCGTTAATTAGCTGATTTAATCACAACTATTTAAGGAATCAGCAAATTAATTTGATGACTGATTGTCGTCTTGATTATAAATTGATATCTAATCAGCAGACGAGATTTAATACTTGATTTGACTTGGAATCAATTTATTTAATTTAATTGATCCGCTTTAATATCAATTGATTTAGCCGGAGCAAATTCATTTATTGTCGTCGGGCCTTTCATGTGTCGCCAAGTGTCATTCTCTGAGTCTGTGTGATTTTGCTGACTCACAAGCCACGTGGACATTTTGTGGGACCCACATGCAGACTAAATTTGTTCAGTCATAATTTTGAGTGTTGACCGAATTATTTAATGAATTTATTTTCATTAAATTTTTGGTGTCTACACACATTTGTGTCCAACTTTAGGGTTTTTTTTAAGTGAAAAGGTTTCGAGATATCATGGGATACACGAACCCTAATCCTTCTTATAGTATTAAACAGCATGTCATCAAGCTCGAAAAACTTACATGCAATAGATGCGATGTTTCTGATCGTATGGCGCTCTTCGAAGTCGGGCAGTACGTCTGTACTGTGCACTCAGAAGAAGAGTTCAGTCGTGGGGATCTAATGAAAAGGTGACACACCATTAAAGATCTGCAGGATTACCGACGCCTTGTTGTACCGCCATGGACAGCCTTGCAGCACCTTGTTGCGGTCTTGTCGGAGATCAAAGAAGATGTGAAAGTGATCTTCATCTCGTTGTTAGATCCGGAAGCCTACCTCCAGAACCCATATACTATTCAACCGCCCTCCACTGCGCCCCCCCCCCCCTCCATTTTGGTTATGTCGACGACTTCATTGCCGATCAGGGCCAAAGAGGCTACGAAGGGCGCTGTAATTGCATCAATGGATACCATCTCGCTACTGTTTTTGGACGATTTGTCGTTGCCGAAAATTGGTATTAGGGTTTGGACGTCGAGAGAGGCATCTTAGGGTTTATATCAGTAATTTGTATATTCTAATTCAACATAATATTTCTTTTATGGATTAAATACTTATTACTCCTCAAACTTTTTCCTCAAAAACAGTTTAGTCCCTCGCCTTTTAAATTAAACTGGATAGTCCTTATTTTTTCTAATTCTCACACAACATGTCCAAAATGTCTATTATACCCCTCACTTTCACTTCTTCTTCTTTTTTTTTTCTTTTTTTTTAATTTCTCTCTTTTTTTTATATTTATTTTTCTGCTTCTCTCTCTCTTCTCTTCTCTCTGCGCACAACGCAAGGCAAAAGCAAAATGGGGCAGGGAAGCTCCAAATAAGACACTGGTGTTTCTTCAGCTTCAGAGTCGTCCTCCAAAGCAGGAGGATGTGGAGGAGGAGGAAGCTGCAAAATATTGAAGAAAGCAAATTGAAACAAATCAAGCACAAGAGCTGCCCTTTTCTTAGCTCACTGCAACACAAAAATCCCAGATAAAATTAACCTTCAAAACCAGCAACAAACCACCAAACAACAAATCTGACTTTCTTTCCTGTAGCTCTAAACCCCAAAACAGAAGACACCCAAAATCCAATTCAGAAAACAGAGAACAACCCAACCAAATTGGAGGAACATATGGCGAATTTTGGAGCGGGAGGCGCGGAGGAGGCGATCGAGCTACTGCTTGAGGTTGTTGTAGAGGCGGCGCGTGTCGTCGAAGTTGTGGGAGTTGGGGGAAGGGAAAGGGTTGTCGTGGTGGTCGAATTGGAGGAACATGTCCCAGGCGTGACTGCACTGGGATTGGTTGAGGTTGGAGTCTTGTTCGAAAACGTCGAGCAGTTGATGGAGAGGGGCGTAAAGGTAAGGTGCTCAAATAGACGCTGCGGTGGAGGAGCAGACAGAGATGGACGGCGTCCTCGCTGTGGCGGAAGTAGTCGGAGAGAGAGAGAGAGAGAAGCAAAAAAAAAAAGGATTAAAAAAAGAAAAAAAAAAAAGAGAAAAATAATAAAAAGAGAGGAAGTGGGGATATAATAGTCATTTTGGGCATGTTATGGACATGTTGTGTGAGAATTAGAGAGAATAAGGACTATTCAGTTTAATTTAAAAGGCGAGGGACTAAACTGTTTTTAAGGAAAAAGTTTGAGGAGTAACAAGTATTTAATCCTTCTTTTATTATATTTGGGTTGCATTATCGTTGAGATAAAAAAAAATTCATGAAGTCAAAATTATATATGTTTGTGTGTGTGTATCTATCTATATATATATATATATATAATATATACAGATCCTATCCAGAGCGAGGCATCGCTTTGAAATTTCAGAGCGAGGTTAGGGTTTAGGGTCACTTTTCGGTCGCATATCCACATCTCAACCGTTCAGTTTTTAGGTACTAATGTATAGATCATCTCTGCAAAATTTCAACGAAATTGATGGTCTTTAAGGTATCTAACTCGCTTAAACCAATGGACGAACTGAATCTGTCCAACCTAAACCGTACTAGCTTTAAGGCAGTTATCAATGCCTTAACGACCATCAATTTGGCTGAAATTTTGCAGAGATGATCTATACATTAGTACCTAGAAACTGAACGGTTGAGATGTGGATATGCGACCGAAAAATGACCCTAAACCCTGACCTCGCTCTGAAATTTCAAAGCGATGCCTCGCTCTGGATAGGATCTGATAATATATATATATATATACAGATTCTATCTAGAGCGATGCCTCGCTCTAAAATTTCAGAGCAAGGTTCGGGTTTAGGGTCACTTTTCGGTCGCATATCAACATCTCGACCGTTCAGTTTATAGGTACTAACGTATAGATCATCTCAGCAAAATTTCAGTCAAATTGATGGTTGTTAAAGCATTGATAATTTCCTTAAAGGTAGTACGGTTCAGGTTGAACAGATTTAGTTCGTCCATTGGTTTGAACGAGTTAGATACCTTATAGATTATCAATTTGGCTGAAATTTTGCAGAGATGATCTATACGTTAGTACCTAAAAATTGAACGGTCAAGATGTAAATATGCGACTGAAAAGTGACCCCAAATCCTAACCTCGCTCTAAAATTTCAAAGCGAGGCATCGCTCTAGATAGTATCTGTAAATATATATATATATATATATATATAAGAACGTAGCTGGTAAGAGAAAATTGAATACTAAAAATAAAGGCATATATGTTCATGTATGCTTCTTCCAAGGAAAATACAAATTTTATGTTTGGTCAAATTCAAAAACAAAGAAGTACAATAGAGACGAGAGTCTAGAGCCAAAACAAATGCCACCTCTGCATGTGGATTATCATTGGTTCTTATCTATCCCTAAAAGAAAGGAAGCATACAGCTATCAAGATATGTTGCCCGTGCATGCTGTGTAAAGGTGGAGGAGTCTAAGGCTAATTCAAATTCAAAGTCTGATACGCTAAAAGCAAGCGCGCAATTTAACACTACAAAATGTAATTGTCAGTATAGAATAAGTAGGGATCGTTCAAGCCAGGGATTGAGGGTACACCTATAATTGCATAAAAAAATAAAGAATTAATATAGGGCTATTTACAAATTACTACCCTGTGGTTTAGGTCCAAAATCAATTCAGTCCCTGAACTTCTAATTTCATCAAAAACACCTCTGCACTTTCAATTTTGATCAAATAAGTCCAATTTGTTAGTTTTTCGACAATTGAGTTATTTAACTAGTTAATGTGGCTCATATATGGCCTATGTTTTATGATGTGGTGTCGAGGTGGTCTACATAGTCAATTTATGAGTGAGTCCTACTATTAAAAAAAAATAGTTTTTCAACAAATAATCCAACTATAACTTGAACCCATAACAGAATATTAACGAATTGGACCTATTAGATCAAAATTGAAAGTGCAGAGGTGTTTCTGATGAAATTAGAAGTCCAGGGACTGAATTGATTTTGGACCTAAACCACAGGGTACTAACTAGTATTTAGCCCATTAATATAAGTATAAAATGTTATTTTCAAAAATAAAACAAGAATATATACAAGTTAACGAAAAAGGGGGGTTTAGGATAAAGCAATCGAAAATTGAAAAGAAATAACACAAACATATAAAATATATATACAAGATAGGGTGGATGTTAGGTACAAAGATTAAAACCAAATTCATATGATCGAATTCAATTATAATTCCTATAGTTGATCATCTAAGTCATGAGAGAGAAGTTGATCATGTGAAACGTTCAAAGCAAACGATTTTCCATATTTTACTTTCCTTAATTAATTAATCTAAGTGAAAGCACCCAAATTAATCCTATTACATATGCAATCAAAGTTTAAAAAGTTAGCTAATCAAGACATGTTCAACGCTATAAGCATAGAGAAAGGATATCAACTTGAGTGCACAACCTAGTATGAAACAGTTCATCTACTTGCAATCCTGTTCAATTGATTTCGACTTTTGTCCAAAACCTTCACTACTTTCAATTTAGGGTTACAAAACTATTAGGTGAATTGTTAACCTAAATCTAGCACCAATTACATGCAAATCCTATAAGTGTCTACCCAAATAAGATTAACACATAAAAGATATCAATCAAGCAAAATCAATTTAACAAACTCACAAAAGCAACTTAGATTCACAACCACAGAATTCGAAATTTATTCAAACATAAAAACGGGCTTTAAACTTTGCCCGTAATTTATATGTTAACTAGATATCAAGTTCATACAAATTCAAAACAAAGAAAACCTAAAAGGCTATAAGGAATAAGATGGAATTACACCGTGAATGGAGAGGATGGTGGAGAGCTTGAGACGTTGGTTCTTGAATCTTGGAAGCAAGGCTTCAAAACTTCACGGCACAAGGTGGATGATGGCGGCTATGAGGCTTCACGGCTGCTTCTTCTCTTCTTCTCTTTGCTTGAAAACGCAGAGACTTGATACTAGAGAGTGGAGAGAATGTTTTTCGTTGGAGTTTTCTGAGGGGGGAGAGGTGTGTAAAACATCCAAGGGATGGTTCTATATATAGGGAACCGCCAAGGCTTTATGAATCTTCTTTTAATTTTCAAGGAAGTATCTGGTTGCACCATACAGCTTCAACCAATCAAAAAATGCCACATAAGCCCTGTTGTATCATCCAACCAATCAAAAGCCTCCAAATTAAATTGAAGGAATGGGTGGATTTTAAAACTTTTTAATTAGTGCGGAATTAGTTTAACCATTAAACTACTAACTAAACATAAAACCCATTCCTTTAACCCATGATCTTGGCTTATTATGATATGTATATAAACATAGCATGCTTAGTAAGGAAGAACAAAGAAGGAGTTTATGTTTTACTCACCCTTGGAGCGTGATCTCAATCCGATCCAAGTGAACCACCAAAGTTCCTCTCCTTGATCTCTCCTTGTGTGTGTTCCCTCCACCTTAAAGAACCTTGGATTGAGAATTCCTTCTTGTGCTTGTAGACTCCTCCTTGTGATTACAAGTAGAGCCATAAAAAGATGTGGCCTCTAAGGATCTTCACCAAGTGAATCAAGAGATGAAGAAAGATGAAAGGAAAGGAAGAAGTATGCAAGTGTTCTTCCTTCCTTGTTGTAACACCAACTTGTGCAATTATACAAAGGGAGAACTCTCTCTTTTCAACTAAAAGATGATAGTGTGAAGACACACTCTTCTTGCGTACTTACTCTCTTTGTCCGTGCTTTCACCTTATATAATAGGAAATAACTCCAACTACTAAAAGTGAAATATTGACTTTCACAAAGCCAATATGTTGGCTGGTCTATACATGCTATTGGGCACTAAAAATGTGTCTAGGGCTTTCATTTAAGTCTCACTTAGTGAATCCCAAGTCCACACCAAAACCCGACAATCGTTTAGGCTCTATAGGTTCGGTTTTACCCGAAAGACCTAATTATGTCCAAATAATAAATCCAATTAATTATTTGGTCATAACCAACTCTTGTTTAATCTTCTTCATATACAATTTCAAGGATCCACTTATATGGTGTGTGATATCTTAGGTTCTAATTAACAAGGCAGTGAAGTTTATAGAACCATTCTATTTTCGTTTATGAATCAAAACTCCATTTTGATTCTCCCTTGTTATTAGGATCATAAATGTTTATGAATCCTTGGGGACTTCAAAAGTCATGAGTGACGTCTTGCAACATATCATGACTATCCTAGTTAATATAGAATTACAAATAACCTATTCAATTGGAATTACAATACAATACGGTCATTCTCTAACACGATATTCTAAATCATATCATTGGGCTATGGAATTGATATGTCTTCCCCCTAATGTGATTTCCATTCTTATGTGATTCTTAGAAGGGAAAAATTCACCAACGATGTCTGGACACTTTGGTGACTTTTAGAATGATACCTGAACTTACAAAGTTATCAATGTGATACCTGGACTCATTTTTTCATATCAACGTCATATCTACGAACAGTTTCCGTCACAGAGCCGTTAAATTTTGCAAGTGCGATGCACGTGAGTCACTTAATGAAGATAAAAAGACCGACTTACCCTAAAAAAATTTTGGAAAAATTCACCAACGGTGTCTGGACACTTGGGGGACTTTCAGAATGATACCTGAACTTACAAAGTTATCAATGTGATACCTGGACTCATTTTTTCCTATCGACGTCATACCTACGACCAATTTCCATCATGGAGCCGTTAAATTTTGCAAGTGAGTAACTTGATGAAGACAAAAAGACCGATTTACCGTCAAAATTTTTTTTTTTTCTTTTCTTTCTTTCTTTCTTTCTTCTTCTTCTTTTTTGTTTTCTTCTTCCCCTGATTTGAATCATTAAAATCATCTTGCTCGGCCGATCGCCGATCAAACACCGTTGTTGCGTCTCAATCCACCTTCATGCACCGCAGATGCTTCTGGTTCCTCCCACTTCAAATCTTACAACAAATTGAAATTGTGCATTGAGGCTTCGCCGCTCACTCCGAGTTCATCCCTGCCGCCGATGACTTAGCCACCACCACTCTTGTTCTCTCCTCCAACCCCCTTTTATACACCATTGATCAGAAACTCAGACCCCGCCAGCCCTCCACTCTCAAATCACAGCTTCAATCCCACCCCGCCATCCTCTCCGTCATTCCCGACATGCAACACCACCTCCACACCATCCTCACCTCCAACTTCACCGGTCTAGCCGACAACTTCGGCCTCTAGCCCAACTTCAATCAGAGGCAATTGTAGGCAGACAAAGATTAACATTAACTTCGACCTCCACACCATCCTCACCTGCAGAAAATTCGAGCTGTTCTGATTCACCAACTCCACCACTCCACTGCTGCCCACAATTGCGCCTCACCGATTAGCAAACAAAGAACTCGAAGCCTCCACCATCGAGAAATGGAGGCTCGCGTTATGCGTGTCCTGCGCAGCGGATATCGGCACAGTCGGAGAAGATGTTGTCTGAACAGAAATTGAGTTCGGGTTCCACGGTGGCAGCTCGTCGATGGTGGCCTTAGCTTTCTTGATTAGCCAATCAACGGCCATGCTGGGCCTGTCGTATCCGAGATGGTCTTGCACATCGTATAATTGAAAGGCGGTGTGGGCGGCGAGCCGGACGTGCTGGTCCCTGGGGCCTTTGGCGGTGCAGACCTTGCTGTGGCGGTCCTTCCGGGCGTTGGCCCTTAGAATGTGGCCTCAAACCTCCACGATTTCGCTAGCGGTGGAGGAAGAAGCAGTCCTTATCCCCAAACCCAATCAAGAAGCAGCGGAGGACGACGTCATTGCGCGGTGGTGGAGGTTGTTGTGGCTCTCCCCTATTTTTCTTCCTGCATATTCGATGGTGGGTTCTCCGAAAACGGTGGTGTTGGCAAGGAGAGAAGGAGAGAATAAAGAATCTGAAAAAGAAGAAGAAGAAGAATAAACAAAGAAAGAAAGAAAAGGAAAAAAAAACTTTTGAGGGTAAATCGGTCGTTTTGTCTTCATTAAGTGACTCACGTGCATCGCAAGTGCAAAATTTAACGACTCTGTGACAGAAATTGGTCGTTGGTACGACGTTGATATGAAAAAAAGAGTCCAGGTATCACATTGATAACTTTGTAAGTTCAGGTATCATTCTGAAAGTCCCCTAAGTGTCTAGACACTGTTGGTGAATTTTTCTAAAAATTTTTGAGGTTAAATCGGTCTTTTTATCTTCGTTAAGTGACTCACGTGCATCGTACGTGCAAAATTTAACGGCTCCGTGACGGAAACTGTTCGTAGGTACGACGTTGATATGAAAAAATGAGTCCAGGTATCACATTGATAACTTTGTGAGTTCGGGTATCATTCCGAAAGTCCCCTAAGTGTCCTGACACCATTGGTTAATTTTTCTCTTCTTAGAATGTGATTAGAAACTCCTTTTTAATCTCATTCAATGCTTTGGCCAAAGACTCTTTGAATCACATCTTTAAACATACACCTTATTTACTTAAGGATAGAGATTCCTTATTGTACACTCACATGTCTCTATGACCGAATTGATTACACCAATGAATGCATCAATCATATCCATTAAGGGACATAATATTATTGCATCATCAAGAGTTAATCCACTCACTCATAAGACAACCATGGTGTCTCAGGTCAAAGGACTAATTTGTATTATTGCAATTTAGAGTTCAAGTTTGACATGTAAGTAAAACTCCATACAAGAACTCTAGTAATCCCGTTCAGTGTACTCTTTAAGATAAGAGAACCCACATACTTGTATTAGTGTCTCCACACGAATGACAAGAGATATATCATCCTGCATATTGAGCATACATAGTATGTGCTAGTCTTTCCGGATCATCAAAGTCCAAATGATAATCCTATGACTAGGAACCTTTTAGGATAAGAGTGTAAAAGAGTAAATGTCTCACACATCTAACTCTTTAGATTACTTTCTCTTTAACTCATATTCCTTGGACCTTGTTCAATCAAATATTAAATATAAGCAATGAACAATAAACTTGCCCTTTTGATTAATAATCATTACAATAATAATTACATCAAAATGATTGTTTTAGGACACAACTCCTTCAAAATAAAGTCCACAAACCTTCAAAATATATTATTGCCGAATTTTCCAAGATTTTATCTGATTTTTCTCTTAATTTTCAGCCAAAATACTCTTAAGTGAAAGTAGGAATGAATCTGGACTTGTTTTGGACCTTTTCTTGTTGCACACACTTTGCCATCCTTAAAACTCTCCATGGTGTCATCTATTCTCTAGATCCTTCCATTTTTGACGTTAACTCCATGATTTTCTATCCATTTTTCACGTCAAAATATATATTCCCCAAAAATATCTCTTTTCATATCCCAAAAACCCAAAATCAATTGGGCTTCTTCCTTCTGCCGAATTTCACATTTAATCTAGAAGGATCTTGGGCTTTCTTAAATCTTCTTCAAGCCATGTGGTCCCCTAGTGGCTTCAGGACTCCTCACATTTCACCATTTTTCTTCATTTTCCCGACAATGTTTCTTAGTTGACTTAGGAGTCTTGCTTTGACAAAGTTTCCTATTTTGAACAGGATTTCCTGGTTGAATCAAGATTTCCTGGCTGGATCAGGAAAACTTCATTTCTTCGTTTCAGCTCATTTTTACAGCCCTTGTGCCTTGCCTTAGCTATTTCCAACGTTTCCTTGCCTTTCTTTCTCCTTTAAGCTCATTTCTGCTCCACTTACTCCATGGGACCTAAAAATAGAAACTTTTAGGAAAAAATTCTGTTTTATCCCTGTACTATGCCTCTCTCATCGTTTCAGTCCCTGACATTCTAATTTAATCTGAAAGGTCCTTGAGGTCTCAATTTCTGTCTAATAGGTCCTCACCATCTAATAAGTTTGTTAACTAGCTGACGTGGCATACAATTAGACACCACGTCAGCGCCATGTAAGCGAGGTGGATGGTAAAATGTCCACTATGCCCCTATTCTTCCTTCTTTCTTTCTTTTTAATTTCTTTCTGTCTCTTTTCTTTCTTTTGTTCACACCCAAAGTCCACCGACCACCATCGAACGAAGCCATGCGTTGAGCAAAATCCACCACCACTACCAAGATTACCATCCAAAAACATCCTCGGATTTGCCCAAAACCCTAAGGTCTTTTTCGGATATGCTGATTTGGGGTTGAGGATTTGGATTCAGATTACCCAAATCCAAATCAATCTGTTTGTTACCCAAACCTAGATTTAAATCAATTCGATTCGCACCAGTCAATGTTGGGGTACGTGATTGGTGGAGTTGAAGATGTGGGTGGGCATTACGGTTGTGATGTTGTCTTCGAAGGAGCCACAGTTATCGAAGCGGCTGGAGCCATACTCAAAGCTATTACTTTGGGCCTGCCATATCTTGTCGAGGAAACCGCCAATCCAGCTTTTCTGTAGACCAGGTCAGTGGTGGCACCGTTGGTTGGAACGCCGTTACCGGATTTGCCGAATCTGTGCTTCTCCATTCTCCAAACTCCAGCTCGAATCGAGTTAAACCACTTCCATAATTAGAATAAGCACCTTAACACCCACACGCTTCCAAGACTCCGCCTTTCAGTTTCGATCAGACCCTCCACACGCACCACCGTTGGCATGTGGACTGCCATAGCTACGCTGTGTATGCCGGCGTAGTCCAATCATTCTGGTAAGCTAGCCCTGAAGCCTCTTTATTATCTGATTGAGTTCCAGCCTTGAAATTGGTGGATTTCTGATGTTTAGTTCTTCGATTTGCAATATTTGAATATTGGGTTTGGAGGAAACAATAGACTTCAAATTGGAAGGAGAGCTTCTAGTCTTGATTGTTATAAAACCTTAAGGGAAGGATCAAGAACTGATGAAAACAGCGAGTTCCAATACGTCGTGGAGTTTTGGCCTTGACAAAACATTGAAATAAGGTAAGAAACCCAAGCCTTTAACTGTGAATTTGATTTTGTTGGGAAATTGAGATTATTGTGAATGTTGTTTTGTGGTGGAGATGAATACATGGAGTTCTGGGTTAAGGAAAATTAGCTGAGACTACCACCTAGAAGGGAGGAATTGGAATGATTATGAAAAAGGTAATGTTTTGATGAAAGATATGGATTTCTACTTGTAGTGGTAATGTTGTATGCCATGAGATCGAAAGAACTGAATGAGAATGATATGGTGACTGATTGTGTTTAATTATGTTTAAATGGTTGTGCATGCATTTCAATCTGGAGCTTGATATTTCTTGTCATGGCCAAGTCTGAGTCTTATTTGATTGTGTTTAATTATGTTTCTTACTAGAGTTTCAATAAATGGTTTATCTGTTGCTGCTACAATTGGGGGTATGGAGGGAAAAATTCAATCAATTTGGAGGGAGTTTTCATGAAGAATGGGGGAAAATGTAAAGGGGGGCTATATTGGACAATTTACAGGTTACATGACATGCAAATTGCTGAGGTGGCATAGCTTGGATTGCCACATCAGCAAGTTAACGGCCGAATTTGACGGAATGTTAACGGTGAGGACCTATTAAACGGAAATTGAGACCTCAAGGACTTTTCAGATTAAATTAGAATGTCAGGGACTGAAACGATGAGAGAGGCATAGTACGACTAAACAGAATTTGTCCCAAACTTTTATTAAAATTACTAAAAATATAAACTTTCTTTAAAAAGAATGATTTATTTAAGGAAATAGGTAAGTAAATATGAGAAAATAACATTTAAAACGTCGCATTAAAATGCTCCTAAAAAATTGATACGTAAAAAACATGCGCGCAATTTAACCTTGCAAAATGTAGTTGTCAGTATAGAATAATTAAGTCTTACCTATTACTCCTATAAAAGAGACTACATCAAGAAGAGAGGGGGAGGAAGACAGCAGCTTGAGGAGGACCGTGAAGAAACAGAGGACAGCAGCCGAGGAGAGGAAGAAAGAGAGAAACAAGAGGGTGAGACTTTCACCGATCTGCACCTTTTCCTTTGCTATACTCAAATGGTGCAGGCCTCTAGTAATATCGAGCTTCGACACGGAGTGCCATAGGGTGCCGATTGTCGTTGAGTTCTGGCGCGGCGTGCCTTAGGTTGTCAAAATTGTCTTCAAAGCTCTGGTGGCGGTACTTTAGGGTACCAATATTGTTTCAGAACTACACGACGTACCCTAGGCATTGTATCATCCTCAAATTCTGGCGATGACTTGTTCTTTTAAAGTCCCAGCAGCAAGCCTTGCTTTCCCAAGTCCCAGCAGCACCACAAAACTGCTCTGCTCAAAGTTGCCTTGACCGAAATCTGCAACAAATCTGCAAGGAATATTAAATAGAGTTGAACTCATGAGTTCGTCTAGGGTACTTTACTGTATGCCATACCCTTATTTTTTTATTTTTAATAAATTAATGTAATGGAAACCTATTGAACCGGTTAACAGATTACCCACTTAAATGTTGACATGTGTCATTTTTAAAATAAAATTTATTATATTAACAACACATTCTTTCTTGATCAGATTTGCCCACCTAAGGGACAATTTTAAGGGACTGTGAGGGACAAATGCATCTCAACCACATGTATTAAATGTAAAAGCAGAAATTATAACAACTTAAAACTGTGCATTTATTTTCAGCCGTCACAGTCCCTTAAAAATTGTCCCTTAGGTGAGCAGGTCTTCTTTCTTGATATGTAATATTGTTCAGAAACATGTAACAAATGTTGTCAAAATAATCAATTACACCTAGTAGAACTAAAATTATGATTTATGACCACACTTATTGTGGTTATTGTAATTGAATGGTCAAAGATATAAATATCATATTTTGACAACTTTTATCAAATGGAGAACATTGATTATCAAATGGAGAACCTTCTTACAATACTAAGTACTTACATATCTTTTGGTCTAATATTAATTTTACCATGTTCACAACACAAATGTTGTTAGAATTGTAAAATGGTTGATAATCTTGTAAATGATGTAGTTTTTGAAGTAATTACTACAAATAGAACAAAAGTTATCGTTTTTACATCAATTATTGTGGGTTGTGGTAAAATTTATAGTCATTGTAGTAATCATTTCATTAAAGATAAAACATAAAGATTTACCACTGTGACAACAAATTTGTTGTCACACTTGTTAAATTGTCCATAAACTAGTACATTAGTTTAGGTAGAGTAATTACTATAAATAGAACAAAAATGACCCTTTTTACGTCAATTGCCGTGGATTGTGGTAAAATGCATGGTCATTGAAGTAATCATTTTATTAATGATTAAAACATAAAGATTTACCACTCTGACAACAAATTGGATGTCACACTTGTTAAATTGTCCATAAACTAGCACATAGGTTATATGTGGAGTAATTACTATAATTAGAATAAAAATTATCATTTATACACTAGTTGTTATAATTTGTGATAAATTCGTCGATTGAAAGTAATTACAACTTCGACGATGGAAATTACATAATATATTACTTAAATCAGAGGCGGAGGGAGGCAGGGGCTTAGTGGGTCCCGTGCCCCACTCATATTTTCACCAAAAAGTTAATATATATATATATATATATATATAGTATTAGTATTATATTAATATCAGGTTTTTAATATATATTTTTATATTATTTTTTTTCACTTTCAGATAGGGATGGCAATGGGGAGGGTAGGGTAAGGGGATTAAATTACCATCCCCATACCCGACTTTATTCCCCATCCCCTTACCCGCCCAATCCCCGTCCCCATTGGGGATTAGGTCCCCGTACCCGCCCCAATTCCCGTTAACAATATTACTAATTTATTATATAAAAATTCATACAAATAATTATTGATTGTAAAGTATGAAGTTAAAATCAAACATCAACATAAAATAAATTCTTTATTTCAATCAAACAAAAACAAATATAAGTTGCTCTTAAAAAAGAACAATAAAAGTCTGCATTCGACAAAAAAATTCCACAATCAATTGCTTAGTGTAACCTAACAACTTACTCATTCACTCCAACAAGGTGAATTGAATAATATCAAAAATATATTGACAGAATTTAAATATTGACAAAAAGATGAAGTTTACATAGATATATTTATAAATAATATCAAAAATATATATAATAAATATATATATATATATATATTTTAGATAATTCTTATTGGGTGGGTATGGGATGAGGATCAAAATACCATCCCCACCCCGTACCCGATTTCAGAATTCGAATACTAGGGATCCCCATCCCCGTTACCCGATTTCCCCAAAATTTCTCCCCATTAGGGTCGAATACTCGATGGGTACCCTACCCTATGGGGATTATTGCCATCCCTACTTTCAGAAGCACTTCACGTGCTCTTCTTTCTTTGTTGGGATTGTTTGAGGAAGAAAACTTGGGCTCCCACGTGTGATTTATATGATATTTTTCTTTTCCCAATTTTTTTGACATCAATAATAAAATTGATTATGATTCTTATTTCCTTTTTTTTTAGCAAATGATTATTATTTCCTTATTATTTACAGATTTTTAAGTCTAATAGGAAAATGATTAAAAAAAATATTCTATTATATCAGTAACATGTGTGTGTGTGTGTGTGTGTGTGTGTGTGTATCGTCAAGTAACAATTCTCAATTAATTCTTTTGTGAATAGAACTTCTTTTGATTCTTACTACTACTCTATTCTTCATTCAAATAGGTTAAGATACTTTAAAACAAAAGAAAATCCTAGTGCAGAGGAGTCATCGGGTATAAATACCTCATTAGATTCATCTCCCGCAAAAAAAAACAAAGAAGAATGATAGTAATTTAGAGAAGCCTTGTCCCGAAATTAATGAAAAATATTCTTCTGATCATGGAAATCGTCCTCCAATTTCAACTTATCATCCTAATGTTCAAAATGAAGTATGCAGATCGATATTATCTACAAAAAGGTCATTGTCAACCTAGAGCTCACGAGTTTACTGATGATTGCTTGATTTCATATATTGAGAAAGACATTTTTACTAGCATAGATAATGAGACTAACATGGAAGGATTTCAAAATATGAAATTTCATCGAGGGCAATTATCATTGTAATAGATAGAAATTACATTTAAATATTTTGTATTTTTTTTTTTGTGCCCCAGTGAACCTAAATTCCTGGCTCCGCCATTGACTTAAATTATGCAAGGGAGAACTTCATTACACCAATGAGGACAGCTTTTAGTCAAAATATAATGATCTACCTATATGATAACACATTGTGGTAACATTTCTAAATTAGTTCAAAAAGCAATAATAACAAGTTGTACGTGAAGTAGTTACTACATCTAAAACAAAGATTATCTATTTTTATATTAATTGTTGTGGTTGTAGTAAAATGCATGTAAAAAGAATAATATTTGGTTAAGGAAACTACTAATGCTATAATTAATTAATAATAAAGACTATTTTACTAATACTAATGTTTGAACCTATATTTGGCAAGGCTCACGTGGCAGATAGGTGGGCCCAACCCACAAAGCGTAATGAATATCCGCGGCTAATTAGCCGCGGCACATTAAATGTTTATTGTCACGTGACAGATAGGTGGGCCCGACCCACAAAACGTAATGAATTAGCCGCGGCACATTAAATGTTTATTGTCAAATTGATGACTAAAAATAACGTGTTCAAAGGGCCGTTATTAAATCGGTAGAGATTAAATGACCCACAAGTCATAATGAATGACCGCGGCTAATTAGCCGTGGCACATCAAAGAGGTTGATTGTCAGGAGAAACGTTACCTAAGTTTGGGGCAATTAACTTGAATGAGCATTAGGAGGTGTTATTGCAAATGATCAGTTACAAGACCTGATTGATTGCTCATGATACAATCAATCATTGATAACGATATCACAAACATGAATACTGTTCTATTTGTAATCAATGCGGTCTTAACTGTAAAGGCTGAAATTGTTTCTTTTCCTTCATTCAGTAGTTTAGCTTCACTATAAAAAGGACCATAGGATTCATTGTTAGAGGTCCTCGACCAAACGCTCTACGCGATTACACAAATTTTATCTCAATACATTTCAACATTTCAGCAACACTTATCAATCTTTACGTGTTTATCTTATCGCTTTCTTTACTGGTATTTATCTTTCCTGCACTTTACCTTGCTGCTCTTTACATTCAAGCAATTTATCTTCCTGCACTTTATTTGCTGCACCTTTACATTCTTGCACTTTCTTTACCTGCACTTTCGTTTAGGCTATTTATTTGTTGTTATTTACTTTACGTCATTTACTCTATATAAAATCACAAAAAGAATCACTTTCATCGCAATCACCTAGTTACACAGCACGAAGACTGCGGCTAGTTAAGGCCGATCAGTGCTAAAGTCCTTGCATTCAAGGCAGAGAGAACCCCGCGGCCGAGATTGATCCTTCCTCGGCCTACAATCAACTTATCAGAAGTCAAATCAGCGCACGATCTACAATCTAGAACAAAACCTCGCTTGGCCTACGTACCGGCAGCGAGTTGGCACGCTTGCGCACACGTCACCACTCCAGAAGGACACGTGTAAGCCAAAGAAGACCTCGGCCCAGTGACACGTGCCCGAGACGATTTTTGAGCGAACAACTAATTCCATGAGATACTTCTCCATGACTCGATTTGATAATATATGCATTCAAAAACCTAGTTAGAAGCCGCCAACTATCTCTCAACCTAGGGCTACAGTTTAAGTTTCTTTGCTTCTCCTTGCCAACAAGATGACCTCTGTTCATGCCATGGCTGCTAGACTAGCCATCTCTCTTGCTATCGCTGAACGGAAGAGGCAGATTGATTTGCGCCCAACGCAGGGCCAGGGTTTGAGACAAGCAAACGTGTTCTTGGTGGGAAAACTCCTCGCAGCCCCCTACTTCAAGATCAAGTCATTCATGGGGATGTTCTGCAACGCCTGGAGGATTAATGGAACATTGCAAGCGGAGGAAGCGGGGGAGCAAAGGGTGCTCTTCACGTTGTCAGACCCGGCTGATCGGTGCGCCATGGGGGTATAACCATGCTCCAGTGGCGTTGGCGTGGTATGACGGCATCATGCCGATTGAAAAAGTCCCCCTGACCATGACGTTGTATTGGATTACTCTCCAGGATATCCCGCCGGCATTCCGGTCTGAAAGAGTCATGATTATGATTGGATACACCTTGGGGGATTTTCAGGAGATCAACAAGAATGCCAAGAAGGCCGGGAAGCTATTAGGGTTGAAATCCGATTGAAAAAACTGTTGCCTTTGAAGCAAAGGTATCTAGTGGAGGATGAAATTGAATTTCGATGCAAGTTCGGGTATGACAAGCTTTTTGGGCGGTGTTCAAATTATGGCCTTGTAAACCATGTTGGACTGCCGTGCTCAGGGCCGGCGTTGGATGAGGATGATGACGATGTTGAGCGGACCATTCTGGGGTCCCAGAGTTTGGCTAAAGAGGCGACTGGTGGTGATATGCCAATGCAGGGGACAGCGGGTGCGTCATCTTCTGGCACAGCAAGCAGCAGCAGGGTTATTACTGGTATGAGGGCTAGGGTTCCTACCCCATGCCTGTCGTTGGTATTTCAGACTCCAGTCCCTGGTCTGGTTGGTGAGCCCTCGTTGGGCACCTTGTTTCCGAAGCAAAAGCGGCAAGTGGTGGTGTGTGACCTCCAAGAAATAGCCGAAACTCCAGAGCGCCTCACTGGCAAACGTCGAGGTCGTGAAGATGGCTTGACCATATCCCCTAAGAAGTTGAAATTGAGTTTGGCTGTGGGTAAGAGAAACCTCATTCTAGATTCTGAAAACCTTGGACTGGACCTAAATTTGCAGGTAGAGTCCACCTCTGGAAGCATGAAGAGAAAGACAGGACGCCCTATTGGCAGTAAGAATAGGTCATCTTCTGATGACGAGAATACGATCTCAAAACATGATGAGGGCAATGTGTAGCACAAGTCTCCCAAAAAGAAGCAGTCTGTGGGTAAACACTTCAACTCGAAAGGGAAGGAGATAGTTAGTATTTTTTAAATTCAGTTATTTGGGTGTGACTTGGATACACATTTACGCAAGCGTACGTATCATTGTCAAGATAGGGAAATATTATGCCCAAAGTTTATCGTACCACGGGGATTAGTGGCTAACCCACAATCCTTGGGTAATCGGAAATAAAGATACTTAGCAAACAAAGAAAAGAAAAAAGAAAATAAATAAAAATGTTAATCTAAAGCACCAAGCCCTAGCAATGCTCGGTTTTGGTTCTCACCAAAGCCTAATCACAACTAAGAGCCTAGTGGTGGATATGCACAAATGAGTCGAAATTTGTAGGGGGTTTTGAATTGTGAATTAACTAAATTAAACGCAACCGAAAAGTAAACTAAACAACTAATTAACGAACTAGAAAATTAAATTTAGGTTTTCAAATTAATGGGAACATGGGAGTGTCGGGTGATTCACACTAACCCCCTTGCAAATATCGAAGCCAATTTCACAAATGCATGCATTTCCTATATGTGTTAAGTCCCGTATTTAGTACCGGTCAAGGCTACTAAACCAATTATCCTTTCGGTGTATCGATTATGCCGGTTAGGGCCACAATCAACTCTCTAATTTAGGCATTACGCCGGTTAAGGCCGCAATATCTAAAATTAGAGGCCTAGACTGCAAGATAATAGAGACCCAAGCAAGCTTAGCTACAATTAAGCTAGCTAATGGTTACCACACTTAAATCCTAGATGCCACAAGACCAATAAGTTGTCAATTTATCAATCTACTCATCACAATTGCCCACAACATAATTTCAAAGGGTGACAACGCCTAGAAACATGCTTCTAAGGACCAATAAATTCGGATTTAAAGCATACACAATGAAAATTGCATTTATTAAAATTAAAGCATCAATATTTATACAAGATGAGTTAGGGCTTCACAACCCTAACTCTCAACAAAGAAATTACTCACAACCCATAACTATGAACATCAAAGATACAAAATTCAAAGAGAAAAGATTATAGAAGTGTAGGAGAACACAAAGGTAGCCACAATTAGCTAGGAAGCTAATATGATTTCCCTTGAATTACAACTCCCACAAATACCTAAAGATTGAATCTTATAGCTCTTGATGAATCCTTGAAGCTTGTGTGAGAAATTCTATGAATACCCAAGAAAAAACTAAAACTATTATGAAAAATGGAGGAGAAGGAGGAGAGAGAGAGGAGAGGAGAGAGAGCAGCCCAAAGGGGCTGCCTCTGTTTTATTTTGGTGCGGCTGCTATAGCTTGGTAGTGTGCTCCAGAACTAGGTCGTGGTATATATATATATATATATATGCTGAAGAGAGAAGATAGTATAATTGATAATGGGCGGCTGGAAGGGTGAAAGAAAAGGAATGGATTGGACTGCCACGTGGCAGCAAGTGATTGGAGAAAAAAAAAATAGAAATAATAAAAATAAAAAGAAGGCTGCACGTGGGAAAGAAAGAGAAAAAAACTGATTATGATATTGCTGACGTCATGATGACGTCAGCACAGTTCTGATGATTTTTTTTTTTTTTTTCTTTCTTTCTTTCTCCTTTTCTTCACCTTTCTTCTTTCTTTCTTTTCCCCATTTGTTTTCTTTCTTCTCTTCTTCCTCAATGCACTTCCACACATTATCGGAAGTGGTTGGATTTCGCTCCCTTGATGGTGTTGACCACGGTTGACCCGCATTGACTATTTCGTCCTTTTATCGGAAACTCCAATTTGCTCCAATCTCGCACCATTTTCTCTCGTTTCCGCAATTCCGCTTATTTCTACAAAGTAATGAAAATGAATTAATCACATATTAATTAACAAGGGGATTGGCTTATTTATAGTGTTTTAGATATAATTATACGCATATAAATGCGTATAATCAGGGTGAAGCTTATGTGAGAGTACATGGACTTCTATGAGTCTTCTATGACGTTTCTAGTTTCTTGCTTGTACTACAATTGCGTGATTGGCAAGGAATGACTAGTTGAATGATTTCATTTCCGTAGAAGGCTAGGTTTTTACATTCTTAGATAAGCTTGCTTAATAGTGAGCGTCCCAAAGATTTTAATGATCTGCTTTAGCTTAGATAGTTTAGTTTGCTTTTTCTTGTCATGTTCTGCTCTAGCCTTTGGTTGTTGATCTAATGAATTCAACTTCTATTTCAAAAATGTGAAGTGAAATTGTTTCGGACAATTAATTATTCGAAAAGTGTGGTTTTAGGGGGTTACAAAGATTGACTTTTTGTATGTTGAGATTCTCTGAAAACTTCCTTCACGAAAGTTGTAGACACGTCGATATGAGTTCGTAGATATGTGGTACACGTCAATCGGAGCTCGTATGAAAAAGTTATTTGTGATTGAAGATTGGGGAAAATTTTATAGATAGGGAAAATTTTGAGATTTTTTCATAAATCCCAAAATTTTCCATTTTTCCATTTTCCTCCCCCGGTTTCTCTCTGTTCTCTCTCTTCAGACCCGACCCGGACCCCTCGCCATTTTCCGGTGACGTACGACGGCGAAGCCGGCCCAGATCGACTTGCCCAGCCCTCCTCTATCGACCCTTGGCATCAGTTTCACCGATACAGCAACCCAGAACGAGATCGGAGATGTGAACAGTGGCGGTGGACCAACCCGGTCGGATTTTCAATTTTCCGGAGACTCCTTGGCTGATCCTTCCAGGTTTTGGAATCTCCTCCTCCTCTTGATCATCCCCATACCTGCCTTGGAGGACGATTTTGCTTGTGGAGTGAAAGATCAAGGTTTGAAAATTAGCGGTGCACAACGGATCTGGAGCTTGATCAGACGACAGAGATTGATCGATCTTGCAAGCTTGATCTAGGACGATCTAGACCGATCTAGACTTAGCTCCAAGTATTAAAGTTGCTCAACTCTTCATGATGATCATGTTTGTTGGCCTTGATTTTCCGGTTGTAGAGTTTGACCCGATGGCAGCATGTGGAGGCGCCGATGGTGGCATTCCGGCCATGTAAGGGATAGTTATAGTTTTATATATCATCTACTCGTCGATACGATCGTTTTGATATATAATACATAATTTTTGGAGATCGTATGAATATGTTATGATTTGTACGGTTTTTTATAATTCGATTATTCGATCCGTGAGGATTCAAGCTCTCGATCGACTTGTGGTTTTTACATATCGATCGTAGAAGTATTCCAGAGACATTGGGAGATCTCGGTTGTGGTTTCACCTTTATTGGGGTCACTTTTGGGGATTTTAGTTCAAAACGGAGGTTTCGGACTTAAAGCGCTTGTGATTCATATACTAAGTTGAGACCGTATGTGATTAGATACTTGACGAAGTACTCTTAGACAAATATTTTGTGGTTGTGTTGCTTTGTTCTGTATTGAAGACGAAGCAGGATTCGAAGGTGAGTAATCTCACAATGTTTATTTACAAACCAAGTTACCATTATTGTTTTGGGCGTTATTTATTTAACTGCAAACTATAGTTGGTATTAGTAGGCATTCCTGAGCGAATGACTACGTATATATATTTACGTGAAATATATATATTCTTGTGAGTGATGTGTGATGAATAATATGCATGATTGTGTTCATATTATTGTTGAAGGCGACTTTTTGGGAAACAATGTTGTAGAAAAAAATGTTTTCTATTGTTTGAAAAGTGTTGAGTTTGATGTTACATTTTTTAATCAAGCATGACTTAGTTTAAATGTATTGGTCTTTGTACCAAGAGTCACAGAATCACAGATGGTGAGCAGGGATGGGGAAATCTTCTATTAGATTTTTGTAACGTTTTTAGGTCAGGTGCGACCTACTTAACATTTGATTCTAAGACCAGACGGGGTCTGAAAATCATATGTCACAGATAGTGACCATGGCAAGAAATCGGGAATCACGCCTTTGGCCCTGCAAGTCGTTACGATAAGTTAGAGCTCTTATCTATCCTCCATTATAGCTTATGAGGGTAACGGTCGAGGTTGCTAGAGACTCATAAGTGTGTAGTTTAAAAGAGAGTCTCGAGAGTATTCTTTCTTTTCTTGTCTAGATGAGACTTGATTTGCTTATTGATTGTTGAGTTAGCAAATAGTACTTTGTCATAGCAGTGACTTATGTTGTCCCTTCGGTGGAAAGGACATGGAATGTTGAAAGGAATCATGGTTGTGTGGTTTTCTTAAGTTGATTAATGTTCATGAGTTACTCATACAAGCTTTCATAAGTTTACCGGGTCTGTTGTGTGGCAACCCGGTACACTATTCAATGGTGTAGATCCTGTAGGTCAAGGTAATCGTGGCTGAAGGTGAGGTAGCTTGTTGGCAGCAGGACGGGTAGGAAGCAAATTTTGTTGGTTTTGCCATTGTTATGACTTCCGCTATGTAGTAAGCTCTGAGGAGCATTTATGTTTATCTTGTTGTGGCAATTTAATTCGTAAATTCGTGTAATATATGACTCTACGGAGCGAGTATATATTGACGTTGTGGGTTCAAGGCATCAGTATGTATTTGGGTTAAAGAGAAAAAGCTTTCCAGGTATTTTGTGTTGATGGCTGAACCATCACGCATGTATAATTATGGGATTATATATTGATTTTTATTTGCATTTAAAAATCGGGGTGTGACACATCTCCCCCTTACTTTATGTTTTTTCTTAACCAGCAGGGCTGGTATGATTTCACGAGATTTCAAGAATAAAGAAATATGTTTTCTAAACATTGCATGCATCGAGATTTTATAAGTTTAACTACTTGGGAAAGTATTAAAGCTTTGCTTCATTTAATTATCTTGTTTATTAATTTTTGTCCACTCACACTAACGTATTTTTCAATTACTTTTCCGTGGGCCCTTCGGTTTCAAATGCCCAGTTTGCAGGCTAGGTTAGTTGAGGTCTGGCATACATGGAGTCGAGGCATAGTCAACAGCATAGCTTCCTCGTATTCATTCTATTTATGTTTTCCTTGTTACCTAGTGGATTAGAATTTCTCTGATAACCTGTACGATTAATGTTATCAAGTTGAGACCTGTACTTGTGAAATGGGAGATGTTGTGACTTGGGGGAGCAAGGTGGCTCAAAGAGAACAAGGTTGGATTGTTAGAAGTGCATTTTTGTGGTTTGCAGGTTTTGGGTAGTCAATTTTTAGGGGAAGTTCCGCCAAATTTTTGGTAGAATTTCTTCTAAGGTGGGCGCTGTAGGGCCAGTCCTATCATAAGCTATGCTGCAAGAGGTAGCAAAATAGGCACACACAAAAATAAGACCAACAGTGCATAGTTCCTTAAAAAAATAGGGAATTAACTAGAAAGAAAAACTAACTAAATTGAAAAATCTCAAAAGGGCAGCCCAAAAGAAAAGCTATAAACTCAAAGCCAGGCAATTAAGTTGGATCAGTCGTAAGCCTAAGTCTCCCCTCCCTTCAAGGAACAGTAACACATACAGCCTACCTCCTCTCCTCCAATTCAGGCCGCCAAGACTACATCGCCTACACCACTCTGCCATGACCTTCAATGCCACAACCTCCAATGCTACGAATAACACTACTAGATCCACGCCACCTAGACCCTCATGAACCATATCGGCGTCAATTAATCCAACCCCAATAAGTCTAGGATGTCTTTGATCAAGCTTCGCCCCAGACCAGGACCTCGCTACCTCAACCATCCTGCAAGAGCGTCGAATAGCAAAAACTCTCCAAAAAACCGCCCGAGCAATATTCTCAAAACACTCTAGTCTGACCGCACACTCCACACGGCAACAAGGCCAGAGGCATACCACGGGCAGGAGCCGCCAGACAAGCAAAGAGATTGAAATTATTCCCTTACCTACCAAAAAGTTCATGCCAACAAATCTTGTTCGAAAAGTAGGAAAGTTGAAAATTTCCCTAATCTGTTTTCAAGCAAAATTGAAATTCTGAGAATTTTACTGTTTTTCTCTGCAACTACTTGAAATGTAGTTTTATCCGACCTCTACAACTTTTAAATTTTTGAAATTTGGATGACGCTCTCAGTTAGCATCTCTACATTGAATCTATGGATCTTGTTTGGGTTGAAATTGCATATCCAAAAAAATTTTAGTCGTGAACTCCTTCAAAATTATTTTCCAACTTCTTGGAAACTTGAAATGTTAAACTCGTTGTGGTTTTCTTTTCTCTTTGGTTATTCTTTTTATGTAAAACTGGTGGTTGGAAAAATGTTAGTTCACCTTCGAATTTACTCAGGACACCCCCTTCGAAAGTAAATGATTACTTTTAAAGGAGAATATTCATAAATTAATTTTTCTTGTTGTTGGACGAGGACACAAGGAAATAAAGTGCTTATAATCGATTCAACTGTTTTGGCTTGACCGAAAATCGAAGGAGCGCTTATGATTTGATTTTTGAGTTTTGACACCAAACGAGTTCATGGGGTGAAAATGATACCTTAGGGTCAAGACTGTGAATTGAAAATGCTACGAACTTTACAAATTCCGACGAGTCAACTTCGATTGGTAATCCTCGAATTTCGTTGAGTCTTATCAAAAGGTATTGTTGCAACTTGACGCCTTGAGCATTGAACGGTTTGTTCGGTTAATGCCAAGCAACTTATTGATTGATGTCTCATGACGTGGAGTAGATACCTAGGTGTTGCGAATTTACAATGTGAATCAAGCCTACTGAATTGTGTGCTTGGTTTCGATGTTATATGGACAAGCTGTCACAATTGTTTGTTCATGGAGTAAACAGTATCCGTTAGGGCTATGAATAAGGGTGTATGAGGTTGGACAACCAAGATCGTTGATAACTACGAGGCTGACGTCAGTGATGACAACGTTGACGTGTCATTCATGGTGACATTCTACGAAAGTTATCTATATTAGACATACATACAAAGCTTGGTTTCTCTTCTTGGTTGCAACTTATATTTAAGGTTCAAATTCCGGAGTAATTATCTACTCTCGTGGAATGGAGATTTGGTGTAGACGTCAATCTGTTTTCGGTGATTTTGAAAGGTAAGGTACTGTTGCATGGTTGCAACGAAGTTGCTATTCAGCGAGTTATTTATCGAGAAGAATCATGATTCATGGAGAGAAGTGTTCCTATGGAACGTATAATAGGAACACTTGGTGAAGTGATAAAAATAGCCCCGAAATTGGGATATGTAGCTAACGAAAGCACAAAATGTGGAAGCTTTATTAATGTTATTATATTACGTAACTTGATGCGTGATGGGGTATTCCACGTGAATTATTTATAAGTAACGCTTGAGAATTCTTACATTAATGTGTTGGTCATCTAGTTGTGGAAACGAGGTTGATAAGTGGACTTACCACTGCTTTGTAGTATGCTGTTATTGAGATTAGTGAGTGACTAAGTGTTAGTCCCCAATTTGTTTTGAGACTCCTTGAATTTTTCAGAAGTGCTGAAGCAATGATGTCATTGCCTATGGTATTGAGTTCGGAGGAGTTGGATGGGACAATGAAATCAGATGTATGCATATACACACACAATGTGATTGAGGAAAATCGCAATTTGCAAAAAAAAAATAAAAAAAAATGGTTGGAGTATGATGAGGTCGTCCCCATAAGTGGTAAGATGAACCATGTGAAAGGTAAAGGTTCGAAAGGTGTCAAGGGAAAGTGAAACTATGTCCTGTGCACACTCGAGTCCGAGGTGAAAAGAAGTGTACTTACACAGCCATTTGCAAGCACAATTAGCTATAATGAGCCACGCTCGTGCCACCGCCAGAGGTACCAAAACCCGCCAAAGGGGTGACCTACGGAAACACAGCCTGAGCCCCAGCGTACCCCCAGATCACCGCTAACGCACCGCCAAGTGTCGCGCTGAGATATCATCAGAAGCTCCAGAAGCTGGAAACTGAAGCATATTAGTCCCACATCGAAAACATGGAGAAGATTAGCTCCCTCCTCACCCATAAAAGGTCCTCTCATCTCTCCTCATTAATTACTCATTTACTACTTACCTGCTGTTACTTTGTCAACATAAATACATTGACTAACTTAGGCATCGGAGAAGAGAAGACCGCCCAACGCGGTCTTCCTCTGATGCCCTCTGTATTTTACTCGATAGGTAAACGGAAGCTCTGAATATCACAAGTAGCGGTCCGCCCATCGGATCAGCGTTAACCAAGGTTCAGCTACCGCTGAACTTTTCTAGACATCAACAAGAAGTAATCTCTCTCATTTATGCATTGGGCAAATTTCGAGGACGAAATTTATTTTAAGGGGGGTGGTGTGAGCCCCCGAAAATTTTGTTTAATTTTTAGAAGGTAATTTTTCTAACATAAGATTTTTGCACAAGGTGATTTTAGTGAAGAAATAGATTTTGGACATTTTTAGGTATCGAGACTACCAATTGGGCTATATGAATTAAGTGTGGGCCGAAAATTAAAGTTTGGGCCAATGTCCTTCCAATTGAGCCTAAAGAATTACTAAGGTTTATTGAAGCAAAAGATTGTCGGGCATATGACGGAGTCGACTAAGAACATTAGTGACGAAAAACGAATAAAGAAGCGAGCTCAAAACCCGACTCAATTATTGGTCGAATTCGTCGCAGGGATAGACTTGTCATTTCACATGTACAAGTATAAATAGGAACAAACAACCCTAAAATCCCAAAACACTCTCGGCCGCGTCCTCTCTCTCTCCCCGACCTCTCTTTCTCGCACACTCTCTCCTCTTCCCTCTGCAACCACCGGAAAACACCAGTTCCGGCCACCACCTCCTGACATCGCCTCTACCCTTCGAACCAGCACCCAAATCTGACCAAAACCCGAGCCCAGCACCTCCATGCATCAACTCTGGCCTCCACATGCGACCACCAAACCTGCGATACCACTGCCATCCTTACTCCTTCAATCTCCAATTGCTGATTCATACCATCACTACCAGAAATTGAAGCACCAAGACCTAGAGAGAAAAACCCGAACCAAAGCCTCAAACTCCGACCACCGGAAAAAGCCATGCAAGCTCGCCGGAACTCGAGGCTCTGCATGCCTTCGTTCTTTAGTCTCCAACACGAATCGAGCTAAAACACCTCCACGGTTGGAATCAGCATCTCACGTTTTCCAATAGGCCAAACACCTGACCTCTGATTAGGACTAGAGCCCCCGCACGCGCCGCCGCTGGCGCGTGGACCACCATAGCTCTGTCGCTCACGGTCGCCGGAATCATCAGGACTTCTTGATTAGGTAATTTCGTGATTTCTCTTAGTTGGAGCTTCTGGTTTGGTCTAGATTGAAAACCCTAACTTTATTCCTTAATTTGAAACCTGTGAGGATTATGGAGTATGCATTTTGGGGATTTTGGAGGAGGGAGAAACTGTTGGTTTAGCCTAATTGGTATTGGAGACTGGTAAGGATTTCTGAATTCTGCTTTGGATTAAAGATTGGTTGAGGGTTGTTCATTGATGGTATAATTTCTTCTAGGGATTCATATGGTTAATGGTTGTGCAATGCAGCTAGAACGAAATTGGTTTCCAAGTTGGAGAAGAAAAGATGGTAAGTTTTGGTCTCTGCCAATCCAGGGCTTTGGTGTAGTGATTGTAACTTTCTTGCGATTGTGACTATTTGGAATGCAGTCTACTTTATTGCTTTGATTGCTTAATTGACTGATGCCTTGATGATAACTTGACTATACTGTGGATAAGAGTGAACTGGCAGTTTGTATTGAGAAAATTGGTCTTATTAATTAAAATGGTGAATCTGATATCAGTTGTGGAATGTTGTATGGTGAGGTGAACGAAGTTGGTAATGAAGAAAATAAGGAATTTGAGTCTAGTGGAAATTGACAGTAAAAAAGGTTAAACGAGCATAGTTAAGTAAATTAAATCATGAGCGGATTACTTAACTTTAAAGCGACCATAACTTGGAATGATTTTAAGAATCATAATCATTCGGGAATGGTACGTAATTACTATTTATTTGCTTAAGGTTTAAAGACTAGGTAAAAATGTCAACTCGGTTGACCCGAATTACGTTAAGGAAAGAAGTACGATCACCATATCCCGAATGAGCTTGCTACATTAAGTGAATTGTTCGGGAATGGAAATTGTGATTTGTTTTTCTAAAGTAAAAAGGTTAAAGAAGTGAAGTCAAAGTGCTAAATATAATCACCATATCCCAAATGGTTCAAATGCAATACCATTCGGATTATTTGGGAATGGATAGTAGATTTTTATGTTAAAGGATAATTCAATGGACTTTAAGGAAATTAAGTGAATGCCTTAGGTGCTCGATTGATTAAGTTAATGACGTCAAGTTACTTATTGGTTTAATTTTATTATAAAGGACTCGAGCGTGTGCACATGAAATTGGAAGAAGTATCGAAAGTCGAAAACGAAGCTAATTGTGGATGAGGACTCCATATCCAGGTAGGGTGAGTTGTTGCTTCCTTATTAGAGGCTTTTCGATATATGTGGAATGCTCTAGGATAATAGTATGTTGCCTGCGAGTACGTTTTTAGTTGTTCATTAGTCGATGTCTCGTGATACCTGTGTTTTCATAACGGATAATTGTTGATTGCAAAAACTGAGGCTAGACTTGCATGTTGAGATATTGTACCCTTTGTATGTTTGTGCTTGTGACCTGAAAATGAATGGCCCTAGACGCGTTGATTCCTAGGGATCCCACGGTGTCGATAACCGTGAACCTCGGGAGGGGGCTGTGCTCCTATGTTTGTCGAGGAAAGGCGAGTACAAACAATGAACCTGTCATAGGAGACTCAGGGCCAGGAAATGGACACTTTCGCTACTTGTAGTCACAAAGACTATAGAGTAGTTGGCCGGTTCTCGAAGGATGACGAACCGGTCAGTCACCGATTTGTTTGAATTTAGCCAGCAGGTCAGTATCTCAGAGCTCCAAGTTATGTGAAGCATGCTGCGTATGTTTTATCAAAGAGAATAAATGTTTGTGGTTGCCTCTTTTTAAAGCATTTTTGATAAACGTGCACAATATTATGTAGTAAATATTTTCAAGTTTATTATCTTTCAAACCTAGCATGGTTGGGTCGGCCCCTACTGGGCATGCGAGGACGAAAGCTCACCCCTACAATAGTGTGCAGGTTTCGAGCATGTGGTCAGCAAGCGTACAGGGGAGGCACATGGCCCGACTTGGTGCATTTCTCTTAAACTTTATCAAAAGAAGGTTTTGGTCCTTAATCGAACTTTGAAGTCACTTATTTATTTACTTTTTATTTGTTTCCTATTCGCTTATTTACAAAATTTCGAGAGACCCACAACCCTGGGGCCCGTCTCTCTTACTTATATTTACTTAGTGATTTGTTATTTCCCAAATTGGGCTCCTATTGTAAACCCAAATCCTTTAGCCCACTTTAAATTTCGCCTTTGAAAATATGTTGTTCGGTTGCTAGAATGCTTTGTCCAAGAAAGTGTTTTGTAAACCAACAATCTGAACCCAAACGGCCTTGCGATTTCGGGTTGATGAGTTATCGGGATGTCATTCGTGACATGTCGGTTTCTCATTAGCTTCAGGTCACGGCGCTGTGGGACCCCTCTCTCGGGTCACCACAGCCAACTTAGTTTCCGAATTGAATGATTGAATCCAAATTAAGATTGCTAGTGTTCTACATGTTAATTGCTATGTGGAAAACCTATAATTCCTTTGGTAAATCAACAAAGAGATTTGCATGCTTAATTAGCTTTCTGACTTGTGTGTTCTTCTTAAATCAATCAAACTTTCTAAGTGTTTATTGCGTTAATTGTGTTTTGTTGGGGAATTCATCACTCACTAGCATTGCATGTTTAATAGAGTTAACTATGGTGCATTCATCTAGTTAATTTAACAAAGGAAAGTAAAAAGAACTTTGTATGCATTCATCTTTGTTCTTGATTGATTTCTTCCAATTACATGTTTGATTCGTGATTTGTATTCAATGTTCTGTTTTCGTGGTAATGGTTGTTGACTACATTATACATCTTATCCGTTCATCTCATCTCCTTGATTCATGGTTTGATCGATCATTGCAGTTAGTTTGATTAAAATAGAAATACAAACTCTTATAAATCCCCTTTAACTTTGTAATTTTCATACATATTGTATACTTGTAATTAATAATTCTTTCTTTGACGTTTAAATGACAAGAGCACCCTCAATCCCCGGATAGAAGGATCCCTACTTGCTTTATACTAAAAATTGTCAATAAGGTTAATTTTGAGAACTCAATTCGAGTCCATCAACTACTCCCTTCAGATAGTATGAGATGACTAGTCAGTAGTAGCCTCCAGTAATCGCCTATTTTATTTAGTGATAATTTGAAATGAGTTTTGAGATATCACAATGTTTTCAGATATTTTATCATGTGAGTATTTGAAACGGTTTTTGAGATGTTGGTATTTTAAATTGGATGATTTACCATATGTTTTGCGATATGAGTACCAGAGGCTGGTTAAGAGTATTTTATGAAACCATACTGCATGCCTTGCTTTGAAGAGAACAGAAATTTTGGGAAAGCATTAAATTTTATTTTATTTGCTTGAAATTATTTATTTTTCGTCCACTAACTCTAATGATTTTTCTAAATGCTTTTCTCTGGGCTTTTCAGTTTCTCGTGCCAAGTCTACAGATTAGTTGAGGTCAGGCGTGCATAGGAGTTGAGGCATAGTGTCCACCACTTCCAATACTACTTACACTTTATTTCAGTCCTTCTCTAGATTGCTCTGATTACTGACTTTCAGTTGCAATGACAATATGATAATCCAGATTTGAGTTTCAATTTTCTTTTACATTACTTGGAGGAAGTTGAATCTTTGAGGAAAGCATGTAGGCTCTTGGGAGTTTGAGTGGTTGTTGATAATATTAGAAGTATTGAGTTGAATTGTAGGGTTGGGTAGTCCACTTTTAGGAAAGATTCTGCCAAATTTTTGGTAGGATTTCCACTAATGTGGGCCCCGTAGGCCCACTTCAAATTTCAAGGTGAAATCCAAGGCGGGTTTTGCCAAACCAAGCAGAAAATGGATCAAGAAAACCACAAGTAAATGTGGAAGCTCACAACAAGTGGTATGAATGATAATGGTGGTTTACGAAAATTGATTTGATTTTGAAAAATAAACTAACAAATGAAAGATTAAAATTACAATTAAAAAAAATGCAAGAAAATAAATGCGAAAAAATTCAAGAAATGAAAATTAGGTCACTTAGTATCCTTCTAGCTAAATTCAATGTACAAATATTTTCCTCCAATAGTCATTCAATTCATAATAGCATCAAGAACTGTACCTAAGAATTTTCAAAGTACATGGGTCATTAGATTCTTTAAATGGTATTTCTACTCTGGACCAAGGGCCGTAGAAACTTAATTAGGACAATCTAGAGCCTTGTTAGGGCCTCTAATTGCACCAAAATGTGAAAAGTTCTAGAATCAAGGTTCCCAAGCTAGCCAATACGACAATGGAAATTACTATTGTAACTAACCATGTTCTAAATATCTACGTATGAACTCCTAGTGTCCAGGCCATAAATTAGAGATGATATTAGGCTCCCTAATTTATTCTAGATATTCTTATCTATACATCAAGAGTTAATCAAGCTCAGAATCATGCATCTAAACCAAATATTATATTAGAACATATGTCATACATGAAATTGAAAACCATTTAATCAAAATATATTTGTTGATGTCATAATTTGGTTCGACAAATAATTTTGACTTTTCAACTCATTCCACGTAGGACTCTGACCTTTCAACGCACTTAAACCTTTCATCCAGAAAGAAAAGAAATCCTTAGACATAAATAACCATGACTACTAAGATGCCTAACCATGGTATGCCAAGTCATTAACCTTGGACCTCCACCTATTAGGTCTTGAACAGTCACCATGTTATTGACTTGTCGTCTTTAATGGTAAGGTCAGAGCATATCAAGAGCCTTAGCCCCCAAGGCCAAGAATTCGACCCCAAACCTTAGAAGCCTCGACCTCTAAGGATCATGGCCAAAACTTCCAAGCCTAAAGCCTCAACCTTCAGGCTCACACTTAGACACAGTTTTTGCAAGGAGACATGGTAGTATAAATCAAGGATCAACTCTCACCAACCTTTCCACGTGTCAAGCTTCAACACTAACTATAGCTCTCATGTCATGTCAAATAATGATTCGAGGACAAATGGTGTTTTATGTGATGACACCTATCCACTAATCCTTCACCAACCATATCAGACCCATCCCTTTGAGTGTCAGTAAGCCGAAAGTAGGGGCTGACACTCCAATTTTAGGGAAGAGCCCATACCTTTCCTTTCCACCTCAACTACTCTTTCTCCTACATTCCCTCACAAGCATAAAGGGGACTTCAGCTCTCTCTTCTCTCTCAATACTATGCCAAAATATCTATGCCATGAAGCTCTTCCAACTGGAGGTGGTGGACGCCCAACATTAGGTGAAGGAAACCTAGGCGAGACTATCAGTTACACCCAATAAAGGAGTGTGGAGGCCCAACATCAAGTGAAGGAAGCCCGAGACGAGACTATCAGCTTCACCCAACAAAGGAGCTTGCACACCCAACATCAGGTGAAGGAAGCCGAAGGTGAAACTGATACCCAACAAGGGAGCATGAAGGTCCAACATCAGGCGAAGGAAGCGCAATGCCAAACTATCACTTTCACCCAACAAGGGAGCTTGGACGCCCAACATCAACGAAGGAAGCCCAAGGCCAAACTATCATTTTCACCCAACAAGGGAGTTTAGACCGCCAACATCAGGTGAAAGAAGCATGAGGCCATACCTTCAGTTACAAGAGGTGGACGACCAAGGCCACATATAATCAAAATAATCGAAGGAGAAAAAGGTCCACTTCAAGAAAGCAACCCTACCACTTTACATGTTGGATTTCAACGAATTCTCGTTGAATCATTCATGCCAAAATTGGCATCAACAATATTTATTACATAAATCCATGTCAAGGCTCAAACCCAGTTTCCTAAATTGACTACTCACTGCCCATAATCAAATCAACAACAATATACATCAATTAAAGAGGTAAAGGTGAATAGAAGTGATAAGTCAAGTCACAAATTGCTATTGAGTAATTATGACAAATCTTGATCTATAACTTCTCATTTTTCCCCAAGCTCAAATATTGATGCTCCTTGAAATCCCTTAAGAAATTGACAAAGATTTAGTTTAGATGAGTGAGAGAAAAGAGAAAGAAAAATTAAAAATTAAAAATAGAGAGAATGGTGTAGTGGTGGCTGCTGCCAAGATAGAGAAATAGGTGATAGGATGGTGGCAGTCCAAAGAGAAGAATAGGGAATGAAGTGATTGAATAAATAGGGCTGCTATCTCATGTGTAGGAGGAAAAAAAATGAGTGTGGATGTTTTCGTGTGGATGAGAAGATGATAGGAATGGCTGCAAGAGTGCCGCGTGTCAGATGATGGATGGTGGAGGCAATTATGCTTTGCAATCTCTTCTAGGATGAAATCAACTGTCCCCAATTACACTATCCTCATTATGTCCCCATGCATTCATTGGTCCACAAAGAATAAAAAATGGAACAAAAGATTAAGAAAATATTTTCTTAATTTTTATAGACCAATGAATGCATGGGAACAGAATAAGGGTAATGTATTGGGGACAGCTGATTTCATCCCATCTCTTCCTTTTGCTTTCCTACGGCTCACGTGCACACCATGTTCTGTAATCAAACATTTCTTTGCTTCATTTATTTTTTCCCTACTCTCCTTTTCTTTTCTTTATTGGCGTTGACCACAGTTGATCGAGCCGAAATTCATCATTTTATCAGAAATTCTAATTTGTTCTATTTTGCATCATTTTGTCACGATTTTCATAAATCCGTTTATTTTCTACAAAATAAATAAAAATGAATTAATTACATTATAATTAGCTTGAGGATTAGCTTAGTTCTAATATTTTACAATTACATACATGAAAGTGCGTGGTTAACAAGAAGTCTGATGAAGTGAAGAAGTTGATTGTGGCACTAACAGACCTCTATGCATCTTCAAATGGTACTCAAAAGAGCAAAAATGTTCTAACCAGTGGATAAAGTTGTGTGGAAGCAGCAACTCTAGTACAAGGAGAGTGAGTGGCAAGATGGCAGACATGCTAGATGATTGGGAAAGAGAATTAGAGGATTCTAATGAAGTGGTTGTGGCTCATGAAGTGGACAGATACTTGCTTGACCTAATTGAGAAGCCCCCGAAAGGTTTTGGAGTTCAACATTTTGCTATAGTGGATGCTGAATGGAATGAAGTACCCAAATCTTTAAGTTGTGGCCAAAGATGTACTTGCAATCCAAGTGAATACTGTGGCTTCTAAATCTTGTTTCAGTACTGGAGGTAAGGTAATTGATCCTATAGAAGTTCAGTGACTCTAAGAACTATTGAAGCCCTCATATGCATGCAAAATGGGATCAATTCAGAGAGCATAGCACAACTTGAGTACTTTCCAACACTTTCCAACTGATGAAGTTATGGACTTCTATGAAAAAGTTAAAAAAAAGTCATTGAATGTTTCATTACTGGTTTTACAATTTATTCATTTAAATTGTATGAATTACTAAGCCTCTATAATCACAATTCTGTGTTTTTGTGACTTAGTGTGCGTTTTTTTATTTTTTTTGCACAACTTGAATTTTGATGCAGGAGTGTGTCATAGTTCTGATGTTGCAATGTGTTGTGTTATATGTTGCAATTTTGCAGGCTGTTGGAGCAATGTGTTTATGATGCTGATGTTGCAATGTTGCATGATAGAGTAGGCAGTACCTGTATTAGTGCATTGAACATTGGAATGCCAGTCTTATTTTGGAAATAATCCAGTAATTTGTTTCTCAGTTTGTCGATTGCACAGTTTGTTATATTTAATTTTGAACTTATTACTTCTGGTAATTTGCATTATGAATTCAGTTGTGACTTATGAGATTGGAAATTTGCAATTTGCATTCTCAATTTACTTGTGAGTGAGCATTGTGAGTTTAGTTGCATTGTAATAATGTCATTTTCATTATGAATTCAGTTGTAATGTTGAATTCTTCAAATGTTGCAACATCTGGTAATTTGGTACGATTTGTCTTGAAGTTGAAGTTCAAGACTTATTTGAGTGGAATATGTATTTGTAAGTATTTGACTATTTGTACTGTATTTTCTGAAAAGCAGATGCTGTTAGACAAAATTGGACTTATCACGAGTTATCCTAGAGTAACTAGGAAATCAGTAAATGTCAAAAACGAATACAACATGGATCTGGAAAAGAATCAACCTAGATATCCAATGTGATAGTGTATTTATCATTGGATTAGGAATCCATTAATTGGACTACAAGAAAGTCCTAAACTGTGATGCATTAGGAATCTAAGATACAAGTCTTGTTCTACAAGGAAAATCTTTATGGGAGGATTCCTAGGACTTGAACTTGTGTAAATAAGAGGTTAGGGTCCCTGTTATCACCCCCGTCTAAAAGCATTGTGTTCTGCCCATTCAGAAGCTACAGTTGGTGAATAGCAGAAGACTTCAACCTCGACTTGTTCTTTTGTTTCTGCAGCTGCAACAATGGTCTCTACTCTTGATGTCAATGGTATGTTGATCTCCTCAAGTTGTTGTTGAACAAATATAATAGTGTGAGCTTGTTTGTAAATTAGTTTTACAATTGGTATCAGAGCTTAGGCTCACAAATTGTTCTTCAAATTTATTTTTGATGTAAAAATCGTTTTAGGTTTTCAAACAAAAAAAAAATTTGCTTTGCAATAAAACGGCCATGTTTTGGCCATCTTCAGAAAATCCTTCAAGGCTCAAGTCACAGCATGTGCTGATCCAAGCCCATACCCAGCCCGAAAACTTTTCGTTCAGAAACTAAAGAAGATGACCATTATTTTACAACGGTCATCTGAATTAAGTGGGTTTTCTGGGTTTTGGAATCGGAAGCACAAAGGATGATTCATCCTTCTGGGAATTCAAAACCCCTTATGCTGTCGAATCAAGATGCCAAGAAGGATGTTTTGCTGCACTCTGGTTTTGAATTCATGCTTCCGGGAAAGATTTTCTGCAGCAAAATTGGGAAAATTGCAAAGATCAGGTTTTTACAGAAAACTCAATTTTCGATTCAATTTTGGACAGATACTTGTTTTGTTGATTGATGAGCACAAGACCCTAGTAGCATTCCCGGCCTGGGCATAGGCTAGAGTAGATGGTGACCGGAGGAAATTTAAGTTTCTTGGATGCTTTTGTGCTTTGTGAAATTGAAATTGTGCTTGCATATCTGTGTTGATTATGTTTATGTTTTGGTATGCATGTTTTAAGATATACTCTTGTGTTTTGTATCTGTGATTAATGATATAACAATGCATGCAGAAAAACTCCCAAAATTTTAGGCATTGTTAAAAATTTGACAGGTACAAACAGCTTAGTTTCTTACAAGGATTATTAATCCGGATAGAAAATCAAGTTTTCAAGTTAAATGTGGTTTGTGTTTTCTGTAGGTTTTGAGTGAACATATTGCACAAAGCACTCTTCACTAATTCTTGCAGACAATCTTAAGTTAACAAACCAGAAAAATTTTATCTTGTGTTTTAAAATCATGCATATAATTTTGCTTCCAAAGAAGTAGTACAGTGTGATTTTAGATGCAGATATCAATATGCATATTCATTCTTTTCAAATATGGATACTTAGAATTCAAATTTCTGTCTAAAGATGTAATTTAAGTTTTTTTGGATAAATTGAATTGAATAAATGTGGCATGTTGATTTGGAATCTTCAGAATATTATGTCTTCTGCTAAAAAGTGTTGCATGATATTAATTTTGGTTAAAGGGCTATTGATGTGTGACATTGCTTGTGTTTTGTTTTTGTTTTCTGTTTGCATTGTTTTGTTTTGATATTGCTTGAAGTTACAGAAAACATAAAACTTAAAATTTTAAGAACTTTACATATGGAAAACTCACAAAAACTTTATTTTGTTTTGCTCTTTAGGAATCCCTACTGTGACCTTGAACACTATTCAACTCCTAACTGACTATAACTACAAGAAGTGGAGAAACCAAGTAGATTTTTACCTAGCCATGAACCAGAACATGGACCTTTGCATAACTGAGGATGAACTTGAAAAGCTTACTAGTGAAAGTTCAGATGAAGAGAAGAAATATTTTAAGGAGTGGCATAAGGCTAATAAGATGGCAAAGAATGTTATTAGGACTACCATGTCAGACACAGTTAGAGGCAGTATAGAAGAACCTGATCTAGCCATGGATTTTTTATATGTCATTCATGATATGTACCGAGAAAGTGATAAGGCTGAGGTAGCTAGGTTGGCAAAGGAATTTAATGACCTTAAGTACACTGGAACAGGAAAAGTGAGAGAGCATATCATGAAGCTTATTGAGATTAATGCTCAACTAAGGGACCTCAACATGGGGGTCACTGATGATTATGTAGTGCACACTGCACTGCATTCCTTACCTAATAGTTTTAGCCAACTAAGGACCAGCTACAATGCTCAGAAGGAAAAATGGAGCCTCAAGGACCTGATTGTCATTTGTGTAGATGAGGAGGACAGGATTAGGAAGGAAAGAGAGCCGAGCACCTCAGTGAACCTTGTTGAGAAGCCTAAGAAGAAATACCAGAACCAGTCTAAGCTCAAGCCTACCAAAACCATCTTCAAAGGATCTACCTCAGGAGCAGCTAAAGCCAACAAACCATTTAGGTTCAAGTGCTATTTCTGTAAGAAAATAGGGCACATGAAGAAAGACTGCACAGGCTTTAAGAATTGGTTAATCAAAAAAGGGTAATTTTTCTAACTCATTGTTTTCTTTAGAAATTAATTTAGTTAATGTTGAACCAAAAACTTGGTGGATTGATTCAGGAAGTTCTTTACACATTACTAATTCTCTGTAGGGATTCATAAGGAAGAGAGTCCCAAGAAGTGATGAAGTGAATCTGTGTGTAGGCAATGGCATGAGAGTGGCAATCAAAGCTATTGGAACCTTAAAATTAGATCTTGGTTTAGGAAAGTTGTTAGTTTTGGATAATGTTTATTATGTACCTTCCATGAGAAGGAATTTAGTTTCAGTTTCTCTTTTGGTTAAATCTGGATGTAGACTTCTTATTGACAATAATGGAATTATTATTTCTAAAGATTCAATCCAAATTGGTTCTGGTGTTATATTGAATGATTACCTACAGTTAAATTGTTCACACAGTCAACAAGAAATTTCTCTTGTTGAAAATAATAGCATATCGAGTAACACTTTAACTGGTGTTAAAAGAACTAAATGCAATGAAAAGTCTACATATTTATGGCATAGAAGGCTTGGCCATATATCAAAAGAGAGATTGAAAATTTTGGTAAAAAACAATATCTTGAATGAACTTGACTTTTCTGATTTACAAGATTGTGTTGAATGTTTTAAGGGAAAGATAACTAACTTAAGGAAAAAGACTGCATACAGAAGCCAAGCACTTTTAGAGCTCATACATACTGACATTTGTGGTCCATTTAGAACTCAAACAATCTGTGGAAATGTGTATTTCATAACCTTCATCAATGACTTTTATAGATATTGTTATGTTTATCTACTTTCAGAAAAAATCTCAAGCACTCAAAGCCTTTCAAATATTTAAGGCTGAAGTAGAAAAACAACTAGAAAAGAAAATCAAAACTGTTAGGTCAGATAGAGGTGGGGAATTTTATGGAAAATACACAGAGAGTGGACAACAAAAGGGTCCCTTTGCCTTGTTTCTGCAAGAACAAGGCATAAAGGCTCAATACACCACACCATATAATCCTCAGCAAAATGGTGTGGCTGAGAGAAAGAACAGGACACTTTTGAATATGGTCAGGAGCATGATGTGCACAACAGGCCTACCTAGGTTTTTATGGGGTGAAGCTTTAAGGACTGCAAACTATGTTTGCAATAGAACACCTTGAAAAGCTATAGAGAAAACTGCTTTTGAATTATGGTGTGGCAGAAAGCCTAGCCTTCACCATTGTCATGTGTGGGGATGCCCTGCAGAAGCTAGAATTTACAATCCAAACATTAACAAGCTTGATCCTAAAACAGTAAGCTGCTATTTTATAGGCTACCCTGAAAAATCTAAGGGTTACAAGCTTTATGCAGCTCAGCACTCACCAAGAATTTTTGAAACACATCAAGTAAAATTCTTGGATGAGAAAATTCATAATACAAGTTTTGAAGATTTATCTTCATAATTTGAAGAAATTATGGATAATGAGCATACTGAAAGTATATTGCCTATAATTCATGACACTCAAGCAGCCATTACTGTTCCAGAAACTCAAAATGCATAAGATCAACTTGTTGATCAAGAAATGCATTTTGCAGATGATCAAGCTAATCTTGAACCCCTACCTGATCAACCACAGCCTGTAGAACCTCAAGATCAGCCTGCAGAACATCACCAAAATATAAATCCCCAATTAAGAAGATCTAATAGAGCAAGGAAACCAACTTATGGGGGGAAAGATTCTGACTACATTGGTTATTTGCAAGAACATGAAGTTGAAATTGATCTTGCAGATGACAATGATCCAGTCACTTTTAATCAAGCTATTGAAAGCAGTCAATCAAGTGAATGGAAACAAGCTATAGAAGCTGAGATTGAGTCCATGAACCACAATGCATTTTGGGATTTAGTGAAACCTGATTCCAAACAAAAGGCTATAGGCTGCAAATGGGTGTTTAAAACCATGAGAGATGCAAATGGGAATATTGAGAGACATAAAGCTAGGTTAGTTTCCAAGGGTTTCACACAGAGGGAGGGTATTGATTTTACTGAAACCTTTTCCCCAATTTCAACCAAAGACTCTTTTAGGATCATTATGGCACTTATAGCTCAATTTGACATGGAGCTACACCAGATGGATGTTAAGACAGCCTTCCTAAATGGAGAACTCGATGAGGTTATTTACATGAAGCAGCCTGAAGGGTTTATAGAACCAGGAACAGAAGAATTAGTCTGCAAGTTAAGAAAATCCATTTATGGTTTAAAACAGGCCTCTCAGTGGTATAAAAAGTTTGACTCCGTGATTTCTTCTTTTAGATTCACTGAGAATTTAGTGGATGAGTGTGTTTATCTCAAAACATCTGGAAACCAATTTATATTTCTGGTACTTTATGTTGATGACATTTTGTTGGCTAGTAGCAACTTAAAGCTACTTAAAGAAACCAAAGCCTTTCTGTCAAAGAATTTTGACATGAAGGATTTAGATGAGGCATCATATGTACTAGGAATAGAAATTATAAGAGATAGGGCACAAGGTTTGCTAGGTTTATCCCAGCAAAACTATATTGCTAAATTTCTGAAAAGATTTGGCATGGAGACTTGTGCATCAGGGGAGGTTCCAATGTCTAAGGGAGATAAGCTCACTAAGAAACAAAGTCCAAAGAATGAAGTAGAAAAGGTGGATATGGAGTCCAAGCCTTATGCAAGGCTTGTTGGCAGCCTAATGTATGCTTAAGTAGGGGTCGTCAACGGGCCGGGCCGGGCCTTGCTATATTTTTAAATAATTGCGGGCCGGGCCGAGCCGGGCTTTATTAAAAATCAAAGGATCCAAGCCCGTCCATATAAAGCGGGCCTTGCGGGCTTTTTCGGGCCGGGCCGGGCCGGGCTTGGCCTTGCGGGCTTTTTTGGGCCGGGCCTTGCGGGCTTTATTTATAAATAAATATTTAAAGACACAAGTTTTTTTTTTTTTAATCAAGCTTTGGAAATTCAATGGATAATGATCAAATACAACCAAAGATAATAGATCTATATAACTATATTGTACCCAAAAAAATCTATATTTATATATAGATACTAATTTATTGATAAATAAATTTTTAAAGACCCTAATTTTTTATAAACCTATATTTATATATCATACACTCCAAAGAGCAACCCCTATCAATTCAAATAAAATGGAAAAACCGACCGTTGGATGGGTTTATTACAATAAATTATGAGTATGGTAAAAAATTTAGCCAATTTCACCATATTTTAGAATCCGATCAGATTGGTCAACCGTAGTCACTTATATGTTTTATTGGTTGACCGATGGCGTGGCAACCGCGAAACGTGCTTATTTTTTCACATCACGTTTGTATATATTCCATTGATGGATGTGCGTGGACATAAGATAAAAAAAATTAATTTTAATTACAAACACATTGGACTATACCAATTTTATTCCTAAAGTTGTATGACTTATACATTGCATTTAAATTGTTTAAGTTCATTCTAAAGCAACCATGAAGTGGAAAATGAATTCGGATAAACCAACCGCTCGATGGAGAGATTGTAATGTTTTATGGTGGTTGTAGAAAATCCAGCCAATTTGGTTCTCGTTTCGAATTCGATCAACTAGGTCAAACGTAGTTACTCTTATAAACCTATATTTATATATCATACACTCCAAAGAGCAACCCCTATCAATTCAAAGAAAATGGAAAAACCGACCATTGGATGAGTTTATTACAATAAATTATGAGTGTGGTAAAAAATTTAGCCAATTTCACCATATTTTCGAATCCGATCGGATGGGTCAACCGTAGTCACTTATATGTTTTATTGGTTGACCCATGCCGTGACAACCGCGAAACGTGCTTATTTTTTCACATCACGTTTGTATATGAATATCAATGGATGTACGTGGACACAAGATAAAAAAAATTAATTTTAATTACAAACACATTGGTCTATACCAATTTTATTCCTATAGTTGTATGACTTATACATTGCATTTAAATTGTTTAGGTTCATTCTAAAGCAACCATGAAGTGGAAAATGAATTCGGAGAAACCAACCGCTCGATGGAGAGATTGTAATGTTTTATAGTGGTTGTAGAAAATCCAGCCAATTTGGTTCTCGTTTCGAATTCGATCAACTAGGTCAAACGTAGTTACTCTTATAAACCTATATTTATATATCATACACTCCAAAGAGCAACCCCCATCAATTCAAAGAAAATGGAAAAACCGACTGTTGGATGAGTTTATTACAATAAATTATGAGTGTGGTAAAAAATTTAGCCAATTTCACCATATTTTCGAATCCGATCGGATTGGTCAACCGTAGTCACTTATATGTTTTATTGGTTGACCCATGCCGTGACAACCGCGAAACGTGCTTATTTTTTCACATCACGTTTGTATATATTCCATCAATCGATTTGCGTGGACATAAGATAAAAAAAATTAATTTTAATTACAAACACATTGGTCTATACCAATTTTATTCCTATAATTGTATGACTTATACATTGCATTTAAATTGTTTAGGTTCATTCTAAAGAAACCATGAAGTAGAAAATGAATTCGGAGAAACCAACCGCTCGATGGAGAGATTGTAATGTTTTATGATGATTGTAGAAAATCTAGCCAATTTGGTTATTGTTTCGAATTCGATCAACTAGGTCAAACGTAGTTACTCTTATAAACCTATATTTATATATCATACACTCCAAAGAGCAACCCCTATCAATTCAAAGAAAATGAAAAAACCGACCGTTGGATGAGTTTATTACAATAAATTATGAGTGTGGTAAAAAATTTAGCCAATTTCACCATATTTTCGAATCCGATCGGATTGGTCAACCGATACGTAGAATATATATATGCACATTAGCACATATTTTATATAGAAGTATAAGAACTTCCACACACACACACATATAGTCATATATATATATATATATATATATATAACACACACACACACACACATATATATATATATATATATATATAAACACACACACAAATATATATCTATATGTGTGTGTGTATATATATTTATAAACACACACACACACACACACATATATATATAGATATATATATATATATCTATATATATATATGTGTGTGTGTGTGTGTGTGTGTGTTTATATATATATATATATATGTGTGTGTGTGTGTTATATATATATATATATATATATGACTATATGTGTGTGTGTGTGGAAGTTCTTATACTTCTATATAAAATATGTGCTAATGTGCATATATATATTCTACGTATCGGTTGACCAATCCGATCGGATTGGAAAATATGGTGAAATTGGCTAAATTTTTTACCACACTCATAATTTATTGTAATAAACTCATCCAACGGTCGGTTTTTTCATTTGTGTGTGTTTATATATATATATATATATATCTATATATATTTGTGTGTGTTTATATATATATAACACACAATTATATATATCTATATGTGTCTATATATATATATCTCTCTATATATATATATAGACACATATAGATATATATAAGATATATATTTGTGTGTGTTATATATATATATATATATATATATTTATATAACACACATATATATATATATATAAACACACACAAATATATATATATATATATATATATGTGTGTCTATATATATATATTTATTTATAAACACACACACATATCTACATATATATATAAACACACACACACACACACATATATAATATTTTACGGGCTTTTACGGGCCGGGCCTAGCGGGCTTTTACGGGGCGGGCCTTTGGCGGGCGGGGCAGGGTTTTTGCGGGCTTTTGGCTGGCCGGCCCTCTGCCCACCGAGGCGGGCTTTTGCGGGTTTTTTGACGGGCCGGGCCGGGCTCAAAGCCCTCAGGGCCGGCGGGCCTCCATCGACCCACTTGATCCGTGGGCTTTTTGATGAGGCCTATGCTTAAGTCTGCACTAGACCTTATTTATCTTTTGCAGTTGTCATTCTTTCTAGATTTCAATCTAATCCAGGTCATGAACACTGGGTAGCTGGGAAGAAAGTACTTAGGTACTTGCAGAGGACTAAGAACCACATGCTTGTGTATAGACAAGTGGAGAAATTGGAGCTTGTAGGATATACAGACTCAGACTTTGCAGGGAATTATCCTGATACCAAGAAATCTACTTGTGGATATGTTTTTATGCTTGCAGGAGGGGCTGTTGCTTGGAAAACTATGAAACAAACCTTAGTGACAACATCTACAATGCAGGCATAATTTATTGCAGTATATGAAGGAATGTGTAAAGGGCTATGGATTAGAAATTTTTTTATGCAAACTAGGATTTTAAGTCATATAGTTTCTGATGCTCTTGTAATTCTTTGTGACAATGAGACAGCTGTGTTCTTCAGTAAAAACAGTAAAACGTCAAATAACTCAAAGCATGTTGACCTCAAGTATTACAGTGTGAGGGAGAGAGTCAAGCATGGTGAAATTTCAGTATTGAGTATAAGCACAGACTCTCAGCTTGCAGATCCCTTCACTAAGGCATTGTCAGTTGCTGCCTTCAAGAAACATATTGAGAACATTGGTGTTTTGCCTAATTTAGGATCTTAAGTTCAGTGGGAGCCTAATTTAGTTAAGAGCAAATTTTTATAAGTTTTGTAATTTTCTGAGTTCTTTGTAATTTTGATAGTTGTGATTTTCAGTTCAGTTATTATCACAACTTTATGTATTATTGAATTTTGATTATCAATAAAATTCTCGATGTATTTTCATTCTGTTTGTGTTGCTGCAGTTTTTATTGAATTTTCTGTAATATTTTGTCTTGTGTTTTTTATTTACCTTGATATCAGATGGTCTTGTAATTTTTGTGGACATGTTCATTCAGCTTAAGTACAAGCATTTAGGCCATCAGTGTTTTCAGTTATGTTTGAGTTTCATTTTGAAACATTCAGTTGGACCATTTAGGCATATGATCTTCTGGTAATACACGTTGTTCATATACTGCATCATCTTGTTTTCAGTAGCATATGTGGAATGCATGAGCTTGTGTTAGTGGTCTGGAAGTGCTGCATTTTTGTTAAAGTGTGTGCTTTTCCTTGCTCTGCATAAGCAACTGTGTTTTGACCATGCTGAATGCATTTTGAGACTTTTCCTTATTCTAGTGTAGGGGTGGTCAACGGGCCCGGCCCAGCCCATGCATAGCGGGCTTGGACCTGGCTTTGCTATATTTTTAAATAATTGCGGGCCTGGCCGGGCTTTATTAAAAATCAAAGGATCCAAGCCCGTCCATATAAAGCAGGCCTTGCTGGCTTTTTTGGGCCGGGTCTTGCGGGCTTTATTTATAAATAAATATTTAAAGACACAAGTTTTTTTTTTTAATCAAGCTTTGGAAATTCAATGGATAATGATCAAATACAACCAAAGATAACATATCTATATAACTATATTGTACCAAAAAAAATCTATATTTATATATAGATACTAATTTATTGATAAATAAATTTTTAAAGACACTAATTTTTTATAAATCTATATTTATACATCATACACTCCAAAGAGCTACATATAGCAATTCAAAGAAAATGAGAAACCGACCGTTGGATGAGTTTATTACAATAAATTATGAGTGTGGTAAAAAATTTAGCCAATTTCACCATATTTTCGAATCCGATCGAATTGGTCAACCGTAGTCACTTATATCTTTTATTGGTTGACCGATGGCATGGCAACCGCAAAACGTGCTTATTTTTTCACATCACATTTGTATATATTCCATCGATGGATGTGCATGGACATAAGATAAAAAAAAAATTAATTTTAATTAAAAACACATTGGACTATACCAATTTTATTCCTAAAGTTATATGACTTATACATTGCATTTAAATTGTTTAGGTTCATTCTAAAGCAACCATGGAGTGGAAAATGAATTCGGAGAAACCAACCGCTTGATGGAGAGATTGTAATGTTTTATGGTGGTTGTAGAAAATCCAGTCAATTTGGTTCTCGTTTCGAATTTGATCAAATAGGTCAAACGTAGTTACTCTTATAGACATATATTTATATATCATACACTCCAAAGAGCAACCCCTATCAATTCAAATAAAATGGAAAAACCGACCGTTGGATGAGTTTATTACAATAAATTATGAGTGTGGTAAAAATTTTAGCCAATTTCACCATATTTTCGAATCCGATCAAATTGGTCAACCGTAGTCACTTATATGTTTTATTGGTTGACCGATGCCGTGACAACCGTGAAACGTGCTTATTTTTTCACATCACGTTTGTATATATTCCATCAATGGATGTGCGTGGACATAAGATAAAAAAAATTAATTTTAATTACAAACACATTGGTCTATACCAATTTTTTCCTAAAGTTGTATGACTTATACATTGCATTTAAATTGTTTATGTTTATTCTAAAGCAACCATGAAGTAGAAAATGAATTCGGAGAAACCAACCGCTCGATGGAGAGATTGTAATGTTTTATGGTGGTTGTAGAAAATCCAGCCAATTTGGTTCTAGTTTCGAATTCGATCAACTAGGTCAAACGTAGTTACTCTTATAAACCTATATTTATATATCATACACTCCAAAAAGCAACCCCTATCAATTCAAAGAAAATGGAAAAACCGACCGTTGGATGAGTTTATTACAATAAATTATGAGTGTGGTAAAAAATTTAGCCAATTTCACCATATTTTCGAATCCGATCGGATTGGTCAACCGATATGTAGAATATATATATATGCACATTAGCACATATTTTATATAGAAATATAAAAACTTCCACACACACACACACACACACACACATTGATATATATATATATATATATATATATAAACACACACACACACACACATATATATATATATAAACACACACACACACATATCTATATATATATATTTATTATGCAGTAATGCATATATATCTTTTCTATATATATACATTTGGAAGCTTCACATATTGCAAAAAAAAATTGGCAAGCTCAAGGAGAAGAAGATAGTAACAGAATGCTTAGCCATTTTTTCTCACTGATTCTACAACCTTCCATATATATGTTTATAAACACACACACACACACACACAAATATATATATATATATATATATATATAAACACACACACAAATATATATCTATATGTGTGTGTGTGTATATATTTATAAACACACACACACACACACACACACACACACACATATATATATATATATATCTATATCTATATCTATATATATATATAACACAAACACATATTTATAAACACGCACACAAATATATATATATATATATATATATGTGTGTGTCTATATGTCACGCCCCTGATTTTACACACATGAAAATCGATTTATATAATCTCATAATTATACATGCGTGAACGTTCAGTCATCAATACAAAATACCTGAAATCTTTTTCCCTTAAACTTACACACATATTGATGCCCTGAACCCTCAAAGTTAATATACACTCGCTCCAAAGAGTTATATATTACACAAGCTTACGAATTAAATTGTCAACAACAAGATTAAACATAAATGCTCCTCAGAGCTCACTACAACGGAAGTCCAAACAACGGTAAAGTCACAAAAATGGCTTCCTACCGTAAAGCTGCAAAGGCGCTACCTCAGCTTCAGCACGATTATCCTAACTTGCAGGATTAACCCCTACACCGTTTGAATGGTGTACCGGGTTGCCACACAACAAACCCAGTAAGCTTTTGCAAGCCCGTATGAGTAACTCAAAACCACACATGCACAACTCGCCTAACGAGGAAACCCATCAACTCATAAAAAGGAACACACACCCTGTTTTCCCAAAACAGCACATTCTTTTCCCAAAAGAAACGAATATAAGTCACCCCGTGACAAAGTCATAATAATTGAAACTCTGACAATTAAATATGATAAACAAGTCCTCCCAGGACATTTAAAAGAAAGAATCCCCGAAACTCCCTTTTAAAACACATTCTCAAATCAACACAAGTCACCCCGTGACAAAATCATAATAATTGAAACTTTGACAATTAAATATGATAACAAGTCCTCCCAAGACATTTAAAAGAAAGAATCCCCGAAACTCCCTTTTAAAAACACCTTTCCAAAACAACACAAGTCACCCCGTGACCAATTCATAATAATTGAAACTCTGACAATTACATATGATAAACAAGTCCTCCCAGGACATTTAAAAGAAAGAATCCCCGAAACTCCCTTTTAAAAACACGTACTCATGAGCATCAGATAGCTCCTCGCTACCCCCCATGATGTACCATGGCAACAGACTAGAGCTCTAACTGATCGTATCCACTCACCCGGCCAAAGGCGTGAAGTCCCGATATATATGCCTGAGGTTACTCCCAGCAACCCCAAATCCTCAGACCTCCCCTGTCGTCAGATCAAAACCTTTCAAAATGATCACTTAGGACCCAAAAGTTACTCAACTCACACAAAAGGAGATGTCACCCCGTGACCTCCAATCATCAGACCTCCCCGGTCATCAGATCAAAACATTAACTCAAACCAAAAGGAGAAATCACAACCTGTGACTCTCAAATCTTCCGACCCCCGGTCGTTAGATCAAAACATTCAAATCACATCAAAGCAACTCACACCAAATCTTGACACTTTTCAAAACAATAGAAATTCCCAATTCCCACAAAATGTTTCTCGAAAAGTCAAGCCCCAAAACAATAGAATGAAACCCATCAATACCTATTGCTTCAATTCACTCATCAACCCACAAGAATATACATATTCCACGTAAATATATATATATATACGTGGTCATTCACTCAGGAAGGCCACTAATACCAACTATAGTTTGCAGTTAACTAAATAACTCTCAAAACAATAAGGTCAACCCGTTCGTGAATGATCTTCGTGAGATTACTCACCTTGAAACTCCCGCTGCGTCTTCTATACAGAACCGAACCAAAACTATCACCAACAACTCGTCCAATTCACCTTTAGAAGCACCTAATCACCAATGACCTCAAATCAGTAACGATTCACAAACGATTTAAGTTCGAAACCCCTGTTTTGAACTAAATCCCCAAAGTGGGGCCAATTGAGGCAAAACCACATCCGAGACCTCCCAAAGTCTCCGGAAAACGTCCACGATCGATGTGACCAAACCACAAGTCGATCGGACGCTCGAATCCTCACGGATCGAATAAATCGATCGGTATGAAACTGTAAAAATCATAACAATTCCATACGAACTCCAAAATTTGCATATTATATATCAAAACGCTCGTATCACCGAGTAGAACATATATAATACCAAAAACAGTTCCTTAAGTGGCCGGAACACCGCCGGAATACCGCCACAGGCGGTGGCTCACCGCCGCCGGCCAAAACTCAATATTTCACAAAACTCCCAACATCAAAGTTCTTCATCTAAGCATGCTTGTGAATTTTCCTGACTAGCTCGAAGTCAGAAAACAAGCATAAAGGGTCGAAAACTACCTCACAAGCAGTGAATAGTAATCCAATCCGAGTTGATCAAAGTTTCACGTGAATCGATCCAAACAACCACCAAGGATCGATCAAGGAGGCTGCTCTGAGCTCAACCAAGAAGACTTGAAGCCTCACCGACGTCGGAACAAGGATTTCCGACCGGGTCCGAAATCGCCCAACTGCGCCGCTTTCTACCGCCACCACCACCGAGAATCGGTGCTAGAGGACACTACAGGGACGACCAGACGGAGGAGACGATCCAATCTGGAAAGTTTCGTCGCCGGAGACCGCTGCAGTTCGCCGGAAAAGTCGGGTCGGATCGTCCGGGTTCGGGTCGAGTCAGCCGGATAATTTCGATTCTGAAGGTGCAGCTGAGAGAGAAGATAGAGAAAGGAAATGGTTTTCCGGAAAAGGAAACAAAAGAAAATAGTAAGTTTCTCCTTCGGGAAACTTCTATTTATACCAAAATGGAAATTCCTTCCAATGGCCATAACTTTCTCATACGAACTCCGATTTCCACATTCCACATGTCCACAAACTCGTATCGACGCGTTCTACAACTTTCATGAAGGAAGTTTTCTGAGAATCTCAATGTATCAAAAGTCAACCTTGAACCCCCCCCCTAAAGTCATACTTTTCAAATAATTAATTCGTCCAAAACACTTCATCTCCGTCCACGAGTCACGAAACCGTCCAACAACCATAAATTAGATTCCGGAAATTCCTCGGAAAATAATTACGAATTTCCGGGGCATCACACTATATATATATATATATTTATAAACACACACACATATCTACATATATATATATATATATAATATTTTACGGGCTTTTACGGGCCGGGCCTAGCGGGCCTTTGGCGGGCCGGGCCGGGTTTTTGCGGGCTTTTTGCGGGCCGGCCCACTACCCACCGAGGCGGGCTTTTTAACTGGCCGGGCCGGGCTTTTAGCCCTCAGGGCCGGCGGGCCTCCATCGGCCCACTTGATCCGCGGGCTTTTTGATGAGGCCTATTCTAGTGCACACTTTAGTTGGTTGTACAAGTGTTGGCATTATACAGTTATGATTATCCTTGATAACCAGTGATAGTCCAAGTGGGAGATTGTTAGACAAAATTGGACTTATCACGAGTTATCCTAGAGTAACAAGGAAATCATTAAATGTCAAAAACGAATACAACATGGATCTGGAAAAGAATCAACCTAGATATCCAATGTGATAGTGTATTTATCATTGGATTAGGAATCCATTAATTGGACTACAAGAAAGTCCTAAACTGTGATGCATTAGGAATCTAAGATACAAGTCTTGTTCTACAAGGAAAATCTTTATGGGAGGATTCCTAGGACTTGAACTTGTATAAATAAGAGGTTAGGGTCCCTGTTATCACCCCCGTCTACAAGCATTGTGTTCTGCCCATTCAGAAGCTACAGTTGGTGAATAGCAGAAGACTTCAACCTCGACTTGTTCTTTTGTTTCTGCAGCTGCAACAATGGCCTCTACTCTTGATGTCAATGGTATGTTGATCTCCTCAAGTTGTTGTTGAACAAATATAATATAGTGTGAGCTTGTTTGTAAATTAGTTTTACAGATGCTAGAAAAGTTGAATTTCCAGAAGGCAAGAGCTGGAAAACTAGAAATGCTTCATAAGGTCTAGAACCGGTAACCCGGTACAATTTATCTTGAAGTTGAAGACTTATTTGATTGTAATATGTATTTGTATGCATTTGACTTGTATTGTACTTTCCAAAAAGCAGATCCTAGAAAAGTTGAATTTCCAGAAGGCAAGAGCTAGAAAACTGGAAATGCTACATAAGGTCTAGAACTATATTTTTGGACCGAAAGCCCAAAAACTCAGACCGAATGTAGTTGGTTCGAGTTACAGTCGGTTTGAAACATAAAAAATGACAATCCAAACTGAGACTGATTTATCGGACTGGGTCTGTGGTTCAGAAAAATTTAGGCCCGGACCAACCCGTGCCCAACCCTAATTGAAGGAAAGCAATCAAGAGGCAGAATTATGAGAAGAGAGTTTTAGACCGAGTCTAAAAGTTGTTAGCTTGAATTTAGATTCCATGGATGGGTCATAGGGCATATGGGCCTCTAAAGGAATTCTCTAAGGTCATCTCCAATCGAAGGTGTATAATCTAAATTATAGATCATGGATGTCTAAAATTCATCTCCAATCATGGATTGGGTCTATTATAAAAAACACAAATGGAGGGCTAAAGTCTATAAGTTGGTCTAAATATAGACCAACGTTTAGACCATGGATGACAAGCTGCTGGCCTACCTTTAGATGATTAATTGATCAATTGATTCAAACTTAAATAAAATATATTAAAGTCTATAATTTAAACCTCAAACGATTGGAGTTGTAAAAATTATAAACTATTTTGATGAATAGTACGGTCTAAAAATTTAGAGAGGCCTAACAAGGAGATTAGGGGTGGTCAGATTTGTTGGGGGTAGTCTCGAAGTCGAACAAGTATACCAAGAAATAATTGGTCGTGCCTAAGCAACTTGTCAAGGAGAGAAAGCGGAGATCTAAACACATGTCAAGGAGGAGAATGTCGTGGAGGCTAAACGTGGTTTCCCCTGTAAGTGGTAGGAGAAGAAGGGTTGTGCCTCAATACCACATTACCCAATCGGCTACCAAGTTGAAATCTGTATTGGGGTGGGTTACTGAAAGAAAGGGCCCATCACCAGATTCATGAGCAATGCTAGTGTTAAGCAAGAATATGCGGGGATTAAATTTCCAAACTTTTCAGTGTCCTTTGAAGATGCATGCCTAGATTTATTTTTCTTGTTTGAAACAAAAAAAAAAGTAACGGAAGATCTTAGTAGTCGGTTGGATTAGGTTTCCTCAAGCCTAATCTAGTTGATTCAAGATGAGTTTTTGTGTTAGAGCAACTCCAATAGCTTTCCTATATTTTAATTTTTCTCTATTTTTAAGAAAAATAAACCTCTTTTCCTCCAACAGATTCCTTATAATTATCCTCATTTCAGGGATAGTGAGGAAAGAGAAAACAAGATTCCCTAAATTTACAGCAAATCTTTAAAATTTTAAGAAGAAATATGAAAGATTTTAGAGATTGCTGTAAAATAAATAATCTGTTGGAGTTGGAGATATTGGGCTAAAACTGAGTTTTGCTTTCTTATAATACAAAAATTATAGAGAGACTGTTAGAGTTGCGCTTAAAAATTACTAATCAATTACTGATCACACACCTTGATCGGTATTTTTTAACGAAAAGGGAATGAATATCAGTTCCCCTTACAAAACACTATGGATGGGACTGAATTGGCCCACCGAAAATTGAGACAGCTGATCAACTCGCCACTACTAATTTTAACCTTAGTTTTGGATTTTTTTAATTAAAGACTAACCAAAACAAAAAAATGGTACTCAGAGAGGTCACCTTAGTGTTGCAATTGCCCGCACAATAAATGGGACTGAGTGACTGACAGAACCAGGGAACAAATTGCTATTGATATTTCTTCATTTATCATTCAAGAAATACACCAAGCTTGATGCCCTTTGAAATTGATAGGAGGCAGAGCCTCAAAAATACAAAATATAACAAGGAAGAAAACAAAAACAAAAAATGCCCGTAAAAGGACAAAGCCTACTAAGATATTTCATCACACAGTTATTAAACAATCAAACATGATTTGTAAAATCCAGGTAAGATGCATAGACTCCTTCAGTTCTTTTGAAGCCGCCGTTCATCAAAGCATTCATTTAGCACTGGCAAGCTGAGTGCGGAGTTGCTTGGCAGCAGCAACCATAGCACTGAGTGCTGGCTTAACCTCAGCATACTTGCGAGTCTTAAGCCCACAGTCTGGGTTGACCCACAAGATATTTGTCTCAAGGACTGCAAGCATCTTGTTAATCCGATCAGCAATCTCCTCAGTTGATGGTATTCTTGGAGAGTGGATATCATAAACACCAGGACCAATACCAGCACCATACTTCACTCCCTCGCGGAAGACCGACAGGAGCTTCTCATCAGAACGAGAATTCTCAATAGTGATCACATCAGCATCCATGTCGATGATTGAGTGGATGATGTCGTTGAAGTTGGAATAGCACATGTGAGTGTGAATCTGTGTGGTTTGTTTAGAGACAGGCAGTCAAGACAACAAGGCATATATATACTAGAAAAAAAAAAAAAAAATACATGTCAAGTGGGAAAAAGGACCTGAGTAGTGTCCTTGACACCAACGTTGGTGATCCTGAATGAATGCACGGCCCAGTCCAAGTAGTGAGCTTGCTCAGACTTCCTGAGAGGCAACCCTTCTCTCAACGCAGCCTCATCAATTTGAATAACATTGATACCAGCTTTCTCGAGATCCTCCACTTCATCCTTAATGGCCAAAGCAATCTGGTAGGTAGTCTCAGACCTGGGCTGGTCAACTCTAACAAAGGACCAGTTGAGGATGGTAACAGGGCCTGTAAGCATTCCCTTCATTGGGCGGGCAGTCATGCTCTGAGCAGCAGATGACCAGAACACAGTCATTGGCTTTGGGCGGCTCACATCACCATAGATGATTGGTGGCTTCACACATCGAGATCCATAAGATTGCACCCACCCATTGACAGTAAAGGCAAACCCTGATAATTGCTCCCCAAAGTACTCAACCATGTCGTTCCTCTGCCAAGAGAATAAACAATAATGAATTGCAGTCTCACATACAGAATGAAAAGCCAAAATTCACCATCCAATAATAGAACAGGTTTCTCTTCATCCTTCCTGACAGAATTTAATAAATGAAAGCTCACCTCAGGCTCCCCATGAACAAGGACATCAATGTCAAGCTCTTCCTGAAGCTTGACAACTTTGCTAATTTCCTCCTTAATGGCCTTGACATACTCCTCCTCAGAGATCCTAAAGAACAAGAAAAAACAGCATACATCAGCAATTGTTTTAACAATTTCACCATTTGTACAAGAAAACAACAGAACATTCAGCTTTACTTACTTTTTGGCCTTGTATTCACGGCGAACCCTTCTCAGTTCGATGGTCTGAGGGAATGATCCGATGGTGGTGGTTGGGAGAACTGGAAGATTAAGCTTCTTCTGCTGAGCATCAAGTCTGGCACTTACATTAGTGGCACGACGGTGGTCAGAACCCTTCAAAGCAGCAGCCTGAAAATACCCAGCAAATAATAATAATTAGTAACAAAAATTCTATAAAATAAAAATCAACTGCAAATACAGAACAAACTTAGCACAACATAAAAGGCACAGGAAAGGCAATAAGCACTCACAGCCTTTTGAACAGCCTCATTGGTCACCCTTGGGGACGATTTCCTTGAAGCCAGAGCTGCAGCGTTGCTTGAGAAAAATGACTGATGATGCAGCACAAAAGGTGAGTAATCAAATTAAAAGAACCACTGAATCATAAAAGCAAAAGTTGCAATCTACTATAAATATAACATAAGCCAATTGCATCCAAGGAGGTATAGCATTGAATCAAAATTCTTCAAACCATACTACAATTTTTAACTTTTTTCTATCTTTATGGACATCACATGCAGTAGTGCCCCAAGTGCTTTTTTTATACAGTACTACCAATTTTAATCAAGTTTAAAACCAAGAAATGATTTGTGCTTTACAAAACAAATCTGGATCAGATGTAGTGAACGAATAAAAGGCTATACCTCATCCTTGTGACCAGCCAATGCCTTTGCCAAAGCATTAACTTCAAGAATTTTCTGTGCAGCAAAGGCGAGCCACGATTTGATTTCATTGTCCAGCTTAGTCTCATTAACAAGATCAACAGCAGTGTGAAGACAAGAGCAGGAGGTTGAGACGACAAGGTGGTCTGCACAGAACAGATAAATAATTAATGAAATGCAATTTCTTGTCATCATTTACCAAAAACTGCAGAAAACTTGAATACCTTTGCCAACAATGCCTTCAAGAGCCTGCAATGTACTTAGGGAAGCAGAGAGATCATTAGCCCAAATGTTCCTTCCATCAACCAATCCAGCAAAGAGGCACTTTCCTTTAGGGAAGTCGCTCTTAATTAACTCAAGGGTCTTAGAACCACGAACTAAATCAAAACCATAGGCAGTGACACCCTTCAAGGAAGTGAGAGTCTTGTATGCCTCTGCAGGTACATCTGCAAAGTAGGTCTCAATAAGAACATTCAAGCCAGACAGAGTTGACTCTAGCTGAGAGTAAGCATCAGTGAATGCTTGCAACTTGTGAGAATCAAGATCCATAACAAGTGTGGGCTCATCAAACTGAATCCATGAAGCTCCAGCTGCCTTAAGCTCAGATATAACTTCCCTAAAGAGTCATTAAAGTTAGATCAATACATACAAGATAAGATGCACTGAAAAAACACAAAAGCCAATGAATCTGAGATACAAGGACAATGGGAATTATTACTTGTAAATAGGAATGATTTTTCCTAGAAGAGAGAGAAGCGAAAATGTCTTTTCAACACCCTTTGCTGGTTTGGACAGCAACAAGTAGGTCACTGGACCAACAAGGACTGGGATTGTATCCACTCCAAGCTGCAAAAGAATGAAAAATTACAAACAGTTCTGGACAGATGAATAATTGAAATGCGTATTGATAAGTAGGATTGCCTTTCAGATATTCACCACACACATGGCATATATTACGAAGCAAAACCCAAGATTGCCCATCATACATTAACCAATATATAATTTCGCTTGACCACATGCAGAACAATGAATAAAAAATAATCATGAACACACACCGCTTTAGCCTCCTTGTATTCCTCAACAGCCTTGTGAGAAGCATATGAGAATTTGACGTCAGGACCCAACTCAGGGACAATGAAATGGCTGTATCAATACATTAGGCCAAGTTAGCATTGATCATTCCAATTCATAACATTTGGAAGAAAAGAAAAAAAATCAAAAGTGCAGAAAAGGTTAAGATCACATACTAGTTGGTATCGAACCACTTGGTCATTTCCATAGCGGGAACTGAGGCATTTCCTCTGGCCATGGAGAAATAAGTGCCAAATCCAATCTCACCACCATTCCAACCATATCTTGGTGGAACTGCCCCAAGCATTGCAGTGGTGTCAAGCAACTGGTCGTAGTAAGAGAAAGTGTTGCTAGGAATGTGCATGATCCCGGCATCAGCCATCTGCTTCCAGATGGAAGACCTGAGATCAGCAGACACCTTTTGCAAATCTTCGGCACTGCTCTTGCCATCCCAGAAAGATTCCAAGGCAAACTTGAGCTCTCTCTTGGGGCCCATACGAGGGTATCCAACAATGTGAGACGCCATTTCTCTGTAGAATCAGATCAACATGAAACACATTAGCTTTCCTTAATCAACCACCATGCATCTTTGATAGATCTCTCTGGAAATTTTCATGACGAATATGCAAAGCAGTAAAAACAAGAAAAATTATAATTCAAATTTTAATTAAAGTTGCTTTTGAATAATCAAATGAATATGCATTCAATCAAAATACGTCGAACAATCAAAATTTAGAACTTGAGGAGTCTGCACAAGTTTCAACAAATCGGTGATTTGTATTCAATCCTATCATAATCTGAAATCGCAATAGAGTTACTAAGAAATGTCTTCATTTATGATATCGTAACGAAATCAGATTAGACATATTCATCATGCAAAACATTGACGTAATACTAGGATATCCAAATGTTAACGAAATCCAATCAGAAAACATACAACCTCAAATGAAAAAACTTGGCACTAATAGATCTAATTCTTAGGGCACTGAATTTCATCATAATTCGTAACAGAGAATACAAGAGGTTCAAAGAGAAGTTGTAGATCTAATGTTTAAAGGAGGGAATTGAGCCGAGAGAAATGGAGGTCACTTGAACACTCCACAGAAGCTAGTGAACTCAGATCTAGTGCAAAAACCAAAGGCCAAATAGCAGATCTACAAATGCCAAAATCAGATCTGCAACAGAAAATGCAGCGCAAACAAAAACCTAATGCCAGGCCATTTTTCGTTGAGGCAAACAAGTAAAAATACATGAGACGAAGCCAGAATCTCAAAATTGGTAGACTGACCAGTACAGATCTCAGTGAAAAATGATGAAAACCTTGGAGAAATGGAAACGAAAGAGCGAAAGGGGGGAGAAGCACGGAGGCAGAAGATCACGTTGGCATTGGAAAATGGCGAGAGAGGGAGAGAGAGAGAGAGAGAGGGAGAGAGCGCAGCAGCAGCATAATAAGGAAAAGAGAGAACGAGAGAAAGAAAGCTCGTACCTTTCGGAGGTAGAGAGGGGGAGGACTTGACTGGTTCTTTGGTTATCGGTTCTCTTCTACTTCTCTATATCCAGTTGGTTTCGGAGATGAGAGAAGAGAGCGGAGCGAGTTCGAATGCCTCACCCTTTCCCCTTATTTATAGCTAAATTAGCTCGTGACATCTGCTAGATCTGACCTTCTTTGTTTTTTTACTAGGCTTTTTTACTGGAATCGTAGATCGCTTATTCTCAAAAAAAAAAAAAAAAATATCGTAGATCGCTGAATAGCCTGAATCCGGGGTCTTTTTTTGTATTTCACGCGCTTGGTTTTGGGTCCTGGTGCGATGGGATATTGGAGCTGTGGTAGGTGAATGCCCTGGGGGTCCCACACCTATACATATTTGGGAGTGGGTGAGGAGTGGAAACTGGAGATGGGGTTTTAGGGTCTTTTTCTTCTATTCCACCGGTTTTTTTCCTTTTTTTTTTCTTTTCTAAAGATATTATTCCTTGAAAATCTTTTCTTTTTCTTTTTTCCGAATGACAGAAATGACTAAAATCTCAAACAATGGAACTTCTCCAACACTAATTCAACACAATTAAAGGCATGACTTCTCAGCTCATTTCGTTGAATAGATAATTCTGGAAAGAAAACTCAATTCTCTCATTTATTTGGCCTCATAAATAGGTTTGATCTTAGGTTGCGAGTGATTTCAAGCGGTTGTTGGTCCTCTTTTGCATAATAATAGCGCTAAGCGCGGCTAGGTGCTTCTAGTTGGTTTTGATCCCTTGTTTGGATTCGGTTCTAGTTCCTACTTGGATCTAGATTGATTCTAAGTGGGGTTGGATCTTAATCCTAATAACAGTTATGTGTTCATGGTGTTTACTTATGAGAGTCACTTGCAACCAATTTCTATCAGAGTTATTTTGTGGAGGGACAACCTCGGTTCTAGGAGTGTTTGTATTGTATCCTCAACCTTTGTGTTGGGATTGTTGGTCATCTTTATTACCATTCTATTAATCCATGCTAGGCATTTACTTTTGCTTATGATTATTGTTTGCAGAATAAAAATTTTACTGTATGCACAGTAACTTATTACCTTAAGCAACCTGTTTTACTTCACCTTTTTTTGTTCCTTTTTTTTTTGTCAATAAATTTTCTAGACTATGTTCTTGGGGATTTATTTCGTTAATGTATTTTGATGATATAATATGTACGATATAGTTAGTAAAATACAAAATGTGTGAAATACAAAAAATATATATATACGTGTATTATTCGAAGAACTTAATCTAATAGTTCATCGAAGAGTTCAGCAAAGCATTTTTAATTGATTATGGACTAGATTATGCGAACAATGTCTGTATATTATTTGAACAACTTAATCTAGATATGATTCCTCGGAAATCCCTTACATTTTTGGTTTCATGCATTGGATTCTAGCGTTCTGTCGACCGCAACTTAATTTACGCTAAATTTGTTAGCATTCCAAGAGATATTCCCTCTGCATAGGGTGATCCTTTAGGGTACAAATAAAGTAGGACTCGATTATGAATTGTTCTGATTGTATCCTAGTAGTGTTAGGTTACTTGATTATTTGAATTACATCGCTATCGAAGATTTTTTTACTCGCAATTTCTAGTTTTGCTAATGTCTTTACATAGTAACTTAATTTTGAGGAGCCCATTGCGGGTGGGTAGACTGTATAATGTTTGCCTCTCTCTATCTATTTAATGGATTAATTTACACCCCTTTTTGATAAAAATAACAAAATGTATATTGTGCCAATTTTCTTTTGAGATGTGACTGCCATTTTTTTTTATAACTTGGCTATTCCCCTTTGATTAGTTTTTGCAATACTTTTAACTATTGTGAACAGAATGGTCTTGTTTAGTCTTCTTCTTTCCTTCTACAATCACACAACGTAGTGATGAGTTTAAAAAAAAAAGATTTTAGATCCTGCTTGTTCATGTCTTTCTCATTGTTACCCAGATTTGTAGCGGGGAGTTGATATTGGGCTTGAGACTTTGAAATTTTGAGATTTGAGGTTGATTTTCTTTTCCTCTATTATTTTATTTTAATTTGGTTTAGAAGAGATATAAAATTGGCTCTTCATACGAATATTTAGTTAAGTTTAATTTTTTTTTAGGTACATGGTCTATATCCGTATATATGTTTGTATTTCCAGTCATTAAATATTATATTTATTGCTTAAAAAGAAAAAATAAATTTACAATTAATACCGGTGGTAGTTCGAACCAAATAAGTTCAATAATATCCCTCTTGAAATTCTTCCACCCAATTTTAGAAGAAGAAAAAATAGAAAAGGTCATGTATATGGAAAGTATAATATCATTTGTGAAAAACGTACATATAATGGTTTTGGCATTAGTGGCCACCATTTCAAAGGGTTAGATATCAAACAACACCTACTCAAAAGACGGCGATGTCGTAGCGAAAATGTTTCATGCCAACGCACAGAATCATAGGCTAACCGCACAGAATCATAGGCACATCCCCACGCGCCTCAATTAGAGAATTTAAAATGTTTTAATTAAATTCGAAGTGATTTTCCGAAGAGTAAAAAAAAATATTTAGGAAAAAGTTACTCTACTGGGGGAAGGGGAAAAAAAAAAAGAAAAAATTTGTGGAGTTGGTGAGTGAAAGGGTGAAGTTTGTGTGGGGGTTGGTGACGGGGCCACTTGTTGTAGCATGGTTGGGAGATAACGTTTATGTTAGTCTATGTATAATTGTACTAAATACCTAATGTACCCTTTGATTAGTACGAAATGATGGTGCCTAAGACATGTTTTATGTCTTTGTTGTTAAGAGTTGGTGGGAGGGACGGGACCGGATTTTTAACTTGGAACATACGATAATGGGTTAGTAGGCATTCACGACGTGGCATTTTTTTAGTTTGGGTGCAATTGATGTGGCAAAACAGAATTGACAGTAAAGAAATTTTTATCGTTCTCTGTTTCATCTTCTTCCACGGATCGATCTCTTTGTTTTCTCAGACCCCACATCTCTCAGTTCCGATCGAAGCATGCATGTTCAAATCGACAAGCACAACCGGTTACCGATACTAGCTAGCATCCAGCCATACCCATATAAATGAACATTGACCCATGAAGGAGAGAGATTAACCAATTGGATTAGTGGGTCTTTGACAGCGCGCGTCGCTTCATTACTCTTTATAACAATTAGAATGCGGTGGTGGCTGGTGGTGGTCCCCCAGATCTGAATCTGAGCTTTGCTTAATTGAGCTAGCTTAGAGGGAGATCGACCTCGAGGCTCGAGCTCCAGGTCGTCTGAGATTAGACTGCTGATGGCTGAGATGGTGAAATCAGTTTCATGTGAATGTCGGTGCCAAATTGAATGCCTAACCCAAACCCGGCCACATTCAGCGGGAACACGTCGGTCGTACCAAGTATAGAGTGTGTGCCACGCACCGAAGTGTCGGTGGTGCTTCGCTCACTCTATCACGCGGCAATAACACACACATCGATGGTTTGGATTTTTCCCTTGTAACCAAAAATCAAAAATACTAAAGAAAAAAAAAAATTTAATTGAATATCCAAATTTGATATTAGAACTTCTGTATTTTTCTAATTATGAATAGACTCTATAAACTCATATGAAAAGATAAATAAGGACATAGAGAAAGAGAAAATAAAAACCAAATACTCTTCTTACCTCTTCCATTAATATAACATTCAATTTTATTTTATTTTCAGAATTTCCTAATATCACCTATATAACTTTATAATTTGCCTAAAACAACTAAGTAAAAATAATTAATTTCTATACATGGCCCCATCATTTAATACAAAAGTAAATTCAAAATAATCTAATTTGGAATTTCCTTAAAGTAAATGTATTGGATATTTTGGTGTAGTTATTACTAATTAAGATCTAAGGTGAACTCTTTTTAATAGATTTAAATCGATATATAATTTTTATTTGAGAACCAAAAGTCTTTTCTAGAACCATCCATATTGCAAAACAAACAAAACTACTATGATCTGGATTAACAAGAGTGTTTTGATTTCTATCTCAAGTTTAGAGAACGACAAACCAAACCCCCTTAATTAACTCCTATACCAGCTATGAGAGCTCTCGCTCTCTCCTCTTTGCGGCGGCTAACCCTAGGGTTTGGCCGTTCGATATCTTTGGCTTGCGACGTCGGCGTCCATGGCCATTAGCTGTCGAGTCCTTTGGACTCGAGAATCTCTCCTCTTCAACCTTTGGGTTGCTGCTCTCTAATCTCATCTCTTTGTAGATGGGATTCACCCCCTGCAGGCTTTGCTCTTGCTGATGCGACTACACTCTGCTTCAATGATGGTGGTGGAGGGCGGCGGCGTGATGGTGGATCCAAACCAAACATGGGATCTTTGTTCTATCATGGAAAAAGGATTTGAGTTCGGATCCTCTCCGATTTGGGCGATACGACTTTGGGGTGCCGCTGCAGTGCTTCGGTGGTGGATGGCAATTTTGTGTCTGGCTCCCCAGAGGTGATTTTGTGGTGCCTGATTGCAATGGGTGGTGCCTGATGGTTGGGGCCTCTACCTATGGATTGCTCGATCCGGTGTCGGCCTGACTTTCTTAGTAGCACGACGGGGAGGCTCGATGGGACAGCGACGGGGGTTAGAATGGGTGCCCAGACACACGGGTGTCCATAGATGGGTTTATGCAAGGGTGTCCATCTGCTTGGGTGCCCAAATCAAATTCAAACGGGCTTGGGTTTTTGTCAAGTCTGCTTTGGCAGATTTGATTTTAGTCTCACGTCGGTTTTGGATCCGTATTTAGGACCCTAGTAGCTTTCAAATTCGGATCTTGAATCCGAGACAGCTGCTCATATTGATCTGGTATTGGTTCTGGTTCTTGGGAGTTCGTTTGCTAATTTTTGAGTTTTTGACACCTTCGGTTACTTTCGAACTCCCAGTGAGTGAATTACCTCTCCTAGGTGATCATATCACTGGTTACAGTTACGGCTACGGTTACGGTTACTATAATATTTACACTGCTCTCGTGACATATGCAATGCAGCGATGGTGTTCGTCATCAAGTCACATCCTGGTTACCTTTCATTCTAGATGCATATGTGCATCTTGTTATCCTTTAATTTTTTTTTTAATTTTTAATTTTTTGAAAAGATCCTTTATTGTTTTTCTATGTTATAGATGCGTTTGTGCATCTTGCTATGTTTTATTGCTTTCTTTTGATCTTGTTGCATAGCTCCATGTACACTTTAGTTCTTATTTAGTATAGTTTGTCGTCCTTCCTTCAAAAAAAAAAAGATCTGGATTAACAGAAAAATCTTTGTAATTGTCTACATGTTCGGCCCCTCCAAAAATAATTTTCTGCTTCCATCACTGAAGGTACACCAAAAATATAGGCAAGTTACTCACAAAATTTTTCGTGGTTGAATTGATAGAGATAAAAAAAATAAAAAACTTTTGAAGATACATATTTTATTGTTCAAGGGTATTGTGGTAAAATTAAGGAGGTGTAATTAGCTTTTTAAGTATTCAAAAAAGTGAATGTGAGGTTTAATAAGTAGGAGAGATCCATATATCAAATGTGGAGGTGCAACTAAAAAAAAAAAATCGGTAGCTTTCATTAATTTGAAGAATTGATTGTACTAGTTGATCATTTTTTCTTTTTCTTTTTATCATTGAATGAGCTTTCATTAATTTGAAGGAGTGATTATAAACAAGAATAATCCACTTCATCTGGTGTGGGATTGACTTCTACCATTGAAATGGAGAAGAAGAGTAGACACTCCATCCATCGACACCCAGAACAAAGGGAAGACCACATTACCTACTAGCTGCCCATTCAAGTACGATAATGATGTAAAAATTTCGAACTAGCGTGACACTTAACCTAGCCGCATGCTTGCGCATCTGCTAGGGTTGAGAAAGACTAGGATTTCTCTAGTCCCCTTCTAGAATTTTCAATCTGCCATTGATCGCTGAGGAGATAGTTGCGCGCCTATCGACAACACTGGCACTCACAGCTGAGGATGTTGTGGAGAGTTGGGCTCAGTGGCCATTCCGAAAATTCTTTCTATTTGGTAGGGAAAGTATTGACTCGAAAGTCTCGGGATGACAAGGGACTTCCCGGAACTTCGGAAGCTACTTGGGGATTGAAGGATTTTGTCGATCATTGCTTAAGAAGACATGCACTTCCAATTTAGGTTCAAGCGGAAGGAGGAGTACAACCATATTCTCCAAGGCAGACCATGGCACTACAATGGTCACATGGTACTATTCACAGAGTATGATGGGTTGGGGAATGTGGCTACGATGCCTCTTTATTCATTGGAAACCTAGGTGGTGGTGAAGAAGCTACCGCCGCGACTAAGGACGGAAGGGTCCCTGATTATGTTCGAAACATCTATGGGTCAGTATTCGAGAGCGGACCAATTTGAGTTGTAGAGAGGTGAAGTCAAACAAAGATTCTAGGTAGTGGTAGACATACGGCGGCTACTATGGAGAACATGGTCGTTTCGATTCACCTTTGCAATGAAGGTAAAGGTTGAGCTGCATTACAAAAAGGTAAAGGGCTTGTGCCAGGCCTATGGGTGGTCCAACCATGGATCATATGCGTACGATTAGTTTATGGTTAAGCAGGTTCTGATGTTGAAGAATACTACTGTGGCGGTGCTGGGTTTGGGGCCCGGGAAGCGAGCGGGGTAGGTTGATGGAAAGAAGATTGGATATCTAATAGCGGTGGCAACTAGGGTTTCTAACTCCAAGAAGGTTATGACCGCGGAGGTCCAAGGAGGGGCGGTAGCGAAGCGACTTTGCTGACCTAGGAGGCTAGTATAGTTGACTGGTTTTTTGGTGGCTAATCTACCGGCCATCCCAAGTTGGGGTGAAGCAGTAGGAACAACTCAGGCGGATGCTCAACCTCCCTATTAAGACCCGTATCTCAATTTACCGGTCTACTAGTCATTAGGATGGTAAACAGGAATTACTTTCACTTTTACTTTGTTTTAATACTTTTAGTGGCCCTAAATTGTTGACTTTTTGTTAGGGTCAAAATTTGAGAAAGTTTCCTTCATGAAAGTTGTAGAGGACTTTAAACTGAGCGCGTGCATATGTGGTAAGTAAAAATCGGAGTTCGTACGCGAAAGTTATAAGCGAAAGATTAAAGTTACTGTTTATGGTTACTGTTTACGGTAACTTTCTATAAATAGCTGAGTTACGGTGGTAGATTTCCATTTTCGGAAATCTACCGAATTTTCTCTCTCTTCTTCCCCGACTTGTCTTCCCCTTCTGCCCGTTTTCTTCCACCGGCGAATTCTTCCGTTTCCGGCCACCCCACAACGGAATCCGGGCACCGGCAAGCTCGCCTCCTCCTCCTTGTCATGTCGGGGGTGGTGTTTTGCAGTGGCTCGGCCGGAGGAGCTTGGATTTGAGCTGTGAAGTCCACTGCAGCAAATCAGAAGTTTCGTCGATTTCCGGCGATTCCGACCGTCTCCGGCCACCAAACCGGCTTTGAAGGTGCGGTTTTCGCCAAGGATCGTTTTCCCCCTAGCCTTGAGCCATGATTTGCAGCGTAGAAGGAGAATCAAGGAAAAACCCGATCCTAGGGTTGGAGTTTTCTGGAAATTTTTCACTGGCCGAATTGGAGCTCTTAAAGGTAAAATTGGATTGTGTTGTGGTTGAGAAAAATGTTGGGTCTGTTGAGTAGGTGGTGCTACCAATTTTTGGTGGTTATCGGAGGTGGTTGGAGCGTGGAGGCGCGTAGGGCAGGTTTTTAATTCTTGTTTTTAGCCAAGTAAATCATATATTTGTTGTAGAGCTTGTATATGAAATTTGGTGAATTTTGGAGAAGCTTGGAATTAATTATGAATTTTTGAAGTTTAGGGTTTTGATTTAAGATTTACGAGAATCCGACCGTCGGATATCTCTCGGTTCTGACTTGGAACCTTTAAGATAATGAATTGGTATTAGAGGTAAAATTTGGGTTGAATCCGAGAACAAGTGGAGAGATGATTTGTGAGGATTTGATTATGGGAATAGTATGTAATTGCCGAACCGTTATTCATAAATTATATTTATGTACAGGGCGACGTACCGAGCTATGGCTTAACGAGGGAATTCGTACACGTGGTCGCCTATATAGTGCTGTGAGTGGACTTTTGTTTTAAATAATGATGCATGCGCTTATTTTCTTGAATTAATGCTTTATTTATTTATCATATTACTTTTCGAGCATATTATTTGTTTCCGGAATTTAAGTTTGGTTTATCTCATGGATTGGCTTTCAATAATGATTTTCTAAGATGGATTATGATTTACCTCGGTCATGAATTTCGGATAGTAATTTCCGTTATGCTCGGTTTCAAAATTATAATTTATGTTGACTTTCGACGAATTATTTTCCGAGGTGATTCCGGAATTTCATATTCATTTTCATTCATCGATTTGAGATTTCTGAAAGATTTTTCGAAATGGGATTTCTGTGGAATTATTTTCTTGTTTATTTATTTGATCTTTGGTTTTGGCATTGGGAATGCCTTAGCAATGATTTCGGTTTGAGAATTATGATTTTGTTTGATCTCTCCTTTCTGCTATTGGTTTGAGATACTTTTGGCGTGTGGGACACGTCGATGATATTTTCGGCTTACTGTGAGAGTTGGGGGAAGCTTTATGGATTTATGTGGTTTTCGGATTTTCTTTTGTCATACTTTGGGTGACTATTATCATTGCTAGCATTGATCTTCCGCCTTTGTGGCGAGGTGATGGGATGACCGAAGCCCGTCCGCCTTTGTGGCGCTGCTTACTGTCTTTGTGACAGTAATGCTGAAGCCCAGTATCCTAATCGCTACACTTAGTGGCGTGTGGGTATATAACGGGAGTATATGGGAGTACTTTAGCCTGGGAGGCTATCACCCGAGCCTGGGAGGCTCATTCGAATGGCTATCTTCTTCCCCTACTTTTATATTATTTTTGGGCTAGCGGGGTCTAGTCCGATGATACGATACTCAGCGGGTTTGATTTATAGTTTCCAATTTCCTAATTTTAAGAAATAAATGTTTTACCATTGTTGCATGCATCAAGTTTTTAAAGGAATAAATGTGGGAAAGTATAAAATCCATTTTGTTTAAAATTGTTTATTTTTGTCCACTCACGCTAACGTTTTTATGTACTTTCCCCTGGGCCCTTAGGTTTCAAATGCCCAGTTTGCAGGCGAAATTAGTTGAGGTCGGACGTACATGGAGTTGAGGCATAGTCAACAGCATGGCTTCCGCGTTTTTCTTTGATTTAGGTTTTTCTTGATTACCCTTGCTATTAGAACTACTCTGATTACCTGAAGAATTAATGTTATTTAAATTGTGATTTGTGTTATGTGAATTTGGATGATGTTGATTTGGGGAGCAGGGTGGCTCCAGGAGAATAAGGATGGTTGATTTAGAAGTGTAAATATGCTTTCTACAGGTTTTGGGTAGTCCATTTTTAGGGGAAGTTCTGCCAAATTTTTGGTAAAATTTCTTCTAAGGTGGGCCCCGCAGGGCCACTTCAGATTTCGGGGTGAAATCCGGGGCGGGTCCTGTCACTCCCACTTTGTCGATCCAAATTCTTAGGCTACACTGAGAGTCTCCAGTGGAGTTGATCAGATCAGGGAAGAGAGCCAAGTTGGTGGAAGCTCTGGTGGCTGCAACGCCACTGGATGTGGAGGAAGAATTTGTCATTCCAAATAGTAATGGGATGGTGCACTTGTTCCTTGCAAAGAAGAAAAGAGGATAAAAGCCGAAAGAATAAAACTAAAGTAATTGAGAATGGGCCTAAACCAAAGAAAAAGAGATTTCCTATGAACTCAAACTAAATATATTTTTCCACATATTTAAACTTATAAAACCTCGATGCATGCAACATTTATAAAACATTTATCTTTCAATATGAAATTCCATAAAAACATACTAGCCCTGCTAGTTAAGTATAAACATGTAGCATGGGGAAGATAAGTGTCACCATACAATAAAAGAGTCTCCCAGGCTCGAGTCGGAGCCTCCTAGGCTCTATCCTCAACTTCGACCCACAAACACAAAGTAAATGAAGAGGAGCCTCGACTGCAACTCATTAAGGAGGAGAACTAAAATAAATCAACCCAAGGATGGTGAAGAAAACATTCGTCGAAAATCATCATAAATCATAAGTCCAAATCCGATCATAGCAAATTCATATCCCAAAATCCAATCAATATACCAAATAATATCTGAAACCAATTAATATGTTCGATTAAAGCGCTAATTAAATAAATAATTGATTTGTAACAATAAACGCATGCATGCATCATTTAAAATCAAAAGTCCACTCACAGTATACGCCTAATGTGACCAAGCGTATGGATCCTCGTCGAGTGATGGGTCGGCACCTTGTCTTGTACAAAATTATAATTCTTAAACAATGATGCAAAATTTAAATACTATTCTAAAATGAAACCTGAAAACCTCTCGCACAAGTAATTCGTCAAATATCCGAAATCACATCGAAATCAACCGAAACTCCAAGGGTTTCACCAACTTAATTAATTTAAATCCCAATGAAAATTGAAGACCATCCAACGGTCGGATCTTCTCGAATCACAACTTGAAAATTCAAAAATTCAGAAATTCTGATCGATTCCTAAAACTTCACCAATCCCAACAAAAAGCATATCGACACGTTCGTAACACTGAGCTCTACCCAACATACTAAGGCAGACCACCAGAAATGGCCAGACGAGCCTACACGCGCTGCCAACCCTGACCCCAAATTGTTCATAAAAAAAGCCCAACAAAATTCTCAGCTATCACAAAGTCAAATTCTAAGCCATTTGGTCGGAATTTACCTCGAAACTCCTCCTCCAATGCAAACCAAAGCTGGTGGTGACCGGAGACTAGCTCACCGTGGAGAGGCGCGCCGAACCTGACTGGTCCTGTGATCTGGGGTGGCCGGATGGCGGTGGAACTCGCTGGTTTGTAAAATGGGTAGTGTTAGGAATTGAGTCTGAGAGAGAGAGAGAGAGAGAGAGAGAGAGAGAGAGAGAGAGAGAGAGAGAGAGAGAGAGAGAGAGAGAGAGAGAGAGGTTTTGGCTTAAATAGAAACTTCCCGAAATGGAGAGTTTCCAAATGAAAATTGCTATTTGTAGAAACTTCCCGAAACAATAACTTTTACGTTTTTGACCATAACTTTGTCATGCGAACTCCAATTTGAGTGTGCCACGTGTTCATGAATTTGGTTTAACATCCTCTAAAACTTTCATGAAGAAAATTTTCTCAAATGATGAACGATCCAAAAAATAAACTTTTGGAGCCCCTAAAAGTATCGAAACAAAGTTAAAAGTGAATAAAATTATTTTTTACCGTCCAAATGACCAGTAAATAGGTAAATTGGGGTATGGGACGTAACAGTCATCATATACTTTTGATACCCTACCGTCATCATTTTGAAGTCGAACTTACTAATTCATAATTTACGTTTTATAAGATAAAATTTTGGCACCAAGGGTAATATAGTTGCCCTACTTTTTACCTACAATAATGTGTGTTTTTAAGGTGTTCTATTGCTGATAAATTGTGGCATGTTGGTTGTGGAAATAACAGGTTCAAACCTCATTTGCATCTTAAGATGACTAGGGTGGAGTAGGTAAGGGTGGGATTTAAATTAAAAAAGAAGAAGAAAGATTGCCGTTATGTCTGAAGAAAGCTAGCTAGTGAGTCATATGTGAAAACTCTAATAGAAATGGTAGTGTTTGGCCTCGCCCAAACAGGTGGATTCATATTTGTTGTAGAGAGATCTAATATCTACACTTTTCTTGTGTAACAATTAAGCAGTACTTTTCTTCAGAACTTGAGTTATTCTCAATTTCATATTAAATTTCGTACCAGATGAGTTGCCACATGAACCAATATTGGCCTAGAGTATGTGTGCATGTTGATAAAGAAATTTATTACTTTGTATTAATAACAAAATATGCAATTTTTTTTCTTTCCGGCGCGATGCTGCGGGAATATGATCGATATCATTCGATTTCTAAACAACCTGACCAAATTTTATGAAATCCAGAGGTAGATATTATTATTTATGGACTGGTGTGTACCTTTGATTTCTCTGTAAAATCTCCACCCTAGCTTTGAGCTTTGCATGTTCCAGAGTCTAGTTTTCCTATACAACGTTAAAATGATGGGATATAAACCAAAGTATTACAAAATGCCAAGAATAGAATGGATGAAAGTAGCAGCAACTTTACAGATTCTGACGTTGACATCCCTGTCTGAGAAGAACTTTCCCAAGTTATGGATTATCAATCTCATATCTTCAACCTAGAAAATAAAACAAAAACAACTTAAAATATCGGTATTGATCTCACAAACCAAATATACACAGAGAAGATTGCTTCTCACCATAATATGGCAGACTTGATTCCTGTCGAAGAACCTAAAACCTGTTTTAGATAGGAAAATAACAAATGCCAAGGATATCATAAGTTCATTGACAAACAGATTTCTTCGAAATGAGCATAAAAATACATTATATAAACAATAGCAAATCACTAATAAGGTATTTCTTCTATAATTATGTATTTCTAAGAACTCCACATGCACACAATGTGCCAATACAATTTAAGGGGAGTGTATTCAATTGAGAGTTTATAGGATTTTTTTGGATTTTAAAAATCTGTGGGTATTTAATAATAAACTAAGAGTGTATTTAATATAATCTAACCATTCATTTGTGTCGGTGCACTGAATCCTCCCCCATTCAATTAAGATTTTAAAAAGTCATTCTAAATCTGAAAGTATTCAATTAAGATTTTAAAATATCCATCAAAATATAGTGGTATTCAAAATTCTAAAAATTCTCAAAGATTTCATTAAATATTGGATTGTGAGAGATTTTAGGGGGCTAGGTATAAATAGAAAATCAATTCAGAAATCTCCTCACCTAGCTGCAGATTTGGAATGAGAGTGGGGGATCAAAGCTCGATAGCGGCGGCGCTGCCTCCCCCAAAAAGAAGCAATCGACCGCCAAGAGGCGATTCCGCCTACTTGTCCTCGAGACCATCGATCTTGCCAAATATCCATACTTCATGCCGCAATCACCTCAGAAGGTATCAACCGCTTTCTCTTTCTCTTCTCTCTTCGTATTCGTATCTTAATCGTTCAATCTCATAGTTCTTTCTGGGGTTTTGTAGCTGTGAGTGTAAACTTTGCTTGACGTTGCACAACAATGAGGGTACCTACTTCGCCCATACATTAAATGGGGTCAGAGTTAACTCATAAGCTGATAATTATATCTTTGTTTTGATTACTTGCAATGAAAATTTGTAGGCTGGGGTCTAGAGTAACAAAGCAGTTCGATGGAGAGACAAAGCAGAGTCTCTTCTCTTCCAGGTGTTTGTTCGTTGTGTTATTTTGGTTATGTAGTGTGTATCTAGAAAAACTTATTTGCTTCCACAAGTGAGTAAAACTATTGATGCTCAATGTAGTGTCATTGCAACTGAATTGATGATTTTGATTCATTTCAATATGAACTGAACAACAATTCAACAGATTCAATTGACTAGAATATAAAGTCCGGAACAAAGGAATATATTTTATTAGTAATAGATTAAATAAAAGAACTTTTATTTTGATATACCTACTTAAAGCCTACTAGTTGAATCAAGCTAGAATTTGCAATCTTTTAGGCATCTAGTTTGATGGTTTATGCTATTGGTTGAGTTATCATCTAATTTTGCTATTTGTTATATATCAATGTGTAGTTGCAGCTATATCTCAAAGTTGAGCCACCAGAGACGAACAAACCTCAACCACCCCCAACAGCTAATGGCACAGATGCTCCTGGAGTTCCTTCAAGGCCTCAACCCCCAACAGCCAACAGAGAGCATTGCAACAAATGACAATTTGAGATGATATGACCTGTGTCAGCTAGCTATATCTTGAACTTTAATTACTCCTTTCGGTGTAGAAGTTCGGAGTCCCATTTTTCATTTGTAAATGCCTGTGTTAAGATTTAAATTGAAAAGATATTGAAAAGTTGTAACATGTAACAATATCTGATTTTTGTATGATTGCAATTTCATGTGAACATACATATTGCATTTGCATTATGTATTGGTCTTGTTAACCCATATCTTGATTTGATATGAACACAAATTTTCTCCCTCTTGATGTACTCTATTTCGTTGGTGGCTTGTCAATGATTAATGGTTGAACATGATGTGATAATTGGGAAAAAGGATTCAAGTACATATACTAAGCAACAATAACAAAACCAGAGGCAGAGAAACATTTGCTTGTTTAATCTTCTTGCCCATGTTGTCTTGCAATATATCAATGATCCCAAGATATAGCACTACATCATACATTCCATGAAACATTTGTTGGGCTCCTTGATTCTCCATGACCTGCTCTGCTCTTCATGGCATGTTTACACCCAGTTGAACTTGGAGTCTGTTTATTTAAGTCAAGAGAGAAAAGATGTTATTCATATGCTGCGAGAGTAACCTATAATACTAGAAATTAAATTGACACTAGGAATGCTTTTATTTGATAGAGTTCTCTCTTTGATTTTGATACTAGTAACCTATGCATGCCATTGTATAAGATCATTTTGTTTCAAGTCATAATCATTTTTATTCTATTGGTTGTGTTTTGATCAATTTGTTTATTTATTTATTGCTATTACAACAATCTATAAACTTATAAAATCTATAAAAATACTGATAAATCAATCTAATAAAATCTGCTTATCTCCATATGGAATTAAAACAATCCATGGAGTTAGAAGAATCTATGGATTATTAAAAGTCAGCCAAAATCTTTTAAAATCTGAATTGAATACACCCCCCTAAATAAAAGTTGCCAAACAGATTTATTGTTCGTAACATCAACTTGCTTTTGCCTCATTTTATTTATACGGGCTCATATCATAATCTAAAAATGTAAGACATTCACGAAAGAAAACTCTACTTACAAAAAAAAAAAAAACCAATGGATTAGAATTGGATCCATTTGTAGATTACAGTGTAATTTGCTTTTTGTTTAAGTAAATCTGAATTGTGTCTGGCCCAAACTCTAGGTTACTTGACCTAGCAGTAATAGGGTTTTAATTAGAGATAATCTCGGAGAATATCTTAGATATCCATTCATTGTATGATTACATTTCCTTGTACAATTCAGATTCTGTGCATTGTAATTCTCTATATAAAGAGGCCTCTATTATCAATGAGAATACACATAAATTTTCTCTCAATTCCTGTTTCTCTAAAACACATTATTAGCACGAAACTCTAACCATGAAACCCTAAATTCGTAGCCTTCAAATCCCAGAAACCTCCGCCCCCCACCTTGAAGCTCTCAACTCCAGGAGTCCAGAACCGGTGGAGCCACCCCCAGAATCGGCTGGAAAAATACCGATTCGGCCTCCGGAAGTGATAGAAGTTCCTCTGCCCGGTTCAAAGTTTTTTCCTCCACATCTGATAGCCATACTCCACCACCAGCAGTGCCTTGACCCCAGATCCCCAGAATCGGAAGAATTGTTCCCTAAACCGGCTAAAAGACCTCCAAACTGACCATCAGAAGCTACTGTACCTTGAACCGCTGCCTGCCCTTCCATCCCTGTTTCAATATACTTAGATGCAGCCCAGCCCAGAAGAAATAGCCCTCGGCCCAGAAGCAAAGAAGCTACCCTCGGCCCAGAATCAAGGAAGCAGTCCTCTGCCCAGAGACACAACCCACTGACATCAGCCCAGAGCCACGTTAGAGTCCAGTAAGCTTAGCCACGTCAGCGACAGCAGCACCACATCAGCGTCAGGCCGCCACGTCATCACCGATGACTTTTTTGGCGACCTCCGGCAACTTCTTCAGGCCAAATTTTCCGGTGACCTATTTCGGGGTATTTTTTTTTTCTAAAAGTTCTCATTTGTAGAGTTTTTTATTTATTTAATTTCTCTTCTTTTCTCGGGGATTTGCAACCTCCCTTCTTCTACCCCTCTTTCTTCATCATAGGGGAGACCAAATTACGCCGAACTGTTGGGGTTCATGCTCACTCCAATCTTGGAGCTTGTAGAGTCCTCCAAACTTAGAGTTTGTTGAGATAAAACGATTAACCACAAACATCATTGTTTTGATCTAATCCAACCCCTCTTGGAATCAAATTTCTTGGAAGCGACTACGCTCAGAAATTTTTATTGTTTTCGTGGTAGCTTTTTTGCTCCGAAACTAACCATATTTTCTTGTTGTTTTTCAGGATGAGTAACCTGAACAAGTTGAGCTTCGCTCAACAAGAGACAATAGGTGCAGGATACCACAAGTGGGTTCGTGATGTGCACCAGCATCTTAAGGTTGATGTGATCTTGAATACGATCCAAGAGCCAAGTCAGAATGTGCTTACTCCTCAACAAGCTGCCGCTTTTGAAGCGAATAGAGCTACGAGAGAGGTGAATGAAGCTAAAGCCATAATTCTCATGACAAGGAACATGAATGACGCGCTCCAGAATGAGTACCTCAATGAGGAAGACCCAAGAAAACTATGGGTAGAACTCGAGTAGAGTTTTGGCAACATTCGTGAGTCCCTGCTTCTAGACTTAGAAGTGAGATGGCATAGCCTCCGCTTATGTGATTTCAAGTCTGTACTTGACTATAATTCGGAAGCACTTCGTATCAAGTCTTTGATGGAATTCTGTGGGCAAAAAATCACTGATACGATGTTGATCGAGAAGACTCTCTCTACCTTCCCCGTCTCTGCATTGATGATAGCCAAGAACTATTGGATTGATGTCAATGCCGAACGCATTACAAGATTTCATGAGCTTATTGGTGCCATGAACGTAGCTGAAAAGCACGACTACTTGTGAAGAACTATAATTCTAGACCCGTGGGAGCCAAACCAATTCCCGAGTCTAATTATAGTCGTGCCCCTAAGAAAGGGCGCAATGAGCTAAGCCCTAAGGAAAGGGATAATTTTGGACGTTCTGGTCCATATTCTCACCCTAAAGAGAAAGGAAACCGCCAAGATAGGCGTCCACGGAACCGTGGAGGTAAATGTGTGAAGAGAGAGAGAGGCCAAGCCTCCGGCTATGGTGGTGACGCCACCAAAGAAAGAAGCCGTCCTCAAAGTTCTCCTAAAGCGCCTCGATCAAGGGAACCTAACCATAAAGATGATTGTCTTAGGTGTGGACTACCCGGACATTGGGCAATGGCGTGTAAAGCATCCCAGAATGTTGCAAACACGTACAAGATGTATCGTGAAGCAAGGGAGGCACATTATGTAACACCCCGTACCCGGAAATACTTTCCCTTAATTTATTTGCTTTGCATTTAGATATTTCAATTCATGGTATCATTAAATTCATCTTCTTAATAGGAAATTATTTTATGGAGTTTCAAAAATTATTTTCTTAGCATGGAAAAATAGAGCACGACAATATGAGAGTGCAGACGCAAACGGTTCGTTAAACGGAGTTGTAACAAGAAAGTTTTGAGTATTTTCGTGTGAGGGGCAATTTGGTCTTTTCACCTTACTCTACCTTAATTAAATCAGATCCTCCCCCTCCCCCAACCATTTTTCACTTTGGAAAACACCATCCTCTTCCTCTCGTCATGGGCTTTCTATCCATATGAGTTTCATAATTTAATTTCACTTGTGTGCAACAAATTGAAGGAGAGAAGGTTTGATAATTCTTGGCTAATTTTCTGATTTCCGGCCAAACCGTCGACTTTTTGGAGAAACCCCAAGGTATAAAGTCATTCAAAATCTCATGGGCTTTCGTTTGATTATAATATTGCATATATATTTGAAGGTTTTAGAAGTTGGGATTCTGGCCACCATGAGCCACCGCGGCTCCGCCATCTCCGGCGGCCCTTCATGGCCATTTTGAGTGTTTTTGAGCATTATTATGTTTCCTAGGATGTGCTATTACTAGCCCAAGTATAATTGTTGAATTTTGGATGAGAAATTAGAATTTGGTGTTGGGAATAAATTGGGAAAAATGGTTTTTGGAGTTAGAGAGAAGCTAGTGGAAGTAGGGATGGCAAAAATCCCCAGAGGGGCGGAGCTCCATTTGATACCCGCCCCTGATGGGGGGAGAATTCGGGGACAAATGGCGAATGGGGATGGGGATCCCCAATCCCCGCTATCTAAGATTGGGGATGGGGCGGGGATGGTATTGTGATCCCCATCCCCAAACCCGCCCCAATAATATATACATATATTTAACTATATATATTTTAATTTATTTTTTATAATATAAATCATAAATATATACATTTACTACTTTACTTTAATGGTTATACTTTTACTTTAATGGTGTTTTGACTTTTGCACTCAATGAATTATGATTTATGAATTTAATCATGTTTTAAATTTATTTGTTATAAATTTTGATTTTAAAAAAGGCAATATGAGAAAAAAAATATTTTATTTATTAAATTCTTATTGGGGATTTGGGGCGGGTTTGGAGGTTTAGTCCCCAGTGGGGATGGGGATGGGGAATCCCCAATATAATTTTATTGGGGATTGGGGCGGGGATGGGGGTAGAGAATGACCCCGGGGATGGGGATGGTATTGTGATCCCCATCCCCAACCCGCCCCATTGCCATCCCTAAGTGGAAGAGACTTAAGATGATTATTTGATGATAGGAAGACTTGGGTGACTTTATGTCAAAGAGAGGATACGATTTGTTAGGATGCATTCACGTTTCTTTACTTAGTTTATCGGAATTGAGCTTGATTTACTTATAAATTATTATTGGCTAGGTAATCCGGTTGAGCAAGCTTCCGAGGACATTCCTGAGATGGGACTCACTTAGTCACCCTTCATTGTGAGTTGGACCTTGATTTAAAGAAATGCATGCAATTACTTCAATTCTTGATATTTGATTTCTTTAATTATCTATTTAATATTCAAGAAGTTTATTGTGATTTCTAGTAAATTAATTGTTATGGTCATGAAGCAATTTTATAATTTAGGTTTGAAGTAAATTGCTTATTTTTGGGAAAGAAAGAACCTTTTCAAATGGTCTTTTAGATATGAAGTTTTAAGTGTTGTTACGTATACGAAAAGAAAGAACCTTATATTTTGGCAAAGTGAATTGGATTTCAACTCACCTTACGAGTACCCAACCCTAGCAAGAAACAGCGATACTTCATCAGTTTTCCGGTTACGTGCACGTATACCCTCATGCTCTGCTTGTGTACCGGCGGATGCACAAGTGTATGACCAGCTCCCCCGCTCTGCCTGATGCGCACAGGTGTATGACCAATTCTTCCCCCTCCCCCGCTCTGCTCATGTTGAGTTCGCTCAACATGGGTGCATGACCAGTTGTCTGCCACGCTCTGCCTATTTTGATTTAGATCATTGTAGGTGTATGACTAGTTTTTGGGTACAAGTTTGGTAATGCTTTTCAGTTTTGGAAGTTATGCAAGATGCCCTGGACTAAGTTACCCTTGCAAGCAAGTATCGAGTCACTCCTCAGTTATTACCTTCAGTTTTCTTGAGACCTTACTAAAGCAAAGTGTTTATCTTGTAACAAGTTTATCTTATAAATTGGTATTTGAAAGTATTCGTGACTTATAACTTTTGAACTTGTCTTTTTACTATAAGTGATTAATTGCATGCCAAAGGTTTACGAAAGAAAAATGATTTTAAGGAAAAATAAGATTTTTGGAAAGTATTTTTTTTTCTATTCAATAATTTTTGTCTTCTCACTGAGCTTGTCTCACGTTTTCTATGATTTTCTCGGGGCCCTTTGGTTTTCTGTTTTGCCCAGGTTAGCGTTGCAGAGGTCGGATCAATATCCACGTCAACGCATGCATCCACTTGATCTTCTGACATCAGTCGTATAGTTTACTTAGTAGTAGTTCTTATGTTAATTAGAGGAGCTTTGAGATGCCATAAGTAAATTGAGGTCTATTGAAATTGCATGTAAATATTGGACGAGACATTTTGTTTTATCTATTCATTGATGGTTAGTGAAAGTTGATTTTGTGAGAGACAAGGGGTCATATTTGGGAATTATTGGAGATTTAGGATATTAGAAGTGTATTGTGGATTTATAGGTTTTTGGATAGTCCATTTTTAGAGGAGGTTATGTCGAATTTTCGAATAAACCTTTCTCTAACTTGGTCTATATGGATCCACCTTGGAATTCGGGAGCAGGTCTGACACATTACATGGAACAAGAAGATCAAGATGGCGATCTTGATCTAAGGGTGGAAGACTTCAAGGGTCAAGATCCAGAAACTGGTGATTTTGATTAAGTCTTTTGATTTCCAAGAGATGTAGGCAATTGCCATATTATTTTTGTAGTAAATGCCAATGGTTTAGTTTTTCTTCAAAGTAGGCTCACCCAAAGTAAGTGTGATGTCTAGGAAGGTTTTGATATAAGTGGTACTTAAGCGAGCCTTGCTCCACCGACATCTCTCTACTCACCTGGTCACATTTGCTTTAGAGCTACCGAAAGAAGTTAGACGTTTACCATTGTTTTGCATTAGCTAGTTTTTTGGATTAGATTCTCTCTAGTGAAAGAGACAATGATGTAATTCCGTTTGCTTATTAATAAAAGTTGAGTTCTTTTCTTTATGACTCCTTTTTAATTACGAGCTTTTTCTTTTAGGAATGGATTCTGGAGAACTGCAATGTCTTGCGAATAGTGCGACTACGCACACCATTCTCCGCCATAGGCAATTATTCTTGGAGATGTTGCCTATATATTCCTCTGTGACTACGATGGCTGGGCCATTAGGAATAGTTCAAGGACATGGAATGACCCAATTCCTTTTGCCAAATGGCACCTTGATTAATATCGCAGAAGCTCTCTACGCTCCTAAGGCAAATCGAACCTTATTGAGCTTTAAAGATATCCAAGCTAACGGATTCCATGCGGAAACGTATACTGAGAACGGTAAAGAGATCCTTTGCATTACCTTTAATGATTGCAGACGAAAGTGCATCTTAGAGAAGCTTATGTGTCAATCTAGTGGACTTTATGTCACTACCATTCGACCTATTGAATCCAATAACGTCATAAGAGAAGATCTCTTGGATTCCGACACATTTTGGCTTTGGCATGACCGACTAGGACATCCTGGTCGTGACATGATGATCCGTATACTAAAAACTTCATACGGACATCCATTCTTTCGAGCGAGAAGAAGCAAGAATCAAAGATTGATTCCAGGACTTAGTGTGACCACCGCCTCTGGCGCCGCCGCCGTCCACTGCAGGCCTAGGGCCGCTCATGACAACTTCAAAAAGGGCGTCACCTATGGCAATGGCGCCATGGGTGCCACTTCCCATAGTTCCAACGCCATGATGGGTGATGCAGTCACAAATTTTGCTTCTAATAGCGATTCCGACGCTAAGGCCCAACCAAAATTAGTTGCTTCTAAGACCCCTCGCTCATTTTGCAAAGTCTGTTCCTTAGGGAAATTAGGACTGAGACCCTCCTATGCAAAGGATCCCAAAATACTCATTCCGTTCTTACAAAGAATCCAAGGGGATATATGTGGACCAATTCAACCATCATGTGGACCTTTTAAATACTTTATGGTATTGGTTGATGCGTCGACACGCTGATCACATGTTGCGCTATTGTCCACTCGAAATGCTGCTTATGCTAAACTCCTAGCCCAAATTATCCGTCTACAGGCTCACTACCCAGACCACCCGATTAAGTCAATTCGACTTTATAATGCTTGGGAGTTTACATCAAAAACGTTTGATGACTATTGCATGTCACTGAGGATTGATGTAGAGCATCCAGTTCCCCATGTCTATACCCAAAATGGTCTCGCGGAAGCCACTACCAAACGACTACAAATGATATCACAGACATTGGTTATGCTCACTAATCTCCCTGTTTCTGCTTGGGGATATGCAATATTGCACGCAGCCACGCTAATTCATCTCCGACCCACTGCGACCCAACCTTATTCTGCGTTACAGCTAGTGACTGGGTATGAGCCTGATATCTCGCACTTACTCATTTTTGGGTGTCCATTTATGTGCCTATTACGCCGCCATAGCGTACTAAGATAGGTCCACATAGACAAATGAGCATCTATGTTGGATAGGAATCTCCAACTATCGTCCGCTACCTTGAACCCTTGATAGGCGATCTCTTTACTGCTAGATTTGTGGATTGTCACTTTGATGAGACAGTCTTCCCGCCGTTAGGGGGAGATAAGAACACAAATGTTCAACAGGAACGACATGAATTGTCGTGGTCTGTCCCTACTATGTCTCATCTTAATCCCCATACCGCATAGTCCGAACTTGAAGTGCGACGAATTATCGAGCTCCAGATTATAGCATACACTCTGCCTGATGCATTTTCTAATGTTGCTAAAGTGACGAGATCACATATACTTACTGCAAACGTGCCTGCAAGGATTGACGTCCCAAATACTGGACGTAACACCACTCCCGTGACACAAGGAGATGGCGCCACTGCCCAAAATGGCAGTGATGTGGCATCTATAGCTGTAGGTCCCTCGAGGAAGCGCAGTAGACTGATTGGTTGGAAGGATACTCGCCCTAGAAAGAGAGCGAATGAGGCACAAACAAATCCTTTGATCATTGATACTCAAAATCGGTCCCATGAGAATGTTCTGGATTATGGTTATGTCCAAGAGACATCGTTGGGGGACGCCTCAATGTCAGAACCTATCCCTGAGAATGTAGAGATCTTTGTAAATTAAATTAGTGTACATGGGATGTAGGAAAGAAACTCCATTATCATTGATGATGTATTCGCGTATTCAATAGTGACAGGACCCGCCCCGGATTTCACATTGAAATCCAAAGTGGCCCTGCGGGGCCCACCTTAGAAGAAATTCTACCAAAAAATTTGGCGGAACTCCCTCTAAAAGTGGACTACCCAAAACCTGTAGAAAACCATTTACACTTCTAAAATAATCCAACCTTAATCTTCTGGAGCCACCATGCTCCCTAAAACACAACATCTCCCATTGTTTGATCCCAAAAGTAATATTGGCAAGATCCTTTAGTGGATTTAGCACAGCGGGCCAATACCTGCGGCCCAAAAAATAAACCTACTTGGGTTTGGATTATAGCTTCACCCATTCCGTGATCCATAAGGAAAACGAAGCCTTATTGGAGTCAAGTAGCAGAGATTGAATAGGAAACTTCAATCAATAATCCTTCTATAGCAAGGAACAGTCGAAACCCTAGGTATAAATACCAGGTTTAAAGGACAAAGACATGGAGCTCTCAAAAAATCAATCAATCCCAGCGATTACAAAGCCTCCCCGGAGTAAACCTTCAACCTCGTTGAAACCCTGTGACCGCGCGCCAGTCCTAGTCTCTCCAAGAGCCGATTGTCAGCATCACCAGATCAACCCGGCGACCGTACTTCCAGTCCTAGTCTCTCCAAGAGCTGACTGCCAGTACCATTGCAACCGAGACTCTCTCAACCAGCGAAGCAAGGGTAACGCCCTCGCAACCCAGCGAAGCTAAAGTCACGCTTTAGCAAAACCCGTGCTTTCTCCAAACTTCCTAGTGATTGCTCTGCTCAGCCTACAACGCTGAGTATCGATTCGGTGACGCGAAGAGATCACATCCAAAGTCCTTATCCGTAAGGCAAGAAGTCCTTTCTCGGAAGGCTAGAGAAGAACCTTGTGGCGAGGTTGGTGCTCTCCTCGTCCATAGCGTTTGAAGAAGAAGTCAGGTCAAGGGAGTCCCCTGACGACTGCACCCCACAGTGCTGGCACGCCCGAGCACACGCTCAAAAGAGATAGTTTGCACGCCAACTGGTTTTGGAGCTAAACACCCATAACACAAAACAATTCTGAACTTAAGAATATTAATCTCATAGGTTATTAGAGCAATCTAATGTACAGGCGTTTAAGAGAATAGAATACAAGATAAATGACCGATACTCTTATAATGCGGAAGCTATGACAGCTATGCCTCAACCCCATGCAATCTCGACCTCAAGCTAAACTGACCTACAAACTGGGCATTTGAAACTGAAGGGCCCAGGGAAAACATTTAAAAACCGTTAGAGTGAGTGGACAAAATAATTAATTTCGAATGAATAAGTAAAACGTAATGCTTCCCAAGTTATTCTCTAAAATCTCGCATGCAGTAACAATCTTGAAAATACTTGAAAGTACTGTTAATCATCATCTTTACTGCAATCTTAACACGTAAACAAAAATAGAACATCTTGCAATCTCTTAAAATATCATCCTCAATCCTTATAAACACATCTTTTTCAAGAGACTCATTTGATGACTAGAAAGGACTGCTGTCTAGTCATCTCATGCCATCTGGGAGGGACTGCCACCCAGATGATTCATCGGAAGGGACTGCCAACCGGAATAGGAGGCGATGGGTAGAAGGGACTGCAAACTAGCCACAGGTAGTTAAAAGGGACTGCCAACTAACTATCTCATGTCATTTGGAAGGGACTGCCAACCAGGTGACTCACCAGAAGGGACCGCCAATCGGGATGTAGTCTGGAAGGGACTGCCAACCAGACTATTACCTAGAAGGGACTGCCAACTAGGTAATGTTCGCATGCGCCGAAGATAGCCTCCTCAATAAACTAGAAACAACCTCTTTCAATTACTTGCTTTCGGAAAGAAACTCGATATTACTTCAATAAATCATCAATAATTCACCGAAAGCATAACATAAGAATATCTCTATAAATCATCGAAAGCATAAATCAAATACTCTGTAAATCAGTAAATGCTCCGGAAAGAAATCTCAATATAACTTCAAAACTAATAAGTGCGGAGCTTAAAACTTAAGAAATCTCGATAATTCCGTTGTGCTCTAATATTTGATAAGTCATTCGTACTCGAAAATTCTTAATTCTCACAATATTTCCTCAATCAATCACTTTCCGAACACCACTTCTCAATACTTTTCATAACTCAAAAATCAATAAATGCTTCCGAAAAAGAAAACTCAATATAAATTCCGTAAATCCTCAATAATCACCGGAAGCATATTTCAATAAATCTCGTTAAATCAAATACTCAAATATTATCAGCATGCCACTAAATATAATTTAGGAGGTTCCGATAAATCAACAATTAAAGGAAATCATTATATCATAAAATCATATATTAAATCTCAACAGGAACGTAATAAAATAGATCGAATACTGCATGCATAATTATTTAAAATCAAATGTCCACTCACAGTTTGCGGTTACAACGACCATCCAACTATCCCGTCCTCAAACTCGTATATCCGTCGTCCAGGAACAGCCGGACGCGCCCTCACGCGCCACCACAAGCGGTTGCACCTGGGCCCCACGCGCCGCCGGTCAACCACCATATCTGGCTATCAAATTTTACCAGCATCATCAACTCAACATTTCTAACAACTTTCTCAACTGTGACAAAGTTAGAAAATGCCTCTAAGTGGCCGAACAATTAAGCAACCCGAAGTAGAGTAAAATTTTCTAATTATGCTTTCTTCCTCCACGCTGCAAATCGCTTCAAGATATTTGGAGAGCTTCAAGTACGCCTCAATGCGCTTCTAAAAAGCCTGGCTTTGTCACCGGAGGTGGCCGGAATTAAGGTCAACAGTCACTTGCTACAGTAAACTTCTCGCCCTTGGTTTGCCGTTTTCCGGCCAAGACTAGACGAGCTACCACCGCAGGCGTGTCCAAGAGGAGGAGAGGAAGCCAACGGTGGTCACGGTTCGCTCCCAGGTGGCCGGAGGTGCAGAGGAGAGAGAGAGGAACTTGGGGAGAGAGAAACGGAGAGGAGAGAGAGAGAGTGGTAGAATTGATCTACCACAGTAAATTTTTAAATATATATACTAATTTATCATGAACAGTAATTTTACCTTTTCGCTTATAACTTTCGCATACGAACTCCGATTTTTACGTGCCACATATGCACGCGATCGGTTTAACGTTCTCTACAACTTTCATGAAGAACATTTTCTCAAATTTTGACCCGAACAAAAAGTCAACTTTTAGGGCTCCCTAAAATATCGAAACGGACCCAAAAAGTAAATGTAAATGTCGTTTACCCAACGAACGACTCGTAAACCGGTAAATTTAGGTTCAAGACATTACAATCTCCCCTCCTTATAAAAATTTCGTGCTCGAAATTCCATACTGTTGAAGTAGAGATGAGTGCACACGCCAATCCATAGTAAACAGTCACGAAGATGAATAGCACATCTATCATACAGCAGTGGCGATGATAAGACACGAAAAAGATGTGCAAGTCTACTCAAATAATGTAGAAATTAGCTTCAAAACTGATCCAAGACTTAACTAATTAGGATAGGGAGATCAACCCTTATAAGAAACAATTCTCTAGCTGAAATCTAGCCAATTATTGTGATTTGAATAATTCCCACAGCATTCTTACTAAATTCAGTGTATTAGGAGGTAGATTTACTTCCACTCATTACTGACAATCCTTAACAACTGAGGGAGAACATCGTCAAAGCATTATGTTTGAAGCAACCTGTAAATGGTTCAAGTATGTGAGTAGAAACACCTACTAAAATTCCCAGAATAAAGACTCAAGGCTAAATTAAGGTCGGTTACTTGTACGAACTACACCTTGAAACTGCATAACGAAAATCAAATCTTCTTTGGGTTAAGTTTTCCCCTTGCAATCTTAAGTCAACGACTGGAGCAGCTAATAATTTCGACAATCTCAATAACACAAGCAACTAAAAACATATACTTAAAACCTCAAATTTATCAATGTTCCAAGTTGGATACCCTTGTCTTACCTAACTATGTAGTAGTACATACTCACAAATACACAACTCCGGCGTCAAGAAATTTAGGTCAAATACTAGTCCAGATAACTCATAGTATCAATATCACAAACTATATATTCAGTTGGAATAGTAGCATTTATAACCTTTTCATATAACTCGTACAGTGAAGATCCACTTTGTTCACCAACAACATGATGATAACCACCAGCTAGTCGCGGTGAACCAACAAGTCCAAAACAATTAGTTTCCTTAGCAACCACCAAAACCACACTTCCTTTTTGTCTATTTGTGCTTAGATTTCTGGTCAAATGTCACCCACGTAAAGATCCTACAATTACCAAATGTATCATAGGATAGCCTCGATCAAACCGATAAGTTCTTAATCATGTAGCTTCTCTGACTGCCACAAGGCCACACCCTTCGGGTACCACACACCCGTTCATGTTCAAAATTTCTATACCAGACTGCTAGCAGAGTAGTTCATTCTTTCTTCCCCGCGTTTCCAAACCATAATATTCTAATAATCAACGTCAAACTTGCAAGTACTTGAGTATAGCCAACTCTCATTGTATGGCTCAAAGCCGATATCTCCAAGCTACACTGTCATCGCTAAACTGAGGATATAGTAGCTGAAGATCCGCCCTCTAACAACACTTATTCAATAATATTCCAGCTACAACAACAATTTCAAAAACTAATCTGCGCTAACTAAGATTGCACCAAAATTTCCCAATCCTCATCTCGCTAAGCATAAATCCAACAACACAATTCAACCATAGTCGCTCAACAATTTAGTACTTAAAGTGTCAATTGAAACCTTTGAGGCCATCTCCAACCCAAAGGGCTAAAAATGGCCCTGGGGCTAAATTTTAGCCCTAAATTCTGTACTATTCATTGATCTGACATCAACCGTCTCTAACCCGTCAAGGCTAAATTATAGCCCAAAAATATATTTTAACATTTTGAATTGGTTATATATATATATATGTGTGTGTGTGTGCTTATTTTTTAAAGTCAATTGACTTATAGTAATTGAAATAAATTATATGATAAAAAATATTTTTTCGGTTGTATTTTTTTTTTAAAGATAATTAAAAATATCTTTAGCTAATTCTTTTTAAAGATAATTAAAAATATCTTTAGCTAATTTTTTAAAGATAATTAAAAATTTATTAATAAAAGATAAAAGTTACAAGCAAAGTTTATTCATAATAAATAAAAGTTACAAGGAATTTTTAATAGATTATAACAATTTATTTGGGCAACATTAATTACTCATCCGAGTCATTGAATGGCATTTCCGGGCGGTACTCATTCGACGTCAAACCAGATGACGGAAACAACTCCCTTTTCTTTCCGTCATAATACTCTTTACTCAAAGGAGTAAAATTGATGGTTTGCATTGCTAAAATAGCTTCTTCCCTATCACGCTCTCTTCTCTCTTCCTTGAGTCGATCTCTTCTTGCTCTTTCCTCCTTTGATTTCTGGAGATCTTCTCTTAGTTGATTTAGGTGTGCCACCATTTCTTCTCCAACGTTACTTTCGGCTTCTTTTCTCTTGGCAAGTCTTCTTCTTGCTGCATTTCGCCCAATTGGCCTAGGATTTTCAGTTGGAGAAGTTGTTGGTGGAGAATGGGTGGAACTTGTGATGATAGGTTCAACATCATCATCTAATTGGAATGAAGAATTTTGTTGTGATGTTGGTGTGTTGTAAATAACTTGTGGTGTATCTTGAAAAGTCGCCCAATTACATTCTTTGGCCAATTTGTAACAATTGAGAAAATTAAAATTTTTTCCTCTATTGTCGTCCCGAAAATACTCTTCCGCTTGGCGTTTCTATAAAATGTATGTTGTAAATGGTGTGTTGTAATTAAATATAATCTACATAACAATATGATACAAAATTTAAAAAATCACATTGTATTTTAAAATAAATTTTTCTTTGAAAAAATACTCACTTGATCTTCAAGATTGCCTCCACTTTGGTTCGTCCTCTCGGCACGTTTGATGCAAGAGTGCCATTTGTTCATTTGAGGAAAAATGTGTTTTTGCCACCGAGATTTGCAACTCTCCCACGTCCTTTGTACCAAAATAGTATTTTGGATCTCCATGAATTTTTGTTGGACTTGGATCCAAAGACCATCTTCCGATTGACTTGTACCATTGACGGAATTTTGGGATACTTTCACGAAAGCAACGGTGAGTGCTTCATCTTCCAACGGTGACCAATTTACACTTCTTTTCGACGAACTAGCCATTTTCGATAAATGTAAAATAAATGAGAGATTAAGAATAGGGAGAAAATAAAAGATTTAGAATAGAGAGATATATATGAGAAAGTAGAAGGAAGATGTGAAAAAGAATGTTGAAGTCATATGTATTTATAGTGTAAAAGTTTTTAAAAAAAAAAAAAAAAAAAAAAATTTGTTTCCAACCAACGGCTACATAGCCAACGGTCAAAAAAAAAAATTTGTTAAAGAAAAAACATATTGTGTGCCTTCGTCAAAGTGATTGACGGAGAGGGAATCAAGCAATTACCGATTAACATCAATCAGCATGGATTACGAACCAATCAGTAGTTAATGTCATCATTGTAATTGTTTTTTCCATTGTAATTCTCTCCCTATATAAAGGGGTTATGAAATGAAATAAGTAGACCATTCCAATCTCCATTTACTTTTACACGTTATCAGCACGCTCAGAGCAAATAGCCAATAGAAAAAAAATCCTAATTTTCTAGTTTTCTTTCTATCGAAAAGAAACCAAAACCCTAGAAGAAAAATTCTTCCTTTTTCCTGCCGCCACCAACTAAAAAAAAAAAAAAAAATTCAGCCCGTCCAAGACCGGCCCCATCCTCGCTGCAACCTCCCACCTGCTGCTGCGCCAACACACAACAGCCCATCCCAGCGGGCCACCAGCCTCGATCTGCCCTCTGCCCTCCAGCGGGCCACCAACCTCCCACGGCTCCTCCGCTGCGTAGATCACTCGCCTCCCCGCACCAAAGCGCACGCACGCCCATCGCTGTCTCCAGCCTAGCCCAGCCGGCCCTCTAGCGTGCCCGACCAACCTAACAGCAGCCCCGCGCCCTGTTGCAACCCAGCCCCGCAGCCCAGATTCCGGCGTCGCTCCACCTCCTGAGCGTTGCTCCCAGCCAACTGTCGCATCTAAGCCCCGTCGCTCAAGCACCCAGCCCAGTCATCGCTTTGCCTGCACACCACAAGCGAGAAAGCAGCCAAAGGAAGAAGCAGACGCAGAAGAGAGAGAAAAGAAAAACGAAGAAGAAGACGAAAAAAAAAAAAAGAAAGAAGAAGACGCGGAAAAAAAAAAAAAAACCAGACCCAAAGAACAGGACCCGGGCCAGCAATTTCCAATCAAAAAAAAAAAAGGCCTCTGCGGCCCAGAGCAAAAAAAAAGAGAAAAAAGAGAGGCCCTGCGGCCCAAGAAGAAAAAAAAAAGAGCAGGCCTCTGCAGCCCAGAAAAAAAAAAGCAAAGAAAAAAAAAGAAACAGGCCCTGCGACCCAGAAAAAGAAAAAGAAAAAAAAAGCAGGCTAATAAAAAAGAAAAAAAAAACAAAACCCACTGCTGAAAAGGGAGAGGAAGCGGCCTAGTTTCATAAGCCCAAAAACATCGCTACGCACGCCTGCATCAACACGCGCGTGCGCTAGGATTGTTTTATTTTCTCGAAATCAAGTATGTTTTCTTTATTTTATTTTATGATTTTAACAAAGCATGTTTTATACTTTATTGTTTATGCTTTTATTTTATTTTGTTATTAAGCATGTTTAATTAGATAATTTTTGTTTTAAGCATGCCTTATTATTTATGTTTTATATCATTATATTTAAGCATGATTTATAATTATGTTTAAGCATGCTTTATATTTTATTGCTTATGTTTTTATTATTCAATTGTGAGCATGTTTTGTGAATTTTATTTACTCTTATATAATTATTCCTAAGCATGCCTTTATATTATGCTATTGTTTACATTTTATTTTACGCATGATATATTATTGCTATTATTATGTGTAGTATATAATTTGTTGTATATTTGTGAAATTTGAGCATGCCATGTAGTTTATTTTTATATGATATATTTAAATGTACTACGATTATTTTTAATGCAACATATAAAATTCCATTTTGCCATGATAATGAAAATTCATGCGCATTATACACACACTTACTGTGATAAAGTATTTTCACATAGCATCGAAAAAAAAAATGTGACCATTACGAATCTTGGTCTTGAAATCTAATTCATATGTTTGGAAAATAATTTACATGGATGACTGCGTAATTTATATCTTCTCTCTTGTTTTATGTAGATTGCTGATCCAACTCGACCTGAGTTTGACATCTTGGACTCAGAAGGACTTGAGTACCATCGTTGGGTTTCCGATATGGAAACTGCCGTTGTGGTAAAAGACTACACTGCCACCATTACTGATCCCAAAGATGATGAACTATCTAATAAGGTGAAAGCAGATGCCTTAATTTTCCTGAGGCGACATATTGATCCTAGCCTACGCTGGGAGTACCTTCAGTTGAAGACACCCAAAGCACTGTGGGATGCCCTTAAAGGACGTTTTGGGAACATTCACGATACTTTGCTCCCAGGACTGGCTGTTCAGTGGAATGGAATCCGCTTGCTTTACTATAAAAATGTCAATGACTTCAACAAGGACATGTTGCGCTTAAATGCACGTCTCAATTTCTGTGGAAGGGAAATCACAGAAGATGATATGATCTACAAGACTCTTACCACCTTTCCTAATTCAGCTTTTATACTAGCGAACCAGTATCAGTTGGATTATGACAACAAAAGAATCACAACCTTCAATTAGTTGATAAGCCTATTGCAAGTGGCTGAGAGACAAAATAAGATTCTCTTGAATAACAATGCCAGGCCCACTGGGACAAAGAAAATTCCCGAGACTAATTATGGAAAAATGAAAGGTGGAAATAACTCCAATGCAATGGGGTTTAGACGTGCTGATCCCTACCCACGTGGAAAGGGACATGGGGATCATGGAAACAAGATGCCAAAGGAAAGAGTTGACAATGAACCATGCTATAGGTGTGGATTCATTGGGCATTGGTACAAGAACTGCCAAGCAAACAACAGAGTAGCAGCCAATTACAAGAGGTATAGAGAGTCTAAAGAATAAGTGGCTCACTATATGGAAGAATGAGGTCATGACCTAGACGTCAACCTTACAGTTGCAGACTCCAATGGCAAAGAGGAACTTGCTAAGTCAATGGATGCTCTCAATCTTGACTGATCTACTTTATTCATTTTATTTTCCAAAGACAGTTGTGAAGGCATAATGCCTCATTTTTAATTAGACTATTGTTTGGTCTTAAAGTTTATTTTCAATCATGGATTGATGAATAAGATTTCTGAACAAGACCTTGATTTGATTATCGTTGGCTTATTAATAAATTTTGAATTTTATTCTGAAGCACTGAATTTATTCAAATTTATTTACTAAACATATTTACATGGTTCGACATAGCACTATAAAGATGTAAACCAATACATCTAGAGAAAAATTATTAGAATGAAAAGAATACCATTCTACGCAAATAAGAAATACTCTAAAGAATATGAGTTATATTTTCTAAATACCTCCCATTTATTTGTAGGAATGAATGGAGGAGAACTTGAGTGCTTAATTGATAGTGGGACTACCCACACAATATTAAGAAATAGGCAATTATTCATTGAACTAATAGCCTATAATTCCTCTGTGACTACGATGATTGGATTATCACAACTAATAAAAGGGCGAGGAACTGCCAAATTTTTGCTGCATAATGGCGCAACATTTCAAGTCACAACCACTCTATATGCACCAAGAGCTAATCGAACCTTGTTAAGTTTCAAAGATATTTGTGCCAACGGTTATCATGTAACAACACACCGTGAGAATAGAACTGAATACCTTGATATTAACTCTAATGAATGTGGAAGGAAACACATTTTAGAGAAACTTATGAGTCAATCTGGTGAACTGTACCTCATTACGATTTGGATCATTGAATCCTATATTGTCACCAACAATGAAATGTGGGACCCTGACTCATACAGACTTTTGCATGACCTCCTATGGCACCGAGGTCATGACATGATGATCCGTTTTTTAAAAGAACTCACACGGACATCCCTTCTTTCGAGTGAAAAATGGGAGAAAAATCCGCCACACTGCAAGGTGTCGGTTCTAGTATTGCTCAAATGCAGTCATTGCCTTCTGAAATACCAGAAGCACTACCTCCCTCCCATTATGCCTCATTGACTATTTCAAAGGCACATCACTCGTTTTGCAAAGCCTGCTCTTTAGCAAAAACAGGATCAAGACTTTCGTATGCTAAAGCTACAAAACAAAACATTCCATTCTTACAAAGGATACAAAGAGATGTCTGTGGACCTACCCATCCAGAATGCGGACCATTCAAGTATTTTATGGTTCTGGTGGATGCTTCGACAATCTAGTCACATGTCGTTTTATTGTCCACAAGAAATGCTGCAATACTCCTGGCACAGATTATACGTTTGAGGGCTCACCACCCTGATCACCCTATCAAGTCTATAAGGCTTGATAATGCTGGAGAGTTTACATCAAAAGCATTTGATGATTATTGCATATCTATTTGGATCGATGTAGAGCATCCTGTACCCCATGTGCATACACAAAATGGTCTCGCAGAAGCCACCATCAAAAGGCTACAGATGGTGGCTAGGGCATTGGTTATGCGCACCAACCTGACTATATCTGCATGGGGTTATGCAATATTGCACTCAGTTTTACTTATTCGTTTAAAGACCCACAACTAGCCAACCATTTTCTGCGTACCAGTTGGTAACTGGATATGAGCCTGACACTTCACACTTACGCATATTTGGTTGAGCAGTATATGTGCCTATTGCGCCCCCACAGCGCACCAAAATGGGTCCTCAGAGACGATTAAGTATTTATATTGGATACGAATCCCCAACAATTATCCGCTATTTGGAACCCTTGACAGGCAATCTCTCTACCGCGAGATTTGCGGATTGTCACTTTGATGAGACAGTCTTCCCGTCGTTAGGGGGAGATAGGAAAAAGGATTTTCCAAGGGAACGACAGGAATTGTCGTGGTTTGTCCCCACTCTGTCTCATCTTGATCCCCGCACTTCATAAAGTGAAAGTGAAGTGAAAAGAATAATCGATCTTCAGAACGTAGCAGATTCGATGCCTGATGCGTTTACTGATATCATAAAAGTGACGAGATTACATATACCAGCTGCAAATGTGCCTGCAAGGTTAGAAGTCCCCAACAAGGGGCACGGTGCCGCAGATAGAGGCACTGCAACCGCACTTAGTGGAGGTGTGGTTGAGGCTGTGGCTCCCCAAGGAAGAGGGGGAGGTCACTTGGTTCGATTGACACTCACCCAAGGAAGAAGAGGGTGAGTAAGGTACAAACCAATCATCAATGTATAGAATCCCTCTCATGAGATTGTCTCTGATTATAGTTATGTCCATGAATCAATACTGGAGGATGCTCCGATGTTTGAAATGATTCCAGAGAACAAATAAATCTCAAAGGATTACGAGAGTACGTATGAGTTGATAGAAAGATCTTCCATACACATTGATGATATATACTGTTGCTCAAGGAATCATAGAGCACGATGATATCGAACCACGCTCTGTTGAAAAATGTCAACAAAGAGTAGATTGGCCTAAATGGAAAGAATCAATCCAGGTAGAATTAGATTATCTGACAAAGAGACAGGTATTTGGTCAGGTAGTGCTAACCCTACCAAGTGTAAAGCTTGTAGGACATAAATGAGTCTTTGTCAGAAAGCGTAATGAGAAGAATGAAGTCCTGAGGTACAAGGCTCGCCTTGTGGCGCAAAGTTTCTCACAACGCCCTGGAATTGACTACGAGGAGACATACTCTCCCGTAATGGACGTTATAACGTTCCGCTACTTAGTTAGCTTAGTAATTTCCGAAGGACTGGAAATGCAGCTCATGGATGTGGTTACTACATGTCTCTATGGGGATCTAGATTCAGAGATATATATGAAAAGTGCCTAATGGCATTACATTACCCAAGTCAAGTGACTCTAAACCACAGAGTGCGTTTGCAATTAAGTTGAAACGCTCACTTTACGGATTGAAACAATCCAGACGGATGTGGTATACCCGTCTAAGTGACTACTTGATTGGGAAGGGATATAAGAACGATGAATTATGCCCCTGCGTATTCATAAAGAAAACAAGTTCCGAATTTGCAAATTGTAGTAGTATATGTCATAACTGGTACTCTTGATGAAATAAGAGAAACCGCAAGCTACTTGAAATCCGAATTTGAGATGAAGGATCTTGGGAAAACTCGATTCTATCTAGGTCTCGAACTAGAACACCGAGTTTGTGGAATATTAATCCACCAGTCTGCATATGTCCAAAAGTCAGGCGATATAACATGGACAAAGCACATCCTGCTAACATTCCCATGATCGGTCGAAGTTTGGATGCAAGGAAAGATCCATTTCGTCCAAAGGAAGATGACGAACAAGTGTTGGGAGCTGAAATTCCCTATCTAAGTGCAATAAGCGCATTATTGTACTTAGTCCAATTTACTCGACCAGACATTGCATTCTCAATGAACTTGTTAGCTAGATTTAGCTCAGCGCCAACGCAGCGTCACTGGAATGGTATCAAGAACATTTTCGATACCTAAAAGGAACCATTGACTTGGGACTGTTCTTTCCCTACAGAGAGACAAGAGGGACCGCAGATGGAACTGCAATCCCTAAAGGAAATGTTGATGGCGAAAACGCCACTCACTACACTAAAACGCCAAATGACGTTTTGGTCGGTTTTGCTGATGCTGGATACGTATCTGACCCACATATCGTTCCCAAACTGGTTATGTATTTACCAATGGGAACACAGCGATATCTTGGAGATCAACCAAGCAAACCTTTGTGGCTACCTCCTCGAACCACTCAGAGATCATTGTTCTACATGAGGCGGTTCTTGAGTGTGTATGGTTAAGAACTATCATTGCACATATTCGAGGGACTAGTGGTTTGAGTTCTACCACTGAAGAGCCTACTTGCATTTACGAACACAATGTAGCTTGCATCGAACAGATGAAGCTATGTTATATTAAGGGTGATAACACAAAACACATATCGCCAAAGTTGTCCTACAATCAGCAACAACAGACTCTCCTCAAGATTCAAATGAATCAAGTAAGGTCTGAGGAGAATGTGGCAGATTTGTTCACCAAATCATTGCCTAAGGACACATTTGAGAAACATGTGAAAAGCATAGGAATGCGAAGACTTTCCAAGCTCCCTAGATTAATGTAAGTATCAGGGGGAGGTGTAGACGTCAGGGGGAGTCTAACACACACATGTCAGACTCAAATGTAAAAAGTGCGTTGTGCTCTTTTCCTTCGACCAAGGTGTATTTTTGTCCCACAGGGTTTTTATTGTTACTTGGCAAGGTTTTTAGTGAGGCAACAACTCATGCACCATTTCGTCTTTGACTTGGCACAAGGGGGAGTGTTAAAGAAAAAACATATTGTGTGCCTTCGTCAAAGTGATTGACGGAGAGGGAATCAAGCAATTACCGATTAACATCAATCAGCATGGATTACGAACCAATCAGTAGTTAATGTCATCATTGTAATTGTTTTTTCCATTGTAATTCTCTCCCTATATAAAGGGGTTATGAAATGAAATAAGTAGACCATTCCAATCTCCATTTACTTTTACAAAATTATTTTTTTCAAACCAACGGCTGGCTATATAGCCAACGGTCAAAAATAAATAAATAAATAAATAAAAAAATTTAAAGCCAACGGCTAAAAAAAAAAAAAAAAACTAGCCGTCGCTGACGTCAACAACTAGCTGCATATGTCACACAGCACTACACGGGTGGGCCTCCCATTTCTGATCCATTTGGCCCTAAGGGCTAAAGTGCTATCCTAAGGGCTATATTTGCCCCTTTGTTTGGCCTTTTGGCCATAAATTTTACCCCTTTGGCCCTCATTTGTTTGGGTTGGAGACCAAGAAGGCTAAAAAAAAGCCCTTTGCCCCTTTAGCCAAACGGGTTGGAGAAGGCCTGATAAAACCCAAGTCCAAACGAGAATTAATTTTCAAACTCAACTCCAACATCCTGCTAAGTCATCGTACCTATAAACCCTTGATGGTGACCGAATATCAATCGTACCAACAACTTTCTATACTTCTCCAAATAAAGGCCACCATGCGGTAGAAAGATCGATTAAAGTAAGTATTAAATCTTAAATAGTTTAACCCATTACCACCAGTAACGGAACCAAGGTAGTAAAACTCACTTAATTCCTCAAAAGCAAACTGTTAATATACGTATTCAACTCAAGCAACAACTGATTTTCCCTAAATGACAAGACACCGTTCACAGAGTCTTTCCTCGAACAACAACCTTGATGAAAAATAGACACCCGTCCAACATCTCGTATCACACAAAGAGGTACCTGGATCTGAAATTTAATCCAACCACATGGCGATCCAATTCCTCCATTTAACTACCGTTGAAATACGCCACTACATAGACATACCGCATTACGTTTTACCCACATATAACAAGAATTCTGGTCAAACCTTAATCTGAAATACTTTTGGGGCCAACTGGGAAACTTATTTCCTTAAAATTATTCCCCTAACCACTCTTACAAAATCACAATTCAACTGTCTAACAAAACTTCATGAAGAATCAATCACAATTCATCTTTAAGGCTCCACAATTTATAACTCAAATTGCACTCCGTATCACAAGAAATTCCACTTGCACTATTATGAATACCCAACAATATCATTACCTCTATTCTCCAATTTTAGATACAACCATTTCAGCCAAAAATGGATAACCAATTAAGTACACGCATTAGTACAATCTCAAATATAAAAGTTGTTTCTAATCCTCTCAATTAAATACTGCCAAAGATCGTAACTCGATTGTAAGCTCTAAGCATCAAACTACATACTCAAGTTTCAAATATAAAACTATTTCAAAAACTTAAATTTATGTCCATCTCCTTACTCAATACAATCCAAAACTTCAAAAGGATCAGTTATAAGTCAATGTATCTAGAATCAATTTCTTCCAGTCCGAACAAAACTAGATCCCAATATCATGGTCAAGTCAAAGGTCCAAGATAACCAGTCATGATTTTCCAAGTAATCTCCAACAACTGTCAATGATATCCCAAATGTCACTTACATGACATATCACATCATGTAACGCAACTCCTGGAACTTGGTTCAACGTCAGAACCACTAATATTACTAATTTCATTTCCATCAACAATTCTGATTCCAAAGCAATTTATAGCAGACTGAGACAACCCAAAGCTATGCCCACTCAACTCTAACAATCAAACACGAAATCGAACTCTAGTCTTGCACCTTAAACCTTACCCCAACAAACTTGTTGGCATCGAGGGAAAGATAACAACCACATTCCCTCGGATCACATTTCGTAGCATAACTCAACCCTGTAAGGTAATCTAACATCACCATCACCAGGAAAAGGTGCAAGACACGTAAACAATCTGATATGTAGAGAAATCTCTATGAGGTCGGCATATAAGAGGCATAGCACCTGAAGGAAAATCAACTAACCATGTACCTTACACACTTGATGAATACTTCAGCACCGAAGAGCAAACGATGGAGAACCGCTGCAGTCGGGCCATCACTCGGGAGGTACTGAGTAACATCAAGCATATAAGGTAACTAGATCGAAACAAGTCTACAGAATCTTACAACCTAATGCTCTGATACCAACTGACAGGAACCGCCCCGGATTTCACCATGAAATCCAAAGTGGCCCTGCGGGGCCCACCTTAGAAGAAATTCTATCAAAAAATTTGGCAAAACTCCCTCTAAAAGTGGACTACCCAAAACCTGTAGAAAACCATTTCCACTTCTAGAATAATCCAGCCTTAATCTTCTGGAGCCACCATGCTCCCTAAAACACAATATCTCCCATAACACAACAATTCTGAACTTAAGAATATTAATCTCATAGGTTATCAGAGCAATCTAATGTGCAGGCGTACAAGAGAATAGAATACAAGATAATGGACCGATACTATTATAATGCGGAAGCTATGATAGCTATGCCTCAACCCCATGTAATCTCGACCTCAAGCTAAAATGGCCTACAAACGGGACATTTGAAATTGAAGGGCCCAGGGAAAACATTTAAAAACCGTTAGAGTGAGTGGACAAAAATAATTAATTTCGAATGAATACGTAAAACGTAATGCTTCCCAACTTATTCTCTAAAATCTCGCATGCAGTAACAATCTTGAAAATACTTGAAAGTACTGTTAATCATCATCTTTACTGCAATCTTAACACGTAAACAAAAATAGAACATCTTGCAATCTCTTAAAATCTCATCCTCAATCCTTATAAAAACATCATTTTCAAGAGACTCGTTTGATGACTAGAAAGGACTGCTGTCTAGTCATCTCATGCCATCTGGGAGGGACTGCCACCCAGATGACTCATTGGAAGGGACTGCCAACCGGAATAGGAGGCGGTGGGTAGAAAGGACTGCCAACTAGCCACAGGTAGTTAGAAGGGATCGCCAACTATCTCATGTCATTTGGAAGGGACTGCCAACCAGGTGACTCACCAGAAGGGACCGCCAACCGGGATGTAGTCTGGAAGGGACTGTCAACTAGACTATTACCTAGAAGGGACTGCCAACTAGGTAATGTACGCATGCGCCGAAGATAGCCTCCTCAATAAACTGGAAACAACTTCTTTCAATTACTTGCTTTCGGAAAGAAACTCGATATTACTTCAATAAATCATCAATAATTCACCGAAAGCATAACATAAAAATATCTCTATAAATCATCGAAAGCATAAATCAAATACTCTGTAAATCAATAAATGCTCCGGAAAGAAATCTCAATATAACTTCAAAGCTGATAAGTGCGGAGCTCAAAACTTAAGAAATCTTGATAATTCCGTTGTGCTCTAATATTTGATAAGTCATTCGTACTCGAAAATTCTTAATTCTCACAATATTTCCTCAATCAATCACTTTCCGAACACCACTTCTCAATACTTTTCATAACTCAAAAATCAATAAATGCTTCCAAAAAAGAAAACTCAATATAAATTCCGTAAATCCTCAATAATCACCGGAAGCATATTTCAATAAATCTCGTTAAATCAAATACTCAAATATTATTAGCATGCCACTAAATATAATTTAGGAGGTTCCGATAAATCAACAATTAAAGGAAATCATTATATTATAAAATCATATATTAAATCTCAACCGAAACGTAAAAAAATAGATCGAATACTGCATGCATAATTATTTAAAATCAAATGTCCACTCACGGTTTGCGGTTACAACGACCATCCAACTATCCTGTCCTCAAACTCGCATATCCTTCATCCAGGAATAGCCGGACGCGCCCTCACGCGCCGCCACAAGCGGTTGCGCCTGGACCCCACGCGCCGCCGGTCAACCACCATATCTGGCTACCAAATTTTACCAGCATCATCAACCCAACATTTTTAACAACTTTCTCAACTGTGACAAAGTTAGAAAATACTTCTAAGTGGCCGAACAATTAAGCAACCCGAAGTAGAGTAAAATTTTCTAATTATGCTTTCTTCCTCCACGCTGCAAATCGCTTCAAGATATTTGGGGAGCTTCAAGTACGCCTCAATGCGCTTCTAAAAAGCCTAGCTTTGTCACCGGAGGTGGCCGGAATTGAGGTCAACAGTCACTTACTACAGTAAACTTCTCGGCCTTGGTTCGCCGTTTTCCGGCCAAGACTCGACGAGCTACCACCGCAGGCGTGTCCAGGAGGAGGAGAGGAAGCTAACGGTGGTCGCGGTTCGCTCCCAGGTGGCCGGAATAGAAAGGTGGCAGGAGGTGCAGAGGAGAGAGAGAGGAGCTCGGGGAGAGAGAAAAGGAGAAGAGAGAGAGGAGCTCGGGGAGAGAGAAACGGAGAGGAGAGAGAGAGAGTGGTAGAACTGATCTACCACAGTAAATTTTTAAATATATACTAATTTACCATGAACAGTAATTTTGCCTTTTCGCTTATAACTTTCGCATACGAACTCCGACTTTTACGTGCCACATATGCATGCGCTCGGTTTAACGTCCTCTACAACTTTCATGAAAAACATTTTCTCAAATTTTGACCCGAATAAAAAGTCAACTTTTAGGGCTCCCTAAAATATCAAAACGGACCCAAAAAGTAAATGTAAATGTCGTTTACCCATCGAACGACTCGTAAACCGGTAAATTTAGGTTCGGGACGTTACAAGTAGCGCGTGAGATTATTGAGACCGATGACATCGAACCCCGCTCCGTTGATGAATGCCAACGTAGAGCTGATTGGCCAAAATGGAAAGATGTGATCCAGGCAGAACTTGATTCTCTAGTGAAGAGAAAGGTATTTGTGCCAATACCGCCCAACACCAAACCAGTTGGTCATAAATGGGTATTCGTTAGAAAGCGTAATGAGAGAAACGAGATTGTAAGGTACAAAGCTCGTCTTGTGGCGCAAGGCTTCTCACAACACTCTGGAATCGACTACAAGGAGACCTACTCTCCCGTAATGGACGTTATCACGTTCCACTACATTTGCAGTTTGGTAGTTTCTGAAAAACTGAACATGCAGCTTATGGATGTGGTTACTGCGTATCTATATGGGGATCTAGATACAGAGATATACATGAAGGTCCCTGATGGACTTCAGTTATCCAAATCAAGTGACTCTAAGCCACGGAGCGCGTTTGCAATAAGATTGAAACGCTCACTATATGGATTGAAGCAATCCAGACGGATGTGGTATAACCGTCTAAGTGACTACTTGATTGGGAAGGGATATGTTAACAATGAACTATGCCCATATGTGTTCATAAAAAGAACAAATTCTGGATTTGCAATAGTAGTTGTTTATGTCAATGACATGAACATAATTGGCACCCTTAAAGAGTTAAGGGAAACCGCTGAACACTTGAAATCCGAGTTTGAGATGAAAGATCTTGGGAAAACACGGTTTTGCCTCTGTTTGGAACTTGAGCACCGTGAAGATGTTATCCTGATTCATCAATCAGCTTATACCCAAAAGATGCTTAGGCATTTCAATACTGACAAAGTTAAGCCTTCAAGCACCTCAATGGTCATCCGTAGTCTTGATCCAAAGAATGATCCATTCTGTCCAAAAGAGGATGACGAAGATGTGCCAGAGGCAGAAGTGCCCTATCTAAGTGTGTACTTACATGAGCATTTGCCAAAGCATAATTAGCTACAATGAGCCACTCTCATGCTACCGCCAGCGGTACCAACTACCACCAACGGTGTGACCTACAGAACCACCACCAGAAAGTCTACTGCCTGAGCCCCGGCTCACCCCCAGATCACCGCGGATGCGCCGCCACACTCCACCCCAAGATAGCTCCATAACCTGGGAACTGAAGCACATCAGTCCCACATCAAAAATATAGAAGAGTTCAACCTCTTCCCCACCTATAAAAGGTCATCTCCTCTCTCATTAATTACGCATTGATTGCTTACCTATTGTTACTCTGTCAATACAAATACATGGACTAACTTAGACATCGGAGAAGAGAAGACTGCCCAAAGCGGTCTCCCTCTGACGTCGCTATGTATTTCGCTTGACAGGTGGTGGAGGCTCTGAGAACACAGCAAGCAACGATCCGCCCACTAGATCAGCGTTAATCCAAGACTTGGGCTACCGCTCAAATCTAAGACATTAACAAAGTGCAATAGGCGCATTATTGTACTTAGTACAATGCACAAGACCAGACATCTCATTTGCCGTGAACTTATTAGCTAGATATAGCTTTGTGCCAACACGACGTCATTGGACAGGTGTTAAAGATATCTTTTGGTACCTAAGTGGTACGATTGATATGAGTTTGTTCTATCCCTACAAAGAGACGATTGATTCGAACCTATCATATGTCAAGAATGCCACCAACAGTGGTCTGCGTTCCCTCTCCCCATCCCAAAACGACATAAGTATTTTGGAAGGTTTTGCTGATGCTGGGTATCTCTCTGACCCGCATAAAGGTTGTTCCCAAACTGGTTATGAATTCACCATAGGTAAGACCGCGATATCTTGGAGGTCTACTAGATAGACTTTAGTCGCTACTTCTTCGAACCATGCAGAGATTATTGCTCTTCACAAAGCAGTTCGTGAATGTATATGGCTTAGATCCATAGTTACGCATGTTCGAAGTAATTGTGGTTTGGAATCCACCACAGATAAGCCTACTAGCATTTATGAGGATAATGTTACTTGCATTGAGCAAATGAAGCAAGGCTACATCAAAGGCGACAACACCAAACACATATCACCTAAGTTCTTCTACAATCAACAAAAACAGAAGCTCCTTAATATCAAAGTGAACCAGGTTCGATCTGAGGACAATGTGACAGACTTGTTCACTAAGTCATTGCCCAAATCCACATTCGAGAAACATGTTTCAAGCATTGGCTTACGGAAGTTATCTGAACTCTTATGATCGTAGTCATCAGGGAGAGACGCAGACATCAGGGGGAGATGTTTACATGTTGATCTCGAAACGTGAAGGGTGTGTTGTGCTCTTTTTCTCCTTCGACAGAGGCTATTTTTGTCCCAGTGGGTTTTTGACAAGGCAACGAGAGAAACACTGCGTTTAGGCGACACAAGGGAGAGTGTTTAAGTAAATCCGAATTGTGTATGGTCCAAACTCTAGGTTCCTTGACCTAGTGGTACACTACGTCAATAATAGCTTCAGACGACAGTCCAAAACTGTCATCTGATGACCTTGTCTACTGTTGTGAAAGCTTGTGCCGTCTGGTTGGAGAATCAGACAATAGCAGGAAACTATCGCATGATTTGTTTTTGTACGAGAGCAACCATGCACAAGTCTATTGTCTGAACACCAGAAAAAAAAAACAGACCTAGCTGCCAAGTCTGTTGTCCAAAGCAAAGTAAATCAACAGTAGCCTAGCAGAAAGCAACTTGTGAAGATAAGTCAGACAACAGAAAAGTGAGAAAACCATTGTCTGTTTATATTTAATACAATCAAAGATGTTATTTTGTTGTTGTATGTTTTCTAATTAGGCAACTAAATATGTTCGGAAAGTATTGTAATTAGGTGGTTCATACAACAGTTTTTGCATTCTTCTTAATGTTCAATTGTTAGACAATACAATTAGACAATAGATTTTAACTGGAATTGAATTGTCTAAGAGAGTCATAAGACATCCAAATTAAAACACATCCATTGATTCCTAAAAAAAATTATTCCATTAATAGTATGTTCATCCCAACATTAATTAATATTAACCCTGCCTATATATATACACCTAAACATAAAGGCCAAAAACATAATGAACATCTAAGAATAGCAGCATTAGTATCTTTCGAACCTTCCTGATGTAGCTTGGTCTCCTCATGCTCTATGAAACATATGCTGGTTTTGAGCAGCACTACCAGTACTTCCCAGTAGTAGCAATCATGAAGTCATGAAATACCACTGCATTCTAAAGTGAAGCCCAGATAGCCAAGATAGTAAGACCTGCAAATTCATGCATATTAGTTTCAATCAAACAAGAAATCTCTTTATGCATAAACCATCAAGATATAAGAAGCCCAGATAGCCAATCTAGTAAGACTCGTGCCACCAGGAGATGCAGCTGATCTTCCCATATTAGTATGTATATAGTACAAGGAAAACTTAAGCAAAAGCTCAGATAAGAAGCTGAGAAAAGATGATGATAAAAATAACCAGTATGCTTGTCAACCTGCTACTAAAGAATAGTTCACAATCAACTAAGATCAATTATCACGCCAACATCAAACTCAATATGGGTAGACGGAAATCAAAAACCAAATATGAGATTGAAGCTAGTAAAGCAGTCATTGTGTATCATAGAGAGAGTACTTGTGCACGTTATACTTGTGTCATGGAACTAATAAGTTATCAACAAATTACAAAGAAGCTAAAGTGGTTCTTTAAGAAGTGAACAATAAGTCGAGAGGTAAGACCTAAAATTTCATCGGACACCACATTTTTGTAACAAAGTTATAGCTTTTCATTTAGACAAGAAAAGAAACGGGGTACAGCTAGTCAGGCAACTATGCAAACCCAAAACAAGCTGCAAAAGGATACATAAACCAACACCGCCTATAAGAAGCCTAAAAGATGTGCAAACAACGTCGAAGAGCAATTTTAGCTACAATGAACAATCTTTCTGTTTGCAGAATGATTAATAAAGCATTCCATTCACACCACACCCTATGTTGCTCCAATGAATTATGGCAATCAATTCTATTCAAAATTTCATCATGTGCCAACTTAATCAATTCTATACATGTCACGTGGTACAGTACACCCCAACTAAATTTCTACACATATAACCATGTTCTATAATTAACATCTGCAACTTGTAAAAAACAGTTAAATAAATGGCTCTCTACTAAAACAGAACCAAAATGATGGCAAACTTACATTGTAAGACCTAGTAAGCTCTCCGAATTTAAACTCAACATAATTGGTCATTTGCAACGTGGGTGGGAAGAAATTCACCCTGTTATGCTCTACCAAGCTTCTCTAATCCACACTACATTTCACAAACACATTCAAAATTAACAAACCACAACAGTAATTCACTCTTAAGCAATCAATTTGAGCACCCAACTACTACACTCCTCTGCCAAAGATTGGTGCAACATACGGCTCAAAATTTTAATTGTATCCTAAAACCAAAGATTAAGCAAAAGAGCACTTAGATACGACATAGCATCCAAACAAAATAAAAATATTTATAAAAAAAAGTGTTTTACCAGACTTGAAATGTTCAACACTCTCATTGTGACTTCACAAGATAAATACTACAGAGAGAGCAAATATATTGTTAAATATTGAAAAGTAAGAATATCATAACTCTTCTGCAAGCAGGCAGTGGGGAGATGGCAATTAACACACTAATGAAGAGTACCAACTACACCGAGTTATCCTATTCGTATCACAGTTTTATCAACTAAACCTATAAGTTATCTTCACTGAGTTATCTGATTTGTAACACACAGTTTTATCAACTAAACCCATAAGTTATCCTTACTCTGGAATATATCTGAACAAAACATTGGGTTCCCTGATATTCCAACTTGTACATAAGTACTAGTTTGAAATCAAAGACAGAACAAAGTTTAACACAAATTTAATGATCCAAAGTAAAAAAAATAAAAGATAAGATTACTATGCCATACCTCATCAGTGTGGTCAAGGATAAAATGAAATGCTTTTACAGGAAGGAATTGGTCCACCAGCCTTTGAATGTACCTAAAGCCTGCAGAAGAAGAAAGGCAGATATAAACCAGATGATACCTTGGTTTTCATGAATGCAAAAGTTATGACAACTTACCTAAAGTCATTCCTGCCATAGAAGCAGCAGACTGCTTGCAAAGATGTTTCTATCCAAACAATCAAAACAATTTTCATCAGTGCTTAAACATTTCATCAGACAAGTACAAGTAATTATAGGGAAATTACCTTGAAATATTACTTCGAATTGTATCGAATGTCGAATCCCCTGAATGTCCGTAAATGGGTTGCAATGGAACCACTCAGGGGAGGCACTTCTCTTGGTCATCAATGGTTGAAGTGGACAATTCGGAGGTTTTGATTGAGGGTCTGCAAGATGATTGGGAGGTTCCAGCAAGCAGCTTACGAATGCCAATCAAATCCCTCTTCCTCTCCCTCCCTCCCTCCATCAGTAGAGTCTACACGAGAGATTCATTTGAAACAACAATGGAGAAAAGATCATACTTTATATCAATCAATCACCATCATTCATTAAGGTGGAGCATTATCATCTATCTATCCATGACTACTGTCTATATCTTTATATATAAAGTGAAGGCCAAAATACCTCTTCTCGTCCGTTGCGTCCATCGCCTAACAAGGAAATTAAAACCTAATTACTCCAATTCAGGTAATCGAATTAAAAAGAAGAAAACCTAAATCCCTAATTTGGAAAGAAAATGGAATCCAGCACAAAAACAGATCTGAGAAAAAGCGTAACAAGGAATTGACGAACTGAAGAATAAAGAAAGGAGAAGAGGGATAGGGAATCGTACGGGAAGGGGAGTCAAACCAAAGCTCGGCCTTGATCTTGTCGTCGTCAGTCTCGTCCTTGATGAAATCGAAGAAGCGTGGGGCCGAGAACTCTTAAATCTTGTCGATCATCATCATCGTCGAGGATGCCGTCGTGTTGGGTTCTTTCGTCGCCGGCGGCATTTGGTGTCTGAGAAATCCTTCTGGTCGTAATGTGTGCGTGTGAGAGAGATATAGTAACATACATCAAAATACTAACATTATATGAATAATAATAGCACAATAGACACAAGACAAAAATTATTGTTTGACGATATAGTCAAACAACATCAAATATTAACATTATCTGAATAACAATCGCACAACATATACAAAAAAAACTATTGTTTGAACTAAATTACTCAGACAACATCAAAATGATACCATTGTCTGAATAATAGTTAGAGAAGTAATAACTGTTGTGTGATTAAAAACAATCAGACAACATATTTTCTCAACTATTGTGTTAATCAACCTTGGACAACATTAATGAAATAACTATTGTCTGAATTGATTGATTCAGACAACATCAGAAAAATAATCATTGTCTGATTTATGATTGCATAACAGCATTGTAACAACTGTTGTCTGATTTGAAAATTCAGACGACAAAATAATTTTTGTTGTCGTTCCAAAGTATTAGACGACAGTTAAAAATTTTGCAGTTGTCTAAAATGTGTTGTCTGAAGCTATTATTGGCGTAGTGGTAATAAGGTTTTAATTAGAGATAATCTCGGAGAATATCTTAGATATCCATTCATTGTATGATTACCTTTCCTTGTACAATTCAAATTCTATGCATTGTAATACTCTATATAAAGGGGCCCCTATTATCAATGAGAATACACATCAATTTTCTCTCAATTCCCGTTTCTCTAAAACACTTTTCAATTTATATTTTTATATTTTTATATCTAAGATTACAGTGTAATATTAGATTGGTATGGTTTTGTTTCAGTTAGCTACCATTTGATTGGATCCAGTGTATTACGATTTGATAGAGCACAAGGATTCCTCTGTTGGTAATTTTTTTCATCCACAATGTTTGATTTTTAGAGGCCTAGCTTTTTTGGTTTGTAGATTTGGTTCGATTAGGTACTGTGTGTACCTAATGTTTTCATTTGGTACTGCTTTATATTCGATATGTTTTTAGGGATTTCATTGTGTGAGGAGCTCTGTTTGGTTAGTGGCTAAGTGAAGCATAATTTCATTTTTCGATTATGGGTTTTGATTTAATTCCGATGATATGTAGTAGAGGAATGGAAAAGAAATTTATTTGAAGTTTTTGTGTTTGGGTTTGTAAATTCGGGAGAGGATCATCTCCTAACCTCCTTATCTACCTAACTTGCCTAACCTTTTCATGATGAAGCGACACGTGTACAAAATCACATCCAACGGCTTATATTGGTTTTTGTAAATACCTACTTATTTATCTATTTTTTTAATCCATCTACTGAGGCAAAAAAATAAGCCACAGTCTCTCTCTGTCTCTCTCTCTCTCCCCCTGTTTCTTCTTTGCCAGTTCAGATCTTGTCTCTCCCTCTCATGGAATGAAATTTGTTATGCTTGGAATCTTCAATTCCATAGCAAACTTTGGCTCCCAAGATGGGTTCATCTTGATTGATTAAAAGGAGAAGAAAGGAATGATGAGAGAAAAGCAGAGGGCTAATTGTTTGGCGTCCATGAGGGATTTGAGGTTTTTCTGCTGGACATTGTCTGGGAACACTTGTTTTGAACACCCATTGAAAACCAAGGATGTGTATTGGTGTAATCATTCAAAGCAGTACTCATAGCGACAGGGAGGGAAGTGAAAAGGAATGTATAGATGAGTAGATAAGTATATGACACCAAAGAAAAAGCAATGGCTTGATTTTGGTGGAAGGAAATAGCTAAAGAGAGTCTCATCTCACTAAGAGAGCCAGAGAGAGAGAGAGAGAGAGAGATAGAGAGAGAGAGAGAGGGTAGACTGTGCATGGTAGATGTGGGAGTACTTTGGTTGCTTCAAGGCTAGTAGCTTCAGATCTGAATCAATGGAGGCTATGTCAAATCCTCATTCAATCTAAATAAACAATGATTAAAAAATCAAATTATAACAAGAAAAGAAAAGCAAAGGCAAGAATGACCATGATTTTAGATGAAGATGATACGTTTGTGTGGAGGGGTTAAAAAAGCTTGGGTCTTGAACTTGATGAAGCAGACAAATCAGGATTACTCCCGTAGTCTGAAATTGTGAACCTTCAGTACTTGGTTGCGAATAGAGGAAGGATTCACAAGTATAGTGGGAAAACCAATATAAGCAGTTGGATGTGATTTTGTACATGTGTCGCTTCGTCATGAAAATGTTAGGCAAGTTAGGTAGATAAGGAGGATAGGAGAGGATCCTCTCCCGTTGTGAATAGAGGAAGGATTCAAAAGTATAGTGGGAAAACCAATATAAGCCGTTGGATGTGATTTTGTACACGTGTCGCTTCGTCATGAAAAGGTTAGGCAAGTTAGGTAGATAAGGAGGTTAGGAGAGGATCATCTCCCTGTAAATTCCATGGTCTGCTTTAGCAAGAATAAAATGTTGCCCTGAGATACAGTGTAGGGATTAATTGGAGGGGAACAAGGAAAGAACTAGGACTTGAGGGGTATTAATAAGGGTGCGGCTATTGCAACCCTATCATTTACTTTGTTCACCCTACTTGCTCATTTGGGTGGAGAAGAAGAAGATTAATGCTATTCAATGAGAAATGAAGTAGTCTTTGCATTTAATTAATTGGTTATGTATTTAGTTTTATTTACAAATTTAGATTTTAGAAAATTAGTGTACTTATTAGTCATTTTGCCCTTGGGTAATATAATTTTGGGCCAAATACTTATTACTACCCTGTAGTTTGGGTCTAAAATCAATTCAGTTCTTGAATTTCTAATTTCATCAAGAACGCCCCTGTACTTTCAATTTTGATCTAATAGGTCCAATTTATTAGACTTCCAACAATTGAGTTATTTAACTTGTTGATGTGGATCATATATGGCCTATGTTTTATGATGTGGTGTTGAGATGGCCTGCATAGTCAATTTAGGAGTGAGATCCACTATTAGAAATCTGTCAAATAAATAGTTTTTCAACAATTAATCCAACTATAACTTGAACTCATAACATATATTAACGAATTGGACCTATTAGATCAAAATTAAAAGTGCAGGGGTGTTTTTGATGAAATTAGAAGTCCAGAGACTGAATTGATTTTGGACCTAAACCACAGGGTAGTAACCAGTATTTAGCCCTATAATTTTTCAATAATTCAAATGTTTGTAGGGTGAACTAAGAAAATGGTAGGGTAGCAATAGCCGCACCCTATTAATAATGATGTATCATCTTTTTATAAACCCTCCTCAGTTTATATTCTCGGAGCGCAAAGAAAGGAAATATCGGAATCGCAGATAGGGCTTAAGTGCTTAACAACTCATTTCTGGTAAGTAGATTTGGTTCGATTCGTCTACCTAGCCTCTGCTATTTGGAATTTTCATTATGAAACTATAGTGTCATAGCTTGTGGAGTCTATGAATTAGTTGTTTGAAGGTGAAGTCAATGAAATTGAATGGAGTAAATCTGCGATTGATCTCTGTCATTTAGGCAATTTATTCAATATTGTTCAGGATTCAGCTCAATAAAGTGCCATCGATGATTCTATTTTGCATTGTATTTGTTCAATTTCACTGTTTTTTAGTCTACTGTTTTTTATATGGTTGATTTTCTTTGATTTAATTCTTTTCTCCTTTTCTTTTTTTTGTATTTTCTTTTCTAAGGTAATTTCTGTATAAGAAATTGGAGAGCTGGGAAAGAAAGAAGCAGAGAAACTGGATTTCAAATGATATCCAAAAAACTTATTACATTAAGCCAAAAGACATAACGATTCAGTTGCACGCTATTTCATCATTAATTGTACTATCTTCAAATAGAATAAATTTCATTATTAGCTTTTAAAAGTATTGACATAAATAAATATTGAAAGAGAGAGGTAAAACTGCATAATGTGTGTCTAGCTTATGGATAAATTAGCTCAACTACCCAAGTTTGATTGGCTGGATACTTGATGTCTCAACTTGCGTCCATCATAATTGGCACATTTTTTAGAGGGTTTAAGGAAACAATAGGATTTTCATAACTAAAGCATATATGCTTGTTACAATTTAGAACTAAGAATGGTTTAGTGTTGTGAAGTTCTGTCTCGTAATCTTAAGAAGTGGAAAATTCATCAAGTTTTGCTATACCCTGCACATCGAAGATCAAGTTAAGAACCCAAATTAATAATCGTTTGTTAAAGTTGTATCTTACATTTTTTGTTTGTTTATTGGCTTGAATTCTTTCATTCCCTATTCTCCTCCCCTGTTTGAATTTGATTTGAACAAAAGGAGAGTATCTCTCAATGCTTGCCTCTGATATTTTGAAGCAAATCCTGCATATAACTCTCAATAACCTGCATAATTTCCGTACCAGCATAATTTCCGTACCATTTGGTACCAATCCATTACTTCTATTTACTATTATATATCTAACCTCATAGATTTCAACAACTTTGCATATCTTTTGGTTGCGTCCATGATGTACTGATCAAAATAGAAAAGAAAAAGGAACTGTATATTTCATCTAAGACAACTAGCATAAATCAGCTTTTGACCTTTGATATACTATATATCCTACATTACTGAATCTAATATTCATCTGTACTACTTTGATGTAATATCTCATTCATGTTATTGATCAGAATGGCAGAGCAAATGATGCTAATTGCTTTCTGCAAGCAACAGTGATGATAATTGGCTTATTCTAATTTCTTGGACAACTATGTATGGACCCCCAGTGGATATATCACTCTTTTAGGTGGAAATAGGATTCCTCTGATCACTATCAGAGGCAAGAAATCTGCAAGGATAAATATACCTGATCTGTGCTCCATAGCTCGACTTCTTATGTTTGTAGATATTAATGTATTCTTTTTAATTACAAGTCATCCTCACTTGCAGAGAGAACAGCTGTAGTAGTTTTTGTTGCAAGCAAAATTCTAAAGCAGACAACACTTTGTATTTGGATGAACAACACTCTTATTAGATTTCAACTGAACAGTTGGCTTATAAAGCCTTACAGATATGGAATGAAATTGAAAAGCATCCCACGTTTAGCACTCCTAGAAACGTGGTAAATAGTTCAAAGAAATAGTCAAACCTACTAGCTTGATCCCAAAGAATAGGGATTTATTAACTGAACTCAAAGAGAGCAAACTCTAACAAACTTTAACAGAACCGACTTGACTTCAACAAATCCTCCCCTAAACTGATTGCAGTATGCATTCAGTTTAAGCTAGGCATCACACGTACCCCAATCAGACTTCGCAGCTTCAAGAACACCTCCAGTTTCAAGGGTTTGGTCATGATATCAGCCATCTGATCATTCGTACCACAATGAACTAGCTCCACCACTTTCTTCTTTGTAAGATCACGTAAAAAGTGAAACCTTACATCAATATGTTTTACTTCAACCGTGCATGACTGGATTCTTGGACAATTTGATCATAGAACTATTATCACACATTATGGTAGTGCACTTGCTTTGAGAGTGGCCAATCTTCTCCAACACCCTACGCATCCACACATATTGACAAGCACATGAAGCTGCTGCCACAAACTCCGCTTCGGTGGTGGACAAAGTCACCACTAGTTGTTTCCTTGTTGACCAAGAGACCGCTCCACCACTTAACACAAACACATAGCCGGACGTACTCCTCCTATCATCAACGTCACCGGCATAATCACTGTCGGTGTAAGCCACCAGTTTTTCACTGTCGGTGTAAGCCACCAGTTCTTCCACATTTCCTATTCTATAGAAAACACCCAAATCCACTGTGCCTATCAAGTACCTAAGCACCCTTTTCGCTGCTTGCATATGCAGCTGAGTAGGATTAGTCATATACCTGCTCAAGAGACACTATGTATATCAGATTGGGTCTTGTAGCAGTGATATACATCAGACTTCCAATCAACTGCTTGTAAACAGTAGCATCAACTTTGGCTCATTCTCCTTCCTTTGTAAGCCTACAACCGGGCACAATGGGGTTTGTCACTGGATTACTCTTCTCCAAACCAAACTTCTCAAGCAACTCCCGTGCATACTTCTTCTGGCCTATAAAAATTCCTTCTGAGCTTTGCACGACTTCGACACCAAGAAAGTACTTCATTTCTCCTAAGTCCATCATATCGAACTCAAACTTCATGGAATGTTTAAAGCTTTCAAACATCCTTGCATCATTCCCAGTGAAGATTAAATCATCGACATATAAGCTCACAATTAAAAGATTACCTTCTTCTCCAGTCTTGACAAATAGTGTGTGTTCATGATCACAACGTTCGAACCCTTGCTTGACAAAGTAGGCTTCGATTCTGCTATACCAAGCACGTGGTGCCTGTTTCAACCCATATAATGCCTTCTTAAGCCTGTAGACTTTATGCTCTTCACCCTTTCGTTCATACCCCTGTGGTTGCTCAACATAGACAACCTCATTCAACTCACCATGTAGAAAGGCACTTTTGACATCGAGTTGATACACTTTCCAACCCTTTTGAGCTGCTAGTGCTAGCACCATATGAATAGTATCCCATCTTGCCACCAGAGCAAAAACCTCGTTATAGTCTATCCCTTGTTGCTGAGCATAACCCTTCTCTACCAATCGAGCTTTGCACTTGTCAACTTCCCCGTTTTCATTTAGTTTTGTCTTGAACACCCACTTGACTCCGATTTTTTTTGCCCCTGAAGGTAAGGTAGTAAACTCCTAGGTTCTATTTCTTTCGATTGCCTCAATCTCTGCATCAATTGCAACTCTCCATTTGATACTCCTTGTAGCCTCTTCAAATGTAGATACCTCTACTAGTGACTAGTTTGCTATCTCACCAAGCCTAAGTAACACCCTCTTTGGGACACCCACAAGCCATGGTGAGGCCCAACCGAGACATGCATCTTGTAGCCCTATGTTCAAGCTACGCTACAGTATCCGGAAGTCGCAAATCCGTTGCCGGGAAGCCATCTTCCCGGCCTTGCCAAGTTGCCTCCACAATATGCTTCTTTAGACTAGAATAGTAACTTTGAATCCCATTACATCTTTTGTAATCCCCTTGGGCCGCAAGGCTCAACACACTAGTGTAACATTCAAGTGGACGTAGTTTCCCGCTAAGGCGGGAGACGAACCACTATACATCTCGTGTCACTCTCTCTCTCTCTAAAGCTAATTAGAGGTCCCACGGATTACTAACATCAACATTGGCGCCGTCTGTGGGAAGCCAACACAAGGGCTTCGTCATACTTACCATTGAGTTAAGACATCTCAACATATCCTTAGTGACAACTTGTGCCATCGGCCAAGTCAACGCCGAACAAGTCTGGTCAACGACCAACAAGGCTGGCCAACTCTGGTCAACGCCAGCTCAAAGTGGTCAACGCCCACTAAAAAAAAAAAAAACAAACACAATCGTGCCAAAGCACTCTAGACACCCATTTCATCTCCAATCATCACCTCTGCTCCGCTGAGCTTCTGCGCTTGCTCCTCCTCTGAGCAAAACCTCATCCGCTGACCAAGCTTCGCAGGAAAAAAATCTCCGCTGGGAAACCTTCTCCGCTGACCGAGTCATCCTCCGCCGAACTCAAACCTCCACTGAGCTCTGGGCTCCATCCACGAGGTTCGCTAGCTGAGCTCAGCTCCGCTCCGCTCCGCTGAACTGTGTACCGCTGAGCTGTACACCGCTCCTCCGTTAGCTGTTGTCATCAGCAACCTCCGCCAGGCTACCACCGCCAAACAGCAACCAACAGCAACAAAAACCAAGCTTTACCATTAGCGGCAACCGCTTCCTCCGTTAAGCATAATCAGCGGCAGAAGCTCCGCCAGCCTTCCGCCGGCAAAAAGCTCCACTAGCGAACCTCTGCTCCACTCCAGCAACCGGCAGCAGCCTCCCTAGCACTACCGCTGACCCAAGCAAAATCCCCGCTGAACTGTACACCGCTGGCTAGGAGCACCGTTCCGCTACCACTGCTGCTGGAAGTGCACCGCCGAGCTGCCACCGCTGGAAGTGCACAGCCGAACTTCCCCTTCGAGCTACACTGCTGCAAGTTCACCGCTGGACTGCACCACCGGGTAGCCTCCGCTGGGCCTCTCATCTAGTCAAGCTCTGCTGGACGTCCTCCTCTGGACAAACATATCCGCAGGAGAAATATCTGCTGACCAACCAAGCAGCTCCGCCAACCAGCATCACCGTTGAGCACCATGTCCTTCGCCGCTAGGAGCAACCACTAGCCAAGGAGCCACCGCCTAACAATTTGGCTCTCATTTGCTCTGGACACCCAGCACCGCTGGGCAACCTCCTCCGCTGGGTAGCCTCCTTAACTTGTCGCACCTCCAAGAGCCTCCAGGCTTCGATCAGTTGCGGCCCGTGAACCATCACACCTTCGCTAGGCTCCCCCAGCGCCCGCCCACCAGCCCGCCAGCTCTAGGCAAGCCACCTCCGCTGAGCAACTCCTCCGGCAAAGCTTCCACTGAACTCCAGGGAACACTGACCGCAGGGCCTCTGCTAGGACATTGGCGGATCCCCTCCGCTGGCATCCTCCGTTGGCCATCACCGCTGGCCTTAGCTCCGCTGGCCTAAACCTTAATCAGCGGCAATCCACCGCCAAGCACAAACAGCGCCACTGCCAGGCAACTGCAGCTCTTGCCAAGCAATTGCAATGCTCGCTCGCCTTCCTTGCTTCTCCGCCCAAGATTCACCTGGGCTCATTCTCGTGCTCTTCAACGATTGGACATGAGTTCCTAACTCTTCCGGCACAACAGCACGTCCAAACGTTTGGCTAACAACAAGATAAGTTTTCAACTTCTATTCACTGTTGCGCAAGGTCAAAGCATGTTTACACACTTATATCGATCTCTCCAAGTTTATCACATGCATACTGACAAGTAACATGGCTGCTGCAAGCATAGAGTGCACTTGTCATGGGTTAGATCATACATGTGGTCTGCTATGCTCCAAGTTGATGACACGCATGCACCAAAAAAAAAAAAAAAAAAATTCATATGTATGCTTGGCTACGTGTGCACACCTACAACACACATTTTAGCTGCTTCAAACATATTTTATGCACAACCCACTGCACCACTAGGACGTATGGTCTGCACCACTGGCAGCTCATAAAATTGTGTGTAGCTTCTATGTACATATCATCACATTGAAAGTGCATACCTCTTGGGCTACAGCTCATCACTTGTCAACATGACAATGATTATTACTTACCTCCAATATTCAAATATTGTTTCACCATTGTTTCATCATGTGAGCAATTAGGTATTCATGCATGTTTTGACACATGACAATGATTATTACTTACCTCCAATATTCAAATATTGTTTCACCATTGTTTCATCATGTGAGCAACTAGGTATTTATGCATTGTTTCATCATTCCGTCTATGCATGCTTCTTGTGTCTATAAGTTCAATGTCTCATGTCAACAAATTTCATGGCCAAATCAAAATTCATAATTTCATGGCCAAATCGACATGCATATTAGAGCACATAATCAAATATGCCATTTGTTGTCAACTACAATTTTGCATATACACTATACTTAAAATTTCATCAAAGTACATATGCAAAATTGATTGGGCATAATCACCTATTTTGTTTTAAAGGGGCATAATCACCGATCATCCCCTCAAGCGGTAAAAGCATCATCACCCTTCTACTAAGGAACTTCGCCGGAGCAATGGAGCGGTCATGCTTGGACAACTCCAACATGATTTGGGTACTCATATCAATTCTAATTCCAACTCCGCTAACCTCCAACTTGGCACAAGATAAGTAACTATATCTTCCTTTACGCTATTTCAATTTGAGCTAGTGCCATGCCAATGCCATGCTTTTACTACTTCTAAGCATGCCTACAATATATCACACTTGATATGCTTTTACATGCTTCCATAAACTTTTGAGCATGCCAACAACATTTCGTAGATTTGGCAACACTTTCTAGACCTCACATGCTAGATATGCCATGCTTCGTATACCGATCTCAAACGATCTCTAAGCAAGTTTACAATAATACATAATGTTATTAGCAACTTTACTACAAGTACATGCTATATACATACGTGCCATGCTTCTATTTAATTGCAAAATTAAATAAATATGGGTCACTCAAACAAAATTTTATTACTTGCTCTATTTGTTTGTCATGTTTCATACAAGTACAAACCTTACGAGTCTGTGGTCACCGCCAGGCGGTAAGGCAACGACTCATAATGACAATGACCGCTATGCGGCATTACAGTCAAGTTTCTCCTCTGAGAAATAGTAAAGGGACTAGTTAACACAGCCCACGGCAGCCATTGATCCGGTAGTTAACCCCGACGCTTGGGTACTAAAGATTGGGCTCGCTACCCAACACCCTCTGCTCCGTGCAGCTCCCCCTCAACAAACAATTTACCGACCATCAGGAGGTCCGTCGTGGCTGGGGAGTGGGGGACTCCCTGGCGGGCCTAGCAGGGGCCCACCGAAAGGGCAAAAGCGTTCGCTCCAACCAATTCTAGATGGACGACGCACTCGCACTAATTATGCTTGATATACGGCACAAAGTTACGCTTTGGTATCAACCCGCAAGAACACCCTCATTGACTGGGGACTTCGGGGACTTATACATACAGCCCAGCATAATTAGCAACGGTCACGCTCATGCCTCAGGGCATCACCTTCGAGCTACCTTTTTAAAGCCTTCCTGGCAACCCCCAAGCTTCCGCTCACGAGCTTACCGCTCACGCCTTCGCGGCACCCACAAGCTTCCGTTCACGAGCTTACCACTCATGAGCTTTCCGCTCACACCTTCGCGGTACCCACGAGCTTCTGCTCACGAGTTTACCACTCATGAGCTTTCCGCTCACGCCTTCGTGGCACCGCCGAGCTTCCGCTCACGAGCTTACCGTTCACGCCTTGGCGGCACCTACGAGCTTCCGCTCACGCCTTCGCGGCACCCACGAGCTTCCGCTCACGCCTTCTCGGTACCCACGAGCTTCCGCTCACGCCTTCGCGGCACCCTGAGCTTCCGCTCATGCCTTCGCGGCACCCCGAGCTTCCGCTCACGCCTTCGCTGCACCCCACGAGCTTCCTCTCACGCCTTCCCGGCAACCCACGAGCTTACCGCTCATGCCTTCCCGGCAACCCACGAGCTTACCGCTCATGCCTTCCCGGCAACCCACGAGCTTACCGCTCATGCCTTCCCGGCAACCCACGAGCTTAACGCTCATGCCTTCCCGGCAACCCACGAGCTTACCGCTCATGCCTTCCCGGCACCCTCGAGCTCCCGCTCATGCCTTCCCGGCATCCCCGAGCTTCCCGCTCATGCCTTCCCGGCACCCCCGAGCTTACCGCTCATGCCTTCCCGGCAAGCCACGAGCTTTCCGCTCACGCCTTCCTTGTAGACCCCCGTATTCTTTTTATTTTATTTATTGTTTATTTTAATTTGTCGAATAACGTAGGAAGCTACGTATTCGTATGGTACACAAGTATTCGCGCTAAGGTTAAGACTTTGAGGCCATTAAAAGGATTAAGAAATTTAGAGAAAATCCAATTTGGGTCTAGAAAAGTATTTTAAAGTATCAAGGCTTAGGATAAGCTCGGAAAATTTTTCCCGAAAGGATTAGATGAAGTATCGGAGAAATAAGGGTGTTTGAAGAGGTAATTTTCGGAGTGGGCTTGAGGAAATTAAGAGAAAAATGAAGTTGGAGCAGCCCAAGCCCATTTGGCCCAAAAGGAAGGGCAACTTAGACTTTTCACAATTAAAATTAGGGAGAGGTATAAAAGGCAACACACTCTCTCCAAACCCTAGCCTCTTCCTCATTTTCTTCTTTCCCTCTCTCTCTCTACCCGGCACTCTCTCTCTCTAGCACTTCGTCGGAAATTGCCGCCGCCGCACCGCCGCCGTGCCGGAACCCCAATCCTCATCAAAATTTCCAGATTTTCTCCTCTTCCTTCTCTCTTTCCATTTCTCCAACCAAAATCATGAAATTTAGCCATTTAATCCCCCAAAAACCCTAGAACCCGAAGCTAAAATTGGGGCTTTTGTGATTTCTTCTTTCCAAGCTCAAATCAAGGTATTTTCCATCCTAATCTAGCCTATATTCCTTCGATCTATACATCTTTCTTCCTAAATCCGAGTTTTTGATTTGGGTTTCTGATTTTGTTTGCATGAACCCGATTTCTCCTTGAACCATCAAGCTAGGCTATGGGTTTGGCAAGGATTTAAGCGGGAAGCATCAGAGTGTGGAATACGCCGGCATATTCCAGGTAGGGTGAGCTGTCCCTTCCTTGTTAGAGGCTTTTCGATATATGTGGAATGCTCTAGTATAATATTATGTTGCCTGCAAGTATTTTTGGTTGTTCATTAGTCGATGCCTCGTGATACACTTGTTTTCAGAACTGATAATTGTTGATTGCGAAAACCGAGGCTAGACTTGCATGTTGAGATACTGTGCCCTTTTTGTATGTTGTGTTTGTGACCTGAAAGTGAATGGGACCTAGACACGTAGATTCCTAGGGATCCCACGGTGTCGATAACCGTGAACCTCCGGAGGGGGCTGTGCTCCTATGTTTGTCGAGGAAAGGTGAGTACAGACAGTGAACCAGTCATAGGAGACTCAGAGCCAGGAAATGGACACTTTCGCTACTTGTAGTCACAAGGACTACAGAATAGTTGGCTGGTTCTCGAACTTAGGACGAACCAGGTCGGTCACTGATTTATTTTGGTTTAGTGGGCAGGTAAGTATCTCGGAGCTCCAAATTGTGTGACGCATGCTGCATATGATTTCCTGAAACGAAACAGCTATGATTGTTTTTGTTTGCATTTGTTTTACTTGATTTTACAAATGCGCGCAACCTATATTCTAGTAGCTATGTTTTACCTATTAGATTTCAAACCTAACTAAGGTTGGGTCGGCCCCTATTGGGCTAGCGAGGACGAAATGCTCACCCCTACATTTCAGGTTACAACGAGGTCGTTCTGGACGATTTGGATTAGAAGTGGGTCGTTGGCCGAGTCCGTGTGTTGTTGTTCCTGTTGCTTGAAGTTCTTCCCATTCGGTACTCCATCGATTTACTAGCTTCTCTTTCTATGTTGAAACTCTGTGAGGTCCGCCTACCTGGGAGCGCGCCTCACCCCTTGTTTTATTGTTATTGTTGAACTCCTTTCATTTCGGTTATGATGTAAGCCCTAAGGCATCACAGTGCACTTGCCCACTTTATTTTGTTGCTTTTCCAGACTTGTTGATTTAAATGTTGGGTTGTTGACTTAAAGTCCTTTCTTAAAAGTTTTCTTGGTCTCCTATTTTCTAAAATTTGTATTTTCAAAAAGGTCTTGTAGTATTAAGTTGGTAGGTCTACGGTATGTCTACGACATATCGAGCTCCTATTGGCTTAATATTACGGCGCTGTGATATACCTATTCGGGTCGCCACATTCCTGGCAACCCACGAGCTTTCCGCTCACGCCTTCCCGGCAACCCACGAGCTTACCGCTCACGCCTTCCCGGCACCCCCGAGCTTCCGCTCAAGCCTTCCCGGCACCCCCGAGCTCCCACTCATGCCTTCCCGGCACCCCCGAGCTTCCCCCTCATGCCTTCCCGGCACCCCCGAGCTTACCGCTCATGCCTTTCCGGCATCCCCGAGCTTCCTCTCATGCCTTCCCGGCACCCCCGAGCTTTCCTCTCATGCCTTCTCGGCACCCCCGAGCTTCCCGCTCATGCCTTCCCCGCACCCCCAAGCTTCCGCTCATGCCTTCCCAGCAACCCCGAGCTTCCGCTCATGCCTTTCCGGCATCCCCGAGCTTACCGCTCATGCTTTCCCTGCAACCCTCTAGCTTCTGCTCACGAGCTCCCGCTCATGCCTTCCCGACACCCCCGAGATTACCTCTCATGCCTTCCCGGCAATCCTCGAGATTTACACTCATGTCTACTCGACACACCACACGTTAATGGAACATTGAATTCTTCTACCATTTGTCGCTTGCGACAAATTGAATTCTTTTCTCGTTCCATTAATGCGAGCGAAAACCAAACAAACACAAGCGTTCACGTATTCATCATTCACGAAATTGCAAACGCTTACCTTCGTAGCGCTCATACAACTTACATTTATCATATGCAATCCATATGCTCACGCAACCATACGCGCTCTCGAGTTTGTACGCCATAATCAATCGTACTCGGTGCCATTCGCGTGTATACATCAACATGTATCACGCATCCCGTACATTCATATATGCCAATGCATATAAGTGCAACTCACATTTGTTGCCCAATGCAACGAGCATCCTACATATGCCTGTTTTTTTATCTTTGTTTTGCAGGTTAACGAGTCCCTTCTTGCTTACGGAGTTTGGGGACTTGTAGGGGCTCCGTGCCGCTTGGTTACTTATGCTTGATGACTTCATGATTATAACTCCCCAACCAAGAAGCTCCTCTTACTTGGGGACTTCGGGGACTTGTAGATACCTCTACTAGTGACTAGTTTGCTATCTCACCAAGCATAAGTAACAGCCTCTTTGGGACACCCACAAGCCATGGTGAGGCCCAACCGAGACATGCATCTTGTAGCCCTATGTTCAAGCTACGCTACAGTATCCGGAAATCTCAAATCCGTCGCCGGGAAGCCACCTTCCTGGCCTTTCCAAGTTGCCTCCACAATATGCTTCTTTAGACTAGAATAGTAACTTTGAATCCCATTACATCTTTTGTAATCCTCTTGGGCCGCAAGGCTCAACACACTAGTGTAACATTCAAGTGGACGTAGTTTCCCGCTACGGCGGGAGACGAACCACTATACATCTCGTGTCACTGTCTCTCTCTCTCTCTCTCTAAAGCTAACTAGAGGTCCCACGGATCACTAACATCAACATCAAATGAAATCGGATCATCATGAGTTGTAAACATGGCAACGTTGTGCACATCTTCCTCTTCGGACAGTCCTTCCCCACTCACATAGTCCTGCATCCATATCGGTGTTCTTCTATTCCTTCTTTCATTAGCATCTGGTAGAGGCTGATCTAGTGATTCACTTGAAGAAGACGTTGTCACTCTTCCTTCTTGAGCTACAACTGTATCCACATCATTCTCTGTTTCTTCTCCACTTTCTGAGGACTCTTCCAACTCTTCTCTCTCTTCATCGCTTTCTCCCCATTCTAGTACATCAAGCTTAGTCTGTTCAGCAGTCCTCCCCCAATTCCACCTTTTATGTTCTTCGAAAACCACGTCTCTACTCACCACTATCTTCTTAGCAATCAGATCGAACAGTCGATATGCTTTAGACTCATCACTTATCCCAAGCAGCACACATTTAAATCTCTTATCATCAAGCTTCACTCTTCTTTGATCAGGTACGTGGACATGGGCAAGACACCCAAAAACTCGAAAATAGTCCACATTAGGTTTGAATCCACTCCACATTTCTTCTGGAGTTTTGTCCTTCACAGCTAACGTCGGACTCCTATTGAGCACATGAGGAGTCCACTTTGCAGCCTCTAGCCAAAAAGCCTTCGGTACTTCCTTCTCACACAACATGCTCCGGACCATATTCATTATAGTTCTGTTTTTGCGTTCAACCACTCCGTTTTGCTGAGGAGTGTAGGCTGCTGTGAGTTGCCTGCTTATACCATTCACTTTGCAAAAATCATTGAATTCATGAGAAGTAAATTCTCCTCACCTATCGGTGCGCAAACAACATATGAAAGCACCCGTCTCCTTTTCAACTAAACTTTTATAATTTTTGAAAGTGGTAAATGCCTCAGATTTTTCAACCAGAAAGTATATCCAAACCTTCCTACTATAATCATCGATAAAGCTTATGAGGTACCTCTTATTACTGTTGGAAGTGGGCTTGATGGGCCACAAATATCGGCATGTACAAGCTACAACCTTTGCGAAGCTTGCCATTGGCTCTTCTTTGGAATTGCATCCCTATGTTGCTTTCCCAACATGCATTCAACACAAAGTTTGGTTGCGGTTGTGAGAACAGGCAATCCTTTCACCATCTTCTTGTATTGCAAAGTCCTTAAACCTTTGAGGTTTAAGTGTCCATATCTCCGATGCCATAACTGTGAAGTAACTTTGGTGGCAGTTTGCAAGCAAGTTGAAGCTTCAAGTACCACGCTAGCTAGCAACACAAACATGCGGTTTGTGGTCATTCTCGTTTGCATAATGAGGCCTTTCTTGGGATGATACAATTTGCACTCTCCATGTTGTATCAGAATAGCTAATCCCCTTTCTTGTAACTACCCCAAGCTCAATAAGTTGTTCTTTAATTCAGGTATATAAAAAACATCAGTGACTACCTGTGTTGTACCACTGATTTGAAGCCGGATGTTGCCTTTTCCCATCACTCCCATCCTTGTATTGTTTCCGAGCTTCATTGAATGCCTAAATTGCTCATCAAGGTTGGAGAACCACTGCTATTCCCACACATGTGATTACTGCACCCGGAATCGAGAAACCACACTTCTTCTCTCTTTGAATTGTTGGATTCTACATACGACATTAGGAGCATCTCTTCCTCTTCATCGATCTCAGCATAATTGATTCCTTTCTCCAATTAGGGCATTCATATTGAAAGTGCCCTAGTTTGTGGCATTTAAAACACTCCACTATAGCTTTGTTCAAAGACTGCCTGCCTCTGCCTCTTCCACGTCCTCGAACTGGTCCTCAACCTCTTCCTCTGCCTCCAAACCTCTCATCATAAGTAATCTTGAGGGCTTGTTCTTCTTCATCATGGCTATTCATTCTCTGCTCATGCACTAACAAGCTGCTTTGTAACTCATCAATCGTCAACACCTCTAGATCGTTGGATTCTTCTACTGAGCATACCACATAATCAAATCTTTTGGTCATTGACCTCAAGATTTTCTCAACAATCACCACTTCTCCCATCGTTTCTCCATGTATCTTCATCTTGTTTGCAATTGAGAGGGTTCGAGCAAAATACTGATTTACCTTCTCGCCTTCTCTCATCTGGAGAACTTCGAACTCCCTTTGAAGTGCCTGCAACTGAGCATGCTTCACTCTCGTTGTTCCCTGATACTTCTGTTTCATCGAATCCCAAATATTCTTTTTTGTCTCCTTATTGAGGATCGTTTCCATAATGGTTCTGTCAATGGCCTGGAAAAGGTAATTCTTTACCTTTAAATCCTTCAGACGCTGTTCCTCAATGGTCTTTCGTTGTCCATCAGTTGGCTCTACTCCGTCAGTAACCGTGAGGATCCCGCTTTCTACTAAACTCCAATACTCCTTTAACAGGAGAAAATTCTCCATGAGCATGGCCCAATGGTCGTAGTGATCATCAAACCTAGGTATGGCAGGCTGAACAAAGCTCCCCTCTGTTGCCATCCTTCGTCCTCCTTCTTTTCACTCTCGGTACTTTCTTTTCTTACTTGTCAAGAAACTGCTGTTCGATCTTGAACACACTCAATTAGGCCCCTTGTTGGGGCTCTGATACCAGAATTGTTGCAAGCAAAACTCTAAAGCAGATAATACTTTGTATTTGGATGAACAACACTCTTATTAGATTTCAACTGAACAGTTGGCTTATAAAGCCTTACAGATATGGAATGAAATTGAAAAGCAGCCCACGTTTAGCACTCCTAGAAACGTGGTAAATAGTTCAAAGAAATAGTCAAACCTACTAGCTTGATCCCAAAGAGTAGGGATTTATTAACTGAACTCAAGGAGAGCAAACTCTAACAAACTTTAACAGAACCGACTTGACTTCAACAGTTTTATTTTTCTACTATTAAAACACCACTTTTTGTAATATGTAAAATCAAAACAGTTTCAATTAACAATTTTTACCTTACAATTGTGACTCTATTATGAACAAATTAGAGAAAAGAAAAAACAAACCCGCAACATCTCGCGGGAATGTTGTCTAGTATAAAGCTAAAAGTCAGAATATTGTCACTTGCTGAGTCTGACCCTTAATGGAAAGAATGTCTGTTCTTTTAGCCAAAAGAAAACTTACCATCAATTGCAAAGTTTTGGTACTTTTCCTTAAAAACTTCTCGACTTTAGCTAGCATAATCATATACAATACACACAATGCATGCCAAAAGAAAAAACATCAACAAATATTTGCAATCTTACCATGTTGTCTTTTCCTTATAAATCTCCACCGGATAGCTGCATAAATTACCACGAGGATTGAAACTCCAACAATTGAAATAGCTACAAAAAGGAGGACATTCTGCTTCTTCTTTTGTTGCAAGAGACGGTTCCACGTAGATTTGGATTTTCGCACAATCCGATATTAAAATGATATACGATATGTGGATCATAACAACTGTTTCAGATCAATCTCAAGTAAATTTGACAATTGATAATTTGACATATTAATACAATAATACAGAACGTATGGAGACACTCACTCTTTAAGAATTCAAAGTTTCAATGTGCACAAATTACTTAACATTATATCAAAGTTCTAGTATATAGTATGTTTATCATTAGGATAGTTATAATGAGTCCACAACTCGATCTTTAATCTATCCAAAAGCTAGCACAGTGGTTTTGAGCTAAAAATATGACATCAGGAAGCCTAATTTGAAATATTAAAGCACAGCCAAGGGCACAGAACGATCAAAGCTACCACGAAGAGCTCTAGCTCGAGTCGATTTTTTCCTCACCATCATTCCTCCCTTGATCATCTCTTCCTCAACGCCCATGGATTTCTTCCCAAACGAATGAACTGAAGCGTGAGACAGAATCTGTGCCATGTTCTGATCTTTTATTGCACCACCTCCATGTGTCATAAGAATCCTTGTAATCCCAGCATAGTGCAAAGACTCGGCAATCTGCAGCGCAGTCACACCCTTATTAGTCCTGGCTTCAGCATCAGCTCCTTTCTTCACCAACATATCTATCACATCCGCATGCCCCGATTCCGCTGCGCAGTGCAATGCCGTGTATCCATCCTCATCTTTAGCATCCACATCCACACCCTTCTCCAGCAGCGATCGCACGGCGTCAACTTTGCCTTTAAAGCACGCCCTATGCAGAGCAGTCCACCCATGTTGGTCTCTTCCGTTGATCGCGGCCCCGGTCTCCAGCAGCCTCAGAATTGTTCTCACCTCTCCTTTCCTGGCCGCTATACACAAGCTATCTCCGAGCCGAAGGGAGTCAAAGAGCTTGGTGTGACCATTCTCTGCCGCAACATCATAAGCCGTTTTACCGGCGTAGTTTCTGATATCTTTATTGGCAGTACCCTTTTGCAGCAACAGCTTGACCATGTACTCATCTCCCAAGCCGGCGGCTATGTGCAGCGGGGTGTCACCCTCCTTGCTATTACGAACTTCGGCCTTAGCACCACTTGCTAGCAAAAGCCTCGCACAGTCCCTTCTGCGCTCTTCCACTGCTAGGTGTAAGGCGGTGTTTCCGTCTTTTGTTTGAGCATCAACATTAGCCCCCTTAATTATAAGAAGCCTGAGAACTTCGACGTGGCCAGCTCCGGCTGCCAGGTGGATAGGTCCCCAAGTGGAGGACTCTGATCTTTCAGTGCTTGCACGACGAGCCAACAGAAGCTCGACTATCAAAGCCTCACCCGAAGCAGCCGCGGCCTCAAGCGGGCTCGACCCCGAACGGCTCTGAGCCTCCACGTCTGGCTTGAATTCGAGAAGCAGCTGGACGAGGTCGGGTCGGCCTTGAGCAATAGCCAAGTGAAGTAAAGATTGACCATCCGAATCCACAGAGTCGGCTGCTTTCCATGAAGGGTCGCTCTTCTCGAGCACTTCTCTGATATCGTCCATCAAACCATCGGACACAAGTTGTGCCAAAACAGGTGAACCAATGAACATAATCTTCACACCGCTGTCTATGAACACTTGCTTCTTCTTTGTTGTGAACCAGTCACTGGGGACCGCATCGAAAGTCGATGAAGAGTTTTTGATGGCTGCTCCGGGCACGACCACGCTATGCAAAAGGAAGGAGTCATGGCAATAAGGGAACGAATCCGGGAGGCCCGATCCCGGTGGAAGGTGATAGACGATCTCAATGGTTAGCTTCTCGAGCGGAGATATGATCCCGGATTGAGGTCTCACCGTGTAGCGATTCTTGACCAGGGCTTGAAGCCTGAAGGCCACAGGCATGGTGTACATGACATTGCGCAAAGTGAGTAGGCCGTAACATTTCTGACCCGGTTCAATCCGTATTGCAACGAAATTTGATGGCTCCAAGCTTATGAGCCGGTCCATATTGATGTCGATCACTCTTGGTGTCGATCACTTTTTATGTATTGCTTGAAAATTGAAATCTCAACTCTCTATTTGTTTCAGGAAACGGAGAAAGTGAAGGCCATGAAGGTTTGGTGTGGGCGTACGTTGTTAAGAGGAAGGGAATGTGAAAGCCGGCTTTGCCGAGAGGATGCCAAGTGTGGGCGTTAAAAACAATGCTGACTTGTTCTATTCGGCGTCTCATACAAACTACAAAGAAACAGTTGTATACCAATTTTCACTGTTTTGTTGAATTGAGGAAAACAGAAAGTTAATATCAGAGCTGTTTCTGCCAAGTCACTTTCAGTCTTGTTTTATTTTATGCACAAGAAATCTTTTTTATTGTTGTTGCTCCAATCAGACTCTAGCGAGAGTCGATGTCATTGGCTCACAAAGTGGGATCAATGGAGAGGAGAAAGCAACAAGATGCTCCATCTCCTTGAAAATTCCTAGAGTATAAACTAATTCTATAAGAGACAGCCACATTATAATATTTAGGGTTCTGCCTCATTCATCTGTTTTAATATAAAAGGAAACCCTTGTGTGAACATATAGCACATAACAAGAATAATGAGCAAGTACAATTAAACAAGGCATTTGGGGCAGCGACTCGATCTTTCTATATTTACTAGCCCAATTAAGTATGAGCAACCCCATGTACAAATATGTACAAAGACGTCATGTTTAAGTGGCTGGTGTCATTTGTACATGCTGGGAAGACAACTAAGCCCAACAACATATAGCTAAAACCTTGTTAATCATTGCCATGTGGCACGATTTGGTTTGTGATTAATAATCAGCTTTTGACACCCTGCCCTACACCTCTAATGTGATTCGCTTCCTAGTGGAGTCTCCGCAGCCATGTCTTGCCCTCCCATTTTATAAAATACGACCTTTTCTCTGATTACGATGTTGCATCGCTTAAACGATCCCCCAACTACAATATGCTCATTATGTGTGATGTTGTTGATATTTGATCCTCTGATTTTTAGTTTATCTTTTGTTTACTGATATAATATAGGGTTCTTGACCCAAAACACTAAAATAAATGAAAATTATCTCACTCACCCCAGCAACAGATTTTTGTTCCTACCTACCCAATTTAATACCAAATGACCATTTTGCCCTTAACTTAATCAACAAATTACATCATGCCACTTTATCTCTCTCATACCTCCGGCAGATATCTCTCTCTCTTTCTCTCAGATGCTATCGGAAAGTAACCCTAGGTTTACAAGTAATAAACCTAAAACAAGGATTTTGGAGTCCACTAGAGATAAATGAGAAAACTCTCAATTTGATTGATAATATGATAAAAGATAGGTTCTGCAGCCGTTTAAGGTTGCTTATATATGAGAAAAGAAACCCTAGGGTGACTAACAATGAAACCCTAAAGCCCACGGGTAAAAACAAAACAAATCCAAAACGAACTAGAAAACCGAAAATTCTGAAAAATAGTAAATTGCAGTTTTGAGGCCCTAAACGACCCCGAAAGCCCAAAAAAGCCCACACGTCCTGGTAGTGCAATGATTTTTGTTCTTGGCGTCGTTCCCTTTCCGGAAAGCTATAGCAATCACGATTCGGACACCGAATGTCAAAGTTGCAGCAAACCGGGTTTTCCTCTTTTTCCACGATCTTCAATTTGGATCTCCATTCGTTCTACATCAGTCATTCCCTTTCCAGAAAGCTATAACAATCACGATTCGGACACCGAATACTAGAGTTGCAGCAAACTGGGGTTTCTTCCTTTTTCACAATCGAGCTATTCTTCAATTTGGATCTCCATTCGTTCTACATCACTCTCGCATCCCTCTGGCAGATTGATCCCTCCGTCGCTGTAATCCTCGAGAAGCCAAAATGGAGGAGGCCGGGGTCTGTTGCTTTCTAACGATGAGGGGAAGGCCGAGACCAGTTTTTGGAGCGATGAAAGACCCGGACGCGGAGCGGTGGCAGACCGGGGTTGGAACCGGCTCGACATCGTCGATGTCTCTGTGGTATTGGTTTTCCATGAAAAGCAACAGTGATGGAGAATTGAAGGAAAGAAGGTGACGACATTTTCGATTAGGTTTTCTGATTCCTGCCGTTTCACCGGTAGCCGAAACTTCCTCTTGACGTCGTGGACCTCCCTGTGCTCTTCTTTTGTTCGAACAATGACCGACGACGTAGGAATGAAGCTCAAAGGCTGCAATGATTTTCCGCAGTTTTTGGGTAATTTCTGGCTACGTTTAGTTTCAATTCAAGTATAATAGTTGCTCTATTTGTCGAGTTGCACATGATGATATACATGAATTCGAGTTTTAGTCAAGATTCAAGAAACTGAAATTTTGGGTTCTGCTGACTATTTTGGGTTGATTGTGCTTGCTGCAATTTTGAGGGCAATGGTAGGATTATTGGAATTTACATGCAAACAAAGATGAAATGCAAACCTCAGCTATTGTTTTTACTTCTTATTTATTTATTTTATTTATTTTTTTATGGCAAACCTCAGCTTTTCGTTGGATATTGTTTTGGACTTTTTAGACTACTGACAGAGAGAAAATGGGGGCTTTAGTCAATGTTTTGGTTGAATACTATTACAAATTTATCTTTTTGTAACCAAAAAACAAAAAAGAAAAGAAAACGAGGGCAGAAAGCTAGAAACAAAGAAAAAAGAAAAAAGAATTGTTCTATTGGGGGGCAATAGATGTTTTGAATTGATATAATCTCCTCTTTTTTTTTTCTTTAATCAAAGTTTTATTTGTCTAATTTTAGGAATATTAGTTTCTATTCCGGTGACCGAAAATTCTATTGGGGGGCAATAGACGTCACGTCTATTGGGGGAGGGGGGGGGGGGGCAATATACGTATATTGGGGGCAATAAATCTTTCCGGTGACGTATGAGATCTCCAACGACCTCTTTAGGGACCTCTTGCGAGGTCTTTAGAAAAGTCAGGTAGGCGGCGGCCGGTGACTGGAATCTGGCAAAAGTTGGCTAGAATCTGACGACCGGCGGCCTGTGACCGGGCTCCGGCAAAGTCTCCTATGATTTCTCTCTCTTTCTAAGTAACCAAGGGGTGAGGATAAAATGGTCTAAAAAAAAACTTATTGGGGTATTAGGGAAGACTTTGTTAGAGTGTTTTGGGTAAGGGAGAATTAAAAAAACTTAATAGGGTAAGTGGGAAAAAAATCCTTAGAAATGGGGTAAATGGACAAAATCCTAAAATATAAAGAGTTAACAAACACATTTAGAGATGAGGCTTTATTTATTTATTTATTTATTTTACTTATAGGTGATGAGCACACTCTAATCACTTTTGACCTAGTCCTGGACAACATAACGCTCTATTCTCCATCACATGGAGAAATTAGCTTATCAAGTACTTCTAGATTGTGCACTTGTGAGTGTTGGTATTGAAGGGGATTTTGTTTCTCTGTGGTTGGGTTCCTTGAGCCTGGTTTGTGAGCATGACCATGGTAATGGCTTGTACGTTTGCAATTAAACTTTGGTGTTTTTCATGTCCCTACAAGGCTAATATCATTGTACACTACGGTGGACTAATAAGCTTATGTGGTGGCATTTTCTTTGCATGGAAGATTGTGCCAGTTCGGTGACTACAAAATTTCTAGAAGCACTGCAAATAAAGTTCAATATAATTATAGGAGTCTTAACCATATACCCAATTTGGGCCAAACAAATGCCCACTTACGTCACTAAAAGATTTGTGTGTCCACTTACCTCATTTAAGTTAAAAGACAAGTTTTCCCTCTAAATTGAAGACTTCGCCAGGATACGGTCACCAGCTAGAGGTTGGCAGAGGTTTCCCAAGAGGTCACTGGAGACTTTTATTACCACATCCCCAAATAAAACCCAATAAATTTTTATTGGAGGGCAATAAAGTTTACTGGGGGACGATAAAAAGTTTATTGGGTACTATTAGTGTTGGTATGCACATACCTCCCAGGCGCAAGTATCGGAAGCACAAGACTCGTATTGAAAGAGGGGTGGAAATGGGGAACCGCTTACATCGCCCTTGACTCTCTAACCAAGAAATGCGAGGAGTCTTCGGCCTCTAGGTATTTGACCAAATAGGATCTCGTATAGCCAATACACAGGCAAGGTAAGCCCCCAGCCGAGGGTCCCGATCTCCCTCGCTCGGGGAGATATCGGGAACCCCCTACGTCCCACATTGAAAAAAAAAGAACCAAGCTCCCACAAATCTGGTACATTAGGGTCATCTCCAACAACCCAAAGAGGTAACTGTTTACTATCAGTTTCCATTATCATTATCTTATACGATACTGACTTAGGCATCGGAGCGTTGAAGGCTGGCACACCTGGTCTTCCCTCTGACCTTCGTCTGTTTTACAGATAAGCGAGACCGACAGCGAAAGTAACGGACCGATACATCCAGTGTTCAGCTGGATCGGACCCCTCTCGAGACAATTGAAACATTTGGCGCTAGAAGGACTCCCCTCGCTCCTTGCTAGCAGGACAACACATCCATGGCTACCACCAACCCCGATAACGATGATCCGCCCTATGAGGCAACGACTCGTGAGGTCCAGCGCACTCTCGAGTTCCAAAGCCGGAACGCCAAGACTCACTCAGTCATGACCACCCATCCAACCCCCACACTAGAGATAGCGATGCGCGACCTTATGGAGACACCTGCACAGGCCGAGACCGAGCGTGCAGCAGCCATGGCCACTCGCCGAGAGGTTGAAAATATGACAAACCAGAATCGTATCCTCTGAGAGGCACTCTATTGGCGAGTCGCGCATAACGAAGCATTGAACATAGCCCATCAGCAGGAAACCCTGATTCCAACTATCGGTGGTGTCCCTACCCCAAGAGCAGTCCTCACCACCGACCTGGGCACCTGCCTTGCCGGCACCTTCGTGCCCCCAAGCTCTACATTGGGAAGTCCCACGGGCCCCACACCTGGTGGCATGAGTACAGGACCCCAGGTCATCTACTTGAATTCACCCCTACTCCCCAATCAACTCGGCGTGGCGCCACCACCTCAGCCTGTCCCTGATATAGCCGGAACCTCGGGAGCAAACACCGCCACAGCAGCCAACGTACCTCCATCCGACCCCAACACTCGGCTATTGCTCCAAATGAATGAAGCCATCGCCTCCTTGCAGGTACGAGTTGAAAGCGCTGAAAGCAGGACCGGCTGGCAACCGATCACGGTAGGCTTTCAGGGAAAGATGGGACCATTCATTACCCTAATACAAGCTGAGAAGCGCCCACCGGAGGCCAAGCACTTCAAGATTGAGAAATATAACGGCACCCGAGACCCATACCAACACTTAGAAGTGTTCCAGTCCATCCTACATGGTACCCGATACAAGGACACAATGGCATGTCACGCGTTATCATTATCTTATACGATACTGACTTAGGCATCGTAGCGTTGAATGTCGGCATACCCAGTCTTCCCTGTGACCTTCGTCTGTTTTGCAGATAAGCGAGACCGATAGCAATAATAACGGACATATACATCCCGTGTTCAGCTGGATCAGACCCCTCCCGAGACAACTTAAACAATTAGGGAGCAATAAAATCGGACGCTGACTCCAGCCACCGGTACGGAGGTTGCCCAAAGTTTCCAAAGAGGTTGTCTGAGATTTTTATTACCCCCCAAATAAAACCCAATAAATTTTTATTGGGGGGCAATAAAACCGAACGCTAGACTCCACTCACCGGTCTCGAGGTTGCAAGAGGTTCCCATAGAGGTCGTTGGAGACTTTTATTACTCCCTAATAAAACCCAATAAATTTTTATTGGGGGAAATAAAAAGTTTATTGGGTATTATTGTGGGGCAATAAAACTGGACACCGGACTCTGGAGGTTCTAAAAGAGGTCGTCAGAGACTTTTATTACCCCCTATAAAACCCAATAAATTCTTATTGGAGGGCAATAAAAAGTTTATTGTGTATTATTAGGGGGCAATAAAACCGGACGCCGGACTTTGATCACCGGATTCTAGGTTTGGGCACGGGCCCAGCCCGTTAGTGAATTTACTGGGATCAGGGCCAGGAAGGCCCGGACCATTAACAAACGGGTTGGTCCTTTGGGCTTTTTCAGGCCCAATTATGTTCTCTAGAAAACTTTCAGAAAATCTCCTTTCTCTTTGCTTGGTTTTGTTTGCTTCAAGTCACCTAACTCGCCTCACCGCCCTCAGTTACCTGACCCGACGGCGCACCATCTCAATCCCAGAAGTTTCCATTTAGACAAACTTATGAAGATTCTGGATTGGGAATCTTGGATTGTTTTCAATTTTTCTGTTTGGATTTTGGATTGGAAATTTAGGAATATAGGCTGATGAAATCTTCCACCAAAACCCATATAAAAATTTCAATCTTTCACTAATCCAACCCATAAGCCATTGAATCTATGAGAAGTGGTTTTAATTAGTCATATAATTATGGCAGCCATGAGTTGCAGAGGAGGGAAAGGAAGAAGCAGAAGAAAGAGAAGAAGAAGAAAAGAAAAAGAAGAAGATGACAAAGAGATGTTGTTTCAATTAGCTATAAAATTATAGAGAAGAAGAAGTAGTATCAATTAGCCATATAATTATGGCGGACATTAGTTGCAGAAGAGAGAAAGGAAGAAGAAGAAGAAAGAGAAATGAAAATAAAAAGTAAACCGGGGCATGGGTTTCGTAGCCCTCACCTTATTGATCATCCTTATACCCACCACTTAGCTCGAATTGTTCAAAGAAGGAGGAATCCAAGAGTAGAAAATTTCAGATTTCTGAAACATTCAAGGTGAATTCCGACTTTTACACTTATAATTGGACATTGTTATAGTTGTAAAATTTATTGGGCTTGCTGTTGTGATTCATATGGCATCGGTATTGTGACCCCATTCTGGGTCAGAGTCGGAGGTGCATAGGGGCGCGTCCAACAACTTCAGGTCTCTTGCTTTGGTGAATTGGGTATAGCTTAGCGTTATGAAATTGTAGACATGAATTCTGTTACAATTGGTGTACGTTTTAAAAATGATCAAAATTTACGAAGGTTTGAGATTTCGGGGTATTATTTGTGATAATCCGACCGTTGGATCGACCCTATTTTTCGATAGATTGTTTGAAGTATTGAGTCAAAGTAATTAACCTATGAAATTTGAGCTTGTTCCGATATGATTTCGAGCTTTCAACAAATTATCGTCTTAAGGTTTCGATTTTCCTACCGTCAATTTATTTTCAATTCTCAGAATCAGTTATTCATAGTACTGAAATTTGTTTCAGACGACGTGTAGATTGAGCTCTAAGAGGAATTCATTGGAGGACCGTCATAGCCGTAATTCAGTGAGTGGACATTTTCTCTTTAAATTATTATGCATGCAGTACTATTTTCGAGTATTAAATTTTTGTATGGATTTAAATTGATAATGGTCGAGGCTTGATATTGATTTTACGATTTATATATAATTTATAGGAATTTCTTAATATTATGTTTTGATGACATGATGATAATTTTCGAGTTCTGTTGAAGGTTAATATTGATTTTCTTTTCCGAATGATGTTGGTATCACCTTTGAGTTTATGTAATACCCTGAATTTTTGTTATTAATTTATTGTGATTTCCTGAAATTAATAAGTTATTGGTTGGTACGATTTTTTTTTTTTGGGTGCCTTTTATTTGTTTAGTGGGTGAAGTTAAATTGTTTAGGACGAATAATTACTTGAAACATTTTATTTTTGAGGGATCAAGAGTTGGCTTTTTATTCATTGAGCTTCTCCAAAAACTTCCTTCACAAATGTTGTAGAGCGCGTCGAAATGAGTTCGTGGACATGTGGCAAGCTATTTCGAGATCATATCAAAGAGTTATGATCATTGGAAGTTCATTCCATTTTTGGGAATTTTGTATAAATAGTATTTGTTTGAGAAAGTATATTCAGTTTCCATTTTGGGAAATGTCTCCGGATTTTTCCAGAAGAATTTTCTCCCTATAAACCGTCGGACCCGAACCCGCTAACCAACTGGGCAGGATGTCCTCCCTCCGTCGGCAAACGACGGTGCCATCGACCCATATTGACTCTTCTCGATGTTGCCATCCTCCCCATGGTGTTCGCTTTCACCGATTTACATCGTGTCTAGCGACCTGTGTGGTGATTGGCCTGTGTAGCCATCTATGTAGTGATTGTGTGTAAAGGATATTGGTTGTTTTTGATTTAATAACGATTGTGATTATTGATTGTGTGGAGTTGCATTATTTGAGTCTTGAATTATTAGTTTTCATCGTAATTACATGAACTAAATTATATGCAAGTATTACTGTTTTCTAAATTGATTGATTTTAATGTAATCTCTTAAACTAAACTAGACGTAGGGGTTGCTATGATTCTGAATTGTGTTATTTTAGGTGATCTCCTGAACGAAATTCTATGTGTCGATCACTAGTTTTACTTTGTTCAAATTGTGAGTGCTGTGATGGATTGAGTTATAAATTGCTTCAGAAAATGGTAAAATGTTTTAAAAAGGTTACAAACGTACAAAGGTGATAAATGTTTTGTTTTCCGAGAAGTGAGTTGTTATTTAAGTGGCGCTGATCATTGATTTAATCTTTAAGGTTACATGAGGTGAAACTGTTTTGGTTATGATTTTGGGTAATCAAATGCTGAGTTGAGAGTTTTTAGCATGTGGGTTTTAGTCAAGAATTGACTTACCTAAGCCTGATATTGAAAGATGTGAAGTTGATGTTGTTGTGATCTATACTTAATGATTTTGTGGGTTCATAGCATCTTTGTTTACTTGTTTTAAAAGAAGAAATTTTCCTGGGAATTAGGGTTGATGTTTGAATCATCACGCTGTTGTACTTTGTCATAGTTTATTTATTTGTTATTTGTGTTTGAAAATTGGGGCGTGGGGCATGACAGTTTATTTGAGTTACGAGTATACATGGAGTTCTACCCGATACTTGAATTATCGAGAATGTTTTCTTTTCGGAAATATGATGACTTAAAACTTATGAGAATTAATGGGTTCAGATTCATGTATTTGAGGAGGTTAATCATATTATCAGAGCATGCATGCATTACCTAGTCGGTAGCACCCTCTAGAATATATATCCGGTCGACAGTACCCTCCAGATGACATGAGATAGTTAGTCGGCAATACCCTTTAGCCATCGCCTCATAGTATTATGGTCGACATTACCCCCCGATGCATCATCTGGTCAGCAGTACACTTCAAATGGCATGACATGGTTAGTCGATAGTACCCTTTAGCCATCACCTCATAGTATTTCAGTCGGTAGTACTCTCCGATGCGTCACCTGCTCAACAGTACCCTCCGATGCGTCACATGGTCGGTAGTACCCTTCAGGTGGCATGAGATGACTAGTCGGTAGTACCCTCTAGTCATTGCCTATTTTATAATGTGATGATTTGAAATGGTTTTGAGATTTCAGTACCAGAGAATTATTAGAAGTGTTTTTATGATGTCACGCTCCGAATTTCAAATAAAAGAAATTCAAATTCGAAACGCGATAACTCAACAAATCTCCCAAATGCTTAGAAATCTTTTTCATTTAAACTAAGCAACAAAATAAACTTAGTTCACACATGTCAATACACAGTTACACATACAGACTCAATCACTAGAGTCATATATTATATTACACAAGTTTACGAATTAAGTTGCATAAGAAAAAAAATAATTAAATTATCCTCAGAGCTCACTACACAGTGGAAGTCTTAACAACAATAAAGCCACAAAAATAGCTTTCTATCCGTACATCTGCTACTAGAACTCAGTTTCACCCGCGATTACCTTGACCTGCAAGTAGGCCTCGTAAATAGGCCTGGCCGGGCCTTATTACATTTTAAAATAATAACGGGCCAGACTTTATTGTAAATCGCAAGATCCAGGCGTGTCCATATAAAGCGGGCCTTGCGGTCTTTTCTGGGCCGTGCTTTTTTTACTTAGAAATATTTAAAGATACTATTTTTTTTCAAGGGATTTGGCACATGTCCAACAAAGACCAGCAAAATCGATGGCACTGCCACTTCCAAGAACAAAACCAGTTCCAGAAGTTGCAGCGATTAGCATGCTCAATTGCAAATTTGCAATTGAAAAGAAAAAAAAAACAGTCAGACAACTTCTTAATCTGAGTTCATGTGACAAAAAGTTCACAAGCCTAGTAAGATCCTATGAGAATCCATTATGAAAGCCGAGGGTACATGGTATAGGGCACAAAGGAAACTGCAAGCAGTAATGCTTCTGGTATTAAAGAAGTAATGAAACTACATGATTACAGCTATCTGAAATAGACAAATAATCACCAATTAACGATTGCATACGTTTAATAGGCCATTAGGAAATTTGCCCTTTTTCTTCTATAGGTACAACAAAAGGGATTCCAAACATCAACGAACCCTCTCTCTCTCTCTCTATATATATATATATATATATTTTTTTTTTTTTTTATATAATATATATTAACTTATGGGCTTTTTTGGGCCAGGCCTTGTGGGCTTTTTAAAGGCCGGGCCGGGTTTTAAACCCCTAAATCAAGCTGGCCCTCTTCCCACCGAGGCGGGCCTTTTTGGGCTTTTATGCAGGCCGGGCAGGGCTTTTACCTATGGGGTTTGCAGGCCTCCATCGGACCATTTGATCCGCAGGCTAAATAATGAGGCCTACCTGCATAATTAACCCCTATACTGTTGAATAGTGCACCAGGTTGCCACATAACAAACCCGGTAAGCTTTTGAAAGTTTGTATGAGTAAACTCAAATACAAAACCACACAACTCACACGAATAACTAGGAAAACCTTTCAACTGGAAGAAAATAACTCACACCTGTTCAAGTAAATCCAGAATATGTGTCTGGCCCAAACTCGAGGTTACTTGCTGTAGTTGAAATAGGGTTTATATTAGAGATATTCTCGGAGAATCTGAGGAGATAGCCAATCAATGTACGATTATGTTTCCATGTACAAATCTATCTCTATGCTTGTAATCCTATATATAAAGAGACCCCTATTATTAATGAAAGTACGATTCAATTTTCTCCCAATTTAGTTTTCCATAAACACGTTATCAGCATGAAGCACTAACTCTGTAACCCTAAAATCATAGCCTTCAAATCCTAGCAACCATCGCCGCATATATTGAAGCCCTCAATACCAGGAGTCCAAAACATGCGGCGCCACCCTAAGAACCGGCTGGAAACTTATTGAACCGGCCACTGGAAGTTCCCAACCACCCGCAACAAATATTCCACCGGTTCACCACCTTCCAAACCTCCAATTACTACCAAATTTTTCTAGAAGCAACGTCTCAATCCCATAATCCGGGAACAGGAAAAACTTTTCCTGGAACCGGCCATTTAATCTCCAAACCAGCCAAAAGTTCAGGCTGCACTTTGAACCTGTAGAAAAGAAGAAAGTTACAAGGCCAGAAGCCCAAAGTCAACTCGGCCCACTGACCCACCGCCGCTGCCACGTCAGCACAAGGACTCCACTGCCATATCAGCAGTGGACCCCAACGCCACGTCAGCACCGGTAAACTTTCCTATGACTTTTCCAGCGATTTTTAGGGCCACTTTCTGACGACTTTTTTGGGTCAAATTTTCCGGCGACCTATTTCGAGGTATTTTTTTTTTCTAAAAGTTCCCTTTTTTTTTTTAAGAGTTTTTTAATTCAATTTCTCTTCTTTTTCTCAGGGACTTGCAAACTCTCTTCTTCTACCCCCCTTTCTTCATTATAGGGGAGACCTAATTAAGCCGAACTGTGGGGGTTTGTGCTCACTCCAAGCTTGGAGCTTGTTGAGATCTCCAAACTTAGAGTTTGTAGAGAATTTATGGATCGACCACTTATGTCATTGTTTCGATCTAATTTAATCCTCTTGGAATTGAATTTCTTGGAAGCGATTACGCTCAGAAATTTTTATTGTTTCCGTGGTAGCCTTTTTCGCTCCGAAACTAACCCTAATTTCTTGTTCTCTTTTAGGATGAGTAACCTGAACAAATTTGACTTTGCTTCATTGGGAACAACTCACTCTAGATATCACAGGTGGGTTCGTGATGTCCGCCAGCATCTCAAGGCCGATGGAAGCCTGGATACGATTCTCAAGCCTAGCCAGGACGTGCTAACTGCTGAGCAAACTCGAGCTTTGGAAGCAAATAGAGCAGCCTTAGAGGCAAATAAGGTGAAAGCCATCATCCTAATGACTCGTCATATGGATGATTTTCTCTAGTACGAGTGTATGAATGAAGAAGACCCCAGAAGGCTGTGGGTCTCACTCGAAGAAAGATTTGGCATCGTCTGTGACTCCCTGCTTCCTGACCTAGAAATGAGATGGCATAGCCTCCGCTTATGTGATTTCAAGTCAGTTCTTGACTACAACTCGGAAGCACTTCTCATTAAATCCTTAATGGAATTTTGTGGTAAAGAGATAACAAATGCGATGGTGATTGAGAAGATTCTCTCTACCTTCCCCGTCTCTGCATTGATGGTTGCTAAGAACTATTGAATTGATATTACTACAGGACAGATCACAAGGTTTCATGAGCTCAGTGGAGCTATGAATGTCACTGAAAAGCATGACAACGTCCTTGTGAGGAAATATAATTCGAGATCCGTCGAAACAGAGCATATTCCATAATCCAATTATAGTCGCGCCCCTAAGAGAGGGAACCAAGAGCGAAACTTCTGGACCATTCGGCCCATATAATCGCTCTACTTGGGAAGGTAACTGTTGATGTTTAAAGTTCAGCGGTAGCTAAACCTTTGTTAACGCTGGTCCGATGGGCGGACCGCTATCTATGATACTCTTTAGAGCTCCCGCTACCTGTCAAGTGAAATACAGAGGGAGTCAAAGGGAGATCGCTGGGCAGTCTTCTCTTCTCCGATGCCTAAGTTAGTCAATGTATTTGTGTTGACAAAGTAACAGTAGGTAAGTATTAAATGCGTAATTAATGAGGAGAGAAGAGAGAACCTTTTATAGGTGAGAAAGGAGCTGATCTTCTTCATGTTTTCAATGTGGGACTGATGTGCTTCAGTCCCCAGCTTCTAGAGCTTCTGATGTTGTCTTGGCGCAGCGTGTGGCAGTGAGTCAGCGGTGATTTGGGGGCAAGCCGGGGCTCAGGCGGTAGCCTGCTTGGCTATGTTCCAGTAGGTCACTCATTTGGCGGGAGTCGGTGCCGCTGGTGGTAGCATGAGCGTGGCTCATTATAGCTAATTATACTTGCAAATGCCTATGTAAGTACAAGTCCCCCAAGTCCCTAGTCAAGGAGGGCAATCTTGGTTGGGGAGTTGCCTAGCGGTTCGAAGCGTTGCTTCCACCATTCTTGCAAAACCATAATTAGCGTCAGTGCGTTGTCAACCATGGACTTACTGAACGAACGCTTTATACCCTTTTGGGTGGGCCCCTGCTAGGCCCCCTAGGGAGTCCCCCACTTCCCGGCTAAGATAGACGTCCGTTTGGCCGGTGTATTATTTGTTGAGGGGAGTTGCACTGAGCAGAGGGTGTTGGGTAGTGAACCCACTCTTTGATACCCAAGTGGCAGGAGTTAACAAGCCTGATCGGGGCTGTCGAAGACTATTGACACGTTCCCTTACTTGTCTCAGAGGGACATTGCTTGACTTTTCACTCGGCGTTGCGCTTAGCGGAGACTAACTCGCTTGCAAGATGGAAAGAGAGAAGTTTCGCTAGTGGAGTTGGGCTTAGCGGAGACTAGCTCGCTTGCAAGGTGAAAAGGGAGAAGTTTCACTAGAGGTATTGCACTTAGAGGAGACTAGCTTTCTTGCAAGATGGAAAGAGAGAAGTTCCACTAGTGGAGTTGCGCTTAGCGAAGACTTCCAGCTTGCAAGGTGAAAAGGGAGAAGTTTCGCTAGCGGTATTGCGCTGAGCGGAGACTAGCTCTCTTGCAAGATGGAAAGAGAGAAATTCCGCTAGAAAAGTTGCGCTTAGCGGAGACTAGCTCGCTTGCAAGGTGAAAAGGGAGAAGTTTCGCTAGAGGTATTGTGCTTAGCGGAGACTAGCTTGCTTGCCAGATGGATAGAGAGAAGTTCCGCTAGCGGAGTTGCGCTTAGCGTAGACTAGCTCGCTTGCAAGGTGAAAAGGGGGAAGTTTCGCTAGCGGTATTGCGCTTAGCGGAGACTAGCTGGCTTGCAAGATGGAAAGAGAGAAGTTTTGCTAGCGGAGTTGCGTTTAGGGGAGTCTAGCTCGCTTGCAAGGTGAAAAGGAAGAAGTTTCCCTAGCGGTATTGCGCTTATCGGAGACTAGCTTGCTTGCAAGATGGAAAGAGAGAAGTTCTGCTAGCGGAGTTGCGCTTAGCGAAGACTAGCTCGCTTGCAAGGTGAAAAGGGAGAAGTTTCGCTAGCGGAGACTCTGTAGATTCGTAGTCTTCCTCGTCAATGGTTACTTTGGGTAGACGCTTTGTTTGACAATACCCGATACGTGGCTGTCATAGATTGGGTTAGCGTGCATGACAAAGTCTTTGCAGCACGCCCGTTTCTTTGCCATTAATACGAGTAATTATTGATTTTGTAACCGAGGCGACGCCTCGGTTAATCCAGAGAGTAAGTGAGTTTATGGGGCATGTGTACAGTTGTGGTGCGATGTCATTTTTTGGCGGACGGCTTAGATTAGTTTGATGTTGACATAAAAGAGAGGGAAACCTGGAGGTTTGACATATCGTGCTTTTTACCTTATGTCGTCATCTTCAAGCTTCGCCCTGCGTTCTAAGAAGAGGATTGCTAAGATTCCGTGAAGGAATCCACTTTTGAAGCACGAAGATCTTCTGCAGTGAAGAGAAGTGCCTTTGACTGCACCAAAGCTCTCACCTTTGAGGTTGGTACTCTGAATCTCATCCTTGTTCTATTGGGTTTCTGTGTGTTTGTTTCTGTCGGTTTTTGGGGTTTCGATTTGGGGTGTTATCTGTTCTTTCCCTGTGTGTGCTGAGGGTGTAAGGCGAGTTTTGGGGATGGGTTTTTGTGTTTTATAGAGTTGAGATCTAGGGATTTGTTAGATGGTCGAATCTGGGTTGAGTATATGGATGCGCTTTGTTCTTGTTTTGGTATTTTCTGGCAATTGTTCTTGATGTTGTTGGATGTAGCTGATAAAGGGATAGCTTAGATATTGTGCAAACTGACTGGTTTGGGTTTTAGGGTTGTGGGATGGCTAGCGTCGTAGATATCTCCAGCGGTGAGGATTCCGGGTCTGACGAGTCGCTCAACGTGGCGGGTAGGGTGTTTATTGACTCGTTGCGTCCGTCTGCCAGTGCAAGAACCTCACCGTTCGAACCGCTAGACATTGCGCCGTTACAGACCATACCTTGGGAGGTTGCCAAGGGTCGTGCTAGTCGTCATTTGGGTTCTAGGGCAAGAGAGGAAGTTGCCGCTAGCAAAAGGTGGGAGGAGCGGTTAGCGAGCAATAGCGCCACTAGCGATTCCGCAAGTGTGGTGAGAGAGACTGGCGGGGAGGAAGTTGAATAAGCTTGGGTTCTGTCCGACGGCATCGCTGTTGAAGAGGCAGGAGGACCGATGTCGGCGCCAACCTGTGTAGGTTACTATTTATGTTGAACTCGTTGTGGCGCCTATCGGGGTGTGAAGGACCGACCGTGGCAGAGGTACTTCACTTCTACGAGCTTACCTATGTGCGGCCGCAAGGGTGTAGCGGGTAGGCGAACCTCTCCCGCCTCCAAGGGGCACCCAAGTTGATAGAGAATCTGAAAGATTCGATGTCTCCCTGGAAGGCAACCTATTGCGTGGCGGTCTCGGGGTGGGAGTACGACGCCGGTACGAATGAAGGGGCCCCGATGTATAGGATTAAGTCAGAGTTCCAGCCAATCCGAGGTTGTCGACAGTCACCTGTGATTGCACTTTGGCGGATACGGTCCGTACGATGTGCCTATATTATGTTGTGTGTTTTTTTTTTTTCTAACCCTTGCTTCATTTCTTATGTAGCGGGTCTTCACCACAACCTAACGTGTGAGGAGCAGTCTCGCCTGGCGAGGATAAGAGGCTGCTGGCAGAATCGTAACCTGCTCGACCTCCACTTGCTCACCAGGTGGGAATTGTTGGTTGATCCGAAACTGACACACGCCATTGGTAAGCAGTTCCCGCCGACCTGTTACTTGTCAGCCTTTAGTTTTTTTTTTGTTTTTTTGACTTGCGCAATGGTTGCAGAATCACCGCTAAGAAACAAGGCCAGCCGCAAGGCTTTTGAAAAGGCTATGGATCGTGCAGATATCAAAAATTTCCTAGAGACCATGTATGCCGCTGGGCTGGAGGCCCAAAAAACCACCGTTGATCCTGGGAAACTAGCGGTGAGCTCATCCGATGTGCTGGTGGCGTTGCCGATGCCACACCACTCTCATCTTGGCGAAAATGGTTCACCCGCTGTTCAGCCGGGGACTGGCGCTGATCAGGGGGCAGTTGGCGGAAGCAGTCCCTGCTGCGCCTGTGTAGCAGAGGGAGAGAGTGTCCGCCATCAGACGTGGGTCCTACTGGGAGAAGGTGGTGCCCTCCTACTGGGAGAAGGTGGTGCCCTCAACATAGGCTATAACTATTGCAGGGCTAGAGCCGCAGACAAGATCGCGACCTGTTGCAAAAGAAACGGTGGCAGAATGATATTGATGAGGAGGATGATGCCCCGACGTGGAGACCATCGGGGCCCATTAGCAGAAGAAAACGAGGCATGTCCAGCCCACTATGACTGCGACGGCCAGTGGGGAGGTGCAGAAGAGCGATCTAGACTCGTTTGCCATGTATGCTGAGTTCCTGACCGCCCTTGAGAGGGAGTTTTTGTTCCACCTCTGCGAGAGGCTGGGGTTGGCGGACTGGATGGGACCGTCCGTCCAATGGTGCTGCAGCGGTCTCTGTTTAGCTCGGCTTTTGGCCACTTGTCCATCGAGTTGCATGAATTTTTCCTGGCGGCCGCGAAGTAGCCCGAGGTCGAGCGGCAGTTGTGGGAGGAGCTCTAAGTGCTGCGGGAGGAGCTAGCAGATTCTTAGGCTAGACTGGGGCATAAGGAGCGGCAGCTGACTAAGCCGGAATGCGATGCCTTGGATGCTCGCGGAAAGCTAAAGATTACCATTGAGCAAAACCTTAAGCGGAATGACCACATCAACCGGCTTTTGTAGGATATAGTTAAGCTGAAAGAGCAGATGGCGGCCAAGGTCCAGAGGATTGACATTCTTCAGAAAGACTTTGCCGCCAAATCCGCTGAGGTAAAAAGATTAGAGGGTGTGGCTGCCTAGCTGGAGGCGGAGAGGAGAGGTACTGAGGCCGCCGCTGTGGATGCCTTCGAGCAGTCTGCGGTGTATAAGCAAGCCTTGATGGATACGGTGAAGGCCGGTGCTGCTGCCAACATAGAGCTTTTGATGAAAAGGGGCGCTATTGATTGGTCGAAGGCATCCAGGTCCGCCAGCACACCCAGCAAGCCGTTAGCCCCAGGGGGTGGGTCCTTGGCGGTTCAGCCTAGCTTGCAATCCGGCAGTGGGGAGAGTGATGGTGACCCGGCTGAAGCCTCCCAATGGACTCTGGTGCCCACCCAGTCCGAGGTCTCCAGGGCCAATGTTGTGGCAGATCGAACCCGGCCGGACGGGACCATCAAGACCCCCAGACCGACTGTGCATGGTTCCGACCAAACAAGTTGCATGGGCACGCGGTAGTCGCTGGCCGAGGGTGAGGAGCAACCGCTAGTCGAGGATGAGCAGGGAGGAGTTGAAAATCGTTGAAGATGCTGTCCTCGGTATTGTAATGCCGCTGAGGCCAACCTTTGTACCTTTGGTCCCTTTTTTTTTTTGTAATTGACTATTTTTGGGCGGGTAGTCCCGACCCTGTATGGATGGAAGTGTATATTTTCACCGTCGTATGCCTTTTGATTATTTGTTGTCTGAATGTTGCTTTTACCGCTAGAGTTGACTGCTGTTTTGTGACTCAATGAAACATTAAAGCGGTTATAATTATTCCAAGTGCACGATGTAGCGGACGTAGTCCGCCGAACTTTGTTGGCGTTGCCCTTTAATTCTTGTGCTGGAACTTGGTGACAATGGTTTGAATAATTCCTCGTTTCATTGATAACTGATATGTCAGTGTTTACAAAAAGAGGGGTTGTACCCGTTGGGTAGCTTCCCTTAGCTAAATATTAAGTCAAAAATTTAACAAAGCCAAGATGCTCTAGGGTAGCGGCTTGACTATTTATAGTAATACCGAAGGTGTTCGGTATTCCAAGGGTGGGTCATGGTGATGCCATCCTTGTCCATTAAGTAGAAGGTGCCGGGGCTAGCGACTTCCACAATTTTGTATGGTCCTTCCCAAGTTGGGCGGAGTGCTGTTGGCGGTGGAATGACTTCCTTCATTACCCAGTTCCCCATTTGGAGGTTTCGGGCTTTGACCCTGGCATCGTAGAAACGTGATACTCGTTGCTTATTTTGCAAATTGTGCTGATGGGCCTTGTGTCGTTTCTCCTCTACGAGGTCCCTGTCTAGATTGACGTCTTCGCCGTTGGTCTCAGGGCAGTAGCCCTCGACCATAGTGGTAGGTTGAGTTATCTCTATAGGTAGGACGGCTTCAGTTCCGAACATTATACAAAATGGCGTTTCACCAGTGGCGGAAGTTGGGGTAGTCCTGATGGCCCACAGAACTTCCGGAAGCTTCTCCACCCACAAACCCTTGGCATCGTCGAGCTTCTTTTTTAGCAGCTTCTTGATTATCTTGTTTGCTGCTTCGACCTGGCCATTGGTTTAGGGGTGAGCGACAGATGCGAAACTCATATTGGTGCCCAGGTTAGCGGTGAAAGATATGAGTTCCTTATTGTTGAACTGTGTGCAGTTGTCTGTGATGATCATGTGGGGGACACAATAGTGGCAATAAATGTTCTTCCAGAGGAAGTGAGTTACCTTTGCGGTAGTTATTGCCGTCAGTGGCTCTGCCTCTATCCACTTCCTGTTGTAGTCGATGGCTACAATGATGTACTTGAACTAGACTTTGGCGGTTTGGAATTTTCCCAGCAAGTCCAGGCCCCACGTGGAGTGATTCCATGGACCAATGATGATTGACAGTGGTTGTGCCAGGGCGTGTGGGAGATCAGCATATTGTTGACATTTGTGGAAAGATCTTGATATCCTCCTAGAGTCTTCGCCGAACGTAGGCCAGAAGTAGCCTTGTCACATTGTGCGACTGGCCAAGGATCTGGCGCTCGAGTGGTTTCCACATTCCCTACTGTGTATCGTTGCCAGGACGACCTTCCCCTCCTCTAGGGTTAGACACCGGAGGTTGGGGTGGGTGAACCCCTGGCGGTAAAGCTTGGCATTCTGGATGTTGTAACGGGTTGCTCTTCTCTTAAGCTGTCGTGCTCCGACCTTGTTCTCTGGTAATGTCCCATTGCGCTTGTATTCGATGATCTCATCCATCCAACTGGGATTTACCTCAATGTTAAAGATCTCCGCTAGGGTTTTTGTGATGCTTGGTTTGTCAAGACACTCAACCCTTATGTTTGTTGGACTTTGGTGTGGCTGAGCGGTTGCTAGTCTGGCTAGTGAATCGGCTTTGGCATTCTTTTCCCTGGGGCTCTGCGTGATGGTGTGAAATTTGAATTTTTTGAGGAGAGTCTTAACGTAACCCAAGTATGCCGCTAACTGTTGATCCTTGGCCTGGAAACTGTCGTTAACCTGGTTGACGACTAACTGGGAGTCACTAAATATGTTGACACTTTCAGCCCCTGAGTCGATGGTGAGGAGTAGGCCGGCGATGAGCACTTCGTACTCCATCATGTTGTTTGAGGCCTTGAAGTTGAATTTTAATGCGTATTCCACATTTAGTCCCCCTGGCCCTGTTAAGATGACTCCGGCGCCGCTGGCCTTGGCGCAAGCGGAGCCGTCCACGTGTAAGTTCCAGTCTGACTGCTGGGGAGCTGGTTCCTCAGTGGTTACCATTTCCGTGCTGGGTTCGACCTGTCGCTCGGTGAGTTCAGCAATGAAGTTTGCCACCACCTGGCCTTTCATGGCGGTCCTTAGCTTGTAATCAATGTCGAACTCGCTGAGCTCGATGGCCCACTTGCTGAGGCGCCCCGAGTGTTCAGGGTTCTGCATTACCTGCCTCAGCGGTTGATTTGTTAAGACATGGATTGTGTTGGCCTGAAAGTATTGGCGGAGGTGTCTAGCGGAGATAATGAGTGCTAGAGCGAGCTGCTCCAGGGGGGATATCTTGTTTCAGCCTCGTTCATGCCTCTGCCGGCGTAAAATACGGGGAGCTCATCCTGGCCCTCCCGTCGGACAATGGCGCAGCTTACCGCTGTCTGTGATACCGCTAGGTATATATATAACGTCTCCCCCTGCACAGGAATAGAGAGGAGCGGAACTGCCGCCAAGTACTCTTTCAAGCTTTGGAACGCTACCTCACAGTTTGGGTTCCAGTCGATATCCTTCTTGTGGGTTGTCTTCAAGACTTTGAAAAATGGGAGACATCTGTCAGTGAGTCTGGACATAAACCGAGAAAGGGTAGTTAGTTTGCCCTGGAGACTCTGAACGTGTTTCTTCCACTTTGGAGCCTTCATGTTGAGGATGGCTTGTACCTTGTCAGGGTTGGCTTCAATGTAACCTAGAAATTTGCTAGCGGTGACGCCTAAGAAGCATTTTTCTGGGTTAAGGCGCATACCGTAGGCCAAGAGAATGGCAAATATAATTATGAGGTTTGCCACATGATTGCTGGCATTTATGCTTTTTACCAACATATCGCCCAAGTAGACCTCGATGATTTTGCCCAAATGTTCAGCAAACATAGCATTCATTAGCCGCTGGTAAGTTGCCCCGGTGTTCTTCAAACTGAAAGGCATGACATTGTAGCAGTATAGGCCCTTATCGGTGGTGAAGAAGGTGCACTCTTGGTCACCAGGGTGCATCTTGATTTTATTGTAGCCGGAGAAGGCATCCATCATGCTGAGTAGCTTATGCCCAGCAGTTGCATCGACCAATTGGTCTATGCGAGGTAGTGGGAAGCTGTCCTTGGGGCATGCCTTGTTGAGGCCCTTGAAATAGACACACATTCGCCATTTTCCGCTAGGTTTTTTTACCATGACTAGGTTGGAAATCCACTGGGGGTAATTTACTTGGCGGATGAATCCAATGCTCTAGAGCTTGACAACCTCTTCCCCTATTGCACGGTATGTCTCCTCATCAAAGGCCCTTCGCCGTTGCTTGACAAGGTAGGCGGATGGCTTGATACTCAATTTGTGAGTGATAATCTCGGGGGAGATGCCTGGCATGTCGGCGTAGGACCATGCAAAGACAGCGGCGTTGTCACGTAGAAACTGGGTGAGCTTAGCAGCTACCTCTGGGTCTAGCTGAGCGCCGATGTGGAATGTCCTCTCAGGGTGCTCGTCGGATATGCTGATGATCCTTAAGGATGTTTCTGGGTTGACAGGCTCTTTTTTGACATACTTCTTCTCGTCATCCCTGGGGTCCTCAAAGATATCTGGTGCCGCTGGATGATTTCCCAGTGTTAGGATTTCATGGCAGCGCGCTGATCGTGCCACGGTTGTGGAATAGCACTCTCGTGCCAGTTGTTGACTTCCCTGTACACAGCCTGTTCCGTTAGGAGTGGGGAACTTCATGATGAGAATATACCCGGCGATGATGCACTTGAGTTTGTTAAGTGCCGGTCCACCAATGATGGCGTTATATGAAATGAAGCAGTCGACAATGATGAACTCTGTATGGATTTCCACCATACGTGGACAGGCACCGATAACCAGTCGCATGTAGTCAGAACCTAATGGCTGTGTGACATCACCGGAGAAGCTAAGCAATGGCTCATGATCCTGTAGTAATTTTCTATTTCGTCGAAGTTTGTCGTAGCACCTGTTGAAGATAACATTTACAGCGGACCCGCTGTCGACAAGGCGTCGATCAAGAATGGATCATCGTGAGGCAGATGTACTCCGCGCTCCTCCTCCTCTGAGAAGGTAATGAGCTCCAAACCAGATTTTAGGAGTTTAGCGGACCTCTCATAGCGGATATTGCACACCTCCTTGGGGTGGTTAGCACGCGCATAGCACTTTTTGCTCTGTGAGACATATTGGTGATTGGAGCACCATCATCAATGGTGTTGATGCGGCCCAAGGGCTCAATGTTGGCGATTATAGGTTGTGGTTGGTGTATTTTGAATTGTTCCATCTTACCGTCTCAGTATAAAGTCTCAATGGCTGTTTTGAGGGCGTTGCAACTGTTGGTGTTGTGGCCGATGTCCTCGTGATATTTGCACCACTTGCCAATGTTTCTGGGCTTTCCGACCCTTGGGTATTTTCTTGGGGGTGGTGGCGGGATCTGGTCCTTGCACTGGTTGTATATTTCCTCGTATAAGGCCATGAGGACTATAAACACTACGTACCGCTGGGATGACTCCGTCTGTTTATTACGGTTATCCCCATGAAATGAGCGGCTGCCCTTATTGTAATGTTAGTCCTTCTGGTGGTTGCCCTGTTGCCATTCTCTCTTTTTATCAGTTGGCGGTGCAGCAGAGGTTTTGCTAGAGGTTTCCTGATGGCTGGCGGAGGGTTGGGTGGACTTTACAGGCGTTGGTGGTGGTGGGGGGGGTTTCACCATATGTGATGAATTCTGCCTGTGCATAGATGATAGCCTCGCTCATGACATGGTCGTAAGCTGCGTTTGGATGATTGTAATTGAGGTGATAGAGAAATGGCCCCTTGAGGAGTCCCTGCTTGAAAGCTGCCAGCGCCATTGACTTATCAAGCTCGTAGCATTGGGACGTTGCCGCTCGCCACCTGGTGACGAACGCCTTCGATGTTTCCTCCACCCCCTGCTTGAGGTTGAATAGCTGAGTTGTACTGTGGTGTCCGGTCGCCAACAGGATGAACTGAGAGAGGAAAGCATTTGATAGTGCATGGAATGAGTTAATGGACCCTGGCGGACACTGGAAAAAACCAACTCATTGCCTCACTATCCAGCATTTCGCTGAACAAGTGGTAGAGGGTGGTGTCATCGAACCCCTTGTTATTGGTGACTTTTTTAAAGGTGTCCATATGGACAAAGGGGTCAGTCATGCCGCTGTAATGTGACATCTTTGGTGTCTTTGCGTGCGCCAGGAGGATGGCATGCAGGATCCTGGCGGTGAATGGTCCTGGTCTGGACGCAAAAAGTGGATTTGGTATTGGTGCTGGGGCGCCTGCCTCAGCCCGGATTAGCCTTTGCTCTAGTTATTGCATCCGCTCCAGTATTAGGGTGGTTGTGTCTCCATCGGGTCCTGCCTGGATGTTCCACTGAACCAGCTCTCGCTTGGGGACAGGTATATTACCCTCGGTTCTGGCCCTGATTGTTGAGCGGCTGGTGTGTGGCTGTGACTCCGCCTCCTGCTCCAACATTAGTCGGGGTTTCGGAGGTGGTCTCATTCCACGTAGCTCTGGTGGGTTCAACAGTACCTGCATATGTATGATTGGGGTATCAATTCGTCGGTGTTGGGCTGACTGCGCTGATATGCCCAAAATAGACGCACAATTTAACCCTGCAATGATGTAGTCGTCAGTAGTAAAGGATAAGCAAGGATCGCTCAATGCCAGAGATTGAGGGTAACTATATTAATCACACAAAAGAAAACAAAACAAAACTAAACTAAACTAAAAGAAACGTCACACAACAAAAAAAAAATAAAGAGAGAGAAAGATGGAAGGACAGATAGGGGATAGAAGGGTGCGTTGCAATCCTAAAAACAAAACTGATTTGGGGTTTTTGGGTTTTTAACAAAAATGAACAGAAAACAAAGAAAAGAAAAACGATTTTGAGTTTAAGGTTTGAAAGATATGGATGAAGATGTCAGGAACTCAGAAATCCACCACCAAAATATGCTTGAGACAAATTTATCATCCTAGTTTCAATTACTAAGTCGTGAAAAAGGTTTCAATCAAGAACAAACCATGCAGCATGCGTGAGTTCTTATTACTTCCCTAGATTACTTAAGCAAGATGAACTCACCATTACTAAGCCTTTAGAATAAACAATCAAGGTATAGAACACTATCCCATCAACAATTCATTCTAAGCATTAATCATGTGTGGAAGTTTGATCGAAACAAGTATGCAAAACTAGTGTGGAACGCCTACCTAGCATGCAATCCTTTTTATTTGGCTTCACTTATTGTCCTATAGGTTTTACTACCGTTGAAACAAGCATTATTAACCGTTTAGGAGATTAAAATACCTATTTCTAGCCCCACTCACATGATCACAATATTTTATGTGCGCATTCATAAAACAAAAACATGCAAGAGTTATCTGTAAACCAAAACCAAATAAACAATTTCACCACAAAGCAATCACGAAACTAGGAATCAAAATATTGTCAAAAACATATCTTAGGGGCTTCAAACCTCGCCCCTAACAAAAGTAGATTAGCCACACATTGTCTCAAAATTCACAACTAGAAACATATAAGTTTGAATTACAAGAAAATAAAAACCGTAAAGGGCAGAAGATGAGAGTCACGAATTCACTTTTAGGCAGCCTTGGACGCAAGAACTCCCTTCAAGATGGTACACGACAAAGCTTGATGAAGATGGATGATGGTGTGCACGGTTTTTGCTCTTAGAGGACTTGGGAATTTCAAGACTTTGTGTGCTAGGTTTTATGGCAGAAGATGGAGATGTAGGGTGGTGTCGTTTCCAACGTGTTCTGCTGCTCTATATATATGTGGAGCACCCCCAAGTTTCCTTTTCCAATTCTGCTTTGAATGCCTCCCCTAGTTGCTTGAGGATTACTCAAATTGGTGCACAATTAAATGATTTTCATGCCTTAATAATCTTCCCAAAATCTTGAGGAATCATTCTAGGACTCTCCTTCATATTTGCAGCAGCAATAGCCTTCCAAAAATGCCCTGGAAATCCGTCCAAAGAAGAATTCTGCCAAACTGTCCTGTTTTGACTAGGATTCAATTTCTGACTCTGAAGATTCCTTCTTGGACAAGGGACGACTTCGCCTTGACAAGTTTCTGGATGGTTCTTGACTCCCACGTGCTCTATGACACCATATATTCTAGATTGATCAACAACCTTCTGGAAAAACTCCAAGAAAATCGCCGGAAAAGATCTCCCAAAAAAACTTCGTGAAAAGCTATCAGTTTCTGCCTTATCGGGAAGCCTAGTTTGTGCTTGGTTTCCTACTGCCTCGTTGACACTTCTGACCAGTTCTTTGGCTGTAGTTCAAGTATAACATCATGTCTTCAAGGATCGTGGCCCTTTCTGCAAAGGTGCATCTGGAAGAGTGCAAGAATTGCTCCTCAAAACTATTCCCAAAAAGCTGATTCTGAAACAGCAGTTTTCTGCTTTGCAGCAACTGTTTTGCACAACGATTCCCGTGGACTACCCTTGTAATTTCTGGCCAAATTGTTGATCAATGTTGATCCTCTGCATCAGTACTTCATGTTTCATGGCTTAGTTTCTCCCTTTAAGCTCCTATTTCTCTTGAATCACTTCACGAATAACCTATAAAAAAAACAAAGTTAAAACTGACTTTTACAAGGAATTATCTAAGAAAAGTGTAAGGGATTTCACACTATATTCGTCGCATTTATGCTCCTATCATGCCCTTGGTGCGCCGCGATTGCTCGCTTTGCGCTGGGTTGGTGTTTGCTTCCAGCGCCCTCTTAAGCTCGTCAAATCTTGACATCACTGTGACCACCTGCTTTTGGGCCTCGACCTTTTCTCTGTGCTCCTGCTTGCGTTCTCTATTTTCTTTGTGAAGGTCTGCTAGTGCCAACTTATACATAGCGGTGAGGTCCTGCACCGGAGGGCGGCTACCGCTCGGCTGAGCCTCCGCTGTAGTTTGGGTTGGTGGGACCTGGGAACTGGCCTGGGGTCCCCACTGGGGTTGACTGGTGTGCTGAATAGTGCACGGTTAACATTAACTGCTGGATTGACGTTGAACACTGGGTTGGTGGGATGGGGGTTGGCGGATTGATCCGCCTGCTCAGTGTTTTCCCCGCTACCGTTAGTCATGGTGGATGAGGTGAGATGGCCTTCTGTTCAAGGATTCTCACAGATGGCGCCAATGTTGATGTTTAAAGTTCAGCGGTAGCTAAACCTTTGCTAACGCTGGTCCGATGGGTGGACCGCTATCTATGATACTCTTTAGAGCTCCCGCTACCTGTCAAGTGAAGTACAGAGGGCGTCAAAGGGAGACCGCGCTGGGCGGTCTTCCCTTCTCCGATGCCGAAGTTAGTCAATGTATTTGTGTTGACAAAGTAACAGTAGGTAAGTATTAAATGTGTAATGAATAAGGAGAAAAGAGAGAAACTTTTATAGGTGAGGAAAGACCTGATCTTCTTCATGTTTTCGATGTGGGACTGATGTGCTTCAGTCCCCAGCTTCTGGAGCTTTTGATACTGTCTTGGCGTGGCGTCAGGGTGATCTGGGGGTAAGCCGGGGCTCAGGCGGTAGCTTGCTTGGCTGTGTTCCCGTAGGTCACTCCTTTGTTTGGAGTCGGTGCCGCTGGTGGTAGCATAAGCGTGGCTCATTATAGATAATTAAGCTTGCAAATGCCTATGTAAGTACAGGAACTGCCAAAATAGGCGAATTTGGAACCAAAGAGGTCAACGTGGAAAGAGAGAGGGAGGCAACGCCTCTGGCCATGTTGGTGGTGCCACCAACACTAAGAGCCTCAATCAATGGAGTCTGAGCAAAGAGATGTATGTTCTCGATGTGGAGAATCTGGTCATTGGGCACACATTTGTAGAGCTCGTGAAGAAATTGTCACCGCCCACAAAGCATATTGTGAAGTAAGAGAAGCTCACTATTTGGAACAAGAAGATCATGAAGATGATCTAGAGTGAAGGTTTGAAGACTACAAATCTTGCTGGGATCAATAGATCGCCAATTCTGTTTAAGTCTTTATTTTTCCAAGAGATGTAATAGGCAATTTCCATATACTTTGTAGTAAATGCCAATGGTTTAGTCTTTCTTCAAAGTAGGCTCACCCAAAGTAAGTGTGATGTCTAGGAAGGTTATGAGATTAGTGGTACTTAAGCGAGCCTTGCTCCACCGACATTTCTCTACTCACTAGGTCACATTTATTTTGGAATTACCTAAAGAAGTTAGACGACTACCATTGTTTTGCATTAGCTAGCATTTTGGATTTTGATTTTCTTTGGTCAAAGAGACAATGACGTAACTCCATTGGCTTATGAATAAAATTTCAAGTTCTTTTCATTATGACTCCATTTTGATTATGAGCATATGACTTTGTGACTATGATGGCTGGGCCAACAGTATTGACTCAAGGATATGGAATAGCCCAAGTTCTCCCTTGCCTAATGGCACCTTGATTACTGTTACAGAAACTCTCTACGCTCCTAGGACAAATCGCACCTATGAATAGCCAACGGATTCCATGCGAAAGCGCATTTAGAAAACGAAAATGAGTTCCTTTGCAGTGCATCTAATGATTTTGAACAAAGGCGCATCTTAGAGAAGTTTATGTGTCTCTTTAGTGGACTCTATGTCACTATTTGAGCTATTAATCCAATAAAAGTTATGAGAGAAAATCTATTGGATTTGGACACATATTGGCTTTGTCACAAAATGATAGGTCATCCTAGTCCTGATATGATGATTCATCTACTAAAGACTTTACATGGACATCCTTTCTTTCGAGTGAACCGAAGCATGAATCAAAAGTTGATTCCCGGACTAAGTGTGACCACCGCCGCTGTCTCTGGAGCCGCCACAGTTCACCACCAGCCTAGGGCTAGCATAATCCTTATCCATGATGCCATGGATAGCGTACATCATGGTGATGATGCCCCAGGTAATGTTGCAATCACCAACTTAACTTCAAATAGCATTTCAGACGCTTAGCCCCAGCTGAAATCCTCATTGGTTGATTCTAAGGCCTCTCACTCGCTTTACAAAGCCCATTCCTTAGGGAAGTTAGGACTGAGATTGTCCTATGAAAAGGATATGAAAATACTCATTCTGTACTTCCATAGAATCCGTGGGGATTCTGTGGACTAGTTCAACCAACTTGCGGACATTTAAATATCTCATGATGTTGGTTGACACGCAAACACACTGGTCACGTGTTGTGCCATTGTCTACTTGTAATGCTGCTTATGCTACACTCCTAGCAAATATCATATGACAACGGGCTCACTCCCCGGATCATCCTATTCTGTCTATCAGACTTGACGATGCTAGAGAGTTTACATCGAAGACTTACGTTGGTTATTGCATTGGGACTAATGTTAGACATCACATTCCCATGAACACACCCAAATGGTCTTGCAGAAATGTCTACAATGGTAGTCCGAACATTGGTAATGCGCATCAATCTCCTTATATCTGCTTGGGGTGATGTAATATCCCATGCAGCTATGCTAATTCATCTACGACCCACCGCCACCCAATCTATCTCTGCATTATAGCTAGTGACTGGGTACAAGTATTGTCTTATGCATCTTTGAGTGTTCCATTTATGAGCCAATTGCGCTGCCACAACTTTCTATGATGGGTCCTTACAGACAAATGGGCAACTACGTTGGATTTGAGACTCCAACAATCGTCCGCCACTTAATGCCCTTGCTAGGCAATCTCTTTACCGCTAGATTTGTGGATGTTACTTTGATGAGACAATCTTCCCGTCGTTAGGGGGAGATAATTAAGAACACGAATTTTTAGCAGGAATGACCAGAATTGTCGTGGCCTGTCCCGTCTATGTCTCATCTCGATCCTTATTAAAGTGACGAGGTCACACACATTTGCTGCAAATATGCCTGCAAGGAAGGACGTCCCTACGAGAGAACGTAGCGCCACCCTACACGGAGGTAGGCATAGTGCCAATGCCAAAGAGAGTGGTACTCTGGCGTTTTAGGCCATGGCCCCAGCTAGGATGCATGGAAGGCCCGTGGGTTCGAATGATACTTTGGCACATTCCAATCCTTTGATCATCAAGACTCAAAATCCGTCTCATGAGTATCTTCCGAGTTATGGTTATCGTTGGGGGACGCCTCAACGTTAGAACCTATTCTTGAGAATATAGAGCTATTTAAAAATTACACTAGTGTACATGAGACGTGGGATAGAAACTTCATCATAATTGATGATGTAGTTGCGCATTTCATTGTGCATGAGTTTGTTGAGTCCGATGATATCGAACCACCCTCAGTTGATGAATGGTTAACAACGTAGAGAAATTTGGCCTAAATGGAAAGATGCGATCCAGGTTAAGTTGGATTCTCTAATGAAGAGGAAGGTTTTTGAGCCAATGATGCCAACACCTCCTAACATAAAACCTGTTGACTAATGGGTATTCGTTAGAAAACGTGATGAGAAAAAGAGATGGCAATCTCACCTTATGGTGTAAGGCTTCTCACAAAACGCCCTGGAATCAACTACGATGAGACATATTCTCTCGTAATGGATGTTAGTGCACTCCACTACCCTGTCAGTTTGGTAGTTTCTGAATAACTGATTATGCAACTTACGAATGTGGTCACTATGTATCTCTATAGGGATCTAGATACGGAATAAACATGAAGGTTCATGGTGAACTTCATTTACCCAAGTCAAGTGGCTCTAGACCACGGAGCGCGTTTTACAAAGAGATTGAAACGCTCACTAAAGTGACTACTTGATTGGGAAGGAATATACCTGGGCGTTTCCATAACAAGTTTCAGATTCTATCGCAGTTTATGTTGGACATGATCTTCATTAGAAGCCCTTAAAGGGTTAAGGGAAACCGCTGAACACTTGAAATCTGAGTTTGAGATGGAGGATTTTGGGAGAACACGATTATGTCTAAGTTTGGAGCTTGAGCATCGTGTCAATAAATGCTTAGGCATTTTGACAGGGTCAAAGCCTTCAACCACCCCCATGATCGTCTGTAGTCTTGATCCTGAAAAGTATCCTCTTTGTCCAAAGGATGATGACAAAGATGTGCTAGAGGCAGAAGTGCCTTACTTAAGTAAAATAGGCGCATTATTGTACTTATATCCCTACAGAGAGACGATGGATTATGCCCCATCACACACTAGGAACGCCGCCAACACTGGCCTGCGTCCACTATCCCTATCCCAAAACGACATGTGTTTTGGAAGGTTTTGCTGATGTTGGGTATCTCTCTGACCCACACTTAGGTCACTCCCAAAATAGTTAAGTGTTCACCATGGGTAAAGACCGTGATATCTTAGAGATCTACAGAACAGACCCTAGTCGCTATATCTTCGAACAATGCAGAGATTATTGCTCTTCACGAAGTGGTTCGTGAATGTATATGGATTGGATCCATAATTATGCATGTTCGAAACAATTGTGGTTTGAAGTCTACCATAGATGAGCCTACGAGCATTTAGGATAATACTGCTTGCTTTGAACAAATGAAGCAAATGCTACATCAAAAGCGACAACACCAAGCATAATCACCAACAACAGACTCTCCTCAAGATCAAAGTGAAGGTTTGATATGAGGATAGTGTTGCAGACTTGCTCACTAAGTCATTGCCTAAATTCCACTTTCGAGAAACATGTTGGTAGCATCGTTTGCAGAAGTTATCCGAACTCTCGTGATCGTAGTCATCAGGGGGAGATGGTCTCTAAACGTGAAGGATGTGTTGTGCTCTTTTCCCCCTTCGACCGAGGTTATTTTTTTCCCATAGTGTTTTTGTTACTCGGCAAGATTTTTAATGAGGCAACGAGATGAGCACCACGTTTGGGCGACACAAGGGGGAGTGTTCAAGTAAATCCAGAATATGTGTCTGATCCAAACTTGAGGTTACTTGCTCTAGTTGAAATAGGGTTTATATTAGAGATATTCTCAGAGAATCTTAGGAGATATTCAATCAATGTACGATTATGTTTCCATGTACAACTCTATCTCTATGCTTGTAACTATATAAATAGGCCCCTATTATCAATGAAAGTATGATTCAATTCTCTCCCAATTCTGTTTTCCTTAAACAACACCAAGATTCCTTAAAAACCCAATATTCCTTTCCCAAAAGAAACAATACAAGTCACACCGAGACAAAATCATATAAAATGTTAACCTAACAAATCAATATGAAACTCCGATCCAAACTGGACAATAAAAGTCAACTCATTGGCAAAATCATATAAATCATTAACCTAACAATTCAATATGAAACACACGTCCAACCTGGACAATAAAAGAAAGTACACATTCGAAACTCTCTTTTAAAAACATATACCCACAAGTACCATAATAAAAAGTTATGCCATATGACAGTATGTTGGCAGACAGACTAGAGCTCTAACTAAATCATAACCAATCACCTGTCTAAAGGCTTGGTATCCCAATATTTCTATACTGAGATTACAACCTGCAACCCCGGATCGTTAGGCCAACCTGACCTTTAGATCAAAACATTTAAACGAGTCGCACTGGACCCAAAATGTTACTCAAATCTCCTAAAAGGAGAAATCACAACCTGTGACTCCTGAATCTTCAAACACTTTTCAAAACAATAGAAAATACAATTTCCCACAACTTATTGTTTCCCCAAAAGTCATCCCCCAAAACAATAATATGAACTCACTCACAAATGTTGCTTGCATCATAACAAATCCACCAATACATATATATTTCACGTATATATACACACACACTCAGGAATGCTACTAATACGAACTATAGTCAACAATTGCAAAAATTGAGAAAATCATTTTTTTTTAATTAAAATCTCATTTTAACTTACTTATGAACCGTAGATGATCAAGTTCATATAATTTCAAACATATATTTATTTTCAGAAAAAAATTTCATAATTTAGCGAATAATCCAAAATAATAAGTGAACTTCGTTCATAAATGAACCTTGTGAGATTAATCACCTCTAAATCCATCTGTGTCTTCTCTCATAGTCGAGATAAACTACAGAACCCTCTCAGTCAAGCACCTAAGTAAAATAAGGTCTCAACTTAGTACACGATTAAAACAAAAGCGGCTACCGTTCGAGTCGATCACCTGAACCAAAAACTGAATATTTCATCAATCTAGACAAAACTTCCTCCGAGACCTCCCAAGGTCCCCGGAACACATTTAGGATTAATATGTCAAAATGACAAATCAATCCAACAGTGGAATCCTTACGGATAGAAAACCGAGATAATTGAAATTACGAAAAACCTAGGGTGATTCAAATGATCACAACATGACCCCATAATATGTCAACATACTCTTATCGACGAGTAGATGACAACATAGAAATAGACACCCAAAAACTGGCTGGATGTGCAGCCACGCGACGTCGGTAGTGACTGAGTGTGGGCTCCACGTGCCGCCGACAACCCCCAAATTGGGTCATGAAGCCGATGCCAAAATGTTCATCTCAACATGTACAACAAATTTCACAACTAGCACAAAGTCAGAATCTAAGCCATTCGGCCAGAAATTACCTCGAAAGTTCAAGAAATCGAAAAATCCCAAAATTTCGATTTTGTTAAATTCTTCCTCCTCGCTGTGAATTGGTTCAAGCCACTTGGGAGGATTAATGTACGTCTCCTGGGCTTTCAAATGCGACCGGTGGCTTGGCCAGAGGTGGCCGGAGGACGGAGAAATCACGAAGGACCTAAAACCCGCCGCCATTCTTGCTGCGTTGTCCAGGCGGTGAATAGCCGTGCTCCACCACCACAGACTTGAAGAGGATGAAGAGGCGATTTAAATGGGTCAGATGGCGGCTAGATTGGTGGCCGGACGGCGAAGATAAGGCCGAAAGAAGAAAACGGGTCAGTGGCGGCTCGGGAGAGAAAATCGGATTTGTATTTTCATTTTTGGAAACTGGGTATTTTTTTTATTTTTTTCAAATTTTTCTATTTATCCAAAAATAGAAACTTTTTCTGATGACCATAACTTCTTCATACGAACTCTGATTTTCACGTTCCGTATGTCTACGAACTTATATCGATGCGCTCTACGACTTTCATGAAGGAAGTTTTTGGAGAAACTCAACAAATAAGTCAACATTTTGACTCCTCAAAAATAAAACGTTTCAAGTAATTATTTGTCCGAAACACTTTCGCTCCACCTTCGAACCACAAAATCCTACTAACGAACACTTTATAAATTACAAAAAATTTCAAGAAATTAATAACGAATTTTCGGGGTATTACACTCACGAGATCTTCCTGCATGCTTTGGTTTTATTTGAGAAATAAATTGGAAAAGTATTAAAAAAAAAATTTACTTCAAATTATTTATTTTTCGTCCCCTCACTCTAATGGTTTTTCTAAATGCTTTTTCCTAGGTTTTTTTTGGTTTTCATGCCCAGTCTGTAGTTGAGGCCAAGCCTGCATAGGAGTCGAGGCATAGTGTCCACCACTTCCAACTTGGTTGTAGGTTATATGTTAAGCCTACTTGTATCTTATTTAAGTTGTTTCCCTAATTTCTCTTATGGTCAATTTTTAGTTGTAATAGTAGTAGTTTGAGACTCAAAATTTGAGTTTAAGTTTCTTTTATATTACTTGGTAGAAACTGAATCTTTAAGGAGAACAAGTAGGCCTACTGGAGTTGGAGTTGTGCTTGATGATTGTAGAAGTGTTTAATTGTCTACAGGTTTGGTAGTCCACTTTTAGGGTAAATTCTGCTAGAATTTCTCCTAAGGTGGGCCTAGCATGCCCACTTCGGCTTTTCAAGTGAAATCTTGGGCGGGTCCTATCAATAACTCCATAGAGATACAAAAAATTATCCGGGACATTCAAGAAATTGCTAAAGATTTCGAAGTCATTCATTTTCAACATGTTTATAATGAAGCAAGCTGTTGTGGATACCTTAGCAAACATTGGCCACTCTTGCCAAGATAGAAGGTCGTGGGATAGTGATTTACCTTTTCTTGTTTCTATAAACTTTGATAGATTAGGCTCTGGATGCCCTAGGGACTTCTGTATTTAATCTCAATTGTTTTCTTTTCTTATCAAAAAAAAAAGATTGTCCACTATGAATTTTGATACCTTACATACTGAAACTATCACATATGCCACGTGATATATTTTAAAGGGTAAATTGGTCTCTTTGTGATTTTACACTACTGTGTCCTACTTGAATACTGTCGATGTTTGTTGTTGTTGGTCTGGTCATAAGGAGCTTATGAGGATGGGATCTGAGTACATCTGTAAAACTAGATGACCCTCCTCCACCAATGTCGCTGCCTTCTCTGTTGACTTGTCCTCCTAGCTGACTCTTGGTCCAAAAAGGTTTGCCAGGTTCATTCTAGCCACCAAGATCGGCCATAGTTGGGTCGGATCTCCAATGTCTTAGACCACACCATATCAAGGTTGAAGAGCATATTGGAGTTTGTGAGCCTCAAATTGAAGATGTTTAGGATGATGATCACCTGGGAAAGCCAGTCAACAAAATAAGGTGCTGGAAAAGGAGTGCAAGTAACAACAATGCATCCAACCAAGTTAGAAATGGAATGGCCCAGACATTAGGCAAAAAATTAAGATACATTTTGGGAAAATAAAACTTCCATCGAAGAGAAGCAAATGAAAGGTTTTCATAAAAATTCTCGTAGAATTGAGAATGAAGTTTTCATTATGTACATGCCAGATCATGAATTAGTAACTATATCAAATCTCAAAAAAATCCCAATTGTTTCGAACTCGTCAAGAAGGCAAACCAGGTCTTTAGCGTAGACAATGAAATTTGATGTGTACTTCTTAAGGTTTTAGAGTTTTAGATCCATATTCACAGAGAAAACCAAGTCGAAAAACACAACCTTGAAATAGTAAGAAGGAGAATGAAGTAATGCCAAATCGTTTAGTCTGAACCATATCCATAGCAAGAACCCATGTTTGACTACCATTTTCGTACACATGAGGTGTTTAGGGCTTGGAAAATTCCTCCTCCATATCATGGTTCCACTGGCAATCCATGTAGGTTTTATGGATGATATACATGCAGTCCTATAATAGTAGTTGAAATAGATAAAGTCAATGTGAACCATGGCAATCCATATAGGTTGTATGGGTGATATACATGTAATCCTGCAATAGTAGTTGAAACAAAGAAAACCAATGTCATGTGTGTCTGTGTATGGGAGGGAGGGAGTCTGGTCTGAACCATAGCCATAAGCAAGAACCCATGTTTCATTGCCATTTTCATACACATGAGGTGTTTAGGGCTTGGACAATTCCTCCTTCTCCATAGCATGGTTCCATTCACAATCCATATAGGTTTTATGGGTGATATACAATTATACATGTAGTCCTGCAATAGTACTCATCAAATAGAGAAAACCAATGTCATGTGTGTCTTTATATACGTGGGGGAGAGGGTATGAGGAAACCAATGTCATGTGTGTCTTTGTATGGGTGATGGGGGAGAGGATGGGTGGGAAAGAGGGTGGGAGGGAGGGAGAGAGAGAGAGAGAGAGAGAGAGAGAGAGAGAGAGAGAGAGAGAGAGAGAGAGAGAGAGAGAGAGAGAGAGAGAGAGAGAGAGTTCAAAAAGGCTAAATTACCTTTAAAAAATGAATAAGCCATTCATTAAGAGTAGTTTAGAATTGACTGTTCAAACAAGTCTATATTTCAGGTGAGTTACAAAGTGCCACTAAGATCCATTACTTCTTTGGATCGTTGGTTTGAGGACCTGATTGGCCTTTCTCTTTCTCGCTCTCATGTTTATTCTCATTTGCTTTCTCATATGGCCTTTATGGTTTGGCACATTTGGAAGCACAAATGTGCATGGTCTTTGACCATTGCTCCACAAATCTATTACTGGTTGCTCGGAAGGCTCATTCAGCAACTCTAGAGTTCCTTCATCTTCCCTCCAATTCTTCTATGGTGTTGCAACACACTTCTACATTGTCTCCTCCTTGATGGATTCCTCTAGAGTTGGAAAGTGTAAAGGTGAACACAGACGCGGCTTGGGATGGTCCTTCTCTCTGTGGAGGTATTGCAGCCTTGTTTTGCGACTCTACTGGGGATTTCTTCACTGGTTCTGCTAAACCATTGCAGGCAATTTTGGCAATCGCTACAAAAGGTTTAGCTATATTGGAAGCTCTCTCTCTTGCTTCCTCTTTATCTCTTTCTTCCATTGTTGTGGAATTAGACTCGCTACATCTTATCAATGCTCTCAACAATCATTCAGAGGTGGTAGATTGGTTTGCTGCTCCAGTTGTTCAAGCTATTGTAGCTTTATCTAGATCTTTTGTCTCAGTTAGCTGGATTTGGTCCAGCAGGATTGCAAATGCAGAAACACATTGTGTTGCTCGTCTTGCTTATAGGAAAGTGTGTCCTCCGGATGGGGTTCTCAATCCCCCTCTTTCCTTATCTCAGCTTCTGTTGTTTGACGCAGGTCATATTCCTCCTTCTGTGTAAGGTTTGGATTTTCGTCCGTGCTTCCCTGTTTCTCTCTTTGTTTCAACGGATTGCTTATTTGCCAAAAAAACAAAAAACCATGTCCATAATAAAATGAAAATTGAAAAAAGAAAACAAAGTCTATTTTTGAACATGACAAATCTTTTTGTTTTTTCGTGTCTGTGCTTGGTTTCATTGGCTATGGAATTCTTTGGTCAAATGGCAAGGATGTATTGTTTTTTATTGGTAGCATAAAAACATCTTTAGTAATGGTGACCAAATTTAAATAAAACTTTAGCTAAAATAGCTAAAAAGTTATTTAGTTAGAGCATCTTTAGCAGACTCTCTATTTTGGCTCTTTAGCTGTTTTAGAGAGCATGTTTAGCTTTTTAGATATTTTAGCAACAGCACTAGACCCCTGAGAGGTTCTCCATTATAACTTTTAGCTATCGCGCTCCTAAATATAGATAGCAAGACGATGCTCTCTATAATTTAAAACATTCCTTGTGAGTTATTTTATGTAATTTATTAATACATTTAAACTATTTAGTATTTATTTAAAAAATAATATAAATTCAAACTTAGCTAAAATAGAGAGCACTGATGCAGACGTATTTCCAAAGTGGCCAGCCAAAATGACTTTTTAGTTACTTTGGCTAAATTTTGACTAAAAAATGACTAGCATTGTTAAAGATGCTCTAACCACTTTAAAAATATATCTGCACCAGCTCTCTTTTGTTTAGCTAGATTTGAATTTATATTATTTTTCTAATAAAAAAAATAAATATAATAATAAATTACGTTAAAATGACTTTAAAAGAATGTTTGAAATTTACAAAAATAATATAGTCTCAACTGGCTCTATAAATTTAGGACCGAAATAGTTAAAAGTTAAAGAGAAAATCGTCCAAACAACACCGAAACTTTGCTCAACTATTAACTTTCGTACCTATGTTTTTTCAAATATCAAAATGGTACCTGATTATTTAAGCCCGATCCAATTGTCATACCTTGCAACAATAAAAACGTTAACCTCGTTACCTTTTCAAGGGTATTTTTGTCCTTTTAGTATTCATCTTCTCCATTTGACTTTGCTGGTTCGTGTTCTTCCTCTTCTTTCTCTTCGACCCCAAATCCTCCTCATCTTTTTGTCACCACAACCCGAATCGAAACCCCTCTTCTTCTTCGTTTTCTTTTTCTTACTAAGCTCCTCACAGAACTCCTCCTTCCACCACTCCCTCGTGAAAATACAATGACTCTTTCTTTCTGTTCTATGTTATTTGTTCTCTCTGCCATCTCTCTCTTCTTCATTTAGCATTCATCAACAACCCCTCCCAACTGGAAACAAAAATTGGAAACAACGGAAATCAATTTGGCTTTATATCTTTATCATTATGACACAAGACAACAAAAAATTGGAAACAAAAATCAAACAAATTTTAACCCAATTTCCTTCTCTTGCTCTATTCCTAGAAAACCTGCACAATTTCCTGCATTTTGGGTTTATGCAAGGAGACTGTAGTAAAGGCTAAAGCTACCTAATTTCTTTACCAATACTACTACACAAAAAGAGATAAAATTAGATTGGTAAACCACAAACTTTGAAAAACATCACATGAGGAATGTCGCAAGATCAAAGAAACAAAAAATGGTTCTTGTGGATATATATTCCCTATAAAATTATTCAGAGATTCATGCAATCAACATCGTAAAATTTTAACAAAAACAAAAATGGCTGCTTTTGTAGCCCAATTCAATTCAATGTGTGAAAGAAGAAGAAAAAAATTATGAAGCGAAATAAATCTCATACCATTACATACAATCCTATACAACATGTTAATGTCTAAAAGTCTGGCGGTAGCCGGACCTTAATTAACGCTGATCCGATGGGCGGATCGATACTTGTGTTAATGTTGCAGCTCCCGTTACCTGTCAAGTAAAATACAACGGGCGTCAGAGGGAGACCGCGCTGGGCGGTCTTCAACTCTCCGATGCCTAAGTTAGTCAATGTATTTATGTTGACAAAGTAACAGTAGGTAAGTATTGAATGCGTAATTAATGAGGAGAGAGGAGAGAACCTTTTATAGGTGAGACAGAGACTGATCTTGTCTTTGTTTTCGATGTGGGACTGATATGCTTCAGTTCTCACTTTCAGAAGCTTCTGATGCTAACTTGGCGTGGCGCGTGGCGGCGCGTCGGAGGCGATCTGGAGGCGGTTCGACGCCGAGGCTGTAGCCCGCCTGGCGGTGTGTCCGCATGTCATTCCTTTGGTTGGACTTAGTACCTTTGGTGGTACAATGAGCATGGCCCATTATAGCTAATTATGCTTGCAAATGTACATGTATGTACAAGTCCCCCAAGTCCCCAGTCAAGGAGGGCAATCTTGGTTGGGGAGTTGTTTGGCGGTTTGAAGCGTTTTCCTCCGCTAAACTTTGCAAGGGCATAATTAGCGTCAGTGCGCTGTCAACCGTTGGTTTTACTGAGCAAACGCTTTATACCCTTTCGGGTGGGCCCGTGCTGGGCCCCCCAGGGAGTCCCCCACTCCCCGGCAAAGATAGACCTCCGGATGGTCGTTGATTTGTTTGATGAGGGGGATCTGCACGGAGCAGAGGGTGTTGGGTAGCGAGCCCAATGTTTTAGCACCCAAATGACGGGGGTCAACTTGCCTGATCAGGGCAGTCGTAGACTGTGACTAGTCCCCGTGTCCCGTAGGGACGGTCTGACTGTAACGCCGCGTAGCGGTCGTTGTCAGTGAGGCGTAGCCTCGAGATTGTATGTTTGGCGGACATCCCCCCGCTGGATGCATCAGGAAGGAGCGTCCGATAGACGTGCCTGGCGGTACCCTTGCAAGATGAACAAGTGGTTCCGCCAGAGGTGTGTAGCGAAAGTCACCGCGCTTGCAGGATGGCAAGGGAGAAGTCCCGCTGGCAGGGCATTGCTCGGCGGAGACTTCGTCGCCTGGAGAAAACGACCAGGGAGACGTTCCGCTGGCGAGGCTTCGCTCAGCGGAGACCTCGCCCTTGGAAAAAAATGACAAGGGAGAAGTTCCGCTGGCGGGGTTTCGCTCAGCGGAGACTTCGTTCTTGGAAAAATGACAAGGGAGAAGTTCCGCTGGCGGGGTTTCGCTCAGCGGAGACTTCGCTCTTGAAGAAAAGTGACAAGGGAGAAGTTCCGCTGGCGGGGTTTCGCTCAGCGGAGACTTCGCTCTTGGAAAAATGAAAGGGGGAAGTTCCGCTGGCGGGGTTTCGCTCAGCGGAGACTTCGCTCCTGGAAAAATGAAAGGGGGAAGTTCCGCTGGCGGGGTTTCGCTCAGCGGAGACTTCGCTCTTGAAGAAAACAAATGACAAGGGGGAAGTTCCGCTGGCGGGGTTTACGAAGTTGTCCCTACGGTGAATGGCACGTGTCGCATCTATAGCGGGTTAGCGTGCGTAGGCTTGCCTCCAGGCCTGTCCGTCTTCTGGCCCTTAATGACAGTAACTGTAGGTTTCGTAACCGAGGTAACGCCTCGAGTACTCCGGAGAGTAAGTGGAGGCTGATGACACGTGTACGGCTGGTACGTGATGTCGCTATGGATCGGACGGCCTATCACGCGTTGACGCAGACATAAAAAGGGGGGGGGAACCTTGGGAGATTTGACAGTTTGTGAAAATTTGAAAACCTAACTCTCGTCTGCGAGCCCTGTTTTCCCTTGTTCGAGACCAGAGGAAGAGCAGACCGAAGTTTTGGGTATACCGCTCCCGGAGAAAGTACGGTGATAGCCTCTCAGGATTGCCGTTCGCCATCGTGCCGAAGATCTTACCATTGAGGTTGGTACCTGTAGTTCCCTTTTCTGCTCCTTTGCTTCTGCTAGTTTCTGGTTTTGTTGTATTTGCTTTTCTGGGTGTGCTCTGAGGTGTGAAATGGGGTTTTTTGTGGGGGTTTGAATGATGGTTGGTCAATGCGTTTAGTGGTTTAGGATTTGGATGGCCGAGTCTGGGTTGAGTGCGTTTGTTTCTGCTTTGGAGTTTTCTGGGTTTTGTTCTTGATTGTTTTGGCTATATCTGATGCGGGAATAGGCTAGATCTATGTTTGTGCTAACTGATGTGGGTTTTAGGGTTTTGGGATGGCTAGCGTTATAGAGATTTCGAGCAGTGAGGATTCCGGGTCTGACGTGTCGCTCAGCGCGGCGGATGGGATTTTTATTGATTCGTTGCGTCCGTCTGCCCATGCAGGAACCTCACTGCCCGAACCGCTAGAAGTTGAGCCGCTACAGACTATCCTCTGGGAAGCAACTATGGCCCGTGGTTCGCGTCCAGAGAGCTCTAGGGCGGGTGAGGCCGCTGCCGCCAAGGTTAGGCGCGACGAACGCTTGGCAAGCAATAGTGCTGCTAGCGGCTCCGCTGGGGAGGAAGAGACAGCAGAGCAAAATGTTGAGTCGGCGTGGTTCCTCCCGGATGGGACAGCCGTTGACGAGGCAGGAGGGGGGATGAGCGGTACTGCTGTCTCTCGACTGAAGCAGACGTTCCGGTTGCCGGGGTCGGTGAAGCTGCGCCCACCGACGGCTGATGAGAAGGCGTCGATTCTCCCGGCGGGGTGTGCGGCCGTGCACGAGGCCATATTCCGCCAAGGAGTGACATTCCCGCTGGTGCCCAATCTCCAAATCCTTGTGTGCGAGTTTGGTCTTGCCCTTGGTCAGATCTGTCCCAACATGTGGCGGTTGATGTTGGCGATGAATTCCCTCTGGCGGTTATCCGGATGCGAGGGGCCTACCGTGGCGGAAGTGCTTCACTTCTACGAGCTAGTGTACGTGAAGCGCCAAGGCTGTAAAGGGCAAGTGAACCTGAGCCGCCGGCAGGGAGCGCCCAAGTTGATAGAAAATCTAAGGGACTCAATGTCCTATTGGCGGGGGACCTTCTGCATCGCCACAGACGGTTGGGAGTACCACGCCAGGTCGAATGAAGAAGGGCCGTCATTTAGGATTAAGTCTGAGTTCCAACCTATTCGAGGTTGGTTTCCGGTGTCCGCTGAAGATGTTTGGCGTGCTTACGTGATTGAACTTGTACTAACGACGTGTTTTTTTTTTTTTTTGTGTAGCGGGACTTCGGTATACGCTGACGCGCGAAGAAGAGTGCCGCGTGGCGAGGATCAGAGGCTGCTGGCGGAACCGAAACTTGCTTGACTTCCGCCTGCTAACTGGTTGGGAGTTACTGGTCGACCTGCGACTAACGCGCTCCGTTGGTGAGGAGTCTCCCCTGTCGTTTCGTGTTACACTTTTGAATTGTGTCCGACTGATGTTTGTCTTCCTCTTCTCTTTTTTTTTTTTTTTTTTTTTTTTAGAAACTCCGCCGGGCAACAAATCAAGTCGCGACGCATTTGAGAAGGCGATGGATCGGGCGGAGATAGAAAACTTTTTGGAGGCCATGTATGCCGAGGGGCTGGCGGCCCAGCAGACCGTGGTGAACCCAGAGACGTTGGCGTTGAGCCAGTCCGAGGTTCCGGTGGTGATGGCGATGCCACACCAGTCTCATCTTGGTGAAGATGGTCTGCCTACGGTGCAGGCGGGGACTCAAGCGGGCGGCGGGGAGAGGGGAACTGTTGCTACCGGGCAGCGGGAACGGGTGCCTGCCACCAGGCGCGGTCCTCAAAAGAAGACGGTGCCTTCAACGGAGACTGCCACCGAGCCCAGGGGTGAGCCGCCAGCGCGGGTGACGAGGACCGCTGCTGGCACACAAAGGGCGCTGGAGAAGAAGCGCCGGCAGCCTGACTCCCCCGCCGAGGAAGAGGAAGAAGAGGTGGTTATCGGGGTCCGCCAACAAAAGAAGGCCCGACAAACCGCATCGAAGGTTGCAGTGGCGGAGGGAGAGGCGCCCCCCGTCAGTGATCTGGACTCCTTCGCCGAGTACGCGCCATTCATGACAGAAGGGGAGCGAGAGTTCCTCTTCCATCTGTGTGAGCGGCTGGGGTTCGGGGGTCTGGCGGGCATATCGCGCCCGACGGCCATTGACCAATCGCCCTTCAGCTCGGCGTTTGGTCAAGTATCGGCGGGGTTACACGATATGTTCGTGGCGGCGTCCAAGCAGCCCCGGATTGAGGAAGAGCTCAGGGGAGAAATCGGAGGTCTCCAGAGGGAGTTGGCAGAGGCCAAGGAGAGACTGGCGGAGGTCGAGCGGGGACTTGTCAAGGCGGAGTGTGATTATGCGGACGCCCGCGGCAAGCTGAATGCGGCTATCCGGCGGGATCTAGAGAGGAATGAACAAGTCTCCAAGTTGGAGCAGGAGATCGCGCTGCTGCAGGAGCGGATAGCCGCTAAAGACAAGAAGCTCATTATTGTGCAGCGGGAGTCTGCCGTCAGACTGGATGAGATGAAGCGGCTGGACGGTGAGGTTGGCCGCCTGAAAGCTGAACAGAGTGCCTCTGCAGCCGCCGCCGTTGAAGCGTACAAGCTGTCGGCGGAGTATAAAAAGGCGATGACTGAGGCGGCGAAGGCTGGCGCCCGAGCAAACGTAGACATGTTGAAGCGGAAGGGTGCCATTGATTTTGTAAAGGCGTCACAGCCTGACGTGCCGCCGGTCCAGAGTGCCCCGGCGGAGCCGGAAGTCGTGCCCGCCCCAGCTGTAGGTACTCATTCGGGCAGCGGGGAAAGTGGCCCACATCCGACGGAAGGGTCCCAGCAAACCCCCCAGCAGACCCCGTCGGAGGTGTCACGTGCCGGATTTCTGGAGGCACACACCCGGGCCGACGGCACCATAGAGACTCCCAGTCCGACAGCCCGAGGGTCCGATCAAGCGAGCCGATCGGTCGCGCCGCCAGCCGTCGAAGCAGCAGAGGCCGAAGCCAACCGCTGAACCTATCTGAGACCTCCAAAGTTTTTTTTTTTTTTGTGTAGCCGCTGAGGCATACTAGCTTGTACCGAATTTTGTGAAATGAAGTAAATTTCTGACTTGGTTTGCCATGATGTGTGTGTAGTACTATTGAGTTATATTTTGCTTTTGTCGATCAATGGAACATTAAAGGAATTAAGATTGGTCCAAGTGCACCACGTAGCGGACGTGGTCCGCCGACGATTGCTGGCGTTGCCAGTTGCCCTCAGTGCTAGACTTGGTAACAATGGTTTGAATAATTCCTCGTTTCATTGATGGCTGACTGATCAGCGTACAAAAGTGGGGTAGTACCCGTTAGGTAGCTTCCCTTAGCTAATCATTTGAACAAAAGATTTAGCTAAGTCAAGATGCGCATGGGTAGCGGTCTGACTATTTGTAATAATACCGGAGGTGTTCAGTATTCCAAGGGCGGGCCGACGTGACGCCGTCCTTGTCCATTAAGTAGAAGGTGCCTGGGCTAGCGACTTTCACAATTTTGTACGGGCCCTCCCAAGTTGGGCGGAGTTTCGTCGGTGGCGGGATGACTTCCTTCATGACCGAGTCCCCTAGTTGTAGGTTCCGGGCCCTGACTCTGGCATTGTAAAAACGTGATACCCGTTGCTTGTTTTGTAGATTGTGTAAATGGGCCTTGAGTCTCTTCTCTTCTAGGAGGTCCCTGTCCAAGTTGACGCCGACGCTGTTGGTCTTTGGGCAGTAGCCTTCGACTCTAGCGGTAGGTTGAGTAACTTCAATGGGTAAGACAGCCTCTGTGCCGAACATCATGCAAAAAGGAGTTTCTCCGGTGGCGGAGGTTGGAGTTGTTCGGATGGCCCACAGGACCTCTGGGAGCCTTTCCGCCCATAAACCCTTGGCGTCGTCGAGCTTCTTTTTTAACAACTTTTTGATTATCTTGTTTGCCGCTTCGACCTGACCATTGGTCTGGGGGTGGGCGACAGACGCAAATCTCAACTTGGTGCCTAAGTTGGCGGTGAAGGAGATGAGCTCGTCATTGTTGAACTGTGTACCGTTGTCTGTAATGATTGTGTGTGGGACACCGTAGCGGCAGTAGATATTCTTCCAGAGGAAGTGAATTACCTTGGCGGTAGTTATTGCCGTTAGTGGTTCTGCTTCTATCCACTTGCTGTTGTAATCAATGGCAACAATGATGTATTTGAACTGACCCTTGGCGGTTTGGAACTTTCCCATCAGGTCAAGGCCCCACGTGGAGTGAATCCATGGGCCTACAATGATTGATAGTGGTTCCGCTGGTGCGTGTGGGAGGTCTGCAAACTGTTGGCATTTGTGGCAAGACCTTGAAATCCGCCGGGCGTCATCGCCAAGTGTGGGCCAGAAGTAGCCTTGCCGCATTGTGCGGTTGGTCAGGGATTTGGCGCCCGAGTGGTTTCCGCATTCCCCGCCATGGATTTCAGTTAGGACAACCCTTCCTTCCTCTGGGGTTAGACAGCGGAGGTTAGGATGGGTGAATCCCTGGCGGTAAAGCTTGCCGTGCTGAATGTTGTAGCGGGTTGCTCTCCGCTGGAGCTGTCTTGCCTGGACCTTATCTTCTGGCAACGTTCCGTTGCGCTTATATGCAATGATCTCATCCATCCAGCTGGGTTGACCTGAACGTTGAAGATTTCCGCCAGGGTCTTTGTGATACTTGGCTTGTCAGGCACTCCACCCTTGTGTCCGCTGGACTCTGATGTGGTTGGGCGGTCGCCAGTCTCGCCAGTGAATCAGCCTTAGCGTTCTTTTCCCTGGGGATCTGTGTGATTGTATGGAATTTGAACTTTTTTAGCAATGTTTTGACGTACCCCAAATACGCCGCTAGCTGCTGGTCCTTGGCTTGGAAACTGTCATTGACCTGGTTGACGACTAGTTGGGAGTCGCTGAATATGTTGACGCTGTCAGCTCCTGAGTCAATGGCGAGGAGTAAGCCGGCGATGAGCGCCTCGTACTCCGCCATATTGTTTGAAGCTTTGAAGTTGAACTTCAACGCGTACTCTGCGTTTAGTCCCCCAGGTCCGGTTAAGATGACTCCGGCGCCGCTGGCCTTGGCACAGGCGGAGCCGTCCACATGTAGGTCCCAGTCTGACTGTGGGGGAGTTGCCTCTGTACTGGTTACTACTTCCGTTCCGGGCTTTGTTTGAGTATCGGGTTCCGGCTGACGCTCAGTAAGTTCAGCGATGAAGTCTGCTACTGCCTGGCCCTTCATGGCGGTTCTTGGCTTGTATTCTATGTCAAATTCGCTGAGTTCAATCGCCCACTTACTGAGGCGCCCCGAGTGTTCAGGGCTTTGCATCACCTGCCTCAGCGGTTGATTAGTTAACACATGGATCGTGTGAGCCTGGAAATATTGCCGGAGGCGTCTGGCGGCAACGATAAGTGCGAGCGCCACTGTTCCAACGGTGGATACCTTGTTTCTGCTCCGTTCATACCTCTGCCGGCGTAAAATACCGGGAGCTCATCCTGGCCCTCCCGCCGAACAATGGCGCAACTTATTGCCGTTGCCGAGACTGCCAGGTATATGAATAGTGTCTCTCCTTGCACAGGGACAGAAAGGAGAGGGACCGCCGCCAGATATTCTTTTAGGCTCTGGAACGCCGCCTGACACTCTGGGTTCCAGTCGATGACCTTCTTGTGAGTTGTTTTGAGGAGTTTGAAGAATGGGGCGCACTTGTCAGTAAGTCGAGAGATGAATCGAGAAAGGGCGGTTAACTTGCCTTGGAGACATTGGACGTCTACCTTATACTTCGGGTCCGACAGGTTAAGGATGGCCTGTACCTTGTCTGGGTTAGCCTCGATACCTCGCTCGCTGACGATGTAACCCAGAAACTTGCTAGCGGTGACGCAAAGAAACATTTTTCTGGGTTGAGGCGCATACCATAGGCCAGGAGGATGGTTACTATGATCCTGAGGTTTGCCACATGTCCACTGGCCTTTATGCTCTTAACTAGCATGTCATCCACATAGACCTCGATAATCTTTCCCAGATGCTCAGCGAACATGGCGTTCATCAACCGCTGATAAGTTGCACCGGCGTTCTTCAGACCAAAAGGCATGACATTGTAGCAGTAGAGGCCTTTGTCGGTGGTAAAGGTGGTGCATTCTTGGTCGCTGGGGTGCATTTTGATCTGATTGTATCCGGAGAAGGCATCCATCATGCTGAGGAGTTCGTGTCCGGCGGTGGCATCGACCAGTTGATCGATACGAGGTAGCGGGAAACTATCCTTTGGGCATGCCTTGTTTAGATTTTTGAAGTCGACGCACATCCTCCACTTGCCGCTGGGCTTTTTCACCATTACCAGATTTGAGATCCACTGAGGGTAGATGACCTGGCGGATGAATCCAATGTCCCGTAGTTTGGCGACTTCCTGTCCGATTGCCCGGTATTTTTCCTCATCAAAGGCCCTCCGCTTCTGCTTGATGGGATAGAAGGAAGGTTTAATGGTCAGCTTGTGGGTGATTATTTCAGTGGAGATGCCAGGCATGTCTGCATAGGACCACGCAAAGACGGTGGCGTTGTCACGTAAGAACTGAGTGAGTTCTGCCTCCACTTCTGGGTCTAGCTGGGCGCCTATGCGGACTGTCCTCTCAGGATGCTCGTCTGAGATGCTGACGACCTTAAGCGATGTGTCCGGGTTGACCGGCTCCTTCATTACATATTTCTTCTCTTCATCTCTAGGATCCTCAAAGATATTTGGTGGCGGTGGGTCATTACCTACTGTCAGGATTTCATGACGGCGCGTCGAACGCGCTACAGTTGTTGAATAGCATTCTCGTGCCAGTTGTTGGCTTCCCCTCACACAGCCTGTGCCGTTGGGCGTGGGGAACTTCATGAGAAGCATGTATCCGGCAATGATGCACTTGAGCTTATTAAGTGCCGGTCGACCAATGATGGCGTTGTATGAACTGGGACAGTCAACGATGATGAACTCCGTGTGCACCTCCGCCATACAGGGGCTAGTGCCAATAACTAGCCGCATGTAATCCGACCCTAGTGGTTGTGTGATGTCTCCGGAGAAGCTGAGCAGTGGCTCATGATCCTGGAGTAGCTTCTTGTTCCTCTTGAGGTGGTCGTAGCAACCGCTGAAGATGACGTTGACAGCGGATCCGCTATCTACCAAGATTCTTCCCACCGAGAATTTGCCAAGAATGGCATCGACTAAGAATGGGTCGTCATGGGGTAAATGTACTCCGCGCTCCTCCTTCTGAAAAGGTAATAGGTTCCCAACCTGATTTCGGTAGCTTGGCGGATCTTTCGTAGCGGATGTTGCAAACTTCCTTTGGGTGGTTGGCGCGTTCATAGCGCTTTCTTGCCCTGTGAGACATGTTGGTGATTGGAGCACCGCCATCGATGGTGTTGATGCGGCCCAAGGTCTCAACGTTGGCAATCACTGGTGGTGGTTGGCGTACCTTGAACTGCTCCAACTTGCCGTCACGGTATAAAGTCTCAATGGCCGTTTTGAGAGCATTGCAGCTGTTTGTATTGTGGCCGCTGTCCGCGTGGTATTTGCACCACTTGCCGGTGTTCCTGGGTTTGCCTGTTTTTGGGTATTTTGGAGGGGGTGGCGGTGGGATCTGATCCTTGCACTGATTGTAGATATCTTCATATGAGGCCGTTAGGACCGTGAACACTGCATACCGCTGTGAGGACTCCGTCTGCTTGTTGTTGTTATCCCCATGAGTTGGACGGTTTCCCTTGTAAAAATGCTGCCCCTTCTGTCGCTTGGTTTGGTGGTGGCCTTGCTGCCATTCTCTTTTCTTGTCAGTTGGTGGTGCTGCGGGGGGCTTGTCAGCGGTTTCCTGGTGACTGGAAGATGGTTGTGTTGACCTTGCTGGCGTTGCCGGCGGTGGGGTTTCTCCATATGTAATGAATTCCGCCTGGGCGTGAATGACCGCCTCACTCATGACGTGGTCGTACGTTGCATTGGGATGGTTGTAATTGAGGTGATAGAGGAACGGTCCCCTGAGGAGTCCCTTCCTGAAGGCCGCCGATGCCATAGTCTTGTCTAGGTCGCGGCACTGAGATGCTGCCGCCCGCCACCTTGTGACAAAGGCCTTCAGTGATTCGTCCTCCCCCTGTTTAACGCTGAAAAGCTGACTTGTATTGTGATGTCCGGCGGACAGTAAGATGAAGCGGGAGAGGAAAGCATGCGACAGTGCATGGAATGAGCCGACAGATCCTGGCGGACATTCAAAAAACCAGTTCATTGCCTCGCCGTCCAGTGTTTCGCTGAACAGATGGCATAAGGTGGCGTCGTCGAACCCCTTGTTGTTGGTGACCTTCTTGAAGGTGTCCATGTGGACAAAGGGATCGGTCATTCCGCCATATGGCGACATCTTTGGGGTTTTTGCATATGTCGGTCTGACGGCCTGCAAGATTGCGGCGGAAAAGGGGCCGGGTCTGGAAGTAAATAGCGGGTTCCGGGTTGACGTCGGGACGCCCGTCTCCGCCCGGATCACCCTCTGCTCTAGTTGATGCATCCTTTCCAATAACTGGGCGGTTGTATCGCCGGCGGAATCGGCCCGACTGACCTGCCGAGTTGGCTTGCGCCCAGGTATGGGCGGATCATCCCCAGTCCTTGCCCTGGCAGTCGAGCGGTTGGTGTGCGGAAGTGATTCCGCCACCTGCTCTAACATTAGTTGGGGTATGGGCGGTGGTCCCATTCCCGACAACCCAGGTGGGTTCCTCGGTACGTGCATTTGTATGACCGGCCCTGGCGCCGCCGTGCCGGCGCTGGGTCGACTGCGCCCGGTGCTGTGTGATTGCTCGCTTTGTGCCGGGCGGTTGGTGGCCGCCAAGGTGTTTTTTAGTTCCTCAAAGCGCGTCATGAGCGCGGCCATCTGTCTCTGGGCTTCAGCCTTCTCCCTGCGCTCCTCCTCACGTTCCCTGTTTGCCTTATGAAGATCCGCCAGTGCTATCTCGTACATGGTGACGAGATCCTGGCCTGACGGGCGGCTGCTGCCTGGGTTTGCCTCACCGCCGGTGTCGGTCGGGGTTGTGAATAGCGCGCGGTTAACGCCGATCGCGGGGTCAGAGGGTTGGGGAATGGCGGGGAGCTCTGCCTGCTCCTCAGCGTTTCCCCCGCTACCGTTAGTCATGGTGATTGTAGTGGGATGACCTTTAGTTCAAGGATTCCCACAGACGGCGCCAATGTTAATGTCTAAAAGTCTGGCGGTAGCCGGACCTTAATTAACGCTGATCCGATGGGCGGATCGATACTTGTGTTAATGTTGCAGCTCCCGTTACCTGTCAAGTAAAATACAACGGGCGTCAGAGGGAGACCGCGCTGGGCGGTCTTCAACTCTCCGATGCCTAAGTTAGTCAATGTATTTATGTTGACAAAGTAACAGTAGGTAAGTATTGAATGCGTAATTAATGAGGAGAGAGGAGAGAACCTTTTATAGGTGAGACAGAGACTGATCTTGTCTTTGTTTTCGATGTGGGACTGATATGCTTCAGTTCTCACTTTCAGAAGCTTCTAATGCTAACTTGGCGTGGCGCGTGGCGGCGCGTCGGAGGCGATCTGGAGGCGGTTCGACGCCGAGGCTGTAGCCCGCCTGGCGGTGTGTCCGCATGTCATTCCTTTGGTTGGACTTAGTACCTTTGGTGGTACAATGAGCATGGCCCATTATAGCTAATTATGCTTGCAAATGTACATGTATGTACACAACATGAAGCAACCCCCATGGTCACTCTTCACTCTTCTGATATACAAATCTCCCTCTTGTAAAAATACAATGAGAAATAATTAAAGGAAGAAATTAGAGGATTGGTGGTGGAAGCAGGACAATGGTGGAGGAGGAGGGTTCGAGTCGGGGAGGGTTAAGGATTATGTAATGGAGTGGAATGGGAGTGAGATTAAGAAAGAGAGGGTGAAAAGTGAATGGTGTGTAAGAAAAATATTTGAGGTGGAATGATATTCTCATTGATACTAGAAGATTATATACAGACTAGGTTCTTGTACAACAAGTAAATCCCTACAAGTTAGGGATACAAGGAATATTACAATGATCTCCTAAAGATATACATAATTAAAATATTAATTACAGAATATTCTTAACACTACCCCTCAAGTTGGAGAGTGAATATCAAGCACTCCCAACTTGCATAACAATGCTTTGAACTTGTCTTTGCCCAATGCCTTTATGAATATATCTGCTAACGGTTGTAAAGAACTAACGTATCTGGTGCTGATTGAACCGTTCAATATCTTGTCTTGAATAAAATGACAATCCATTTTCAATATGACGTGTTCTCTCATGAAAAACTGAATTTGTGGTTATGTGTAGAGCTGCTTGATTATCACAATGCAAAATAGCAGGTCTAGAAATAGGCATATGCAAATCAACAAACAAATATTGTAGCCAAGTGAGTTCACAACATGTACCAGCCATTGCTCTATACTCAGCCTCGGCACTAGACAATGAGACCGTCTTTTGTCTTTTGGTACGCCATGAGATCAAAGAATTTCCCAAGAAAACACAATATCTAGTAGTAGACCGACGAGTAATAGGACAACCCGCCCAATCTGAATCACAAAAAGCTCTCAAATTCAAATTGCTATTGGAGCTTAAAAGCAAACCATGGCCAGGAGAGGATTTCAAATATCTAACAACTCGAAGTGCAGCAGCCATATGAGGTTGACGTGGCTCATGCATGAATCTACTAAGAACATGAACATAATAGGTAATGTCGGGTCTTGTGATTGTAAGATATATAAGCCGTCCAACCAAACGTCTATATGCAGCCTGATCCTTAAGTATCTCACCTCTGTTTGATAATTTGGCTTCTTCCATGGGAAATCAACTGACTTTACACCCAAAAATTCAGTGTCCTTGATAATTTATAAAGCATATTTGCATTAAGATATATAAATGACCTTTTTTGAACGAGCAATCTCAAGTCGAAGGAAGTATTTAAGTTCACCCAAATCTTTGATGCGAAAGAGGGTGTGAAGAAATTGTTTGAGAGCTTTAATGGAGTCAAGGTTGTTCCCAGTAATGAGGATGTCATCAACATAAATTAATAATATTGTGAGGGAATTACCAACCTTTTGAACAAAAAGAGAATAGTCAGCCTTTGATTGAGTGAATCTGGCAGCAAGAATTGCTTCTGTAAACTTGGCAAATCATTGACGAGAGGCTTGCTTCAAACCATATAAGGACTTGTTAAGGCGACACACATAATTCTCCCCCTGTCGCTAAACCCTGTCGCTAAAGACTTGGAGGAAGAGACATGTACAACTCTTCTTGCAAATCACCATTAAGAAAAGCATTATTAACGTCAAGCTGGTGAAGAGACCAACCTTGACAAGCAACAATGGCAAGGAGACAACAGACAGTAATCATCTTTGCTGTGGGTGAAAAAGTATCATGATAATCAATCCCAGTAACTTGAGTGAAGCCCTCAGCAACAAGGCGAGCTTTATACCTCTCAATAGAACCATCAACATTATATTTAATTCGATAAACCCATCTGCAAGCAATATGACGTTTGCCAAGAGGAAGTGGGACGAGTGTCCCAATATTATTGGCAGTGAGAGCGGCAAGTTCATCGTCCATTTCTTGCTGCCATTTAGGATCAGAGACTGCATCTGCATAAGAAGAGGGCTCCTCAGCCCTGCTGATGGAAGAAACAAAAGAAAAATGGGACGGTGAGTACCATTGATAAGAGACAAGTGTTAGGCGCACGGGAATGTTGGGACTGGCAGAGCACGGGTTTAGGCGCTTGTGCTAGCATAGGTTAAGCACGGGTTCAGAAGTGGGGTCAATCACTGGGTTAGGCGCATGTACATCAGAGGAAGATGATGGCTACAAATCTGGGACTGGGTTTGGTAACACGGGATGAGAAGGAGAAAAAGGAGAATGAGTTTGGGGAGGAAAATGAAAGGTATCTTCAATGAAAAGAACATCCCTATTGGTAAAAATTTTCTTTGTTTCTAGATTGTAGAGCTTATAAGCTTTTTGCCCCATTGGATACCCATGAAAAATGCATTTTTGAGCTCGTGGAACAAATTTTGAAGCTGGGTGAACAGAAGTAGCAAAAGCAACACATCCAAAAACATGCATTCGAGAATAGTTAGGAGGCTTATGATAAAGAACTTCAAATGGGGTTTTCTTATTCACTAAAAGTGTAGGAAGTCGATTAATTGTATAGGTAGCGGTAAGAACACATTCCCCCCAAAAATCAATTGGCAAGTGAGATTGGAAGCAAAGGGCCCTAGCAGTTTCTAGAAGATGTCTATGTTTGCGTTCAACAACACCATCTTGTTGGGGTGTGTAAATGCAAGAATGTTGAAAAATAACCCCTCGTTCAAGAAATCCTATAAAGAAATAAATTCCGCCCCTTTATCAGTACGTATTTATTGAACATGAGTCTGAAATTGAGTTTTGACATAAGCAAAATTTTTTTGAAGCAAAGGTTGTGTTTCACTCTTAAGGCCATTAAGAAAACTCATGTAAAACAAAAAAAAATCATCCACAATAGTTAAAAAATAATGAGCGCCAATGACTGAAGGAGTTTTATGTCGTCCCCAAATATCACAATGTATAAGAGAAAAACATCGAGAAGTTGATATTGAACTAGAAGGAAAAGGTTGGCGAGTTTGTTTAGCCAAAGGACAAATTTCACACTTACTGTTGGAATCAAAATGAAAATGAAGCGATTCATTGGCTATATATTATAAAGGGGCAGGAGAAGGATGCGCCAAACGGCGATGCTAATGGTCAGAAGAGATGGTAAGGTCAGAAGCAAAAGGGTGTTTGGATGGGGAGATGGAACCTAGAGCCACAAGATAATAAAGGTCTCCTCGTCGCTTACCCACACCAATTATCGTCCTTGAAGCCAAGTCCTGCAAAATACACCAAGAGGGAAAAAAAGTTACCGAGCAATGTAAGTCATCTATAGTTCTTCTAACAGATAAAAGATTGACATCAAATAAAGGCACACACAAAACATCTCGAAAAAAGGCATTATTGATTTTAATTGACCCTTTCATGGAAATACGAGCCTTGGCACCACTAGGCAAAGAAACTGGTGGTAGTGAAGTATTCTTCTGACAACTTGCGAACAACTTTGGTGAGTTAATAATATGATTGGTCGCTTCACTATCAATAATCCACTGATTAGGGGCAACTGGTGACAAAGCAAACTTGGAAGCGTAAGCCATGAGAAGATAATGAAAAAGATAACGCAGCAAGTGGTGCGGCGCAAATAAAATGAGAGCTAGGTTTTTTAGGCCTACTCTGATACCATGTAAGAAAAATATTTGAGGTGGAATGATATTTCCATTGATACTAGAAGATTATAAACAGACAAGATTCTTGTACAACAAGTAAATCCCTACAAGTTAGGGATACAAGAATATTACAATGATCTCCTAAAGATACACATAATTACAATATTAATTAGAGAATATTCTTAACATGGTGAGTGTCTTTGGATGAAGACAAGGTTAAGAAGAAGGAGAAGGCTACGAAGCCGAGGGAGTGGTGGAAGGAGGAGTTTTGTGAGGAGCTTAGTAAGAAAAAGAAGAAGAAGAGGGGTTTCGATTTAGGTTATGGTGGAGAATTGTGGTGGCAAAAGGATGGGGAGGATTTGGGATTGGAGAGGAAGAAGAGAAAGAACATGAACCAGCAAAGTCAGATGGAGAAGATGAATACTGAAAGGACAAAAATACCTTTAAAAAGTTAACAGAGTTAACATTTTTACTGTTGCTAGGTATGAAAATTAGATTGAGCTTAAATAGTCATGTACCTTTTTGATATTTTAAAAAATATAGATACGAAAATTAATAATCAAGCAAAGTTCAGGTGCTGTTTGAATGATTTTTTCAAAATTAATATAAAAAGAATCATTTAGAAATCTGGTATAACTGTTAAAATTGATAAAAAACTAAACATATTTTCCAAAATAACTAAGGAGTCAAAATAAAGAGTCTCCTAAAATTACACTACGCGGTTCATACACTTGAAATAACATGCCATATTTGCCAAATTATATGTTTGTGTTCATTCCGACGAGAAACAGATCGGACAAACTGCGGGCGTGCAGAATAAAAAATATTGTTTTTTTTTTTTTTGTGTAAAGCAAATACCTCTGCTCTAAGGGGGGAAAAATGAAATGCATTATATATACTGCGCAACATCTAGCAAAACCCATAATTATATATACAATAGTTATATAAGAAAACCCAATGAAAAAGACATCAGCTACATTTTTTTTTTTTGTCAAGATAATTAACAACCGAGTAGGCAGCATTAATAGGTAATATATCACAAATTAAGGCCAAACTGAGTCCACAGAAACCCTCAAGCAGTCGGAGAGATGTTCGTCTTCTTCCAACACCATAATTTGTTCAACTCGTTGTTTTCTGGCAGCTGAAACAGTATTAGCAGCAGCAGCAGCAGCAGCAGCACGAGAAGCTGAATTGATTGATCTAGATAGCTCTTCTTCTAATTTGATGATGTTATGGGGACGCACAAGTACGGACAACAGAAGCACAAGAGAGGCCATATATAAGCGGAACTGAAGATTGAAGAAGATGAAGATATATGACGATGATTTAAGTCTGAAGCTGATGGATCCCTTTGTGAAAACTGAAAACCCTGACAGTGGGTATATATATTTATGGGAAGGTGGGGAGTGCGTGGTTAAAGAATAAAGAGCACACCGGCCGTCTACCCCCGCCCAAGGTTTTCTACTTTTCTTTGTTGAGTTGAATTAAATACATGATACTTGCAAACAATCTCATGACTTTTACCTGGAAAACAAGTAGCCAGCCACCTGGTCCTCCTCATTAATTAATTGGATCGCTTTTTGTTTGGTTTACTGAATAAATCTGGGTGCTGCTGCTGGCAGTTTTGATGCCTCGCTCTCTTTTCTTCTGTTTGCACAATGGGCTCGATTTTGCTGGTTTACGACATTTTGGTTTAGTTGGCCCATATCTCACTCCCTTCCATAAGGCTGCAAACAGACCCGTTTTCACTTTTAACTGTCTCTGTCAAAATAAGCAGTTTAAGTATTATAATAATTTGTTTTCAAAACTTCGAAAAGACCATCGCTGCCTCCTCTATGCACTGCCACCGAAATGCTGCAACTTTTTCAGCGAGCAACCGAAACTGCAGAGGAATAGTGAATAGTGAATCGTGAATCGTGAATCGTGAATCGTGAATCGTGAATAGTGAATAGTGAAGCACAAAGAGCCTCAGTAGATATTGTGCTTGCAAAGAAACCTACCTTAATATCCCTTTCAAAAACCCTAGCACAAAAGACTGTAAGAAACCATATACATGCTCACAACATATGCACATAATCATAAAAGGGATTAAGGCTTACCTTCAGCAATCACTGGCATGGATTCCATCTTATGCAGCTGCAAACACGAACACTGAATATAGTCTTCTGTTACTTACCAACTTGCTTCTCAATGGACAGAACAATATGCAAAACGTCGGTAGTAATCAGGGACCAATTCATCTGTATATATAGGTGACTTAAACCTCAAGAAGCTTCCCATTAAAGCTATCCATATCGGTTTAGGTTTCCTAGTTAGATTCCTAATGTAACACTTCATTGTAGTCTTTCTTGCAGACTAAGAATAGGATTACTTACCTTAATGAATAGATACACTGCTTCATTAAGTTACAAGTATTGATTTACAGTTTGTATCCATGTTAACTAGGATTGATATTAAGCTAATCATCAATTACTTTATGATGATATGTGTTATGTCCATATTTGATCTTACAATCTCCCCCTTGGACTCACACATATCATGCTCGATGATTTGCACCAGAGAACATCAAAACCTACTTAACTTACTGAAGTGCGCGCCAGATAACAAACTCAAATCGAAAATCCATTCCAACATGGTCAGATCACAGTTACTTATGCAGAGCAAGAAACAGTATACATTTTAACAAAAATGCAGAGTTTCAAAACCACAAACATAAGCTCCTGCAATCCACATATGTCAAACCAGAAGTGATACAATATATGTTAATGTGTATCAACAAGTAAACATATATTAGGTCCTACTTTATGTTTCTAAAACCAGAAACTCAAGCAAATTTTCTGAACACTGATGGCTTAAAATTATTGCTTGAACCTCAACATCATGCTATACATGATTTAAGCCATCTGATAGCAAGTATGATATTCAAAACAAGATGATAATTTCCAAAACAAAACAATAAAGCTGCAGCAAAATCATAACTGGAAATACCTCAAAATTTTTATTGATAATCAAAACTGTCATTACAAATAAGTTGTGATAAACAAAAGTCAAAAATATCACAACTGAAAATACAAGAACTCAAGAACCTTAAAATTTTAAATTGCTCCAACTGTGCTAACTCTCTACTGAACCTAAGCATCTAGATTAGCTAAAACTCCAATGCTTGTTGTATGCTTCTGGAATGCTGCTACTGACAAGGCCTTGGTGAAAGGATCTGCTAGCTGTGAATTTGTGTCAATACTCAAAACAGCTATTTCACCATGCTTTACTCTTTCTCTAACACTGTAATACTTTAGATCAATGTGTTTAGAATTATTTGACCTTTTACTGTTTTGCTAAAGAAAACTGCAGCCTCATTGTCACAATAAATCACAAGTGTTCCAGCCACAATGTGACTCAATACTTTGGTCTGCATGAGAAAATTCCTAATCCAAAGTCCTTCACACACAGTTTCATATACTGCAATAAATTCAGCTTGCATAGTAGAAGTTGAAACAAGGTTTGTTTCATGGTTTTCCAAGCAATAGCACCTCCTGCAAGCATGAACACATATCCACAAGTCGACTTCTTGGAGTCTGGATAATTCCCTGCAAAATCGAGTCTGAAATCCAATGAGTTTCAGATCCTCCACTTGCCTATAAACTAGCATGTGACTTTTAGTTCTCTGCAGGTATCTCAACACTTTCTTCCCAGCTACCCAATGTTCATGGCCTGGATTAGATTGGAATCTTGACAAAATCCCTACTGCAAAAGACAAGTCTGGCCTAGTGCAGACTTGTGCATACATGAGACTTCCTACAAGTCTGGCATAAGGCTTTGACTCCATATTTTCCTTTTCAACATCACTATTGGGACTTTGCTTCTTGGTTAACTTATCTCCTTTGGACATGGGAACTTCTCCAGCTGCACACTTCTCCATACCAAACCTCTTTAAAACTTTGGTAATATAATTGTGTTGAGACAAACCAAGTAGTCTCTGTGCCCTATCTCTTTTAATCTCAATACCTAGTACATAGGATGCTTCTCCTAAGTCTTTCATGTCAAAATTCCTTGACAGAAAACTCTTGGTATCTTTAAGCAATTTAATGTTACTGCTAGCCAAAAGTATATCATCCACATAGAGTACCAGAAAAATAAAATTGTTCCCAACTGTCTTCAAATAAACACATTCATCAACAAGATTTTCTGTAAATCCAAAAGTAGAAATCACAGAATCAAATTTCTTGTACCACTGTCTAGAAGCTTGTTTAAGGCCATAAATTGATTTTCTTAATTTACACACTAAGTTTTCACTTCCAGCTTGTACAAACCCTTCTGGCTGCCTCATATAAATCACTTCATCTAGTTCACCATTCAAGAAAGCTGTTTTAACATCCATCTGGTGCAGCTCCATATCAAAATGAGCCACTAAAGCCATGATTATCCTAAACGAGTCTTTTGTAGAAACTGGAGAAAAAGTCTCAGTAAAGTCAATGCCCTCTTCTGTGTAAAACCCTTGGCAACTAATCTTGCTTTATGTCTCTCTACATTGCCATTTGCATCTCTTTTGGTTTTGAAAACCCATTTACAACCTATAGGCTTCTGGTTGGGGTCAGGTTCAACTAATTCCCAAACTGCATTTTGACTCATGGAATCAATTTCTGCTTCCATTGCTAGCTGCCATTGATGAGATTCACTACTTTCAATGGCCTGATTAAATGTAGTTGGATCATTGTCCTCTGCACAATCCATTTCAATTTCTGCTTCTTGTAGATAAACAATGTAGTCACTCTCTTCCTCCCCATAAGTTGGTTTTCTTGCTCTCTGTGATCTTCTAGGTTGAGCTACTGGATGATTTTGAGGTTCAGTTACTTGACCAGTTACGTGGTCAGTTACTTGACCAGGTACAGTTACTTGGGCAGTTACATGGTCAGTGACATGGGCAGTGACTTGGGCAGTGACTTGATCAGGTACAGTTACATGGTCAGTGACTCGGTCAGTGACATGGTCAGAGACTTGACCAGGTACAGTTACTTGGGCAGTTACATGGTCAGTGACATGGGCAGTGACTTGATCAGGTACAGTTACATGGTCAGTGACTCGGTCAGTTACGTGACCAGTGACATGATCAGTTACATCTTGTTCTAAAGGCAATGCTACACTTAAATTCTCATCCGACACAATTTCCTCAAAATCTGAGGTTAAATCCTCAAGGTTTGTATTGTGAACTTTTTCACTTAGAAACTTTACTTGATGTGTTTCAAAAATTCTAGGTGAATGATGAGCAGAATATAATTTATAGCCTTTAGATTTATCTGGATAACCTATAAAATAGCAACTAACAGTTTTGGGGTCAAGTTTATTCAAGCTTGGATTATAAATCCTAGCTTCTGCATGACATCCCCAAACATGACAGTGATGAAGACTAGGTTTCCTGCCACACCAAAGCTCAAAAGCAGTATTTTCTATGGCTTTGCTAGGTGTCTGTTGCAAATATAATTTGCAGTTTTTAAAGCCTCACCCCACAGAAATTTAGGCAAACCAGTTGTACACATCATGCATCTAACCATGTTCAAAAGAGTCCTATTCTTTCTCTCTGCAACACCATTCTGTTGTGGATTATAGGGTGTTGTGTATTGAGCTTTAATTCCATTGTCTTGCAAAAACAAGGCAAATGGACCCTTTTGTTGGCCGGATTCAGTGTACTTTCCATAGAACTCTCCCCCTCTATCTGACCTTACTGTTTTGATTTTCTTTTCTAGTTGATTTTCTACCTCAGACTTAAAGATTTGAAAGGCTTTCAATGCTTGTGCCTTTTCTGAAAGTAGATAAATATAACTGTATCTAGAAAAGTCATCAATGAATGTGATAAAATACACATTCCCACAGATAGTTTGATGCCTAAATGGTCCACATATATCAGTGTGTATGAGTTCTAATAAATTTTGGCTTCTATATGCAGTCTTCTTTCTAGTATTAGTTATTTTTCCCTTAAAGCATTCAACACAGTCTGTTAGATCAGAAAAATCAAGTTCATTTAGGATGTTGTTTTTCACCAAAATTTTCAGTCTCTCTTTTGAAACATGGCCGAGTCTTCTATGCCATAAAAATGCAGACTTTTCATTTAGTTTGGTTCTTTTAACACCTGTTAAAGTGCTAGTACTGTTTGTGTTATCTTCAACAAGTAAAATTTCTTGTTGAGCCATTGAACAACTTAACTGTAAATAATCATTCGAGATAACACCAGAACCAATTTGAACAGAATTTTTAGAAATAAGAATTCCATTACTATCAATAACAAGTCTACAACCAGATTTTACTAAAAGAGAAACTGAAACCAAATTCCTTCTCATGGAAGGTACATAAAAAACATTATCCAAAACTAACAATTTTCCTAATCCTAGATCGAGCTTTAAGGTTCCAATAGCCTTGACTGCCACTCTCATGCCATTGCCTACACACAGGTTCACTTCATCACTTTTTGGGATTCTGCTCCTTATGAATCCCTGCAAAGAATTAGTAATATGAATAGGTGAGCCTGAATCTATCCACCAAGACTGTGGTTCAACATTTATAAGATTAATTTCTAAGAAAAAACTGTATTAGAAAAAATCTTACCCTTTTTGGCTAACCAGTTCTTATAGCCAGTGCAGTCCTTTTTCATGTGTCCTACTCTTTTGCAAAAGTAGCACTTGAACCTAAATGGCCTGTTTTCCTTGGCCACTGCAGCTGTTGAACTCTTAGTTATGGCTTTGGTAGGCTTGAGCTTATTCTGGGGCTTTTTCTTCTTAGGCTTCTCTATGAGATTTATGGCTGTAGCAGGTTCTTTTTCTTCCTTGATCCTAGCTTCCTCATCAACACAGATGGATATAAGTTCATCTAAAGTCCAGTTTCCCTTTTGAGAGTTGTAACTGGTCCTAAGATGACTAAAACTGTTAGGCAAGGAATGAAGTGCATAATGCACTACCTGCTCATCCCTAACCCCCATCAAGAGCTCCCTGAGTCTGCCATTTATATTGATCATCTTCATAATATGTTCTCTAACTCCCCCTGAACCCATGTACTTCAAATCATGAAACTCCTTGGTTAGTCTAGCTGCTTCTGCCTTTTCACTTTCTTTAAACTTAGCACCTATGAGTTCCAGAAAATCTGATGCTAGCTCAGGTTCTTCTATACTTCCCCTGACAGTCTTGGACATAGAGGTACGAATGAGATTCTTAGCCATTCTATTGGATCTATGCCACTTCTTGTAAAGGTCAGTTTCTTTCTTGGTGCTCTTTTCATTCAACTCTATAGGCTTATCCTCAGTAAAGCAATAGTCTATATTCTCATGCATTCCCATATAGTTTCTACAGAATCTAGCCAAGCTCTATAGTTGGTTCCAGTTAACATCAAGACACTGTTCAAGTTCATGTAGGAGTTACCTAAGGAGCAAAACAAAAAATTCATGTGAGTTCTTAATTTGTAAAGAAAATAACATTAAGTTTTCTGCGTTTTATTTAGCTTTAAGCAACCAAAACAAGAACATACAGAAAACCTAAACAATCCATACTTGCATTCATATCAGTCCATAACCAAAAACAATGTTAAGCAACACTTTTGAGCAGAAGCATAACATTCTGGAGTTCTTTATCAATATACCATGTTCAATGAAAACAAGTTATCCAAAGAAATTTATCCATATCTTTAGACAGAAGAAAAATTTCTAAGTATCCGAATTTATTTTCATCAAGCATGCATATTGCTATTTTGTATTCTAAAACCATACTTGACCACTTCTTTGGAAGATAAAACTGAAGCATTGTTTTAAAACACAAAACACAATTTTAGTTTTGTCACTCGATCAGGTACTTGATTAGTTACCTGACCAGTTACATGGTCAGTGACCTGGCCAGTTACATGGTCAGTTACCTGATCATTGTTTTCTGCCAACATCAATGAAGAATGCTTTGTGCATCATAATCACTTATGCCAACAGAAAACCACAAAACCCATGAGCTTTTAACTTTATATTCTACCCAGATTCATCCTTGTAAGAAAATTAAGCTCTCGTATCTGTCAATTTTAATAATGTGTAAACAAAATCTGGGAGATTTTTGTTCTTCATGCAATTTTACACAATCACAGATACAATACCATATCATCAATCAATTCAACATGCATATTCAAGCATAACCAAAATTGATTTGATTCCAAGAAACCACGGAACAATCAAGAAATTGTAAATTTCATCCGGTCACCATCTACTCTAACCTAACGCACGCCGGGAATGCAACTAAGGTTCTTGAGCACAATCAAAAACACAATTATCATGCTATGAATCGAAATCAATTTCACAGAAAAACCTGTTTTTGCTTTTTCCCCAATTTGCTGCTAAAAATCACAGCGGAAGCGTGAACTTGATATTTAACCAGATGCAGCAATTGACTTAAGTAACTTACCTTGATCAGTTACATGACCAGTTACATGGTCAGTTACCTGATCAGTGACTTGGTCCGTAAAGCAAAAACCCTTTTTTTTTTTTTTTGTGTTTGTTTTGCAAAACCCTAAAACGATTTTGATACTTGTGAGCCTATGCTCTGATACCAATTGTAAGAAACCATATACATGCTCACAACATATGCACATAATCATAAAAGGGATTAAGGCTTACCTTCAGCAATCACTGGCATGGATTCCATCTTATGCAGCTGCAAACACGAACACTGAATATAGCCTTCTGTTACTTACCAACTTGCTTCTCAATGGACAGAACAATATGCAAAACGTCGGTAGTAATCAGGGACCAATTCATCTGTATATATAGGTGACTTAAACCTCAAGAAGCTTCCCATTAAAGCTATCCATATCGGTTTAGGTTTCCTAGTTAGATTCCTAATGTAACACTTCATTGTAGTCTTTCTTGCAGACTAAGAATAGGATTACTTACCTTAATGAATAGATACACTGCTTCATTAAGTTACAAGTATTGATTTACAGTTTGTATCCATGTTAAGCTAGGATTGATATTAAGCTAATCATCAATTACTTTATGATGATATGTGTTATGTCCATATTTGATCTTACAAAGACTACCATGAGTCGACCACACATAGGCTGGGCTTCAAAGACTGCTTCTGGGTCCCACATGAACAAGACTCCCAAGGGCTAGCCATCATTTGGACATATGAAACTCACGTCGATGTGCGCAGTCACTCTCCCAATCATATTGATGCAGCGATTGGAAAACCGGGCATTAATCTGTGGAGATTTACTGGTATATATGGCGTTGTTGCATGAGGGGGAAGAGAGCGCACTTGGCAACTGATCAAAACCCTAGCGGCACAAAATTGTCTTCTGCCATGGTTGATGGCGGGGGACTTTAATGAAGTTTTGTGGCACAAAGATAAATCTAGAAGACCCCCATGAGCTTTAGTAGCAATGACCAAGTTCAGACTCACAAATGACTTCATGTGGACTCATTGATATGGGTTATGTGGGAAGTAAGTTTACGTGGTCAAACAAATATACGAAAGAAAGACTTGATCGGGGTTTTCAGAATATTCAATGGCGTGACAGGTTTCCATATAGCAAAGTATCACACTCAATCCCTATGAGTCAGATCACTTCCAATTACTCATTAAAGCATTTAGTGAGAAACAAATTCAAAGAAAAGTCAATAGACCATTTCACTTTGAGGAATGTTGGTTTGGCCGGGAACAATGTAGAAAGATCATTCAGCATGAATGGGCAATGCCCACCATTGGTAATGCATTGCAACAGATTGGGAGCAAAACAAAGGCTCTGTGAGCGGAAAGAATGTAGAAAGATCATTCAGCATGAATGGGCAATGTCCACCATTGGTAATGCATTACAACAAATTGGGAGCAAAACAAAGGCTCTGGGAGAAAAGTTGAGTGTGTGGCATCGTAATGATTACAATCAATAACAAACTTAAATGAGAGTGATCCAAGAGAAGCTAAATGACTTGACGAGGGAACCTCACTCCTTACAACTCTATGAAGAGCATAGAAAGCTTCATGTTTGATATAGTCAATTGCTGTCCTTGCAAGAGAAGTATTGGAAACAAAGGTCTCGAGCCTTGTGGTTGAAGGAAGGTGACATAAATACTGCTTACTTCCACCAGAAAGAGAGTAATAGAAAAAGTCGAAATCACATAAAAGGGTTGCTAGATGAGAATAATCTTTGGCAAACTGAACCACAAGAGATATAACGACTTCTAATGGAGTATTTTCAAAACAACTTCTCAGCATAACAAGTAAATCCGGAGGCAATTGAAACTGTTGTTGTTGCTACTCCTTGCCTTGTACCAACAAATGAATGAAGCATTGTTGGCCACATATACAAACGAGGAAATCAAGAAAGCCCTTTTCCAAATGCATCTGTTACGTCCCGGATCTCAAGTTACTAGTTTACTAGTCTTTCAGACGGTAAATGATATTTATTTTTACTTTCGACTCTGTTTTGAACTTTTAGGGGGCCCTAAAAGATTACTTTTTGTTCGAATAAAAAATTTCCAAAATTTTCTTCATGAAAGTCATAGAGGAAGTTAAATCAAACGTGTACATATGTGGTATGTAAAAATCGGAGTTCGTATGCGAAAGTTATAGATGAAATTGTAAAGTTACTGTTCATGATAAGTTTCTATATAAATGAAAAGTTACTGTGGTAGCCCACTCGGTAACTCTCTCTCTCTCTCTCTCTCTCTCTCTCTCTGGTATATCTCCGCCTCCAGGCCACCTAACGGCGTGCCAACAGCGTCGTTGGCTTCGTCTCCTGCTCCCCTTGAAGCCTACGGCGGTGATTTGTGGCGGTTTGGCCGGAAAACTGCCCTATAATCTCAAAAATCTGACAGTAGCTATTTCGGAGTCAACGCCAGTTTCTCTCATTTCTGGCTACCACAGACGACCAAACTAGGTCCATTAGAGGCACCTTGAGTCACTCTTCATGCTCTCCAAACCTCTTGCAGCGATTTGCAGTGTGGAGGAAGAAATTATAATTGGAAAATTTCACTGTACTTCGGGTTGCTTAATTGTTCGACCACTTAGAGGTATTTTCTGACTTTTCCACAGTTGAGAAAGTTTTTGGAAATGTTGTACATGAAATTTGGTAGCCATTGGTGGTGATGGCCAGCTCACGCGCCGCCACTGTAGGTGGCTCGTGGAAGCGCGTAGGGCAGGGTTTTGGTCCCTGTTTTTAGCCTATTAAATCCTATCATTATTGTAGAGTTTGAATATGTGAATTTGGTGAAGATTGGAGAAGTTTTGAATCGATTATGAATTTTCAAAAATTTAAAATTTCGGTTATCGATTTACGAGAATCCGACCGTCGGATTTCTCTCGAATTTGCCTTAGAATTTGTAAATCAATGTATAGATGTTATTGGTGAAGTTTGGATGAAATCCAATGTGGATTGAAAGAGTTGAGTTCAAGCAGGGAGACGTTTAGAATTTTGATTTCTAATTATCATAAATGAAGTCTCAATTCTTGAGAAACAATTATTTATAATATCAAATTGTTTAGGACGACGTGTAGATTCAGCTTGAGGAAGAAATTGTTGGACGGACGTCGTAACGTAAATATGTGAGTGGACATTTAGTTTAAATTAATTGTGCATGGAGTATATTATTATTTTTCGATTGAGATTTAATTTATGATTTGAATTATTGAGTTTTATGATTTTATGAGTTTTGGTTTCTTGAGATTTACTTATGCTCCATCAATTACGAGATTATTAGTGAATTTCCTTTCCGAGGACTTTCAGTATATTTTTGAGCTATTTATTAATGGATTATTGAGTTGAGAAGTGATTTTCGGGAAGTGATTGATTAAGAAAATATTATGAGATTTTTTTTTTGAATATCGGTTTATATGAGGATATACGAGTACGAATGATTTATCAAGTATTTGAGCATGATTGTTTTATCGAGATTTCTTGAGTTATGAGCTCCGAATTTATCAGCTTTGAAGTTATATTGAGAGTTTTCTTTCCAAAAGCATTTATTGATTTATCAAGTATTTGACTTATGCTTTCAAGGATTTATTGAGATATTGAGTCTTATGAGCTTTGAGTTATGGAGATATTCCTGAGTTATACTTTTGGTGATTCATTGATGATTTATTGAATTAATATCGGGTTTCTTTCCGAAAGCAATTATTTTAAAGAGATTGGTTCTAGTTTATTGAGAAGGTAAATAAGTCAGCGCATGCATGCTTTACCTAGTCGGCTGTCCCCTCCAGAAAATATTCTGGTCGGCAGTCCTTTCCTAGTGGCATGGGGTAGTTAGTCGGTAGTCCCCTCTACTCGTCACCTCCTCGTCCGGTCGGCAGTCCCCTCCGATGAGTCACTGGTAGGTAGTTCCCTCCAGGTGGCATGAGATGACTAGTTGGCAGTTCCCTCTAGTCATTACCTATTTTAAGAGATGAGCATTTTAAAGAGTTTTCGAGACGCTTTACTGTACGTGTTTGAGATTTCAAGAGTTTTGAGATAAGACCTATAATATGATTTGAGTTATCAAGTTATTCCGGAGATTTTGAATGATTTTAAGGTAATTTTCTTATGAGCATTTTAGTGAGTTTCTGAGAAGGTTTTCGAGATGACTTGATCTAAAAGTATTTTATCGAATTATACTGTGTGCCGGATTTTAAGAGTTCAAAATTGGGAATGCATTAAATCCTATATTTTAAGGTATTTTTCATCCACTCACTCTAACATTTTTAAATGCTTTTCCCCTGGGCCTTTCGGTTTCCAATGCCCAGCTTGTAGGCTAGATTAGTTGAGGTCGGGCGTACATGGAGTTGAGGCATAGCACTCATTGCTTCTGCATTGTAGGACTTATCTATTCTTTCCTTTCGATTTTATTTTCTTGTAGATCTTGTATATTAGATTGCTCTGATCACCTAGTAGCTAAATGTTCTTAAGTTGAGACTTGTGTTGTGGTGGAGCTGTTGAGAATTGGGGAGCAGGGTGGCTCCAGGAGTTGAGGATGGTGTTTGACATTAGAAGTGTAAATGTCTTTCTACAAGTTTGGGGTAATCCATTTTTAAGGGAAGTTTCGCCAAATTTTTGGTAGAATTTCTTCTAAGGTGGGCCCCGCAGGCCCACTTTGAATTTCAGGGTGAAATCTAGGGCTGGTCCTGTCAGCATCCATAAAAAGTCATGGCCCTGATGGTATGTCTCCCTTCTTCTACCAAAAATACTGGAATGTTGTCAGTGAAGATATATGTTTAGCAGTCAGGAATCTCTTTGAAAGAGGTGAAATATGGCAGAAGTCAAACTATACATAGCTGCGTTTGATACCTAAAATCCAGAATCCCAAAGAAGCAATGCATTTCAGACCCATAGCTTTATGCAATGTCATTTATAGAATTAGCTCCAAAGTTATGGCAAACAGGCTTAAAGTTTGGCTGCCTGAAATTGTGTCTTCTTTATAGAGTGCTTATGTCCCAGGTCGCCTAATTTCTTATTACATTTTGGTGGCAAACGAAGTAGCACACTTTATGCACAAACTGAGACATCAGGAAGCAGGTTTCTTCTCTTTAAAGCTTGATATAAGTAAAGAGTATGACAGGCCTGATTGGTCCTTTATTTATGCTATCCTGACAAAGCTAGGTTTTGCTTCTCAATGGATACAAATTATTATGAAATGTGTATTGTCTGTTGCTTATTCTATACTATTGTATGGTGAGCCTTTGCCTGATCACACCTACTAGAGGTATCAGACTGGGTGATCCATTATCGCCATATGTGTTTATATTGTGTAGTGAATGATTGTCAGCACTGATCTCACAAGTAGTACACCAACATACCATTCAGGGCCTTACCATGTACCCCCATGCCTTCTACTCTGCACCATCTTTTCTTTGCAGATGACAGTATACCTTTTGGCTTTGCTACAAATGTAGTATTTTTACAGTATAGAAGATTCTAGATACTTATGAAAAAGCATCGGGACAGAAGGCGAATTTTCAGAAAAGTAGTGTTGCCTTCAGTAACAATGTTAATACAAAAAAGCAACAAGAACTGGCTGCTATTTTGGAAGTTCAATGTGTCAAGGAGCATGATAAATACCTAGGGTTACCTATGCGGGTAGGGAAGTCAAAGTCTGCCATTTTTGCTTACATCAAGGAGAAGCTCACCAAGAAACTAGTTAGTTGGAAAGCAAAAATCCTTAGTGCAGCTGGAAAAGAAATCCTCATCAAAGCAGTAGCTCAAACTATGCCATTGTATACAATGAACTTCTATTTGCTACCAAAGGACCTATGTGATGATATCCATCAATTATGTGTCTCATTCTTATAGGGGGACACAGATGAAAAAAAAAATCCATTGGAGAAGCTGGGACAAACTCTGCCTAATAAAAGTTGAAGGTGGAATGGGTTTCAAGAATATTTATGCTTACAATCTTGCCATGCTTGTTAAACAAGGTTGGAGGTTGATTTCCAATCCACACTCTTTGATTGCAAGACTACACAAACCAAGTATCATCCCAATCGCTTGTTTTAGGAGGTAGATTTTGGTGACTCTCCATCTTTCTCTTGGTGGAGTATACTAAATGGAAGGCCGGTTCTAAAAGCAGGGGTGCAATGGTGCATTGAAAATGGAACTCAATTCAACATTTGGAAGGATATATGGATTCCAAACTGTCAACAATACTTAATTCACAAGCCACCGGATTGTATTTTTGAACTAGTTTCAGACTTGATTGACTCATATATGAGGCAATGGATACCTAAGGCCATTCATGCTATTTTCCCACCTGCATTTGCTCAACAGGTATTATGCATCCCTCTTAATCGTAGAAATATAGATGATAAATTGGTTTGGAGTCTAGAAAAGAAATGTTTATATTCTGTTAAAACTGCATATTGGATTGCTCGAACGAAGGTGTTAGAAAATGTGCTTGCATCCACTTCCCAAGGTGACCCTTTTCAGGAGTTTTAGGACACTACTAGAAAAACATGATTTAAGGACATTGAAACTGTATCCTTAAATACATACAGGGACTCTTAAAAAAGAGTCCTCTATCAGGAAGTCATCATAAGTCCCAAATAAGGACACTGGAAATGTGTCCTCTTATCTATACGAGGACACAGTTTGTGCGTCCTAAAAGCTGCAGTCATGGTGTCCTTATATCCATAAGAGGACACCTAAATTACATCATCATATTATCTAATGTGTGTCCTCTTTTCAATACAAGGACACACAAATTGTGTCCTAAAAACTCTGAAAATGGAGTCCTTAAATCTGTAAGAGGACACAGACAATAAACTCTTATGTGTCCTATTTTCTATTCTAGAACACTCAAATTGTGTCCTCAAAGATTTGAAAATAGAGTCCTTAAATCAATAAGAGGACTCAAAAAACACATTCCCATGTGTCCTCTTTTTTGTACTAGGACACATTGAAATGCATTTTGTGTCCTATCTTCTGTACATTCCCATCAAATTTGCATACATATTACACATCAACAAGTCCTTATAATATGAGCACTGATATAGAAAAACATCCAATACAAGTAATCTACAATACACCAAAAGTCCATCTCATTAAAGGGGAATAAAGATCCAAAATGTCCTACTCTACTGTCTTGACCAATTCTTCAAAATTGTTGTTACACTAAGTAGGCTTTAAATATATATAACTAATTTGATTCATACCAGAAGTAAGAAATCTGCATATACATATGTTGTGCCTCATGGATCATGGAGCTCCATTCCATAGAAAAAGACGTGTGCAGATTGTGATTTTTGTTCTTCCTACTTCCTTTTCCTCCTCACATCACCGTGCCATTGCTTTAGAATGCCAGCCATGTTATCTTCTAGTATCTTACCCTTAAACTGTGAACCCATCTGTGTGTACATATAAACAAGAAGTCAGATATCAACCAAACTAGAAAGATTTCCCGCGTGTTGTTGTGGTGTTGACTATTATGAATGAAATGGAGAAAGTGGTGATTGAAGTGAAGGAGATGTTTCTATGCATCACAAAGTTCTATTCATATTTACACAAAGTGATTTGATTACCTTATGCAACATATTGAAAGATCAAAAGTAGAGAGAAATCATGACAATTAGTTGTTTCAATCCAATTAGTTCTCAGGGCTTAAATATCTATATGAAAACCAATATTTAGTACAAAAATTTACTTCAAAATGTAGTCAGTCTGGAGGTTTTTCTTTTGTCCTTCAACTGAGATTGTCTGCCAGCATTATATATGTTAATTTCTATATGTTTGATAGAAATATAAATTTATCAAAGGCAATACTATTCAATTTTATGGTTACCTTCATTTTAGTGTCAATATTTGGATCAGCAGCAATTCCTTCTTTCTTTTCTCTCCTGCTGACCTGCAGCATTATATCTGCATGAGAAAATCAACCTCTGACTTCACATCTCGATGATGGAAATAAAGAACTAATCCAAAAAAAAAAAAAAAAAAGAGGAATGTACCAGGTCTGCTTCCAAGACATTAACAACAGGCTGAAAATTTGATAATTTCTGTTACAGTCATCTCAGGTATGTGAAGGTTTTGTTGGTTTACAATCATTTAAGAAAGATGGCTGCCATGAAGCTTACGAGACAGTAAGCTTATTAAACGGAGGACCAGCAAGAAGAGTACAATGATATCAAACATCACAAGACAGTAATATTACTAGTCATGGATGGATCACCCATACAGTTTTCCTATGAAGACACGCTTTTAAAGGCTCTAGTGGGTTCCCTCAACTAACAAACACTACGAGTTTCCAGCTCATTCTTTTAACAGGCGCATGTTCAGTCCACAACAAACAGCATCTCTAGGGGATATATTATTTACTTGGAAAGATACTTTTGTTGAAAACAATTGGGTGATGGTAATGTTGAACACACACAAATCCCATACAAGTTTATTAAAGAAAACAATTACCCCAGTCTCATTCATGTGAGGCTTCAACATTTCATTGTAGGTTTCAACACTAGAGTATTGAATATAAAAGTTGCTTGCTATGCGACCAAGCTCTATACAATAAAAAATTGCCACTTTTCTCGTCAAACCGCATCATTTTTGCTTTGTCAAGGGCACGCGCAGCATCTGCTACAGAGATCTCTGCTTTAAACTCAAGGAAGGATCTACCATAACCTGCAAAATGCAAAAGAAAATTTTCCTGTATAAGCACCTAAATTCAAGTGAACTAAGCATAACGTAGTTTGGAGAAAAGCCATCAACATTTAACGATGGTCAACTGGTCAACTATATAGGTTAAGTGTAATCAACACACAGTACCTCCTCCCATGCGATACCGTATACCAAAGAGTTGAGCCTCATCCTTATAAAAAGGTCTGTATATCCAAGCCATGCACAAACTTTCTTGACATCGATGACAGTTCCAAGTGCCACCTCTGCATTTAAATTGTCCTTCAAGGAACTAATGAACTGAAAATAAAAAGACAATTTTTAAACAATAAGGAAATTAAAGCATCTTGATAGTCTTAGATAAATCGAATATACAAACAAGCAGAATTCAGAATTTAGAGCAAACAAGAATAGCTTTCCATTAGAGCACACATGAATATTATCAATATCACCACTATACTCATATTTTATAAAAGCCACAGGTAGAACCAGAACATGAATCTGAAACGTGAATATGAATTTCTATTGAAGTACGCATACAAATTGAACAGCAAGCACACCAAAGCAAAATCTAGACCGAATCAAAATCACTAATTTCCCAAAATTGAACAAATTTCAAACTCATTTACATAGAACTTTAGCTCAGCTAGCTATCAAACCTAAACTTCATATAAAATCCAAAACAAAACAAAAATCAAACCACAACAGATTAATTGACGAGACGACGATTTAAACAAACCTAACCACAATAGATTAATTCCACTAATCAACAAATCCACCTCAACAAAGATCTCAAAATTCGATAACCTGGATTGTTCAAAAAAAAAAAAGAAAAAAAAAAAGAGAACTTGGTGGTGATAAAGGAATGTATTGGGTGAAACTAGCTCGATAGAAATTCTATACCTTTGGCTTGTACGTGACGGGTTAGTTCGAGACCCATATCTATCCTCCAGCCACAAGAGGATTCAAAGAAGCAATTACTCTTCAAACCGAGAGTATCCATGAAATGAAAATAAACAATGTAATCCCCAACCATAAACCCATTAATATGAGTACCCACCCATTGAAAATTAGGGAGATAACAGTGCTTGAAAGTCCGCATCTTCTAAAGTTCTGCTTTTAGAGTTATTGACTCCTCAACCTTCTATCTGGGTTGATAGAACGAAATTAGATCAAGGAGAGCATAACACGAAAATCAGAAAACCAATTTGTCACAACCCAAAATATGTTTCACACCTTACTATGAGCTGAACTCAGAATCTCTCAAATCCGGTGATTGTTACAAGTCACCGCCTTCTCCGCCGAGTCGAATCAGATCGATTGTGTTTTCAGCTCGAGTTTGTTTTTTTCTTTCTATTACAACTGAAAAATGGAAATAGAGGGAATGAAACAAAAACTTTTCTTTTATGGTGGGTTTCAATTGAAGAGGGAAGTCGAAAATTGGGGGAGGAGGGAAGTGAAATTTGGGGAAGGGGAAAACGCACAGCGCGTTTTGTTATTTTCAATTAGATTTTACTTTTCAGTTGGAGCTGAATTAATGGGGACACAAATAGACATCATGTGTCGTTGAAAGAGACTCCCTCCACTAGAAATTTTCATTTACCTGGATGAGTGTCCTTACAAACTATCAAGGACTCCACATAATTTATGTGTCCTTGTTAGGAGTCCTTATATCTATTTTTTCTAGTAGTGAGAATTTGGAAGGCAAAAGTCCCGGAGAAAGTTCAGATATGTATTTGGAGAGCTTGCTCAAACCTGTTACCTACAAGGGCTAAGCTCTCTACTGAAGGTTATACAGGTGACATGCATTGCCTTCTATGTTCCCATGCCTATGAAGACACTGCTCACATCTTCTGTAAATGCCTTACTGCTGTCCAAGCATTGACTGCAGCACTGTTTCATTTGGGAAGGAGTTTGCTGCCTAACATCGACTTCAAGGAGTGGATGCTTGATCATGCCTTGAAGCTTAAGCAAGAAGTCTTTGCAAAACTCATGATGGTGCGTTGGGCCTTATGGAAAAACATGAATAATATGCTTTGGCAGAACACAACTCAATCTGTAGATGAGTTGGCCCTCAGTTCATTAACATGGCTAGAAGATTTTAGTCAAGCACACAAAGAAGAGAAGCCGTCCCAACCGAAGGGGAAGAAAATCTGGCAATTGACAACTCAAAACAGGTGGAAGCTTAATGTTGATGGTAGTTTTCTGCCTCAAGTCACTCATGGTGGACCTGGAGGCATTCTGCGGGATAATACAGGAAACTTCAAGGCTGCTTTTTCTGTTCCTGTTCACTTAGTTACCTCAGCCAAACAAGCTTAACTGTATGCCATAAAAGCAGGATTGGAACTGATAAAAATGTTGCAGATTAGCGATGTGGTCATAGAAACAAATTGCATGGAGGCCGGTGCTGATATCACTACTACAAAAAGTTAATCACACAACACTAATCACACAACGGAACACAAATCATCTGTTGTGTGTTGAAGTCAGTTTTATTATACAACGGTGCTGATTATATTCTGTTGTGTGAATGACAACAAAGTAATAACTTTTTTATCGGAACTACATTGCACAACGGAATTAAGCATGGTCCGTCGTCTGAGCCTTAAAAATTGAGCGGTAGATTTCCCTCCACTCTTGAGTCTCGGTTGCCTCTTGAAATCTGAAATTTGGGCTACTTGATACAACGGTGCTTGAGGTTTCCGTTGTGTGATTGAAAACTGGATGCCAAATTTTGAGGAAGCTTGCTTGAATGTCTTCCACAAGGTAAACCTAGTGCAAGTTGTAGAAATTAGACAACAGAAGTTATACTTTTCTGTTGTGTGAAGTTGGAATATAGGCGGCAACATTTTAAGCCAAAATGCTATGGGCGCGGTATATTTCCCTCCATGTGTTTGGCATTTTGATTTTTGTAGTGCACTCTTACAACAGTTTGTTAGGTTTGTGTTGTGTGAGTCACTTTAGAATTTATTTGAAGTTTAATTATGCCTTCCACACTCTTGAAACTCTCTCGACAAAACGAAATGAAACTCCTAGTCAGTCCTCTCAGACACACCCTAAATCTCAGTCCGCTCTCAATCATCTCTCACAAACCCTAAAGCGGCCTATTTGGATCTCTCTCACCATCCTCTCTCTCTATCTCTGTGCGAAACCCCTATCTCTCGTGAAAGCTCTCTCGATCTCGATCTGCAAGTCTGCAACCATGGCCTTTATCTCAATCCATCGCATAATACCATGGCCTTCATCGTTTCAGCCGTCAAGCAAGAAATCCCCAAAATCTCCTCCCCCAGAATGAATGTATATAATTCATTCATTATTGATTCTCTAGTCATGAGATTCTACTTCAGTCATGCATAGACTCATTTCTCCTCCCCCAGCACCGCCGCGATGACGTCGACCAAGACAGAGGACGCTGTACGACGTCGCACCGCCACCACCGATCACCGCAAGAGGTTACTTCAGCACAAAGAGCTTAATCCCTAGTCCGCGGAGGTCAGATTCGCACTCCAAATCCTCCTTATTCATGTTTGATTCTGCATCTGCAACCGGAGAGCGTCTCTCTCACCATTGCCGAACCGACTGACAAGCAAATTCTAAAGTCCAGAGGTGTGTTTCGATTTAGGTTTTCTCATCTTTTCTTCTGCTGAATTTGATTCTGTATTCAGCTTTTTTTTCATTTTCGATTGAATTTATTTCTGCTTTATCTCTCTCTTAGAGCTTCATCTACGCCTGAAGAGTTGAGATCTTATCAAGGACGATCGATTCAGCTCTTGCAGGATCCGAAGCACCATACAAATTCAAAGGTATGCCTCTATCTTATTTTATCATAATCAAAATTTTCTTATTTGAAATTTCTGTGAGGCCAGTGATGTTGCTATTGCTATCTTTGTTGGTTGTTTAGCTAGAGTTTGTGTTAAGAGTTTGTCTGAATGATTGTTACTCTCCACTCTAGAGTCATTTTCTTTTTCAACATGAATTTTGAGATCGATGCATTATTTTTTGGGGGAGTGGGTGTTTATTGCACACCAGGTGTTCGATTCAATTCCCCTTGATCTGTGTTTGGGGTTTTAGAATGGAATCTTCAATTGAAAGACTTGTGCATCTTCATTGTAGACCTCGCGCATCTTCATAAGATACTAATTCTAATTTTCAAGTTAAGTGGCTTACAGAATCTAGTATTTATTGTAGACCTCTTGCATCTTCATTTGTTACAAACTACAGTTTCATTATTGACAGGTTCTTTGCATCAGCATACCTGAGGAGGCAATTGATCTGTTTATGGTGGAGATTATGCACATGCGCCATAAATTTGATGCAGATACATATTTGGTATGTTAATATCTTATATACTACTCAACCTTTAAGATTCTCTTTTGATCTTGATCACTTGATGAATATCATTGGATGTAGTTCCAATTCTTTTTATTAATTTTGTTTCTTCATTCCAAGATTCAATGATGGAATTGAAAATCATATTACTGCAGGCTAGATCAACTTTTGTTTTTGATTGCTGGGCTTGATGTATGCTTTGTCGGTGCTTTGTATATGGGATAGAAGTTTCTGTTGTCATTCTACAGTTTCTCAGTTAATCTATGTCTTATTCTAGGTTGAGGGTCTTGTCCTTGATCATGGTTCTAGGCATCCTGATATGAAGCGACGAGCAGAGAATTGTTACATCTTGACAGCCAATGTATCTCTGGAGTACGAGAAAAGGTAAATATGTAGAAATTGGGTTGTAAAGAAACCTGTGTAAATTTTGGTGTTAATAATTTATCCAAATGTTTCTAAAATTGTGGAATCAGTATTTATATATGGAGCTCTTTATACTTTCTTCACAAACAAGTTATTTGTGAGCAAAAACCATTGTCTTAAGAGTATTTTGTTTTGCATTGTGCTTGAAATATGGCTTTCACTTTTTATTCTTAAAGCTTGTGAACAAGATAGCAGTCCTTTGTGCAGATATCATCTTCTGTTCTCATAGTCATGGATTTTTCTATTCAAATGCGGAGCAGAGAGAAGCAATGGTTTTAGCTTAAAGTCGTTAGGTTGACGAGAGAGTTAGAAAGATTATTGAGCTGAAAATTAAGGTAGAATGTTTTAATTGATACTGCATTTAAATTGTTGATGCAGCACACTAGCATTCCTGCACATGCTGAAATGATTCCTATACTTTGTGACTTGCAGGTTTGTTCTGGTAATGAGAATAATTTTGTCGTTATCAATTTGTCGTTATCAATCAGAAGGGAATTGATCCCCCATCTCTGGACCTTCTGGCAAGGGCAGGGGTAAGCATGAATCATTTATTTATTACCTTCTGTCAAATTTCTGAATTGGTTGTTTGACTAAAAAATGCTTCACTTTGGTAAAGATCTGAGAGAGGCCTCCATAAGTATTTCCATAAATACATTTAAAAAAGAAAGATTAATCTGGAAATCTGCTACTTTATGGTTCTACATCTCGCCTTAAATGTTATGCGTCTGCAGGAAGCGTATTACAAACAACTTGATTATTCTCTATTGCTCTAGTAAAATCTGTGCACTTGTATGAGAGAGTCAATACCCCCCCCCCCCCCCCCCCCAAAAGCATTTTAAGAATTTTCTGAATGTCACTGTGAATCTTAATCACAATATATGACAAGATGAAAACCTAAAATGTTAGCTAGTTTTAGGAATACCCATCAGAATACTGTTTATAAAGTCTGGTCATATTAGTTTTGTCAAGTTACGAATACAGCATAGCTGTATTGGTGTTTTGTTATGAACTAGCTATACTTTTGTACAGTGTAATTCTTTTGTTCAACCTTTTTCTAACCCCTGATTTTGTAGATTATTGCTCTGAGAAGAGCAAAGAGGAGAAATATGGAACGGTTGGTTTTGGCTTGTGGAGGGGAGGCAGTGAACTCTGTAGATGATTTAACTACTGATTGCCTTGGCTGGGCTGGACTTGTATATAAGCACGTCCTTGGTGAAGAGAAGTACACATTTGTCGAAAATGTGAACAACCCTCATTCTTGCACAATCGTAATCAAAGGTATTCAGTCAGTAGCTCCATGCAAATTGCAAAGTTCTATATACAATTTTGTTCTCTATCCATGTCTCGATATATATCTTGCATCCCTGTCATGGTAATGCGTACATGATACACATAATTTTAGTGCCATTGCCAAGTCATGTGGTAGTTTAATTCTTATTTTCACTTTTAATGGTGCAGGGCCTAATGATCATACAATTGCCCAGATTAAGGATGCTGTTCTTATTTACTCTAATTAACGTTTTTCTGGTTTTCAACAGTCTTCAATTATGACAGTGAGGACTGGGAAGGAAGACATTAGAGCCATAACAAGGATGCCCACTCTGCGGTAATGATCCAAAGCTCGAGAAGCAACGTAAATGAGTTTTGGACTGGGATCTTAGAGCTCGAGAATCAAGTGCTATTGATTACCTCCTTTTAGCATATGAGCTACCAAGTTTGATTCATGTGTAGGTAGTAGCTAGGAAGGCTTGTTTGGTACATTATCTAATAACTTGAATGTTTGGAAGTTTGAAAAACTTATATGATATGGATTAGTGTGGGTTTATGTGGTAATATGGAGCATTATTTATGAAAAGATATTCCAGGTCTGGAATACATAATGAACAAACAACAGCTCAAAACAATGTTGTGAGAACCAAGCTCAGACAACAAACCTAATGTTGCTCACAAAATGGATGATAAAAAGAATTTGTTGTGTGAACTAACAACCAACAACAAAAGAAAACAAACTTCTGTTGTCTGAGATTCATAACACACAACGGAAATAAAATCATCTCTGTTGTCTGAGTAACCAACAGATAAGGGAGATAATTTTACTTCAGTTGTGTGTTACTTACCTCAGACAACAAATATTAAGTTATATCAGTTGTCTGTTAGTAGTCTCAGACAACAAATAATGAGTTATATCCGTTGTGTGTTATGAATCTCAGACAACAAAGAATGAGTTATATCCGTTGTGTGTTATGAATCTCAGACAACAAAGAATAAGTCATACCTATTGTGTGTTATGAATCTCAGACAACGGCAAAATTTCATCTTCTGTTGTCTGAATGTGCCGAGGCATCGCCGCGCATGCCATGCCAGGCACATGCTGCGCAGAACTCACACAACGGAAATAGGTATTTCTGTTGAGCAAACTATTATCACACAACGGTGAAATCACCGTTGTCTGATTTTTCAATCACACAACACTCACTTAGACCACGGTGAGCTTGGTCATCACACAACACAAATCCACCGTCGTCTGATGACCTTTTTGTAGTAGTGTATAGCTGATACACAGTTCACTCATGTGCCTAATGAAGGGAATATTGATGATATTAGACAGGATCTACATTTGATGTTGAATGTCATAATGTAGCACACCCCTAGAGTATGTAATAGAATAGCTCATTGTTTAGCAGCTACTACCTATGAAGCCACTACAGTGTTGTATTAGTTCGATCAACCTCCAGACTTCATTCTGGACATGATCAACTCTGATTGTAAGCACATGGGGTAACTTGCCCTCCTATTAGTATACATCCTTGATTCAAAAAGGAAAAGAAAAAAAAAAAAGGCAGTTTAGGTATTTTGGACAACCGGTCATTAAGAAAAGAAAAAAAAATCTTAATCCAATCCAATTAAAGATGGTTTGGTTTGGTTAGTTAAGCAATTTTAACTTATATCATATTAGCAAGATGTTTGAATAAAAATATTAAAAAGATGTTTATGAAAAAAATTCTAGGCATAGTACTGAAGGAAAACGAACTAGACATATCACTACACCAAAAATCTTATCAGACAACAGCAGAAAACCGTTGTGGGATTTGGAGACCCACCGTTGTAGAGTGAGCCGTTGTCTGATGAAAATTCAGACAATGGTGGAACACAGTTATGTGAGAAAAACACAAACAACAGGTATGTGTCATAACTGTTGTGTGATAGCTCGGCAGATGCCAAGCACAGCTGCGCAGTAGTTGAGGCGCTGTCTTCAGACAACAGTGCCAGTTTTAAGCTGTTGTATGTTAAGCGTGTTAGACAACATTTTATTTTATTTTATTTTATCTGTTGTCTGATTGATCTTCAAACTTCAGTTCTTGGTCTATATCTGTTGTGTGATTAACTTTAGGACAACAGCTTTCAATTGGTTCTGTTGTGTGATTAACTTTTACGACAACAGAGTTCATTATTTTTGTTGTGTGCCTAACTTTTAGGACAACAGAGTTCAATTAATTCTGTTGTCTAAGTATAAATCAGAAGACACTGATTTGTTAATAACCGATGCGTGATATGATTGATTACAATGTGTTTGGTATCCCATTTTTGGCCATTCAGACAATAGGCAGTGATCATTATATCTAATCTGTTGTGTGATCATTTGAACATCCCATTCTTGAATTAGATTGTGCATTCAATTGGTCCATTTACCAAATGAACAATACTCTATCAAATACAAACATTGCAAACCATCAAATGATTCATATAACCAATACTTTAAACTACAAAAGCAAAAGGGGTGCATTTCCCAATTATTGAAACCAACATTTTACACAAGAAAAGCATTCTAGCTAGTGCATGCCCATCTACTTGGGACATCAAAAAGTTGATACATACATATATATTGTTCCAAAACATGCCACATATGGTGCATGACAATCTACCAGCAGAGAAGCACAAAAAAGATGCTTTCCTTATCGAAAATGTACCAGCAACAAGTGCGCTACTTTATATGGCTTTGGCACAGCTTTTTTTCTGCGACTCTGCAAACTTGATTGATTAGGGCGACTTGATAATCTCACATCAATCAAGTTGTATTCTTCAAATTTCCTTTTTTGATGACTTGGCTTCAGACACACAAAATGGGCTTCCTTTCAAGCAATCGAGAAAGTGCAGTTCATTAATGAAGAAAACTAAGAAATAGATTTCGCAAAAACTAGACTGCATACTACATAAGTAAACATGAATGTCTAAGACCTTATATTGATTAGCTTAAATTGGATTTAGTATAAAACTGAGAAACAGATTTCGCAAAAACCAGACTATACTGCATAAGTAAACGTGAATGTCTGAAAGCTTACATTGATTAGCTCAAATTGGATTTAGTATACTGACTTTTTCCGGATCAGTATCTGGAGATGGGTTTTCATGCTCTGTGGTCTCACTTGCCCTCCTTTCTTGCACTCTCTTCAGTAGTTTTCCTCTTACTGAACACAGTAAAAAAAAACTGAACAGAGGAAAAGAACAGACCATGTCACCAATAGAATCCTATCAACATTTAAAAACAATTTCTAGAGTCATGAGCATACAAGAAAGAATTATGAAGAATAAAATACTGATAGATCCATAAATAGACATCTAGCAGGGCAACTGAAAGAGTACAATATGCATAGGGGGTTAAAAATTTTGAAAAGGAACTATTTGCAATTGATGCAGGTTTGTAGTTTTCCTTGTAATACAGTTCCCTACCAACCACAAGTGTAACATTACCTTCTGAAGTTTCTGTGACAATATGTTATATTAATACAGACCCAGACGGCTCCATTGTAGTAATTCCTGCACCAGACAGACCCAGACAGCTCCATTATATTAATACAGACCCAGACACCCATACACAGACAGACACACTGTCTGTTCATAGTCAGGTAACAATTCCAGCAAAGCATCACATGTCATTGTAGTATTTCTATTACTAGGAGTACTACATGTGTCCTTAACTCCTAATATGGCTCCATTACATGCACTATTAACTGAACCTAGCCAATGAAAGACATAAAAAGTATAAAAAACAATCAACTTTATGCAACTACTGTTTACCTTTTGAAATATTATTAGGTTTTTGTCCACATTTATCAGAGTAATGTTGAACGATGTTGACATAATATGTGCCTCTACAAACTAGGGTTTAGAGTTGTAATAGGAAAAGGTTCTAGGTATTCAATTGTATTCGGATTCTTACCTTTTGTGTACCTTGTAACTCCCTATATAAGGGCTCCTATTATCAATAATAAACACACAATTACAATTCTCTATAACATGTTATCAGCACAAGTTCTAACCCTAGCCCAAAGAAAAAAACCAAAACTGCCTAAAACTCCCTCACCAAGAAAATTGTCGCAAGCTTTGCAGCCTCCTACCGAAAACCCTAGCCTCCCCTACGTCCTTGCCTCCCTTGCGCGCGCTGCTGCCCTGCTCGCCTACCCAGCTTGCCTACTCCTTGCAAGTCTGCAGCCCACTGCCGCAGCCCCTGCCTCCTGCCGTAAGTCCCCGCAACCTCCCTGCCACACCCCTGCTGCCTGCGCACCCGCCTGCAACCTACACAACAGCCCGCGCTACTTTCCTGCAGAACCTCCAGTGACGCACACCCTGCTGCACAACAGCGTGCGCCCCTGCGTCCCTGCACCTTTCTGCTTGCTGCTGCCGAGCCCACTGCCTGCTGCTGCCTACTCCGGCCAAATCTGCCGTTGCTGCCACTAGTCTCTGCTGTTGCTCACCATTCGGTCACTGCTCTTGCGGCTGCAGTTTATTAAAACATGCCTGCTCCAACACGCGCGTGTCTTCAAGCCAAGAACAATCATGTAAGTTTTTATAATGAAGGTTGCTGCTTTATTGTATTTTAAATTCCTTTTATTTTCTGTAGAATATTGGAATATATGTTGCCAAATGGTTTTGAGTATTTCACAAAGAGAAATTGTGGGCATTCACACTTAACGAACTAAGAGTGTTCGCATGAACTAAGAGTGTTCATAATTAAACGGACTAAGTGCGTTAGTATGAACTAAGAGTGTTCATAATGCTTGGACTAAGAGCGTCCGTAAGCATAAAATTGTGACCATATTAAAACATTATTATTTGGTCTAATCCAAAAGAGATTCTTGGAAATTGATTTCTTGGTAGCATAGCTCGGAAATCTTATTATTTTAGTTTTCGTGGAAGTTTAGCTCCGAAACTAATATATATCTTCTCTTCTTATTTTCAGGATGTCAAATGAACCTAGACTCGACTTTCCCATGCTTGACTCAACAGGCTCGGATTACCATAGTTGGGTAACTGATGTTGAGAACCATCTCACTTCAAAGGGAATATTACCCATAATCCAGGCATCTAACCCGGATCTTGTGTTCGTGCGAACACCTACAAAGCATGCTCAAGCAGTTATCTTGATGCAATGCCATATGGACAAGGCACTCAGATTGGAGTATATGTCGATCATGGATGCAAGAGAGCTATGGGTAGCGCTAGAAGAGCGCTTTGGAATGTCCAAGATTCCCTCCTCCCTGACTTGAAGGTTCAATGGAACATTCTGCGCTTTGCTGACTTCAAGTCTATTGCTGAATATAATTCAGGAGCTCTTCGCTTACAATCCATGTTGAGATTTTGTGGACAATCTGTCATAAAACAAGAGCTAATTGAGAAAACTCTCTCCACCTTCCCCGCCTCAGCAATTGTGGTCTCAAAGAAATATCGTATTGAGGTCAATACTGGACGGATCACGAGGTTTCATAAGCTTATCAATATCATATCTGTAGTTGAGAAACATGATAACATACTCGTGAGAAATTATAATTCAAGGCCCATTGGAACTAAGAGTGTTCATGAGGCGAATTATAATGCACCCAAAGGAGTGCGCAAAGAGCGGAACCCTAAGAATAAGGGACATGAGGGGCGTATAGGACCATAAAACCTCCCTAACCAGGAAGGAAACCGCAAGTTTGGTGCGGATACACGTGGTGGCAATGCCAGATGTAGAAGAGGGGGTCGTGGCATCCCTAGACGTGGTAGTGGCGCCATGGCTCGTGGTGGAGGTGCCATAGGTTGTGGTGGTGGCACCAACCCTCCTAGGGAACGCCCACAACGTGCACCTCAATTGAAGGGAGGCAACTACAATGATATGTGTCATTGATGTGGATCAAGTGAGCATTGGTTCAAGCAATGCAAGGCAAGTGAGCAACTAGCTGTAAGATACAGTGCATACAGGGACCTGAGGGAGCAAGAAGTGTACCTCGCAGAAAAAGAAGAAGATGGTGGAGATATCAATTTCACCATAGAGGATTTCAAAGCCAAAGATGAAGTGCACAAGGATGCTGCAGACTTTGATTAGAATAGTCTTTTTATTTTCCAAGAATTTTTGTAATGGCAAATATGCCTTAGTTAATAAATGACAATTGTATTAACTCTTTCTTATGTGGTGCACCCAATAAAATATGATGTCTAGGAAAGTAATTGAGATATTTGGTACTTAAGCGAGCCTCGCTCCACTAACATCTCTCTCTACTTTCCTGGTCATATTTGATTGGAGTTACCAAACAGATAGAGTGACTACAATCTGTCTTAGTTTGATTTTATTTTTGGATTAGACTTTTTGGGACCTCTGATGTAATCATTGGCTATTTTTATTAATAAAGTATCGTTTTATTATTGAATGTCTTGGACATGTTTTAATTCCGAACTTTATTATTTTTCAGTATGTTTCCTGGAGAGTTGGAATGCCTTGTTGATAGTGGCACCACACATACTATATTGCGACATAGACAACTATTTCTATGCATGACGCTTAGTTGATCTTCTGTGACTACGATGGCTGGACCATCACAATTGATTCATGGTCGAGGACCAGCTCAATTTATGTTGCCAAATGGCACAAGTATTAATGTTACCAAAGCTCTATATGCTCCTAGGGCTGGAAGGACCATATTGAGTTTTAAAGATATAAGACCCAATGGTTTTCATGTGGAAACACATTGTGAGAATGGACAAGAGTTCCTTTGCATCACCTCTAATGACTACGGACATAAACGAGTATTAGAGAAACTTATGTGTCGATGTAGTGGGTTGTATGCAACCACTATTCGAATTATTGAATCCAACCATGTCATGAGAGATGACTTATGGGATTCTGACACATATAGGCTTTGGCAGGACCGTTTGGGATACCCAGGTCATGATTTGATGATCCATATATTAAAGACTTCACACGAACATCCATTTTTCAGAACCAAAATTCGGTCCAAGGTAGGACTGGCGCCGCCTACCCCCTGCGGCCCAAAAGTGGTATTGACGCCTCCTTGGTTCCTTTTTCTACTTCTACAGTCAATTGTGACTTCGTGGCTCAACAGGATTCTTCCCTGGTTGCTTCTAAAGCCCATCTTTCTTTTTGCAAAGCCTGTTCGTTAGAAAAATTACGATCGAGACCATCCTATGCAAAGGACACTAAGGAAAATATTACATTCTTACAAAGAATCCAAGGTGATATCTATGGACCTATTCAACCAACTTGCAGACCATTTAGATATTTTATGGTGTTGGTTGATGAATCGACACGCTGGTCACATGTCATGCTATTGTGCACAAGAAATGCTGCATTTGCTAAACTCCTAGCACAAATCATTAAATTAAGGGCTCACCATCCTGATCATCCCAATATAACTTCTTCATACGAATTTAGCCGCATGTCCACGAACTCGGTTTAACGTCATTCACAATTGCCGTGAAGAAACTTTTCTCAAAAACATAGTCGAACAAAATGTCAAATTTTGAAACCCTAAAAAGTCTGAAACGAAGGTAAAAGTAAAAATAGTTGTCCTTTTCCGTCCAAATGACCAGTAAACTGGTAACTTGAGATCTAGGACATATCACCAGGAGAATAAGAGTGGTTTGTTTAGAAGTGTAAATGTGTTTTCTATAGGTTTTGGGTAGTCCATTTTTAGGGGTGACTCTACCGAATTTTCAGTAAAGTTATTCCTAAGGTGGGCCCTTGTGAGACCTTGAAAGTTTTATTTAGTTTAGAAGGTAATTGACTTCGGAGATTATTTATGTGTCGAGATCACAATTTGGGCCGAAAATTAAAGTTTGGGCCAAGATTCTTCCAATTGGGCTATGAAAATTAACGAATTGGGTTTACACCGAACTTTCGACAATTGGGCTTGCGATGATTAAAAGTTTCGAGCCCAAAGTCTGAAAATAAACAACTAGGAGAAATTTGTAAATTGACAAAAGGGCAAGATGGACTTTTCACAGGAACCAGGAATAAAAGGGTTAGAAAACCCTAGAAACAACAAAAACTCTCTCCTCTCCCTTTCAGCCGCACCCCTCTCTCTCTCCCCTACCTCTCTCTCTCGTCCTCCCTCTCTGCCATCACCTGAAACACAGTCTCCTGCCACCACCTCTCGTCACTGCCACCACCAATCGACGCAACTCCTATATCCGACCTAAACTCGAGCCTTGCACCGTCGACAACCACAGTACACAACCACCACAGTCGCGACACCACTGCTCCTCCACTTTCTTTGACTTCCGTCCATCATTTCAACGCACCACCTGTGGTGACCCGAGGTAGGGGTCCCACAGCGCCGCGACCCCGAGCCAATGAGAAATCGACATGTCACGAAAGACATCCCGATAACTCATCAACCCGAAATCGCAAGGCCTTTTGGGTTTAGACTGTTGGTCTGCAAAACACTTTCTTGGACACGTCGTTCTAGCAACCAAGCAACACATTTTCAAAAGCGGAATTTGAAATGGGCTAAGAGTTGGGCTTGCAATCGGAGCCCAATTTGGAGAATAAAACAATTCACTAAATAACTACAAACATGGGAGACGTGCCCCAGGGTTATGGGCCTCCCGGAATTTTTGTAAGCGAGTAAGAAATAAATAAATAAATAAATAAATTAGTAAGAAAGTAAATAAATAAATTACTTTCGAAATCAGATAATGGACCCAAAACCGTACTTTAGTGAAGATAAAGAGGAATACGCCAAGCCGGGCCTTGTGCCTCTCCTATACGCTTCCCGACCACATGCTCAAAACCTGCACATTGTTGTAGGGGTGAGCTTTCGTCCTCGCATGCCCAGTAGGGGCCGACCCAACCATGCTAGGTTTGAAAGATAATATACTTGAAAATATTTACTACAGAATATTGTGCACGTTTATCGAAAAATGCTTTAAGAAAATAGGCAACCACAAACATTTGTTTTCTTTTATAAAACATATGCAGCATGTTTCACACAATTTGGAGCTCCAAGATACTTACCTGCCGACTAAACCAAAATAAATCGGTGACCGACCTGGTTCGTCCTGAATTCGAGAACCAGCCAACTACTCTGTAGTCCTTGAGACTACAAGTAGCGAAAGTGTCCATTTCCTGGCTCTGAGTCTCCTATGACTGGTTCACTGTCTGTATTTATCTTTCCTTGACAAACATAGGAGCACAGGCCCCTCCGGAGGTTCACGGTTATCGACACCGTGGATCCCTAGGAATCTATACGTCTAGGTCCCATTCACTTTCAGGTCACAAACACAAACATACAAAAGGGTACAGTATCTCAACATGCAAGTCTAGCCTCGATTTTCGCAATTAGCAATTATCAGTTCTGAAAACACATGTATCACGAGGCATCGACTAATGAACAACCAAAAACGTTCTTGCAGGCAACATACTATCTTAGAATAGCATTCCACATATATCGAAAAACCTTTAACAAGGAAGGGACAGCTCACCCTACCTGGAATTGGAGTGTTCGTCCACATGTGGGTTCATTCCGGACTTTCGATTCTTTGTCCAAATCCAAGTGCACACGCTCGAGTCCTTTAACAAAACTGTAATCGATAAGAAATTAATTCATAATTTCATATTGTTCAATTCCTTTATAAGTTACCAACTTATCTCTAACCAATAATTAATTGCAACCATTCCCGAACAATTCACTTAACGTAGTAAGCTCATTCGGGATATAGTGATCACACTTCTTTCCATGTTAAAATTTTGATCAACCGGTTTGACCTCACTTTATTTAGCTTTTTAACCTTAAGCAATTAAATAGCAACCACCATTCCCAAATCATTGCATTCCTACACTAATTTTGGGATATGGTACACTAGAGTACTTCGGGTGACCATGTTTCATGAATCTTAATTGACTAAATAAAATCCATTATTTTCATTAACGGTCCATTCTCATTTATCAATTTCTTTCTATGTCGCATCACATAGTAATTCTATCGAATTTACTATGGGCACCCGATACACCTTCCAACCTTTCTGCACACCCCCAATCATTCTCTTCACGACCATTAACACAACAAAATGTCTTAGCAAACCTTAACCAAAACATTTACTCACATAACCAAAAACAATCTCAAACCACCATTTCCAATCCAATTTATTATTCTCACAACCACATATTCACATTCACAGTAAGCATACTCAACATTCAATCAACCAAATCTCCAATTCAAGGTTACAACACCAGGTTATTAACTCATCCAAACAGTCGAAAACTACCAAAGCACATAACTTCGATTTTTACCTTCAGTGGTACAATTTGCAGGAGCAATGCTACTGACAAAGAACACAGCAACCAGGAGCCTCCCACTTTTCTCGATTATTTCCCAACCTTGCCAAATCTGTGTTCAACACAACTAAGCCTCAATCCACATTCCAGTACTAAAACCGAGTCGAAAGATAAACCAGAATAGGTCACAGAAACAGAACCTCGGTGGAGGCCGAGTGTTCCCAAACGCAGCTTCTTCAAAAACTTGGTCGAACTCAAAGATTATGTACACCAGCGTGTAGAGAACAAAGAATGGATCGTCTTCCATGTAGCAAGCAAGCCCAGAAGTGCCGGAAAGAGTCGCCGGCGTCGGAGACAGCGATGGAACCAAGATGAACCCAGAAACGAAATTGTCAAAACTTGATCAAATCAAAAATCTAATTATACTAGAATGTAGAGCACGACACGGGGAGTGAGTTACATACCACAACCAGTCCAATCGGTGGCCCGAGTCGCCAGGAAGCCGCCGGAGCAGTCGAAGCTTCTTGGCTCCGATTCTCTCTCCATAGCTGACGATTCGATGAACGAAGGTGGGGGACGTGATGGGGACACCGAGATGAAAAGATTGATGCTAGTGCGCAGTCTTAGGGTGGTCGGAGATAGAAGAAAGTGGAGGAGTAGTTGTGGTGTCGCGATTGTGGTGGTCGCGTGCGGTGCCCAGAGCTGATGCATGGCGGTGCTGGGCTAGGGTTTTGGTCAGTTTTTTTTTTTGGTTGCTGAATCGGTTGGTGGTGGCGGTGAGTGGAGAAAGTGAGCGGGAGTAACCTTTCCGCCCAGGCATGGTGGCGAGAACTGTGGTGGTCGCACGCGGTAGCTGGAGGTTGTGCATGTCGGTGATTCTTGCTGGGTTTAGGTCGGAGTTGGATGTGGGTTCGATTGGTAGTGGTGGTGACAAGAGGTGGTGGCCGGAGGTGGGATTTTCCGGTGATGGAAGAGACAAGGGAGAGAGAGAGAGAGAGCGAGAGGTCGTGGGGAGAGAGAGAGAGAGTTCGGCCGGGTGAGAAGAAGAGAGTGTTTTTGGGGTCCAAGGGTATTCTAAGTATCCTATTTATACTCATGTGCGCGAAAAGTCAAATTTACCCTTGCGACGAGTTACGAAACTCTCCTAGTTAATTGCTTTCAGTTTTGGGCTCGTAACTTTTCTTTTATTTGTTTTTCGTCGGAAACTTCCTAACTTATTTCTCGACGTCGTCTTAGGCCCAAAACTTAATTTCGTTAAAATTAAAAATTCAAATCTTCACTACAGCTCAATTCGCCTTCCTTTCAAATTTGCTTCGACGATCGTTCGCTTCAATGAACTTTAGTAACCTTTTAGGCCCAAAACGAAGGACTCTGGCCCAAACTTAAATTATAAGGCCCAAGTCGAAGTCTCGACACCGAATTAACCTCCAATGTCAATTTCTTCACTCAAATCAACTTGCGGAAAAATCTTATTGGAGAAGAATTACCTTCTAAAAATTAAATAAAATTTTCGGGGGCTCACACCACCGCCACTAAAGTGCTCAGACCAAGTTGAGCTACCATACGCGCCGTTGCCGAAGCTATTGCTTCTGTATGTCTTCAATCTCTAACCTCCAGTTAGATACGAGCTACAACACCACCACAGATGGAACCAGCACTTCACAATCCGCCAAAACCCCCTAGTCCTAACCTCCGACTCCGGCCAGAGTGGGCCGCACGCACTACACGCGCTGGTTATAGCTCATAGACTACCACCGCCACCGTGGACATCACTGTGAGCGCCACCAGCTTATCATCTTCGTCTGGTAAGTTGGATTTTATCCCTTCTTCTTAGTTAAGGCTTCTGCTTTGATCTAGATTGAAAACTCTAACTCGATTGCTTAAATTTGAAATCTCTGAGGATTATGGAATCTGTGTTTTGGAGGAAGGAGAAACTGTTGGTTCATCCCAATTCCCAATTGATGTCGGAGATTGGTAAGGATTCTTAAACTCGGTTTTGGTTGTGAGAATTGGTTGTGGTTGATTTTAATTATATATATATATATATATATATATATATATAATGTTGCCTGCAAAAATGTTTATGGATGTCATAGTCAATGCCTCGATGATTTTTATTGTATTAATTGTTAATTGTCGAAAGTGAATGAAAGCCGAGGCTAGACACTGCTTGTTATGATGAGATACGATATGATTGTTGTGACCTGAGAGTGATAGGAGCGATGCTTCCCACGGTGTAGAAACTGTGGACCTCCGGAGGGGCGATATGACCATATGTTGTGTCGAGCCCGTGTCACCATAGTAATGCACGTAGGGAATCGACAGTGATGTCATATGGCATTGGACCAGTAAATGGACCTACTCGCTGCCCATAGCAAGTAAGAAAAGTGAATGGGATATATTGATGGATTTGGTTATGATCGGCAGTTTGCCTGGTTTTCTGGGTACAGGAAACCAGGGTTTCAGTCACAGGTGAGTTGGAAATTCTACATGACAGAACCCGACCCAAGTTTCACCCCAAAACCTGGATACGAGCCTATGGGACCCACTTTAAGTGAAATCCTACAGAAAAATTGGCAGAACCTCTCCTAAAATGGGCTACCCAAAATTTCACAAAACCTGGATATGCTTAAAGCTAATCTCACACTCACAGATACATTCCAAGATTTACATTTCAAGTGTATATGTTACATCCAGAAAGTACTAATTCCATCACCACTCCAAAATTATAACAAATTCTCAAATAAAAACATTCTCCATATTAAAAAGGGTTATCAGAGCAATACTACATAACTAAATCGATATCATACAAGGTAGGTTAAGTATTAACCTACAGTCAAAATGGAAGCGTTGATTCCTATGCCTCGAGTTCCTGGACGCGATCTCGGCAAATCTGAAATCTGGGCATTTGAAACCGAATGACCCAGGGGAAAACATTTAAAAATCCGTTAGAGTGAGTGGACAAAACTGAAACAAGTTATGAAACAATTAATTGAATGCTTCCCCATTTTCTCGTTATTAAAATCCGACATGCAGCAAGATTTATAAAACAATTCCAACTCATTCCTTTTTGAAATATCCTTCTTAAGAAAACTCGTTCGATGACTAGAGAGAACTACTGTCTAGTCATCTTATGCCATCTGAAGGGGACTGCCGCACAGATGACACATTGGAGGGGACTGCCGACCGGATTTAGGAGGCGGTGGTTAGAAAGGACTGCTGACTAACCACAGATAGTTAGAGGGGACTGCTGACCGGGATATAGTCTGGAGGGGACTGCTGACCAGACTATTACCTAGAGGGGACTGCTGACTAGGTAATGTACGCATGCGCCAGAAATAGCCTCCTTGCCAATTCATTTCTTTCCACGAAAATCACATTTACTCAAATAATAATCCATTATAAATTTAATACTGTGCTGCATGCATCATTTAAAGAAAATAAAAATCCACTCACAAGTGTGTCTCACAGCTAATCCTGCTGCCTACCCGTGTCCTCCCCGCTCGAGGGCTCAGTACGTTCTGTAGTAAATGGACATGATATAATTAATCATAATGAGGAAATAATCTCAAAATCAAAATTCATTCCCTCTGGAATTAATACTCATTACTCATAAATGCTTATAAAAATCCCACACTTCATTTTGGGATTTAAATTCTTGAATACGGAATTTCCTTAACGATTCAACACCCTCACTTAATCTTAAATCTTCACAAGGATTGTTTCTATAACTTAGCCAATTAAATTCCAATTCCTTAACTATAATTAACTGCCAAAATTATAACATAATTCCCTTTCCGAAATCTCCAAATTCTCTCTAAATTTTTTTCTTTTCAATCCACAATCCCATCTCCAATTTCTCAACAAAATAACTCAATTCCGCACTATTACTAATAGCATTTAACCAAGAGACTTAACCCATAAAATTTATAAACTAAAATATTCAAAACAACCATATCCAACATCAAATTTCCAATAAATCTCAAAACAAACAACCTCAAGTTTGAAACATAACTCAAAGATTAAATCAATGGGTGTTGGAGGGGCTGACAGAGCCTCCTCACCACCACCACCAACAACGGTACGTGGCTTCATGCACCACCCCACCAATCTCCCAAATCCGGCCAACATATCAAGCTCAAAATAATCTCCACAACTAACCCAACAATTTCTATACCTGCAACAACCAACAATTTCCAACGATTTGGCCGGAAAATCCAAAACAAAACCAAGAATTCGTCAGTTACTATTCATGCCACTGTTCACATTCTCAAACACCTTCAATTCTTCCTCCACCGGTCATGAGAAGCTGCAAAAGGTTAGGGATGAAGGTTAGCATCATCCCAGCCACCAAAACCCCAAAGAAATCCGGTCGAAAACCGTCGGAAAACCGGAGATCGAAGCAACCTCCAATTTTCCCTTTTCTGGAAATCCCTCATATGATTTTTCCACAAATCAAAGCTACCCAATTCAGAAATCTTACCTTAGATGCAAAAGGAGGAAGAGAGTATCCTCTAATGGCTGGTGATGCGAGCAGCGGAAGTGATTTCACCAGAAATGGGTTCCGGGTTCGAAGAGAAGAAAAAGAAAGGGGGGGGGGGGGGGGGGGGGGGGGGCTGGAGTCGGGTTCTCCCGATTTCACTCTCTCTCTCTCTCTCTCACCCTTTTTACCCACTTTCCATTTAAAATATTAACCATGAATAGTAAATTCCATTTTGATCATAACTTTTCCGTAGAAACTTCGATTTAAACAGACTACATGTCCACGAACTCGATTTTCTGTAAACTACGACGTTCTCAAAGAAATTTCTTAACTCAACGGACAAAGAAAAGTCAACTCCTCGGTCAATATCGGTAAAGATGTAACTAGTAAAAATTTTAAGGTACAGGGCATTACACTACATGTGAGTATCTCTGAGCTCAGATTGATTTAGCATACTGTATATTAGGGATGGCAAAAATCCCCAGCGAGGCGGAGCTCCATTGGATACCCGCCCCTAATGGGGGGAGAATTCGGGGACAAATGGGGATGGGGATCTCCAATCCCCGCTATCTAAGATTGGTGATGGGGCGGGGATGGTATTGTGATCCCCATCCCCAAACCCGCCCCAATAATATATACATATATTTACTTATATATATTATTTAAGTATTACACTGTCAATCACTTAAGTCACCCAAAGAGTATTTTTTATAATTTTTTTTAATGAAAAAAATTAACAAAGTGACTTAAGTGATTGACAACTATTACACTGTCAATCACTTAAGTCACCCAACTATTATACTGTCAATTACTTAAGTCACCCAAAGAGTATTTTTTATAATTTTTTTTTAATGAAAAAAATTAACAAAATGACTTAAGTGATTGATAATGTAATAGTTGAATGACCAAAGTGATATAATTGAAACTTCAGTGACCAAAGTGTTGAATGAGTCATAGTTGAGTGACCATTTGTGAAATTTTCCCTCATAAATATATCCTGAAATGGATGCAAAATAGGTGGCATGGTCCAAGACTTACCAAATGATGAATCCAATTGGTTAGTAGAGAGAGATTTAACTAAATGAAGAGATATTTTACAATTATTTGTACATTTATCCCAATAAATATCTCTATAAATATAATCAAACAGCACACATATTAACCCGAATAACATCTTTATTCTCTACTTTTTAAGTTTGAGTTGAGAATGAACGATTTTGCCTATCCAATTTGACGTACTAAACAATCTCTTCGCTCATTAATAAGTACTTTTCTAAAATACAATAAAAAAGTAAATGTAAAAGTAAAAATGGATTGGAATTGTCTACTCATTTCATTCATAACCCCTTTATATAGGGATAAGATTACAACGGAAATATCAATTACATTGATGATACTAAATGCTGATTGAGCTGTGATTTGTAATTGCTTGATTCCCTCTTCGTCTGTTTCTTTGACGAAGGCACATAATGTGCTTTTCCTTTAACACTCCCCCTTGTGCCAAGTCAAAGACGAAATGGTGCATGAGTTGTTGCCTCACTAAAAACCTTGCCAAGTAACAATAAAAACCCTGTGGGACAAAAATAAAATTTGGTCGAAGGAAAAGAGCACAACGCACCTTCTACATTTGAGAATGACATGTGTGTGTTAGACTCCCCCTGACGTCTACACCTCCCCCTGATCATTACATTAATCAAGTGAGCTTGGAAAGTCTTCGCATTCCTATGCTTTTCACATGTTTCTCAAATGTCGCCTTAGGCAGTGATTTGGTGAACAAATCTGCCACATTCTCCTCAGACCTTACTTGATTCACTTGAATCTTGAGAAGGGTCTGTTGTTGCTGATTGTAGAACAACTTTGGCGATATGTGTCTTGTATTATCACCCTTGATATATCCTAGCTTCATCTGTTCGATGCAAGCTGCATTATCTTCATAAATGCAAGTAGGCTCTTCAGTGGTAGAACTCAAACCACTAGTCCCTCGAATATGTGTGATGATAGCTCTTAACCATACACACTCACGGACCGCCTCATGTAGAGCGATGATCTCTGAGTGGTTCGAGAAGGTAGCCACAAGGGTTTGCTTGGTTGATCTCCAAGATATCGCCGTGTTCCCATTGGTAAATACATAACCAGTTTGGGAACGAACTTTATGTGGGTCAGAGAGATACCCAGCATCAGCAAAACCAACCAAAACATCATTTGGCGTTTCGGTATAGTGAGTGGCACTTTCGCCATCAATATTTTCTTCAGGGATTGCAGTTCCATCTGCGGTCCCTCTTGTCTCTCTATAGGGAAAGAACAGTCTCAAGTCAATGGTTCCTTTTAGGTATCGAAGATGTTCTTGATACCATTCCAGTGACGCTGCGTTGGCGCTGAGCTAAATCTAGCTAACAAGTTCACTGAGAATGCAATGTCTGGTCGAGTAAATTGGGCTAAGTACAATAATGCGCCTATTGCACTTAGATAGGGAATTTCAGCTCCCAACACTTGTTCGTCATCTTCCTTTGGACGAGATGGATCTTTCCTTGCATCCAAACTTCTACCGATCATGGGAGTGCTAGCAGGATGTGCTTTGTCCATGTTATATCGCCTGACTTTTGGACATATGCAGACTGGTGGATTAATATTCCACAATCTCGATGTTCTAGTTCAAGGCCTAGATAGAATCGAGTTTTCCCAAGATCCTTCATCTCAAATTCGGATTTCAAGTAGCTCGCGGTTTCTCTTATTTCATCAAGAGTACCTGTTATGTTCATATCATCGACATATACGGCTACAATTGCCAATCCGGAACTTGTTTTCTTTTTTAATACGCAGGGCATAATTCATCGTTCTTATATCCCTTCCCAATCAAGTAGTCACTTAGACGGGTATACCACATCCGCTTGGATTGTTTTAATCCGTAAAGTGAGCGTTTCAACCTAGTTGCAAACGCACTCCGTGGTTTAGAGTCACTTGGCTTGGGTAATGTAAGGTCGTCAGGCACTTTCTTATATATCTCTGAATCTAGATCCCCATGGAGATATGCAGTAACCACATCTATGAGCTGCATTTCCAGTCATTTGGAAAATACTAAGCTAACTAAGTAGCGGAACGTTATAACATCCATTTTGGGAGAGAATGTCTCCTCATAGTCAATTCCAGGGCGTTGTGAGAAACCTTGTGCCACAAGGCGAGCCTTGTACGTTAGGACTTCTTTCTTCTCATTACGCTTTCTGACAAAGGTCTATTTATGTCCTACAGGTTTTACACTTGGTGGGGTTAGCACTACCAGACCAAATACCTGTCTCTTTGTCAAAGAATCTAATTCTACCTGGATTGATTCATTCCATTTAGGCCAATCTGCTCTTTGTTGACATTTTTCAACATAGCGTGGTTCGATATCATCGTGCTCTATGATTCCTTGAGCAACAGTATATATCATCAATGTGTATGGAAGATCTTTCTATCAACTCATACGCACTCTCGTAATCCTTTGAGATTTCTTTGTTCTCTGGAATCATTTCAAACATCGGAGAGTCCTCCAGTATTGATTCATGGACATAACTATAATCAGAGATAACCTCATGAGAGGAATTCTATACATTGATAATTGGTTTGTGCCTTACTCACCCTCTTCTTCCTTGGGTGAGTGTCAATCGAACCAAGTGACCTCCCCCTCTTCCTTGGGGAGCCACGGCCTCAACCACACCTCCACTAAGTGCTATTGCAGTGCCTCTATCTGCGGCACTGTGCCCCTTGTTGGGGACTTCTAACCTTGCAGGCACATTTGCAGCTGGTATATGTGATCTCGTCACTTTTGCGATATCAGTAAACATATCAGGCATCGAATCTGCTACATTCTGAAGATCGATTATTCTTTTCACTTCACTTTCACTTTGTGAAGTGCGGGGATCAAAATGAGACAGAGTGGGGACAAACCACGACAATTCTTGTCGTTCCCTTGGAAAATCTTTTTTCCTATCTCCCCCTAACGACGGGAAAACTGTCTCATCAAAGTGACGGTCCGCAAATTTAGCGGTAAATAGATCGCCTGTCAAGGTTTCCAAATAGCGGATAATTGTTGGGGATTCGTATCCAACATAAATACTTAATCGTTTCTGAGGACCCATTGTAGTGCGTTGTGGGGGCGCAATAGGCACATATACTGCTCAACCAAATATGCGTAAGTGTGAGATGTCAGGCTCATATCCAGTTACCAACTAGTACGCAGAACATGGTTGGCTAGTTGTGGGTCTGAAACAAATAAGTAAAGCTGCGTGCAATATTGCATAACCCCATGCATATATAGGCAGGTTGGTGCGCATAACCAATGCCCTAGCCACCATCTGTAGCCTTTTGATGGTGGCTTCTGCGAGACCATTTTGTGTATGCACATGGGGTACAGGATGCTCTACATTGATCCAAATAGATATGCAATAATCATCAAATGCTTTTGATGTAAACTCTCCAGCATTATCAAGCCTTATAGACTTGATAGGGTGATCAGGGTGGTGAGCCCTTAAACGTATAATCTGTGCTAGGAGTATTGCAGCATTTCTTGTGGACAATAAAACGACATGTAACCAGATTGTCGAAGCATCCACCAGAACCATAAAGTACTTGAATGGTCCGCATTCTGGATGGATAGGTCCACAGACAGCTCTTTGTATCCTTTGTAAGAATGGAATGCTTTGTTTTGTATCTTTAGCATAGGAAGGTCTCGATCCTGTTTTTGCTAAAGAGCAGGCTTTGCAAAACGAGTGATGTGCCTTTGAAATAGTCAATGGGGCATAATGGGAGGGAGGTAGTGCTTCTGGTACTTCAGAAAGCAATTACCCCATTTGAGCAATCCTAGAACCGACACCTTGCAGTGTGGCGGATTTTTCTCCCATTTTTCACTCTAAAGAAGGGATGTCCGTGTGAGTTCTTGAAAAATACGGATCATCATGTCACAACCTCGGTGCCATAGGCGGTCATGCAAAAGCCTGTATGAGTCAGTGTCCCACATTTCATTGTTGGTGACAGTATAGGATTCAATGATCCAAATTGTAGTGAGGTACAGTCCACTAAATTGACTCATAAGTTTCTCTAAGATGTGTTTCCTTCCACAGTCATTAGATGTAATATCAAGGTATTCAGTTCCATTCTCACGGTGTGTTTTTACATGATAACCGTTGGCACAAATTACTTTGAAACATTAACAAGGTTCGATTAGCTCTTGGTGCATATAGAGCGTCTGTGACTTTAAGTGTTGTGCCATTAGGCAGCAAAAATTTGGCAGTTCCTCGCCTTTTTATTAGTTGTGATAATCCAATCATCGTAGTCACAGAGGAATTATAGGCTATTAGTTCAATGAATAATTTCCTATTTCTTAATATTATGTGGGTAGTTCCACTATCATCTAAGCACTCAAGTTCTCCTCCATTCATTCCTACAAATAAATGAGAGGTATTTAGAAAATATAACTCATATTCTTTTGAGTATTTCTATTTGCGTAGAATGGTATTCTTTTCATTCTAATAATTTTTTTCTTTTTTCTAGATGTATTGCTTTACATCTTTATAGTGCTATGTCAAACCATGTAAATATGTGTATAGAAAATAAATTTGAATAAATTCAGTGCTTCAGAATAAAATTCAAAATTTACTAATAAGCCAACGATAAGCAAATCAAGGTCTTGTTCAGAAATCTTATTCATCAATCCATGATTGAAAATAAACTTTAAGACCAAAACAATAGTCTAAGTAAAAGTGAGACATTATGCCTTCACAACTGTCTTTGGAAAATAAATAGATAAAGCAGGTCAGTCAAAATCTATTGCATCCATTGACTGAGCAAGTTCCTTGTTGCTATTGAGGTCTGCAATTGTGAGGTTGACATTTGGGTCATGGCCTCCTTCTTCCATATAGTGAGTTTCTTGTTCTTTAGACTCCCTATATCTCTTGTAATTGGCTGCTACTCTGTTGCTTGCTTGGCAGTTCTTGTACCAATGCCCAATGATTCCACACCTATAGAATGGTTCATTGCCAACTCTATTCTGTTTGATTAAAGGGTTCTTAGGTGCCCTTTGCACCTTGTTTCCATGACCACTAGGGCCAGCACCACCATCTTTGCGCCATACATTGGGAGGGCCTCCACGGCCCATATAATGACCCCCATGTCCCTTGCCATGTGGTGCATTGTTGCCACGTGGGTAGGTATCAATACGCCCAACTCCATTTTTATTGGGTTCTGTCCACCTTTCACTTTGCCATAATTAGCCTCAGGAATTTTCTTTGTCCCAAAAGGCCTGGCATTGTTGTTCAAAAGAACCTTATTATGCCTCTCAGCCACTTGCAGTAGGTTGATCAGCTTGTTGAAGGTTGTGATTCTTTTGTTATCGTAATCCAACTGATACTGGTTCGCTAGTATAAAAGCTGAATTAGGAAAGGTGGTAAGAATCTTGTAGATCATATCATCTTCTGTGATTTCCCTTCCACAAAAATTGAGACGTGCTTTTAAGCGCAACATGTCCTTGTTGAAGTTATTGACCCTTTTGTAGTCAAGCAAGCGGATTTCATTCCACTGAACGGTCAGTTCTGGGAGCAAGGTGTCATGAATGTTCCCAAAACGTCCCTTAAGGGCATCCCACAGTTCTTTGGGTGTCTTCAACTGAAGGTATTCCCAGCGTAGGCTAGGATCAATATGTCGCCTCAGAAACATTAAGGCATCTGCTTTCACCTTATTAGATAGTTCATCATCTTTGGGGTCAGTAATGGTGGCAGTGTAGTCTTTTGCCACAAAGGCAGTTTCTACATCGGAAACCCAACGGTGGTACTCAAGTCCGTCTGAGTCCAAAATGTCAAACTCAGGTCGAGTTGGATCAGCCATCTACATAAAACAAGAGGGAAGATATAAATTACGCAGTCATAAAGACATCCACGTGAATTATTTTCCACAAATATGAATTAGATTTCAAGACCAAGATTCGTAATGGTCACATTTTTTTCGATGCTATGTGACAATACTTTATCACAGTAAGTGTGTATTTATAATGCGCATGAACTTTCATTATCATGGCAAAACGCAATTCTTTTTGTATAGCATTCTAAACAAGTAATAATCATAGCACGTAATAAATAATAAAAACATAGCATATATTAAAATAAATTACATGGCATGCTCAAATTTTCACAAATGTATACCAAAATATATGTTACATATAATAATAACAATAATATATCATGCATAAAATAAAATACAATCGATAGCATAATATAAAGGCATGCTTAGGAATAATGTATATAAGGATATATAAAATAAAAACATGCTCAAAATTTCATAAATAAACCATAAACAATGAAATATATAATCATGCTTAAAGGTAATTATATAAAACATAAATAACATGGCTTGCTTTAAAATGATCAAAATTATCTAACTAAACATGCTCAATTACAAAATATAATAAAGGCATAAAAAGCATGCTTAAAAATAGAAAATATAAATAAAATTCACATGATGTGTTAAAATCTTAAAATAAGATAAAGAAAACATACTTGATTTCGAGAAAATAAAACAATTCTAGCACACGCGTGTATTGATGCAGGCGTGCGTAGCGATGTTTTTGGGCTTGGGCCACTTCCTCTTTTTTCAGCAATGGACCACGGGCCTTGTTGTTTGTTTTTCTTTTGCTTGGCCTGCTAAAGTTTTCTTTTTTTCTGTGGGGCGTAGGGCCTGTTTCTTTTTTTTTTTTTTTTTTTTTTTTCTGGGCCTGTTTTTTTTTTTTTCTGGGCTGGTCCTTTTCTTTGGGCCGGATCACCTTTTTTTTTTTCTCTTTTTCTCTCTTCACGTCTTCTTCTGTTGGTTTTTTTTCTTTTCTCTGCAGACGCTGGATCTGCTTCTTCTCCTTCTGGTTTTCGATGTTCAGGTGTTGCCCTTGTCACCGGTCTAGCCGAAGTGTGAGGAGCAGGTGCAGATCGCCGAAATCTTGTGCTGCAGGCGATCTGTGTCCGGTGGAGGAGAGCAGGTGAGGCTTCGGCAGCGACTGTGCGAGTTGATTCGTGGAGATGGGCTGCTGGTCGCGGTCTTGGCTGTGGCTGCTAGGATCTGCGCAGGCGGGGCAGCGCGGGGCTGTGCGTGAGAGGGGAAGGCTGCGCTGGTGAGTGGGCTGTTGCAGGCCAGTTGTGCTCAGGGGAAGAGGCCGGTTTGGGTTACTAGGCTCGGTGTGGGATCTGCGCCGGTGGTTTGTGAGGCCGGTTTGCAGACCGGGGGTGTAATGGTGTTGTAGGTGAGGCCGGTTTGGACCGGTGCAGCGATAGAATTTGGTGCAAGTGCGGGGGCCAGGGAGTAGATGAGGTTCTGGTGGCAGTGACTGCAGCGATCGGAGGAGGCCGATCTGGAATTTTTTTTTTTTTTTTTTTTTGAGCCGCAGAAAAGAAGAAAAAGTTTTTTTCTTCTAGGGTTTTTATTTTCGACGGGAGAAAGAAACAAATTTGAAAATTATGTTTTTTTCTTGGCTATTTGCTCTGAGCGTGCTGATAACGTGTAAAAGTAAAAATGGATTGGAATTGTCTACTCATTTCATTCATAACCCCTTTATATAGGGATAAAATTACAACGAAAATATCAATTACATTGATGATACTAAATACTGATTGAGCTGTGATTTGTAATTGCTTGATTCCCTCTTCGTCTGTTTCTTTGACGAAGACACATAATGTACTTTTCCTTTAACAGTAAATAATTAAATAGGTACTTCGGTGCTTATTTCTGAATGTGTGGTGTTAATGTGTTATTGGCACACCTAATTTTTCTATTCACATCGTCTCTATTTATTTATTTATTATTATTATTATTTTTTACAAATTACTCTAACTCCCCTTCTTTGAAATTCGTTTTCTGTTTTCCTATTTAACAAGTCAATCATCCCTAGTCATATCCCTCGTCGTATTAGCCCGCCTCCTCATGTGAGCTCTATCTTCAAAACTCTTTTTTTTTTCTTTTTTCTTTTTTCTTTATCAAAAACTTCTCTATAGTCATTCAGTCACACTCTCTATCTCTCAATATTTTGAAAATTGCAAAAAACAAAAAATCCAACTTTACAAAATGGAGGAAAAGATTTGGTCATCGTCATTATGGTGGTCATAATATTAGAACTTGTCCACAGATAAAGCGGGCTTTAGAGCTAGATCCCTATCCCTTGCATTTCTTTTCTTTTCTAAAAAAAAAAAATTACTTGTGCTTATTTCGGAATTCAATAAATTTTATCATCTTTTGAGTTTCATACAAATAAATAAATACTTTGTATTAAAATATTAATCTTCAAATATGAAAAATAAAATTCACACTTTTTCTTCTATAATTCCCACTAAATATTTTTGTTTTAGCATGTTAAATTTTATTTTTTATGATAAAATTATAAAACATATGATATTAAAATATCAAAAATATATATATACGGTGTGTTATTATAAAATGAAGAGTAAAAATTTCAATCCCTTTCCGTGAAACAAGGGCTGACATATAGATCTAGTACTTATTATCTAAAACATTTAAAACTGGGGAAACTAGCATACAGAAAATGAATAAGCAAAATTATTCTTCTTCTGCTCTTCCGTTGGATCGTGGAATGCATTCAGAAAATTAACAAAGTCATTCTTCTCTTGCATGCTCTTTTCTTTATTTATTTGGGACATCTTTTCTTGAAACATAAAGTTGAGGACAACAAACAAAACTCGAAAAGCCCCAAACATGCACCTACAAGGAAAATAAAATGAGATTCATGGTCCATAATGGAGTAGCAAAAGAGATGATGATGATGATGAAAATGAAGAAATGGAAGAGCATCACACAGACGTTGCTAATCGCTGTCGCTGCTGCTGCTGTGTCCGTCCTCCTTCTTCTTGTCCTTGTTCTTCTTCTTCTTCTTTTTGTCGTCCTTGTGGTGCTCGTCGTGGCCCTCGCTCTTGTGGTGATCGCCGCCGTGGTCGTCCTTGTGTTTTTTGTGGTCATCCTTGTAGTGCTCGCCCTCCTTCTTGTGGTGCTCGCCCTCCTTATGGTGCTCGCCCTCCTTGTGTTGCTCCTTGTCTTTGCCTTCTCCTCCGATGTGGAGCGCATCTCCGATCTTGTGGATGATTCCTGCCATTATCTCTCTCTCTCTTTCTTTCTGGTTGTGATGAATTTCTTCTGATGGATGGATGGATGGAGATGCGGAACGGAACATATATTTATATGCAAAATTAGTAAGGAGACGGCCCCCATACGCGGTTTATTTGGAATTACAAATACGCCCACGCCACGTCTACCACTTTTTCCGCCATCATCTCACATGATTTCTGGGATGTCGGTAAGGGCATTTCCTTCTTTTGGATAGATTACCCTACCCGCTTTCCCAATATCAATATCTATATCTATATAAGGCTTGCTCACCTAATTGACAGTTTTTAAGTTGGGTTTGGATTTGTATCTTGCGACAAGGTATTTGTAGTAACCCGACACGAACCCAACCCGACACGACTCATTGACAGCCCTACATGCAGGAGCATGTATGAAGAAGACTAGTATTTCTCCACACATGCTCTGCATGTGCAAGTATTTTTTATTTATTTATTTCTGAAAATAAAAAAGAAAACGGTTATTGTAGAGAAGAGATAATGAGAGAGAAAAGTGGGTTGTGGGTTATATTTTTATTTATTTTTTTAATAAAAATATATTTTGTAAATGTCATAACTGTCCTTATGATTTTGTAAGTTATTAATTTTTTTTTCAAAAAATGAAAAAGAAAAAAGTTGGTTATTGCAGAGAAAATAAAGTGAGAGAGAGAAAAGTGGGTTGTGGATACTTTTTTTCAAATTTTTTAAAGAAAAATACATTTTGTAAATGTCTTAATTATCCTTGTGATTAAATTAATTCTCAAAGTTTATTAATATTTTAGTGTCAATTCTGTCAAAATTTTAGATTTTGGCTAACAAACCCTCTTCTCTTAATAATAGTATAGATAAAAGAGTTTTCTCTTCAAAATTGAATTTTTTTTTTAATTTAACTTTTATATATTAAAAAAATTAAATACATTTAATCAATAATGATAATATGATAAATTATAACATAGAAAAAAAAAATTAAGCAGAAAATGTGATAGTTATATGGAAAATTTTTCTACTACATTTAACTTCTCTCTACACACATAGTGGGTGGATCCTGCTAGTAAAATTAAAGAATTTCTATTCCTCTAAAAAGAAAAAAGTTTTTTATTTTGGTTGAGATCCGTAAATATATGAGTAAAACTAATATTGTAAGCTGTGTGAAGCTAATTTTGTTGCTAATGTCGTCGCCAATATTAGAGGACGATGTGGATTAATAAGCTCAAGCTTTCAGCTCTCGCTGCTTTTAATTTTGACTTTTTTAGATTTGGTTATAGTTGGGATTTCTGATTGTAGTTTTCCTTTTCCTTCTCCAAATAAAAAAAAAAGTTCCAACTCGTTCAGCAATCTATGAAACTAATTTGAAAAAAAATTAGATGTTAAATACTCTATCAGTGTGGATAACTACGTAGGTAATTATAGGGTGTGGGTAACTATGTAGGCAATCTCTTAAAATGTAGAAAAAACTACACATTTTTTGTTTTTTTATTTTTATTTTTTTGTTAATTTCTTTTCCTTTTTTTTATTTTGTGAATTGGTCTTTTTGTCTTTCTTGAATATTTCAGTTCAAAATTTTTTTAATATTTAAAGTATTTTAATAAAAAAATTTATATTGATAGTATGAATGATATATTCTGGAAGAGATTTTTTTTATGACATATACTCAGAGTTACATCGTATCAAAGTGACGTTCTTTCTAAAAACCACATCCCTCAGGTAATTTCAAGTCTCATAATTAAATGTCCTTTTCTTTTGGCCAACAGATAATGTTAAAAATAAACTTGTATGAGAGAGAGAAAGAGATATTTTGATTGCTGAGTGCTGCATTTAGTGCGCATTTGGATAGGAGAGAATCTAATCTTAACATGGATTGGATAGATATGGGGCAGCCACAGGCGGAGAAACACGTGCTCTCATTTATTATTAGCACGACAATGTCGGTAGACATTTTATTTGTCAAATTCCCGGCCATTGATTGTACCAACGATTAGATTTATCTCGTTATTATTAGACTTGCAAGTTACATGTCCATTGAGCTTCGATTCTCACCAATTTGGCCCAATACCTTGTTCCGTGAATCCGTGGCATTGAGCTCATGGATGGACTACACTTGATGTTTGTTTGTTTTTGTTTTTGTTTTTTTTTTCTTTTAGTCATTCTATTTGTTTTGTTCTCATATTAGACCGTTAAGGTCACAGCTTTAACCATAGAAAGAGGATAACGAAAACGAAAGAAGAAAAGAAATAACAAACTAGAATTTCATAGATAGCTGGCAACGTTTACATCAGGGGAATATATATATATATATATATATATATATATATATCCCTCATACTACTCACATGTGAGTGGACACGTGATAGCCACAAACAAGAGATGGCAGATTAAACTCTAATGATAGTTAATTACTCTAACCACTAATTACCAAGCTTAACAGATAATAGCTAACAACTATATCTTAATCGGATATCAGTTTCATAACAACCCATCCCTCTGGAAATCAAGCTTGCCTTCAAGCTTGAAAATCTGGAAAGCGTTTCAACAGATCGTCGGCCTCCTCCCAAGTGGCTTCCTCCACCGAGGAACCAAGCCATTGAATCAACCATCTGGTTACTGCAACATTGCCTTTTTTAAACATCCTCCTGTCAAGGACTTTTGAAGGGTACCATCTTGGATTGTGAGGATCCGCATGTGGTGGTAAGTGAGCAGAAACCACAACTGTATCCCCAATTTTCTTTTTCAACAAAGAAACGTGAAACACTAGATGTACCTTGGCTGAATTTGGAAGTCTAAGCTTGTAGGCCACTGTTCCAACTCTTTTTTCTACCTGATAGGGTCCATAATATCTAGAGGCCAGCTTGTGCAACAATCTTTTTTTCTACTGATTGCTGCCTGTATGGTTGGAGTTTCAAGTAGACGCAATCCCCTTCAACAAACTCCCTCTCAGTATGCTTCTTGTCATAAAATTGTTTCATCCTAGCTTGAGAAATCTGCAGATTGCGCTTAAGGAGTGCCAGCAACTCATCTCGTGTTCGAAGTTGGTGATCTACTGCATCCACAGCTGTAGAACCAGGTTTATATAGGGTAATGGCAGGAGGTTCATACCCATGCAAAGCTTGAAATGGTGTCATGCCTATAGCGGAATGGTAAGCTGTGTTATACCACCATTCTGCCCAGGGTAGAGTCTCCACCCAAGAATGAGGTTTTTCACCAACTACACACCTCAAATATTATTCCAGAGTCCTGTTGAGATTCTCAGTTTGTCCATCAGTCTGGGGATGGTAAGCTAAGCTTTTGTTGAGTGCAGTACCTTGAACCTTGAAAAATGCCTCCCAAAAGTTGCTTAAGAAAATGGGATCCCTGTTAGAAATAATAGATTCAGGTATGCCGTGTAGCTTGAAGATGTTGACAAACTGTTGAACCACTATAGAAGCTATATACGGGTGGGCCAATGCAATGAAGTGACCATACTTAGTCAATCTATCAACAACCACCAGTATGAGCGTTTTTCCAGAAGAGCTAGGTAAGCCTTCAATGAAATCCATGGAGATATTGGTCAAGGCTTTATCCGGAATGACGTTAGGTTACAAAAGACCGGGTGGATGTATGGTCTCATAGTGATTTTGCTGGCAAATGTGACAAGCAGCCACAAACCTCTTGATGTCTTGGTGCATGCCTAGCCAAGCAAAAGACCTCGAAACTCTTTTAAGTGTCTTGTGCCTACCAGCATGGCCCCCACTTAACCCACTTTGGAGCTCTTATAGGATTTTATCTCTCCAATTATCATGCTTTGGGACAAAAATCTTGTTCCTGTACAGTAGTTGGGAATTTAGGACAGAATATTAAGGATGAGAGTGAGGGTCTTGTGTAACTTGTTGCAAAATGAGATTAACTTCAGGATCACACAAACAAGCAGCTTGAGTGTCTTTAATGAACCCATTGATTGGTGAAGAGACACTAGTGCTAGAGTTTAAAGCTCCAAACTTAGATTTGACCTCAGTATCCAAGTTGGTTAACTCCTCCTTCCTAGATAGCGCGTCAGGAGCAACATTAGCCTTACCAGCTTTATAGTGTATGGAATAATCATAACCAGCTAGCTTGAGTAGCCATTTTTGTTGTGTAGGAGTAGAAATTTTTTGGTCCAAAAAGTATTGGATAGTCCTGTGGTCTGTATAGATCTTGAAATGCTTCCCCAACAAATAAGGCCTCCAGTGATGCACTGCAAAAACTACGGCCAACATCTCTTTATCATAAACTGAAAGTGTAGCATGCCTAGGTGCCAAGGCTTTTCTAAGAAAAGCAATAGGGTGCCCTTCCTGTGATAAGACAGCCCCTATGCCAATACCTGAAGCATCACACTCAAGAATGAATTCTTTTATAAAGTCTGGAAATACCAAAACAGGTGTACTCATAAGAGCATGCTTGAGAGATTCAAATGCTGCCTCAGACTGGTGAGTCCACTGAAAACCTCCAATTTTCAACATATCCGTCAAAGGCTTAGCAATTAAACCAAAGTTTCTCACATACTTCCTGTAATAGCCAGCTAGCCCCAAAAAACCCCTAAGCCCTTTGACCGTCTTAGGTTTGCTCCAACTCTTAATACACTCAATTTTTGCAAGGTCCACGCCTACACCATCTGCACTGATCACATGTCCTAAGTACTCAACACCTGGGACTCCAAAGCTACACTTGCTTTTCTTTACTTTCAGAGAGTGTTGTTGCAGTTTCACAAAGACTTTTTCCAAGTGCTCTAAATGAGATTCAATAGAGGAACTGTAAACCAAGATGTCATCAAAAAACACTAAAGCAAACTTTCTTAGATAGTCCCTCAAAACATCATTCATCACCGACTGAAATGTAGAAGGGGCATTGGTGAGTCCAAATGGCATGACCAAAAATTCATAGTGGCCATTGTGTGTCCTGAAGGCCGTCTTTCTCACATCAGCAGCATTCATTCTAATTTGATGGTATCCCAATCTTAGGTCAAGTTTTGTGAAAATGGTGGAACCATGAACTTCATCTAGTAGCTCATCCACCACAGGAATTGGATATTTAGCCTTAACTGTAACAGCATTCAAGGATCGATAATCTACACACATTCTCCATGTACCATCTTTTTTTTAACTAAAAGCACAGGTGAGGAGAAGGGACTGACACTAGGCTTAATTACTCCATTGTCAAGCAGTTCTTGAACAATCTTTTCTATTGCAACCTTTTGAAAATGAGGGTACCTGTAAGGTCTCACACTTACTGGAGGTGTGTTTGGGAGCAATTCAATCTTGTGATCCTGTTTCCGGCTTGGTGGGAGAGTTGTGGGTGTGCTAAATAATTCTTCATACTTGCTGATTAAGCTCTGAATCTGAGCATTTTTAGTGGCAACAGTTTGATACATTAAGGTTGGTTGTACCTGGACCAGTAGGGTCTCCTTCTCCTTCTTAAGAAGTTTAGTCATAGCCTTGTAGCTGATGACAGATGCAACAGCAGATGTCTCACCTTGAAGTTGGTACTCTGACCCTTGTACACAAAACCGCATTTTCATTGTCTCAAAATTCCACACTATATCTCCCAAAGACCTGAGCCAACCTACACCAAGAACTATTTCACAGCCAGTCACAGGTAAAATATAAAAGTCATCAGAAAAAGTGTAATGCTGAAGTTGTAGATCAATCTTGACTTCCCCTTTAGTTTTCATTTTAGCACCACTAGCTAAAATGACATTTAAGGGAGAGAGTTGATGAATCGGAGTCTTGGTTCCTTTCAACAATTGCGGGTGAATAAAATTGTGAGTAGCCCCGGAATCAATAAGCACATGTACCAACTTTTTATTGAACACACCCTTCAATTGCATTATGGCTGGATTGGAATTGCTGTCATTCATAACTTGCAAACTAATCAAGGGTTCTTCAATGTCGGTGATAGGGGGAACATCCTCCTCTACCGTTTCTGGTACATTGATAAGCTCACTCTCATCTTGAACTACTTCCATGATCATCAATTTTCCTTTCCTGCAATTGTGGCCGGTTTAAATGTTTCCTTGCAAAAGAAACATTGATTTTTGGCCCTTCTTTCTTGACATTCAGCCTGGGATAACCGCCTGTTCCCCGTATTGGGATGCGACCCTTTAAGCCCTTGAGCATTTCTGGGTGATAAAGGGATTGGAGCCCTAGCACTACCACCATGGGAAGTGAACTTTGGTGTTGAAGTGAAGTGAATCCTAGCTTGGCCTGAATGTCTTGCATAGCTCTTGTAACTTTCACTTCTAGTTTCATAAACCCTTGCTAATTCACACGCCTCATAAAGGAATCGAGGTTTTTGTGCTTGCACGTCCACTCGAATATCTTCCTTCAAGCCACCAATGAAGCAAGAAAGTAGTACCTCAGGGGGAAAGCCAGGAGCCCTCTGTGATAGTTTGGTGAATTGTTCCATGTAATGTTCAACACTAGTAGTTTGAGACATCCTTGCCAAAGCAACTTGATACTCCGATCTATTATAGCTACTAAACTCCCTCATAAGTAAATCTGCTAGACCTTGCCAAGTGTGGGGAAATTCATGCCGAAACATGTACCATCGATCAGAGGCTTGTCTGAAAGGTGCATAGTAGCTAGAGAAAGTTTTTCATCCTCTGGGATCTGGTAATGTTGTGAATTTGGCTCGTTGATATGGCTAAATTGATTAGGATTCAAGGCAAAACCAGATGGGTAAATGAAGATTAGTGCGCACAAGAATTCTTCTAGTATCCTAATGGGTTTTGGAATAGGAAGAGTTTTTCCTATTGATTGAGACCTGGAAAGTAAGTTCTATTCTAGTTAGGAATATGAAAGCTAGCTCTCTTTCCTTGTTCTAATAGTTTTAGGAATCCTAATGTGATATGTTTGTAACCAGCACCTACAATCTATAAATAGGGCTGTAGGGAGGTCACATAATGTGTCCTCAGATCAGAGAAGAGATCTCAGAGAGTTCTCAGTTAACATACAAACACAGGGGCAGGGAGAGCCAAGGGTGGTAGAGTGATCTAGCAAAGAGGTTGGGGATTAGCATAGGGATTTCAATAAGTACTTGTAATCAAGTTGTTATTCTCCATAGTGCTAGTGATTCTCAAGAGAGGTCACACAGAGGACATAGGCAAAGTTTTTGTCGAACCTCTATAAAATTCTGTGTTAGTGTGCTGTGGTTTTCTTGCTGTGATATTTTGCATCATCATCCTATTACTGTTTGCAGTCATAAGTCTACAAAGAGAAACAAGGTTCTGGGTAAAAGGTGCATATAGAGGTGGCAAATAGGTTACTATGCACGAGCACGGCACGGGCCCGGCACGCTTAAAAGCTGCCCGGCAAGGCCCAAGCCCGTTAGTGGCCCGGCACGACCCGAGCACGTTAGAATAACGGGTCGGGCAGGGCCTAAGAATATTGGCTCATTGGCCCGGCCCGGCCAGAGCCCATAATAGGCCCGACACGGCCCGAGCACGACATATTGTGGGCCGGCCCGTTACAAACTCAAAATTTCATTTTATTGTTAAAAATATTAAAAAACTACAATGATGAGATTTGAATATGAGACATTTTTATTTAAAATCTCATGACAATTCCACCAATATATGCTTTCTTTTATATTGTCAAAATAATGAAACAAAACATTATATCTGTTGTAGAGAAACTGAATTTGAGAGGAATTTGCAGTGTATTCTTATTGATAATAGGGGCCTCTTTATATAGAGGATTACAATGCATAGAATCTCAATCGTACAAGGAAAGTAATTCTACATTGATTAGGATTCTAGATCCTTCTAATTAAATCCTATTACCACTAGGTCAAGTAACCTAGAGTTTGGGCTAAACACAAATTAGGTTTTCCTTGAACACTCCCCCTTGTGTTGCCCAAACGCGGTGCTTCTCTCGTTGCCTCGTTAAAAACCTTGCCGAGTAACAAAAACCCAGTGGGACAAAAATAACCTCGGTCGAAGGGGAAAAAGAGCACAACACACCCTTCACGATTCGAGACGAACATGTAAACATCTCTCCCTGATGTCTGCACCTCCCCCTGATGACTACGATCATGGGAGTTCAGATAATTTTCGCAAGCCAATTCTTGCCACATGTTTCTCGAACGTGGAATTGGGCAATGACTTAGTAAACAAGTCTGCCTCACTGTCCTCAGATCGAACCTAGTTCACTTTGATCTCGAGGAGTGTCTGTTGTTGCTGATTATGCTTGGTGTTGTCGCTTTTGATGTAGCCTTGCCTCATTTGTTCAAAACAAGCAGCATTATCCTAAATGCTCGTAGGCTCATCTGTGGTAGACTTCAAACCACAATTGTTCGAACATGCGTAATGATCTCTGCATTCACGAACCACTTCATGAAGAGCAATGATCTCTGCATTGTTTAAGATATAGCGATTAGGGTCTATTATGTAGACCTCCAAGATGTCACGGTCTTTTCCCATGGTGAACACTTAACCGGATTGGGAATGACCATTGTGTGGGTCAGACAGATACCCAACATCAGCAAAACCTTCCAAAACACATGTCGTTTTGGAATGGGGATAGAGAACGCAGGCCAGCGTTGGCGGCGTTTCTGGTGTGTGATGGGTCCGAATCCATCATCTCTTCGTAGTGATAGAAAAAGCTCATATCAATCGTACATCTCAAATATCGAAAGATATCTTTTACACCAATCCAATGGCGTCGCGTTGGCGCAGAGCTATATCTAGCTAACAAGTTCACAACATATGAGATGTCCGGTCTTGTGCATTGAGATAAGTACAATAATGCGCCTATTGTACTAAGTAAGGCACTTTTGCCTCTAGCACATCTTCGTCATCATCCTTTCGACGAAGAGGATCCTTTTCAGGATCAAGACTACGGACGATCATGGGGGTGCTTGAAGGCTTGACCTTGTCAAAATGCCTAAGCATCTATCGACACGATGCTCAAGTTCCAAACCGAGACATAATCGTGTTCTCCCAAAATCCTTCATCTCAAACTCAGATTTCAAGTGTTCAGCGGTTTCCCTTAACTCTTTAAGGGCTTCTAATGAAGATCATGTCCAACATGAACCGCGATAGAATCCGAAACTTGTTATATAAACGCGTGGGCATATCCCTTCCCAATCAAGTAGTCACTTTAGTGAGCGTTTCAACCTTATTGTAAACGCGCTCCATGGTCTAGAGCCACTTGACTTGGGTAAATGAAGTTCGCCATGAACCTTCATGTATATTCCGTATCTAGATCCCTATAGAGATACGTAGTGACCATATTTGTAAGCTGCATGTTCAGTTATTCGGAAACTACCAAACTGACAGGGTAGTGGAGTGCAATGACATCCATTACGAGAAAATATGTCTCATCGTAGTCGATTCCAGGGCGTTTTGTGAGAAGCCTTGCACCATAAGGCGAGATTACCATCTCTTTTTCTCACTACTCTTTCTAACGAAGACCCATTAGTCAATAGGTTTTATGTTAGGAGGTGTTGGCATCTCTAGCTCGAAAACCTTCCTCTTCGTTAGAGAATCCATCTTAACCTGGATCGCATCTTTCCATTTAGGCCAAAAACTCTCTACGTTGGCATTCATTCATCAACGGAGCATGGTTCGATATCATCGGACTCAGCAAACTCATGCGCAACAAAATGCGTAACTACATCATCAATTATGATGGAGTTTCTATCCCACGTCTCATGTACACTAGTGTAAGTTTCATAGAGCTCTATATTCTCAGGAATAGGTTTTGACATTGAGACGTCCCCTAACGATAACCATAACCCGGAAGATACTCATGAGACGGATTTTGAGTCTTGATGATCAAAGGATTGGAATGTGCCAAAGTATCCTTCGAACCCACGGGCCTCCCACACATCCTAGCTGGGGCCATGGCCTGTAACGCCAGAGTGCCACTCTCTTTGGCATTGGCGCCATGCCTACCTCCGTGTAGGGTGGCGCGTACGTCCTCTCGTAGGGACGTCCTTCCTTGCAGGCATGTTTGCAGCATATTTGTGTGATCTCGCCACTTTAATAGGGATCAAGATGAGACATAGTGGGGACAGACCACGACAAATCCTGTCGTTCCTGTTGAACATCTGTGTTCTTATCTCCCCCAAACGACGGGAAGACTGTCTCATCAAAGTGACAACCCGCAAATCCAGCGGTAAGAAGATCGCCTAACAAGGGCATTTAAGTGGCGGATGATTGTTGGAAGCTCAAATCCAACGTAGTTGCCCATTCGTCTGTAAGGACCCATCATAAAGCGCTGTGGCGGCGCAATTGGCACATAAATGGCTCATTCAAATGTGCGTAAGTACAAAAGACGTGTACCCAGTCACTAGCTGTAACGCAGAGGTACATTGAGTGGTGGTAGGTCGTAGACGAATTAGCATGGCTGCAGGCGATATCGCATCACCCCAAGCTGATGTAAGAAGATTGGTGCACATTACCAATATTCGGACTACCATCGTAGTCGTTTCCGCGAGACCAATTGGGTGTGTACATGGGAATGTGATGTCCAACATCAAGCCCATTGCAATATCCATCGAAAGTGTTCGATGTAAACTCACTAGCATAGTCAAATCCAATTGACTGAATAGGATGATTTGGGGAGTGAGCCCATTGTCATATGATATGTGCTAGGAGTCTAGCATAAGTAGAATTTATAGGTGGACAATGGCACAACACGTGACCAGCGTGTTTGCATGTCAACCAACATCATAAAATATTTAAGCGTCCGCAAGTTGGTTGAATCAATCCACAAAATCCCTACGGATTCTTTGTAAGAACAGAATGAGTAATGTCATATCCTTTGCATAGGACGGTCTCAGTCCTAATTTCCCTAAGGAACAGGCTTAGTAAAACGAGCGAGAGGCTTTAGAAGCAACCAATGAGAATTTTGGTTAGGCCTGAGCGTCTGAAACACTATTTTGAAGCAAGTTGGTGATTGCAGCATCTCCTAGGGCGCCATCACCATGATGGACGCCATCCATGGAGTCATGGATAGGGACTACGCCAGCCCTAGGCTGGTGGTGGACGGAGGCGGTGCCCTAGGCAGCAACGTCGGTCACACTTAGTCTAAGAATCAACTTTTGATTCATGCTTCGTTTCGCTCGAGAGAAAAGATGTCCGTGTGAAGTCTTTTTGTAGACGGATCATCATATCATGACTAGGATGATCTATCCTGTCGTGACAAAGCCAATATGTGTCTAAATCCAAGAGATCTTCTCTCATAGCTTTATTGGATTTAATAGCTCGAATAGTGACACAAAGTCCACTAGAGACACACATAAAATTCTCTAAGATGCGCCTTTATTCGCAATCATTAGAGATAATGCAAAGGAACTTATTTTTGTTCTCTACATGCATTTTCGCATGGAATTCGTCGGCTATTCATAGGGTACTATTTGCCCTAAGAGCGTAGAGAGTTTCTGTGACAACTGTAATCAAGGTGCCATTTGGCAAGTGGAACTTGGGCTATTCCATGTCCTTGAATTAATACTGATGGTCTAGCCATCGTAGTCACAAAGTCATATGTTCAGAATCAAAATTGAGTCATAATGAAAAGAACTCGAAATTTTATTCATAAGCCAACGGAATACATCATTGTTTCTATGATCAAAGAAAATCTAATCCAATAAAAAGTAATATGGCAATAGCCTACATCTCTTGGAAAATAAAAAGACTTAATCAAAATCGCCAATTTCTGGGTCTTGATCCTTGTAGTCTTCCACCCTTAGATCTAGATCACCATCTTGATCGTCTTGTGCCATGTAATTTGCTTCCCTTGCTTCACGATACGTCTTGTATGCGTTTGCAACATTCTGGGGTGCGGTACATGTTTTGGTCCAATGTTCAGTTGATCCACATCGAAAACAAACATCATTATGGTCAGGCTCCCTTGATCGAGGCGCCATTGGGGCACGATTTGGATGACCTATCCTTTTGGTGGCGTTACCACCATGGTCGGAGGCTCCGCCTCTCTCTCTCTTCACACGTTGACCTCCACGGTTCCGTGCACGCCTCTCTTGGCGATTTCCTTCCTCTTTAGGGCGAACATATGGACCAGAATGTCCAGAATTGTCCCTATCCTTAGGGTTTCGCTCCTTGAGTCCTCCATTGGGGGCGCGACTATAGTTAGACTCTGGAATAGGCTTAGTTCCCACGGGTCTAGCATTATAGTTCTTCACAAGGATATTATCGTGCTTTTCAGCTACGTACATGGCGCCAATGAGCTCATGAAACCTTGTGATACGTCCTGCATTTACATCAATCCGATAATTCTTTGAAATCATCAGTGCAGAGACGGGGAAGGTAGAGAGAGTCTTCTCGATCAACATCGTATCAGTTATGGCTTGGCCACAATACTCCATCAGAGACTTGATACGAAGAGCTTCTGAGTTATAATCAAGCACAGACTTAAAATCACAAAAGCGGAGGCTATGCCATCGCACTTCTAAATCAGGAAGCAGGGAGTCACGAACGTTGCCAAATCGCTGCTCAAGTTCTACCCATAGCTTTCTTGGGTCTTCCTCATTGAGGTATTCATTTTGGAGCGCGTCATTCATGTGCCTTGTCATGAGAATTATGGCTTTAGCTTGTTTTGCTTCAAAAGCAGTAGCTTGCTCAATGGAGAGCACGTTCTGACTAGGCTCTTGGATGGTTTCCAGAATTCCATCAGCCTTAAGATGTTGGCGCACATCTCGGACCCACCTATGGTATCCTGCGCCAGTTGTCTCTAGTGGAACAAAGTTCAACTTGTTCAGGTAACTCATCCTGAAAAACAACATAAGATTAGGGTTAGTTTCGGAGCGAAAAGGCTACCACGAAAAACTATTAAATTTCTGAGCGTAGTCGCTTCCAAGAAATTAGGAATTTTCTGAGCGTAGTCGCTTCCAAGAAAATCTGATTCCAAGAGGGGTTTTGGATTAGATCGAAATAACGATGTATGTGGTCGATCGTTTTCTTCTCAACAAACTCTAAGTTTGGAGGACTCTACAAGCTCCAAGCTTGGAGTGAGCGCGAACCCCCACAGTTCGGCTTTTGGTCTCCCCTATGTAGAGAAATGGGGGGTAGAAGAAGGGATGTTGGAAGTTCCTGAGAAAAGAAGAAGAAAAAAAAACTTCAAAAACGGGAACTTTTAGAAAAGTTTACCTTAAAAGATGGCCGGAAAAATGTCGCCAGAAAAGCACTGTAGCTGCCGGGAAGTTACTGTAGCTGACCGGAAAAAGTCACCGGAAAGTGGCCAGAAAAGTCACCGGAAAAGTGTTGACCGGCCGTTGACAGAGGGTTGACCGACGTTGACTGACCGTTGACCGAAGTGCTGACGTGGCAGGTCCAGTGCTGACGTGGCAGAAAGGCTTGGCGGCTTGCTGCACGTGGGCTCACCTTTTTGGGCTTGGACTGCAGCTGTTGGGCTTGGGCATGGGGCCTCCTCCTCCCTCCCTTTTTTTTTTTTTTCTTTCTTTCTGCCGGTTCAGGTTAATAAGATTCCGGTGGTGGGTTCGATGGAATTTTGGCCGGTTCCGGTGATGAAGTTTCCGGTTCCGGGTTACTGGGGTGGAGACGCTGCAGGTGGTGGAGTATGGCTGCAGGAGGTGGTGAGGAAGGCTTTGAACCGGGCAGAGAGACTTTTGCTACTTCCGGTGGCCGGTTCGGTGGTTTGCCGGCCGGTTCTGGGGGTGGGGCCGCCGGTTCTGGACTCCTGGAGTTGAGATCTTGAAGGTGGGCAGCGGAGGTTTCTGGGATTTGAAGGCTACGAATATAGGGTTTCAGGGTTAGGGCTCGTTCTGATAACGTGTTGTAGAGAAACTGAATTTGAGAGGAATTTGCTGTGTATTCTCATTGATAATAGGGGCCTCTTTATATAGAGGATTACAATGCATAGAATCTCAATCATACAAGGAAAGTAATTCTACATTGATTAGGATTCTAAATCCTTCTAATTAAATCCTATTACCACTAGGTCAAGTAACCTAGAGTTTGGGCTAAACACAAATTAGGTTTTCCTTGAACAATATCCTTATTTTGACATAAGTATTTTTCCTAAATATTATATATATGTTTATTAATAAAGACTAATCTCATAATAATACAAGTTATACAACTATAGAATGAAGGAAAGAATAATAGATACTAAATATTCATTATATTAATAAAGATTAATCTCACAATAATATACTAAAAACAATATATTTTGAGTTTTTTTTTTCTTTCTTTCTTATAGTGGAATATAAAAAATTATTAGAAATCTAATCTTAAAAAGCTAAGATTAAGAAAAATGTTGTAGAACTTAATTTATTTTAATTTTCTAAATAGTTAAATAAAATTAATTTTTATTTGTTCAAATTAAGATTTTAAAATCGTGCTTTGTAGTGGGTAGGCACGAGCACGGCCCTGCACGATATGGGCTCGGGCCATGGGCCTAGCCGGGCTTAATGTTTAAGTAAATGGGCCGGCACGAGCCCAGCACGATAATAAATGGGCCGGCCCAAGCACGGCACGAAGCACGACTAGGCCAGCTTAAAATGGGCCGGGCCTGGCCGGGCAGGCCCGTTTGCCACCTCTAGGTGCATATTTACTACAAAGTGGTATCAGAGCTTAGGCTCAAGGTGTTTCTAAAATGGCAGATGACAAGGCAGACGTAGGCAGCAATGTGATGCCCATTATGTTGAATGGGAAGGATAACTTCACATTATGGCAGAGGAAGATGAAAAGTGTCCTGATTCTACAAAGTCTGTACGAGGCTATTCTCGGGATAGAGAATAAGGCAGCTGATATGGCAGACAAGGTTTGGCAGAAGATGGACAAGAAGGCAAAGAGCTTTATAGAGCTACATCTTGCTGATCATGTATTGGCTAGTGCCGGTGAGAATATGAACAGCAAAGAGACCTGGGATTATCTCAAGAAGGTTTACGCAGGTAAGGTTCATATTGGTGAGAATATGGATAGCAGTAAGACATTGGACAATGTCAAAGAGGTTGACGCGGATAAACTCTTCTTGAAAGACGAACTCTATAGTCTTCGGATGGAAGAAGGCGAGGATCTGTAGGATCATCTGAATAAATTTCAGATTTGTGTTTCCAATTTATCAAAGGTGTATGTGAGGTATAAAGATGAGGAGAAAGCACTTATGCTGCTAAGATCTTTACCAGCTCCATTCAAGCACTTCTTCACCAGACTCGTTTCCGGTAAGGGTTCTCTCAAGTACGGTGAGATTACCGAAGCTATTCAATCTTATTTTAAGATGAGTAGGGAGACCGAAAGCTCTCAAGAAGGAGGCATTCATGTCAAGGGCAAGGAGACAGGTCAGTTGACGAGTAAGAAGGATAAATCTAGTAACAAGGATACATCAAAATCCTAGGAAAAATACAAGAAAGGTTGCTTCAAATGTGGTGTCACCGACCACTTGAAAAGAAACTGCAGAGAAGGAAAGATGAGAACAGAGGCGATGGCAGGGAGTTCAAACACAGCCAATGTAGTCATCAAACAAGATAAAGATGACGGTGAACTCCTTGTGGTAGCAGCCAGCTTCAATGCTTTCAGAAATTTGATTTTGGATACCAGTTGTACATTCCACATGTGTGCAATCCGAGAATGGTTTGACACATTTGAGGACAGTAGCAGTGGAGAGGTTTTTAGGGGGGGATGAATCATCGTGTAGGATCCGAGGTATTGGATCAGTGAAAATCAGAATGCATAATGGAGTTGTTAGAACGCTAGAAAAGGTCAGATATATTCCTAAGTTAAGGAAGAACTTGATATCTTTGGGTACTTTGGACAAGGCCGGATATAGGTATCGCTCTGAAGAGGAAGACTCAAAGTTCTCAAGGGATCACTTGTTGTGATGAAGGGCGACATTCAATCTAACAACTTATACAAGCTTCAAGGGACTACAATAATAGGTGGAGTTGCAATGTCTATAGAGGTAAAAGACAAGACTGAGATATGGCATCATCACCTTGGGTACATGAGTCAAAGAGGAATGCAAGAACTCCACAAGAAAGGTAAGCTAGAAGGTGCCAGTGTTTACAAACTGAACTTCTGCAAGGATTGTACTCTTGGGAAGCAGAAGGTGGCATTCAAGTTAGCAAATTGTGAGAACAAAAGCAAAGGATTGCTGGATTATATTCACTCAGATGTATGGGGCCCAGCACCAGTAAGGTCTATGGGAGGCTTCAAGTATTGTGTTACTTTTCTAGATGATTGTTCGAGGAAGATTTGGGTCTACTTTATGAGGGAGAAATCTGAGGTTTTCACCAAGTTTAAGGAGTGAAAAACAGAAGTAGAAAATCTAACAGGTAGAAAAATCAAGTATTTGAGAAGTAACGGTGGCAGTGAATATAGAATGAAAAGGTTCTTACAATTTTGTAAGGATGAAGGAATCACGAGACACTTCACGGTGAAAGAGAACCTCCAACAAAACGGAGCTGCTAGATGGATGAATAAAACTCTCTTGGAGAGAGAAAGAAGCATACGCCTGCATGCAGGATTACCGGATACGTTTTGGGCAGATGCAGTTAACCATGCATGTTACTTGGTTAATCGGTCACCATCAAAAGTCTTGGACTTCAAGTGTGCAGAGGATGTATGGTCTAGAGAACCAGTTGACTACTCTAACATACGGGTGTTTGGTAGCAGTGCATATGCTCATATTTTCAACAATGAGCAAACCAAACTCAGGCCAAAGTCATGCAAGTGCATATTTCTTGGTGTTGAGAAAGGAGTAAAAGGCTACAAGTTATGGGATGTTGTAAGCAAGAAAAGGGTTCTAAGTAGACATGTCATTTTTGATGAGGAGACAATGTCATTCAATGAAGTCAAGACAAGTGAAGTGAAGAAGAAGATTGATGTTGTGGAGAAAGCAACCGAAGTTCCTCTAACCAAAGGGATCATGGAAGAAACTCCAGCTCAGGTGGAGCAAATTGAGCAAGTGCAGCATGATAAAGGGGTTATCGAGTATGAAGTCTTAGAGTAACAACAACAGTCATTAATACAAGCTCAAGTAGAGCAATTAGCACTACGAACCTACGACTCAATTCGTCAGTCACTTGGGCAGGTGTTTCAGAGAAGCATAGCATTGGACAAGTATGCTCTAAGTTTGAGTCCAGGAGATCCAACCACGTTTCAGGAAGCTATAGCAAATGATGTACGGGAAAGTTGGATGGGAGCTATGTTAGAACAGATAAAGAAGTCCATACAAAAGGACTTGGTTCAGGAGTAGGTTCCTAAGCCCAAAGAAAGAAATCAGGTTGGCTGTAAGTTGGTTTATAGGAAAAAGGAAGGAATGCATGATAAGGAAGCCATGAGATTCAAAGCTCGGGTATTGGCCAAGGAGTATTCGCAGAAAGTAAAGGTCGATTTTGACCAAATCTCACCAGTGGATAGCTGCGTTTATCATCATGTGTTCAAGGATAGTATGGTTTTACTATTGCTACTTTATTTACGTGACGTGTTAACTACATGTTAGGATATGTCTAGAATTTCAAAGTCAAAGACACAACTAGGGAAGCAATTCGACATAAAGGATCTAGAAACTGCACAACAGATCCTAGGAGTGAAGATAAGGAGGGACAGAGAAGCGGGAAAAATATGGCTGTTTTATGAACCCGTGTCTACTCCACCAATAGCACACTTCCAGTTGAGTATGTAGAGATCATCTACGAAGGAGTTAGATGAGATGATGAATGTGTCTTATGCAAGAGTAGTGGGATGTCTTATCTATGCTAGAATCTGCACAAGACCAGGTTTAGCTCAAGCATTGAGCATTGTGTCAAAGTATATGGTGAATCCGGGTAGACGGCACTGGCAAGCAGTGAAGTGGATTCTGTATTACTTGAGAGACACGAAGGATCATGAATCTGTGTTTGAAAGACAACAATAACAAGCATGCATTGCTGGTCCTAAGGGTTCATATTTGGCAGGAGACATAGACAAGACAAGACCTGCAACAAGTTATGTTTTTACTTGTGGTGAAGGTTTAGTGAGCTGTAGAGCAACTATGGAATCAGCTACGACGTTGTCTACCACTGAAGTAGATTGCATGGCACTAACAGAAGCTTCCGCAGAGGCATTATGGCTTAATGGATTAATGAGTGAGTTTGGAATTCAACAAGAAGCTGTGGTGCAGAATGGGGTCATCAATTTGACAAGGAATCAAGTGTTTCAAGCAGAGACGAAACACGTTGATGTTCGTGGTCATCGCAGCGAAGGTTGGGTCAACTTAAGGAAGATAACAACTGAGAAATTTCATTCAAGGGAGAATGTCTCTGATTGTTTGACTAGGACCATTGCCATGGGGGAGTTCAAGTGTTGCTTGAACCTGCTCGATCTTACAGCATGTTGAGATTGAGGTGGAGCACCTCCTCACTTGAGGTGTGTTGAGGCAAGAAGAGTCTTGCCAAGGTGAAGGTTCTTGAAGGTTTCAGGATTACTTTGAGAAGTACTCTTGGAGGTTGCAGCAATCAGTTTGGTATCAACTCACCAAGGTGGAGATTGTTGTGAATTTGGCTCGTTGATATGCCTAAATTGATTAGGATTCAAGGCAAAACCAGATGGGTAAATGAAGATTAGTGCGCACAGGAATTCTTCTAGTATCCTAATGGGTTTTGGAATAGGAAGAGTTGTTCCTATTGATTTAGACCTGGAAAGTAAGTTCTGTTCTAGTTAGGAATAGGAAAGCTAGCTCTCTTTCCTTGTTCTAATAGTTTTAGGAATCCTAATGTGACATGTTTGTAACCAGCACCTACAATCTATAAAACGGGTTGCAGGGAGGTCACATAATGTGTCCTCAGATCAGAGAAGAGATCAAAGAGAGATCTCAGAGAGTTCTCAGTTAACATACAAACATAGGGGCAGGGAGAGCCAAGGGTGATAGAGAGATCTAGCAAAGAGGTTGGGGATTAGCATAGGGATTTCAATAAGTACTTGTAATCAAGTTGTTATTCTCCATAGTGCTAGTGATTCTCAAGAGAGGTCACACAGAGGACGTAGGCAAAGTTTTTGTCGAACCTCTATAAAATTCTATGTTCGTGTGCTGTGGTTTTCTTACTGTGATATTTTACATCATCATCCTATTACTGTTTGCAGTCATAAGTCTACAAAGAGAAACAAGGTTCTCGGTAAAAGGTGCATATTTACTACAGGTAAAACTCAAAATATTGGTCAGCTTTATTAAGCCATTCCATAGGATCACCTCCAAAAACACTAAACTCAAGTCTCATCTGCTTCATGGTTAGAAGATTAGGATCAACATAAGGTGTGTGGAATAGATACTGAGGCATATATGGTACTGGGCCGATGTTGGAGTGAAACGATGGGAATTGGATGTGTTGGGATGTCAATGGAAAGCTGGAATTAGGTGGTGTCACACTGGTAGTGGTAGTGGTGGCAAACATTGGAGGTATAGTGTGCCTCTGAGCAGTGCTCCTGGCCTGTGAGTAAGTGGGTACAGCAAATGGTAGCGAAGGCTGGACCGTATAAGGACCAGAATAGGTCATGGCCAATGAGTCATGTTCCCCTATAAGATGGCTGGAGTGAGGACCCAAGGAAAATGGCCATTGATTGTACCAACGTTTAGATTTATCTCGTTATTATTAGACTTGCAAGTTACACATCCATCTCCAACCCCTAAGCTTCTATTCCACCAATTTGGCCCAATACCTTGTTCCGTGGCATTGAGCTCATAGGCCACTCCATCCAACTACACTTGTTGTTTGTTTGCTTTTTTTTTTTTGTCATTCTATTGTTTTGTTCTCATATTAGACCACCGATGAGTTTTGTTGCAATGGTCAACGGTTGGTTCGACCGTGGCTGGTTGATGTCGGCATTGGGTCGGATGTTGTTCTCTGAGCTAGGATCTCTGATCTGGTGAAGCTCAGTGCTCGGTGGTGGTAATGGCTCTCCAGGGGAAGCTCGGCCCAAATCGAGCTATGGGTATAAGGGGAGCCAACGCTGAAGTTTAGTGGTTTCATGACGGCGACGTGTGGTGCTGCGGCAAAGGTGGCGACTTCAGAAAGGACAATGGTGGGAATGGCAGTGGATACAGTTTGAAGAAAGTGTAATCTCCTTGAGCCATGGCTAGGGCACCTTCCTCACTCATGGGCCAGGACTTGATAATTTTGGGTCTGGGCTCATTGGTGTGAGTTTGGGCTACAATTTTAGTTTTGTTAGAACTTCTTCTCTTTTTGGGAAGGAATTGGTAGGCTCCCAAAAAAATACTTGCTTACTTGTTAGTTGTTAGAGCAAGAGAATTTCTCTCACTTACGTGACCATTCTTTCAAGGTGCATTTGGATGAGGAAATTATAAAGTTCGTAAGAATTTATAAATGACGGAATTTTTAACTCCATTGATTTAAAATTTCATTAATTGCAATTTCTATTGTTTGGTTGTATCAATGTGTAATAAATTAAGAAAGTTTAAAACAAACAAAAAGAAAAAAAAGTCTTGTTTTGAAAATGAAAATTGAATACTACAAAGGAATTCATAAATGGCATCTATTTTGGTGGCAATTGAAATGAGAAATTTAAATAATAAATTCCTTCATTTTTTTTCCCACAGAGAAATTTTTAATTTTTAATTTAATAATGTCAAACGAGAGAATTGACTATTAGGAATTATGAAATCATTACTTTAAATTAAATTCCATCATTTTTTCTCTCATCCAAACACATTCTCAAAGTTGAGGAATGTTATCAGGGATACCCACAATGCCTTTGCTATTTTATTATCAATTAGGTAGTGTACGGTATTTTCTGGATGTGTTTTATTTGCTAGCTTGAAAAGATTAAATTGGTTAAATAGCGGCTCTATCTGACAGATCTTATGAGCGGATAGTTTTGTGGAATTTCGCTTAACTTAAATTTGGTTGACTATTCCTCTCAGAAAATAATATTAGACCATTGATGTTTTTGCCAAGGACCTTTCTACCCTCAAACCAAAAAGAAAATAAAATAAAAAAAGGATATTTCTACCCAATAGGTTCAACTTCTTTGGTTAAATCTCGTCTTTCTAGGATCATCGAATTTGCAAACTAGTATTCAACAAATTAATCTGTCATTTTGCCCTTGTTAGGTATATTGTATTTGAATTTGTGTAGATTTTTTTTTAAATGACATACTTTTTGAATCTATAGGCTCTTTAGCCCAACAATCAACCTAAATTATATCTGAGGAGGAAGTCCGCGAACAACCCTAAACGCTGGTTCTCCACTCTACAAAATCATCCTCGTCCGGCCGCACCTGGAGCAGTGGGCTGGCCTCTGGGCCTCACCGTCGTCATGAGGTTGGCTACCAGACAGGTATTGGATCGCTATTGCTCAGGGGGGCCATCGAATGGGGTGTTACTCGAGGCTTGTAAGTTTGTTCTGGCTGGGATGGTGAATGGTGGTGGTCATGCTAACTGATCAGGCGATCGAACCCGGATGGTAGTGCCAAGGGTCTCGCTCGAGGGCGGTGGGAGGCGCGTGGTCCTGGATTGGGGTTTTTGTTTTCTCCGTCTTGCCATGGTTGAGGCAGCGTGGCCCAAGGGGTTTGGGTCGCAAGCGGTGTGATCGTGGGGCGGATCGAGGCTGTACGGGTCGTGGCAGAGACGGTGTGGGGTGCGAGGGCCTGGATTAGGGTTCGGTGGCGTGGTGTGGCGACATGGCCTGTGCGGTATGGTTTTGGGTTGCTGGCGGTGTGATCGTGGGGGTGCAGGTCGAGGCGACATGCGGCGGACGGAGAGAGGCTTGGCTTGGTTGGTTCGTACAACAAGGAGGCTAGAGAAGGTGGACTTGGACCGGACTGGGCTGATGGGCCTTGGGTAGGCCTTTGTTTGGTGGTTGTCCTCTATTTGGGCTTTAAGTTTATGGGCTGGGGTCTTACCCTGGTCCAATTGATTTCAATTTGGGCTAGGGTTTAGAAACTTGGCCCAACTCTATGTTTTTAGTTTTGTCTAAATTCAATAATTTCCTTGTATTAGGAACTTAGATCTCTAGCGCCTCACGCGTAGTACCAATAAAGGATCTCCGTTATCTCTACGATCTGAAATGCATAATAAGTATGTCTATTTCTATGTACCACTGTGGATACTACCACTACTTTTTTGTCTGTCTATGTCCTTAAATAACAGCAGAAAGGTATGTAACGGCATATTCTGGCTTGTGTTGATTATACTATTTCGCCTCAAAGGCTTGATTCAAAAAACTATAGGCTCTTTAAAAAAAAATTATAAACTACTATTGATTTCTTAAAACCATTGATTTTAGCCATAGACTTTTTGCTGATTAATGAGATTTAAATACTTTTATTATGAATGACTTCTATAAATTTCCTAATACTTAAAAAAAAATTATAAAATAAAATAATAAAAAAACAAAACAAAACCAATGCAACCCAAAAACAAAACAAGATAATAACTCGTTGCCTTTTTAATGATCAGGCATCTTCTAGAGACCTTGACTCAAAAGAATGATTATTACTCTGACAGATCTTTCATTATTCTCATCAATTTTCTAATCAGTGGCATGTTTAAGGGATGTGGAGGCCACGTTTCTCAGTATTGGTGCTCTCAACAGTATGTTCAAACCCTAAAAGCATAACATATATGTCATATTTGATACCACAATGAGCCTGCCTTGCCCTAAATTACTTGATTTTTGTTTCGCCGATTAACCTATTTCATAACGATATATTGGTCAATGTCTTGATCTATATCTAATAATTCAAAATTCAATTGTTCAAGCTTCCTTTGAACCGTAAATACAAATTCAAATCCATGAGAATAATTAAGAAGACACAATTCGGTATTTCATTGCAGTACTATTCAATATTTTAGGGTTTTAGGGGTAGACCACAATATTTGAGTTTTAGGGTTTCATAAATCATTTTTATTGCTAATAGGATTCCAAGTATCACAATTGAAAAACAAAAAGAAATCACATTCAACAACAAGAATTAACATGTTGGGTATCTATAAATGTTGATATCCCAAAAGATTACAAAAAAGACAAAAAAGAAAGAAAGATGATGGAGGACCAACCTCTTTGCTTGCAGATAGAAGAACTTTGATAGAATTTTCCACGCTCAATTATCTTTGCTCTGGTGATTGGAAAAAATTTGGAGTCTGGTATTTATACTAAGCACTACAAAATCCATAATTATCTATGATTTACTTTTATTCATTTTTAAAAGTCCTAATTGAATACCCCTAAAACTTTGATGAAATTCATGAAATATTTTTAAAACCATAATTGAATACCCCATAACTTCTTTCATGAATTATCAAAAATCTATATTTCAAATCATAATTGGTTTTTTTTTTTTTTGATACTAAAAGACTATAATTAAAGATGGAAGCCCTCTAGGACATCCACAATTTACACCCATCACTCCATCAGCAATTATTGTTGTACAAGCCATATCATTTAACTACTCAGGTAGCATGAATGAAGAATAATTCTGTACAAGCCATATCATTTACTCAGGTAGCATGAATGAAGAATTTGGACAACAATTTCTCGCATGTGAGTCTTTGCAGACATAAGACGAGATGTAAAAGTAGGTTATATACACAGTATTACAAACCTCCTCAAGAAATAAATATCATCATCACTCCAGTGTCATCTGATTGCTCCAAGTAAATTAGCACCATCAAGCTTCGCACCTTCCAAATGCTGTTTAAAACACAAAATTATACAACCATAAATTGTATGCGTTTACTCACAACTATCCAACCGACAGAAAAGATGCTCGCATTCTCAATGCTAGATTCTCAATGCTAGAATGTATATACTATGACAGATAAATAATGCAAACATAACTGCAACTTTTCTGTGGCCCTGAAATATATATACAAATCGAGACAGCAACAGGAAAATTCTCTATTTATAAGGCCAAAAATCGCATTGGAACACCAGAAAGTAAGAACCAAAATTGGACAGCAACCTTGCTTCCTTCGGTTAGTTATTTCAATTTTCATAGATTCCAAGAACAAAAACCAAAAGAAGAGTAACAAAAGTGCTTCAATCATCTTTCATTACCGTATCTCGAAGATTCACTTGCCGCAAATAAGCTCGTTGAAGGTTTGCATCCTTCAAATTGGTATTACTCAACTTAGCGCCCTAGCAAACAAAGATTTTATCCAATATATAAGATTAACCATAGTTCTCTTTCCTTTAATATCCACTTTGTGCAAACATAGAGTGAACCTCCACGGAAGTCTCTTGTGCAATATTATTATGCAAATATAATTGTGATTGCTGAGTAAACAGATACTAATATGTCAGCATAACATGTACATTTCCTTCTTTCAAAAATTAAAGCAATATATAAGAAACGTCGATGCTTCTAACATGCATGGGGAGCCATACATACGCAATTGTACAGAAGAATGATACAACGAGCGGCAACAATGACAAAAGTTAGCCATGTAACAGCTGGTAGAGTCTCCAGTAAGGACCTTATAATCAGGACTCATGAAAACTTCTAATTTCAACCGTTGAATGGGTTGTTCAAAGCTGTAAAATATCAAATAAAATCTGAATACTCATCCAACAGTTGAAATTAAATGTCCTTATGATTCCTTATTATAAGATCATTACTGGAGAGGGCCCTGTAACAGCAGATCCCATTATAAGAATAGCACCTACTTCCATATGTCAACTCAATTCAATGGATGTGATAGAGAACCATATCAATCCACTTTTGCAATTGACCTGTTTACTGGATTTTTAATGACGTTGTCTTTCTACCACCTGTAAGCTCCACACCTTTTTTCTTTGATGAGAAAAAATCTTCAGTTTAGATTTAGGTAACACACCTTACCAAACAACCGAAGCTATCAGTAAAATTGCTTTCTATTACCATCACAACTTACACAGCTCCTATTCTAACAACAGCTCTCCAATCCAACTTTTTATCAAAGAAAGGATAAACTCCTGGATTCATTTAGATTACACTTCAGCTCTAGTGCATTACTAAATAGTATGTACATCTCTGCAGATGACCCATTTATAACCCTGAAACTGATAACCCCTCAAAATCAGCCTTTTAAAAAAAAAAAAAAAAAAACAAAGTGACACATTAATTGCTATCTTTTAATACCTTTCCCACCCACCTCAATGAGTATCTAGTGCAATCACCAGTCATTTTCTGAAAAACAACTCAGAAAAGAAATGTTTCAAACCCAGAAAATCAACCTGGCAAGGAGAAAATATTGCATCCTATAACTTCTATTGTCATTCCAAAGACGGTCTCGTTCATACTGACTCATGACTAAGATGGTAGTATAAGAGTTGGTCAATGAAAGATAATCGATAAATAAATCAAACAGTCCCTCTAATAGTTAACGTCCAAGTCTTATTATGAGTAATTATTTCGTCTATTTGAACCTCGGGATAATGCAATGTCTTTAACTTCTCCAAGTGTCTCTTGCTATTTGATCAGGTCGTTTATGAGGCCTTTAATATTGCAATAATGCATCTGGAATCAATAAATAAGCCATCTCTGTAAGGAAAATCAGCTTTAGACTGAATGACAATTAGGTGTCACTGAAGGTTGGTGCCTTGGTAACTCCTACCTTACCCTATCTTGTCTTTCTACATTCTTCTCCATATACAGCAGCCATAAACTCTCTGTTCTGTAAAACTATTCTGTCTCTGAAAATTTCTATCATTCTAATGCCACCATAAATCCCATTCAGAATTGACCTAATGATGTCCTACATTGCTTTCCATTCAGGAAAGTCAAGCATAGAATGGAATAGAAGAATATTTTCTTCATCTCCATCCCCTTACCCCAATTAACTCAGACCAAGTGTAGGGAAACAAAAAAAAGAGGATATGCTCCCATGGAATACTAAAATTAAAGTTTCTCCTCGAAACAGAGGTGAGCAAGACGTCTTCGCTGATGTTTCCATATGTTTGCAAGCCACGTAGGTATGTGATACAATGTTTCAAACCCAATATAATATCATATTATTAGATTCTTTCAAAGTCGAACAAATTTGCTATAAATTTAAAAGCAGGCTATAAGCTATTAAGCATAAGAGTCATACTTCATAATCTCACTACCTACTGCCTAGACCCTCAATGTTCATTTGAATTTGTAACTGTCATCACATTTATTTGGTTGGCATCACATCCCCACTAGTATGAGTATAATTATCATATAAAATTCTTCAGATTAGATTTTTCTTTTTAAATGTTTCACACACAAAGCTCCAGTTTACCTTCAAATTTGCTCCTTCCAGAATAGCTCCCTCTAAATTGGCATTTGTAAGATCTGCATTCTGAAAGTTATGAGAAAACAAGATCATGTATGAGATACCATTAATCCATTAAGACACAATTCTTTCATCAGATAATTAAATGATTTGACTAAATTCCGATCAGATGTAAAATCAGGAATTTTTCCTTCTTTTCAATCATCGCAAATATAAATAACTGCACGAAATGTAAAATGGATCACTACAACAATAAAATATTATGGTGTCCCAATCATCTAATTTCCTGTTTTCTCACATTGTAAATGTTAAGATTTGCCGGATAATATTATGGTATCACAATCATCTAATTTCCTGTTTTCTCACATTGGAAATATTAAGCTTTGACTGATAATATATAAACCCATGGGCAAAACCTTCATGGAATCAAAGAATACAGCTCACATGTTAGACCCAGTGTTGGGCCACACAGGTCCACATCACCCAACATCAGAACTCGCCGCCACATGTGAGTGTGTTTAGAAAATATTTTACATTTTTAAGCCGTGCCTTAAAAAAAGAATATAAGATCATGGGCTTCTCCACCTATTGCTGATATCTTGTTCTGCTCAAATCTGAAAGAAACAAGCTGGTGCTAAAATTTAAAAACTTGTTCCCCAGGTTCTACCCACTCCCACATCCTAATTTCTTCCACTTTCCTGTAACTTCGATCACAGTCCAACCACACTACACGTTCATCCCACATCTGTGATCCTTAGTTTCCAAACTGTCAAATCCACTCCGATTCATCATAGATTTTCAACCATTATAAATTCATGTCTTGCTTGCTACTGAAAATTTTCGGAATTGATTCGAGTTGTATTCTATTATTGAGAAAATTCAGAAAGTGCCCTGTTTATTGCAGAAAGTTTTGGAAGACTTCAATTAGGAATTTGGTTTTACTATTGAACAGTTTATCTATGCAAACTTGGATTGAAAATAACTAACAGAAACTTAAAACATCCTCTGTAATCATGCTTTCTCTCTCTGCATAATATTTTCAGAGATAATTGTTTCATTTGTCTTGCTCATTAGGGCTAAATTTTCTTTCAAAGCTGTAAAATTGTAATTTCCTCTTAAGAGTGCCATTTAATTACAAATCCAACTCTTTAGGAGTGTGATGGTAACACAAGGGGCTAGTTAGGGAAGCCAAACATCAAGCAAAGAGAACAAGACACAGGTCTTACGGGTTAGATTAATAACGATAATTAGATTTAAGTTCATTAAAAAGTAGTAATGCCCTAATCATCCGCTGACTCTAAGATGCAACTAAACATTAAGCCTAATCTTATTTTGCTTTTATTTGTTGAATTTACATTATTTAACGATTTCTTTGATACGATAACTGTTACCAACAAAAACTCTAAAATTTGAAAACAGATGAAAGTATTAAATTAACAAAAATAGGTTTTATGAGTTCAAACATTGGCAAAGGTTAAAGCAAACCAAAAAAGAAAAAAGGAATGCGGTAATGGACATCATAGGGACATTTAGGCAGCTAAGATTTCATTGATAGAAGATTGGAAGTAATATGTTCGTCTTCATCCTAGGAATCCAATGGTGTTAGAGGACTACTTTATTTTGCTTACATAAAGCATGTCAGGCAAACAATTAAAATCTCACCAATGGATGTTCCAGAAAACCAAATACAATGAACTGGTCAAAATGAGTAGAAAATTTAAAGATTTATATATGCAGAACCTGTAGGTGTGCAGATCGAAGGTCTGCCTGGCAGAAGCTACAATCTATTAAGCATGCATCTGCAAAAAGAAAATACAATCCAAAGGAGAATTAATCTTTGGACAAATTTTGACTCCTCCCGAACAACAGACATGCAGCTTATGAGTGTTTAAGAAACATATCAAACAATTTAAAGCAGCAGTAGTATGGAACTAAGTGAATGAAAAATTAAAAGCAACAGTAGTATGAAACTAATGAATAAAAAATTAAAAACCTGCTAAAAGATTATCAGAATGCAGTAGAACTTGCCTTGTAGATTTGCACTCTGAAGATTAGTACCAGCCAACAAAGCTCCACGGAGATTTGCCCCAGTAAATTCACATCTTCCTTAGGCAGGAAAAGTGCATTAATCAGGCTGCCCATTAAAAATATAAAACCAATAGCGCTACTGTGAAATTTGGATTCCTTACTCTCGCAAAGTTGCATTATGAAAGATGGCACCCTCAGCATCCGCATCCTGTGACAAAATGTAAGAGCGTCAATTCCTACTATATGTTATAAACAGAAGGGATAATCATCTTTGTCAAAAATATTAATATAGTATCTAACAAAAGGTTGGTGCATGACCGGTGATGCTAACCAACCCGTTGTTCTGTCATTGAAAATATCATGGCTTTTCTAATGATATTGACAAGTAGAAATAACATTTGTTCTCCACAGACCACATTTACCGTGTAGTCTATGTACAATTAATATTCACCTTGAACTTAGCACAATGAAGGTTTGCACGTGAGAAGAACACATTTCTCAGACACGCATAGCTGAAGTCCACAAATGACAGGTCCTGAAATTCCAGTGATATAACACCACAACATCAGAGCCAGTATCAAGAGATGTTTTCACAATCGAAAACAAATTACTAGAAAAAGAAAACTAAACTAAAAGTAGCACCCTTGTGTCACAAATTGGTAATATTATTAAATTGGCTTCCCTAAAGTTTATTCTAACTGTAGAAAAGCTGCTGTCAAGTACTTGAAGTCCTTCAGGTTCTGGTCAGTACTTTGATGTTTAATGACAATCTAAATGACCAAGGTAGATATTATTACTGCTCTGTTTGAAATTCTTGTTTACAATAATGTGATGACCAACTAAACTAAAGTAGCACCAACTGGAAATAAATAAGACATCACCAACTATGCTACTTTGAACATGTTTTTTGAAGATAGATAGATGTAGTGATTAGAAACAGAAAATTAATTAGCATAGAGGGTAAGGACAAGAGGAAGACCAATAATAACATGGGCAAGGTAATTAAGAAGTATCTAAAATAGCAAGTAATCCATGTATGACAGAACAGTGGATTAGATAAAGTAGCGAACCCACATAGTTGGGAACAGCTTTGTTTTTGTTGTTATGAATGAATATTAACTTCCTAATTTGAACATAGAGAATCTGTTTCTTTGAGGGAGGGGGTCACAAGAGGAAGCATAATACTATTTACTAGTCGTGAAAATGGCTTTGATATTCAATTATACTTGTTTATTAGCATTGTCAGAACACTTTGAGATAATCAAGGTTTCGCTTCAGTTGATAAAGTGTATTTGCCGCCTCAAATCATGACATCTGGTTTCTTTTTATGTCAATTGATAAAAAGGTTCAAAAAACAGGACGCATACCTTTATATATTTAAATTGTTTCAGCTTGCTAAAGAAAATTGATTGTTAATATATATTCAGTTTGATGTCCTTAAACAAATTGAAAATGCCATAAAGTTTGGGTGAAAAACTTAGTGCACTATGCTTGTGAGAGACAAATGTAGAGGAAATCCAGATTTGTGGTTTTGTCCTGGAAGCCACAAATCTACTTGTGCAGAAAATGAGAAAATTACCAATTTTGAAAGATCAAGGCCAGAAAGATTAACACCACGAAACCTGACTTTCCCAGACTGTATACACTTGAGGATATCAGTGCGTGTTAATTCTGAATTTGGCTCTTCATCATCCTTCTTCTTATTTTGAACAGCGTGTATTCCATCTATCAGCCCCTGAAAATAGTTTCAAGAATTCAAAAAATTGTTGATACAGAATTTCTGTAAAAGCACAAAGAGGAAGCACCCATATCAAATATGACAGGATCAAATGGGATGGATACGATAGGGGGACCAAAATGATAATAATGTTAAACATGTAACTTTATATCATAAGGAATAAACTTCACTAATTCAACATAATTAGTGAAGACCAGAAAAAATACAAAAATAATAATTAAGAATATAATTAGAAGAATGAGACTGATTATATCTGTGTGTAACCAAGACTAATTGTATCCATGTATAATGGGTTCACTTTCACAGAGAATACGTAAATAAGGCCAACTGACCAGTAGCAAAGGACAAGTTGGCAACCAAGATAAGTAGGACTAGCATTACAGGCATGGAATAAGGCCCTCTATAGAGATCCATACATCTGCATTTCCTCTGCCTCTCTCTCAAGCCTAGTGTACAATTTTACCAAAGTTATGACATTGTTCAATTTGAATTAAGAATCAAATCTTCCTCAACCAAATATTCATTATCTGAATCAGCAAGTATGTGCATCATCAACCGGAATGCAATCCTGATGAACTCAAAATATACTGAGGATACTATATATATATATATATATATATATATATATATATATATATAGACACACACACACACACGCACATTAAAACCACTCTTACAAGTAGTTGATAGTATTCTGCCTCCCGAAGAAGTTCTGCAAATTTGGAATCTTTTAATGTGGGAACAACACCATCCCGTAACCAATTAAGTATGTGGCGAAAATGTTTGCCATCCCTATCAACAAAAACATATCCCTGCAAGAGTTACAGAATATGTTATCAGTAATAGTCACATAACATGTCGCTGCGCGCAAGTGCATCAAGGAAAGGCAGAATGTGTGACCAGAGCAGGAGCGTATACATTTTCCTGACATAAAGTATGTCGACCACTGAACATTGCAGCAAGCATTGAATCGGGGTCACGTTGAGTCAAAGTAGTAATAGTGGTGTAAAATTTCTTTCCTCCTGTAGACAAGTAAGAAATGACACCAAATTATGTAGCTATTCAACTAGGTACTATCCAATACACACTCTTGATACTTGAAAGAAAGAAAGAACAAGGAACAACGGAACCCGCATTTATCAATAAACAAGAAATTGCAAATAATCGTCTTCTCTGAAAACTTGATTTCCTTATTCAACAATTGAATTGAGTGTCATAGAAACAAGAATTTCAATTCCTTTACTCAGCGACCAAACAAGTATTTGCTCCGAGAGACGGAGGAGGAAATCAACAAGATTTAGGGTTCTCAGTTCATTCTGAGATTCCAGAGAGAGAGAGAGAGGTGACCTATGTTAAGGCGAATCGGAGAGGAGGAATCATCAAAGTCCTTCATCATTGCTTCTCACTCTGAATCTGAGCCTCCCAGCAGATCCAATCACTCCTCACTTCTCAACTTCCGGGTTTATGTTTTTGCTCTTCAATTTTCCACGCTCAAAACTTCAACTTTTCTCTTTTCTTTTTTTTTTCTCTTTAATCGAATGTGAATTCATTCGTGGCGAAACGCCCAGCAAGTCGGGTCCGGTCCTAAAACTTTCAAAATGCCGAAAATGACCTCAAGAGAAGCAATTAATTTTATGATCAGCTCATTTTGTTCTTTTACTTTTTAAATTTGAGAAAATTGGTTTTAGCCATTCTAAAATTTCGTACCTCAAATTTGAAAAATATCATAATGGTACCTCAAGCTTTGACCTGTTAATGCTCATAATACCGTCACAAGATGTCGGCTTCCGATAACGTGGACAAGGGTCCAATCTTCCGATATGTTGTGAGTTTGCAAAATCCCGCTATCTGTTAAGAGAAATACAACGCGTCAAGAGGGGAGACCGTGGTTGGCGGTCTTCGCTCCTCCGATGCTAAAGTTAGACAATGTATTTATATCGACAGAGTAGCGGTTAGTAGCTATTAAATGCATAATGAATGAAGAGAGAGAAGTGGATATTTTGTAGGTGGAATAGTGAGTTACCACAATCTTGTTTTCGATGTGGGACTAATATGCTTCAGTCTGATGACTTTGAGTCCTTTCCACAAGAATGACTTCAAGTGACGAGTGTCGGCGCGTAGAGGCATGTTTCGGCCTGGAACTGGTTTGTCGATAAAGGTTAGCTTGCTGTGTTCCCAGAGGTCACACCATCAAGGCCCATCCGACAAAGTAAACTGGTCTGGTATGAGTGATGATTATGGCCAGCAGATACCATGTATGTACAAGTCCCCCAAGTCCCCAGTCAAGGAGGGATTTCTTGGTTAGGAGTTATTACCGCTAAGGCAAAGCCTTAGGTTACATGTCAGGCGTAATCAGTGCAAGTGCGTCTTCAACCATAGACTTTGTCTAAGAGAGCGCTTCTGCCCTGTTAGGTGGGCCCCTGTAGGGCCCTCCAGGGAGTCCTCCACTCCTCGACTAAGAAAGACCTTCGTTTGGTCGGGTTATTGTTTGGTGAGGGGAGCTGCTTGACAGCGTGAGGCGGCGGGTAGCGATCCTACTCTTTATGTGCCTTAGTGTCAAGAGTTTAATGGCCTGATCAGTGGCTGTCGTGGGCTATGTTAATGTGTCCCTTACTCTTTCCTGGAGAAGAAAAACTTGACTGCATCACCTCGTAGAGGTCGATGTACCGATAATAAGTGGGGGTGTTCATTGCTAGTTACCTCCCCGCTATGTATGGACTATGTCAGTTGTTACGACTATGCTGCCTTTTGGATGGAGTGATGATGTCGAGAAACTAAGTTTGCTAGCGGTTAACAGGGTGTGAACCGGGAATGAAACTGGTTTACTACGAGGAGGTCCATTGTCGACAAACGGTTGTGTTGGCAGTTCAAAGGTTGTTGGTGAAAATAGGATGTTTGCGGTGAAACAAGGATTTTGGAGGTAAGCCTAGTTTTAATTTCTGGTATATTGGCTTCTTAAAGGTGGACTTTCATTGGGTAACCTTAGTGGAGAAACAGTGTTGTTGTCAGAACATAATGCTCGTTAGTGGCCAGTAATCTTTATTGGTGGTGGTTTTTTTTTTTTTTTTTTTTTGAGTTTGCGTTAAGATCCAGAGTGATCTTCTAACAAGGTAGGTGACACGTGGGGATTTTTAACAGGGATGGCGTGTGCGGGTGCGTCGCTTCGCAGCCATTGTCATTTCGCCATAAATGCTGCATTTATGACTTCGTGGGTTTTACCGAGGCAACGTCTCAGTTAGTGGGGGTACGTAACGCAATCTTGCAGGGCGGTTAATTTTTGTTGACGGTGGACATTTGTCGAGGGAATTTGTATTTAAGGGGGAAACAAGGCCGAGTTTTCCTCACTTTGCCATATTCTGCAAAATTCTTCTTCGTCTTCTTCACTGAGAGAGATCGGTGGGAGAGAACCAAAGAGTGACTTAAAGTACCAAAGATCGAGTGGAAATGCAGAAATCTAGTGGAAGAAGCAGAAATCTTCTTTCGGTTGCACTATTTTGTTGTTCTCCAGTCTTCTCTTTGGCAACGTTGCGGTATACCTTCTTTTTCTGAGATTTTGTGTTCCTGGTTGAATTTTCTTTTTTGCGAGTGCATGTGCTTCTATAGAGGTCGTACAAATATGCTTGTGGTTTGATGTGTGTTGTGTTTGAGGGTCTGGGAATTTTGGGTTTTTTGAGGTTTTGTTGGGTTTTTTTTCTGGGTTTTGAACGTTTGTGTTCTTGAGTGAGTTCTTGTGACTAATAGCATAGGGTAGGTTTAGATCTAACTTGACTGCTAACTTCTAGGTTAGAGCGTTTGTGGGGCTTGTCGGACGTTATAAATATTTCAAGTAGCAAAGCATCTGCGTCTGACATGTCATCACTTAACTCATCGGAGAGAAACTTTATTGACTCGTTGTGTCGTCCTACTTCTGCAGGAGGTAGCTTCGAGGAACCGCTAGACATAATTCCATTGCAAACCATTTCTCCTCCATGAATGGCGTCACGACAGAGTGAAGAGCATGAATTGTCCGCCAAAGTAAAGAGGCCGACAGTAGCGAGGGTAGTGTCGGTGCTTCGGGTCAAAGTGTCGAGGGGGTTAAAGTTGAGGAGGAAGGGCAAAGTTCTCGGCCTACTAATTTTTCTTGGACCCTTAGCGATGGTACCAGGGTGGAAGAATCTTCCTCTACCAATCCGTGGCGGAAAATAAATAAATTGAGAGAGCGATTTCGACTCCCTGGCATCGTGAAGTTGTGGCCGTTACAAGAGGATGAGAAGGCTACCAACTTAGTGGAGGGTTATGCCGCTATTCACGAAGCCATCATCCACCACTGTGTGAAATTACCATTACTTCTGAGTCTATAATACTTGCTGCACGAGCTGAATGTTGCGGTTGGCTAGGTGTCCATAAACATGTGGAAGATGTTGTTGGCTTTGACCGCCTTTTATGGGAATTCTCGGGGTGCGAGTTTCCTACAGTGGCGGAGGTTTTTTTCCTTTACAAGTTGACATATAACGAGAGAAAGAAGTGCGGAGGCACTGTGAGGCTAACTCCTCGGCCTGGCACTCCCAAACTTCTGGAACACACTCTTGATTCTTCTACAACATGGTGGGCCTCCGTGTATGTCTTGGTTTTAGCGTGAGTTGTTTAGTTGTCTTATTTGATTTCTTGTTTTATTGAATTATTTGATTTTAATGTAATCTCCTGAACTAAACAATATGCAAAGATTACTATGATTTCTATTTATTGATTTTAATGTAATCTCCTTAACTAAACTATATGCAGAGATTACTATGATTTTGGATTATGTGTCTTTTTGGTGATCTCCTGAACTAAATCTTCTGATCTTTTTGGCCATATAGCCTTCTTACCCTTCTCTCTTATTATCAACAAAATGAGCTACCTCGTTAGCCACTAAAATGTTATTAGTGATCAGTCTTCCAGGCACAAAAGCACTTTGAAAAGGTGATATAATCTCAGGTAAAAAGACTTTCAACCTATTTGCAGTTACCTTATAATAGAGCCTGTAAATCATATTGAAAAGTGCAATAGGTCTTCAGTCCCCATTGTCTCAAGTTGCTTCACTTTGGGAATCAAACATATTTGCTTAAAACTAATCTGCTTCAACAATGATCCCATATGCAAAAAATTTTGAATAGCCCTATTAACATCTCTTCCAATGGACTCCTAATAATGTTAGAAAAATAACAGAGGCATTCCATCTGGACCAAGAGATTTTGTCGGATCCATTTGGAACAAATCCACTCTCACTTCCTCCTCTATTTACAGTGCACACAAACTTTGATTCATGTCATTGCTAACACAAGGTTGACTTGCTGCCAAAGTTCTCTCCACCGCCTCTGCATCAAGGGCTGTAGCAGTAATAAACAGTCACCACCTTCTCAATGCCATCATCATCATCTCTCTAAGAGCAAGTCCATCGGTTCCTCTTTTGCCTGGCTGCCATGTCATTTTGATGATGTGTTGACCGGAGAGAGGAAAAATTTGCTTGCACTGGGCCAAGCTTGACTAGCCAAGCTTTGCCTTTTCATGACCGAGCCCAAGAAAAAAGGCAGAACCGTGACTTTTTTCTTGCCCAAGCTTGGCCGACTGCCAGCTCCTCCCAAAGGTATCGTGGCTGCCAGCTCGGCACAATATCTCGCATGGATCTCCACGACGTCGGAAACGAACCAAGGAAGTCAGAACAGCTGCCGGCGGCGACAATCGCAGCGACGCCCGAAGCTAACCCTGAAACCCAATCAGTCAACAATCGATCGAATTCAAAAACTAAACTTAGCAAGACGTAGAACACGTCGAGAGAATCAACTTCCGTACCTCATGCAGCCCCGAAGATCGCCGGAGATTGCAGGAACTTCGTCGGAAAACCCGTAGCTTCTCGTCATCGATTCTTTGTTCATCGTCGATGCATGTACAATCCGAGAACACAGGGACATATGCGATGGCGAGACGAAGCTGTTGCCGGTGGTTCGCCGCGGAGAGGTGGTCGGACTAAAGAGTTATGTCCGGGTCGTGGCTTCAGGTCGTCGAGGAGCAAAAACGGGTCGAGAGCTAGCTTGGTATATGAAATGATCTGGGACAGTGATTTGATCTAAGGGCTATTTATAGCCTGAGTTTCATTTCAGACAAACGGTGCTGATCAAGCGGTGGACTTTTTAACGGTCCAGATCACGCCAGAGCATTTCTTTTTATTTAAAATGAATTTTTTTTTATATTTATAGAAAATTTTCAGATTTTAAAAATTCATAATAAATTCATACGAACTCCGAATATTGCGTTCCATATATGCACGAGATTGTATCGACGTGCTCTACAACTTTCATGAAGGAAGTTTTCCCAAATTCCAAACTTATAAAAAGTCAATTTTCACGACCCCCTAAATAACGTTTGTTTCGAAAATAAAAATCGATCAGAAACCGAATTTCTGGTACAACAACTAAATAACGTTGTATTGTACTTATTCCTAGTTTTTCATTTATGTAAGAAAAATTCGATGAACAGTGAAAAATAAACAGTCTTGACTGGTCAAGAAAAAAAACGGGTGGAAACCCATGTCCAGTGGCAGTAAACAGTAACTTGACTTGTCGACGCCTCGACTTTTCTTGACTACGGGTAAACTTGCTCTAAGTACCTTTAAAATCAAAAAGCTCTAGCAGAGCATTCATCCTCTTTCAGCTAGCAGCTTTTCTGTAAAAGAAACCGGAATTCATATCCCCTTCTTGTAACCATGTCACCTTAGCACGCTGTTTTCAAAAAGGTTCCTCTTGAGATAGTAAATCTTGTAATGAGACCATCAAGGCACGCTTCTCATCATGGGACTTTACTGTTAAAGGCTAATTCATTAAAACCTTTAATCTACTCACCTCCATCATCTGTTGTTGTCGAAGCCTAAACGTGTTTAATTTGTTGCAAATACTCCAAAGCCCGTCTAATGCTTATTATCTTTCGACTTAGGGTATACATGGGTGTCCCCGTGAATTCAAACTACCAATTAGCCAACACCAAAGGGTCACATTCTTCATGTTGTAACCAAAATTATTCAAACTTGAATCTATGTTAGAGGTGGAAAACGGGGCTAAGCACGAGCACGGCACGGGCCCAAAAAGCATAAAAGAGGCCCGGCACTGCCCAAGCCAGTTAGTGGCCTGTCACGACCCGAGCACGACAAATTGTGGGCCGACCCGTTAAAAACACAAAATTTCATTTTGTTTTTTAAAATATTGAAAAACCACAATGATGAGATTTGAATATTAGACCTATTTATTTAAAATCTCAAGACAATTCCACCAATGCTATTTCTTTATATTGTCAAAATAGTAAAATAAAACATTATATCCTTGTTTGACATAAAGTATTTTTTCTAATCTCATAATAATACAACTATAGAATGAAGAAAAGAATAATATGATACTAAATCTTCATTATATTAATAAAGATTAATCTCACAATAATATACTAAAAGCAATATATTTTGAGTTATTTTTTTTTTCTTTCTTTCTTGTAGTGGAATATAAAAACATTACAAAACTAATCTTATAAAGCTAAGATTAAGAAAAGCATTGTAGAACTTAATTTATTTTAATTTTATAAATAGTTAAATAAAATTAATTTTTATTTATTCAAATTAAGATTTTAAAATCGTGTTTTATAGTGGGTAGGCACGAGCACGGCCGATTTATTGACCCAGCACAAGCACAGCCTGGCCCGATATGGGCTCGGGCCATGGGCCAGATCGGGTTTAATGATTAAGTAAATGGGCCGGCACGAACCCGGCACGATAATAAATTGGCCGGCCCAAGCACGGCACGAAGCACAATTAGGCCCGCTTCAAACGGGCCGACCCAAATGGGCCGGGTCGGCCCGTTTGCCACCTCTAATCTATGTCTTTTTGGTCATTTAGGTAAAGGCACACTACTTGCTTGCAACAGAATAGGTGAATGATCTGAGTCGCTAGGAGGCAAATTCCTAACCCTAGAAAAATCGAATATGTCACTCCAGGTTGCCGTGCCAACTGCACTATCTAGCCTCAATTGAGTCTCTAAATTCCACCATGTCATCTTTGCACCTTGAAAGCCTAAACCAACCAATTCACTATATCCCAATGCATTTCTAAAGCCCCTCATTTGTCGTTCAGGACGCACAAGACCATTTAGTTTCTCTCTACCTTGAAATCTTCTAGAGAGTCCAAATCGCATAAATCCTTGATCAATTGCCATGATAAATCTCACTCGCAAGTACGAGCATATCCATAAAAGCCTGTTAACCTCCAGTGTGGTTCCCCAGGCCCAGATCGTATCTCTATATTGACATGGTGAGCCGATGATGTTCAAACCAGAACCTCCACATCATCTATCCAGAAAAGCCCTAGACCTTGTCCTTCACTCAATACTTCTTTGGAATAAGCAAACCCTAGTTCCTTATGTAGTGCCTTAAATCTGACTGATCTTTGTTTCCATGAGGAAAACATTTTGTGGCTGATTTTGAGCCACCAAATCCCTCAAAGCCTCTGCAATTCCAACTTAAGATATCCATGATCAAGGATAGATGGTAGATTAAACTTCTCATAGAGAGAAGAAACCCTAGTCACACGCCGCTAGATCAAAAAAAGAGTGACATCAATTGAGCTATCTCATGAAAAGATATAAGGCTCGAGAGTTAATTAAGCCAGAACCACTTAAGTTCCCTACCGAAATTAACATACAACATTATAAAAGTGGAAACTTGATAGCTCTCGTCACCACAAAAATGATAGTTGATACATACACTAGAACAAAGTGGCATGCAAGCATGAAATTTGAACATTGAAATGATAACAGATAATATAAGAATCTAAACAATTGAAATTTGAAAAGAATAGCAACAAGTTTGTTTGGCTCTCCCAAGAAGGTGTTGGGTTTCCAGCCCATGAGTCTTTCCTAAGACAATTGTCTTAGAGTATGAGAATTGTTTACCCAGTAGGTTTTGGATTCCTACTGATGAATGGAATTCCAATGAGGAATGAAAATCCTTATTGATGTAGGATTACCTGTAATCCTTGTTGATTACAGAGAAGGAGAAGGCATAATTGCCTACCACCAATAAGAATAGGTTTCCTAATTGGTGAAGAAAGTTGATATCCTTATGGCTATATAAGGAGGGGTTCTGCTATAGGTTTTTCATCACAAAGACAGAGAGCAAAGTGTATTCAATTCTCAGAGTTAGAGAGTGAGAGAGGGCAAAGAAGGGAGAGATAGGAAGAGAAGAGAGAGTTCTTGTTTTCTTATTCTTTCTGGTTGTACCCATTATAAATATAGTGGAAGATCGATTTTCTGCTCGGTGGACGTAGGCAAACGTTTTGCTGAACCACCTTAAATCTGTGTTCTTGTGCTCGTATCTTTGTGGTTATTTATCTTGGTGTGCTGTGTTTATTTGTGGTTTTCGACTTCACATATTGACTGATTCTCAACAAGTGGTATCAGAGCTCAGGCTCATCTGGGAAAATTCAAGGTTTGAATCGGCAGGTTTGGTGTTGTCAGAATGGAAGGAACAAATAGCACAATGATCAAACTCACTCACACGAATTGGGTGACGTGGACGCCAAGAATGAAGGAAAGTTGTGAAACTTTCATGGTGATCGTAAGCAATTCTGCGTCTGATGGTGTACTGTCTATGGATACCGTTAAGGATAACATGCTTAACGAAGAAACAAGAAGGAAAGCTGTGGGCATAGACAATGGACATGGAGGGTTCTATGTCATAGAGGGTCAAGACAAGAATTCAGGTCAAAGATTTTGTGGCGATACAGGCCACATGAAGCGGATGTGTCGAAAGTGGAAACAGGACAAAAAGAAAGGCGACTACCAAAACGATGGAGATGATGGCATTATGGCTACTATCTCGGGGGAGCTTCTTACAGTTCAAGAATGTCTATATGTTGGTGACAAGGGACACGGTTGGTTCGTGGATACCGGTGCAAGTTGTCATGTTACTTCCAACTTGGAGCTTTTTTCTACATACGAAGCACGCGACTTTGGGATGTTAAAGATGGGCAATACAAGCTACTCCAAGATTTCAGGAATGGGAGATATTTGCATCGAGACTAATCTTGGTTACCAAATGACATTGAAGGATGTGAGGCACGTTTCTGATTTGTGTGTCAACATATTGTCTTCAAGTGCTCTTGATAGACAAGGTTTCCACCAATATTTTGGTGATGGAAAGTGGACGCTTGCAAACGGGTCGTTGGATGTTGCTAAAGGAGAGCTTTGTCGTTCCATGTACAAGACACATAGCTTGGTATGTAGAGATGACTTGAGTGCAATGGGTGATACTTCTTCACACATATGGCATCACAGCGAAGGCCATATAAGGAAGAAAGGTGATCTGGAAAAGAAGTCCCTAATTTCCTTTTCCAATGATGAGTTTTCTGACCAGGGAGAAGATGGTCAAGAGTTGTTCCACCAGGAGGGACATGGTGATGGGTTATTCGATCACGGGGAGCCTGATCAGGGGGAGCTACATGCTCCAAACATGAAGTTTTGCATCAAGTCAACTCGGGCGGACTCCCAGTAATGGAGTCACGCCGGTATTCCTCCCTCATGGTCTGGAGGGGGAGATTGTTGGGTTTCCAGCCCATGAGTCTTTCCTAAGACAATTGTCTTAGAGTATGAGAATTGTTTACCCAGTAGGTTTTGGATTCCTACTGATGAATGGAATTCCAATGAGGAATGAAAATTCTTATTGATGTAGGATTACCTGTAATCTTTGTTGATTACAGAGAAGGAGAAGACATAATTGCCTACCACCAATAAGAATAGGTTTCCTAATTGGTGAAGAAAGTTGATATCATTATGGCTATATGAGGAGGGGTTCTGCTATAGGTTTTTCATCACAAAGACAGAGAGCAAAGTGTATTCCATTCTCGGAGTTAGAGAGTGAGAGAGGGCAAAGAGGGGAGAGATAGGAAGAGAAGAGAGAATTCTTGTTTTCTTATTCTTTCTGGTTGTACCCATTATAAATATAGTGGAAGATCGTTTTTCTGCCCGGTGGACGTAGGCAAACGTTTTGCTGAACCACCTTAAATCTGTGTTCTTGTGCTCGTATCTTTGTGGTTGTTTTTCTTGGTGTGCTGTGTTTATTTGTGGTTTTCGACTTCACATATTGACTGATTCTCAACAGAAGGCAATGCAAACAATCTCTTTTATGTGTTGCGCAGCGTGCCAGCACTATGAGGTGCAAGTTGTTACAGGTAGTTCCTAACCTGACTTCTACAATCAAGCTTGTGGACAGGGAAAGCACCAACCCCCAGTCATAAGGTTCTTCTACTGCCTTATAAGAATAAGGACTTTTGGTAATGGTCTCTGGCGTCACGCAAATCGATACCTAATGTTGTAGATTGGGCAAAGCAATCACCAAGAAGTAAGAGAAGCGTGAGGTGTGTTAAGGCGATCCTTTACTTCTCAGGGTTCAACCATAATTGAGATAGTTGCTCTAGAGAGGCTTTGATATGTGAATAGATGATAAGTTGTGTCGTTACTTTGTCCTAGAGCCTCCTATTTATATTGGCTCGCTGGCTCCTTATTGCTTAAGGATAATTAAGCACATTCCTTATCAAACTAATATATGTACTTGCAGTTGTACAAGGATTACCTTTCCTTCTTAACGTAGGCTTATGCGAAGTCCAACTCAAGAATGTTAATAAAAACTATTTTGGGCCGTAGAAATCACTCAGTGAACTGAATACTTTTAAGTCTCTTACTAAAATTACTTTTGGGCTCATAGCAGGGCAATGACTACAACTGAGACGAAATATTGTTTTCAAAGTCCAGAGTCACTTGGGAGAGGGATGGCGCTTTTTTCTCATTCTGTCGTCGGTGTGATTGGGCTTGGGCCCTATAGGCCCAAACAGAGAGGATAGGAGAGATTGAGAGATTGAGGGAGAGGGAAATGGGGAACGGGCAACAGGTGTTGCACTCCTGCATGCCCATACGAACGTGGCACTTCCTTAAAGAAACAAATACAACGCTGCCTCTCCTCTCTCTCCTCTGCTATTAAGTAAGAAGAAGAAGAAGAATATAGCGATAGAGCTATAATGTCGACAATGAGAATGAAACATCTCTCCTCCGTTGCCAAGGATGTTGTACAATTCTGCGCTGTGTAAGTTCTTAGTATTAATATCTTAATTAGCTTTCAACATGCTCGCTATATATGATCATCATGATATTATTCTACGCACATCTCTCCAGGAAACTGAACACATCGGTGGATAAGTTGACGGAGGAATTTGAAGCGACCAGCTCATGGAACAACGAAACGGCGTCGTCACCCGGTGGCGGTGGTGGTGCTGTTGGCACTTACGCGAGGAAATTTATAGAATTTTGCACTGCAAAGGGTGTGAGTGAGTTATGCCAAAACAATATTGAGGAAAAGATTGCCGATGGAATCTTTAGTCGTTTCACATTCGACATGATGCTCGCCTGGGAGATTCCCGACTGTGCCCAAGAGGACTCTTTCACCGTAATTAATTTAACTTGCTTTCTTTTCTAAATTTCACCGATTTATTCTTCTATATCTAGGTTTGTTTTTCTGCATATGTATCTACATATATAATCAACCAAGAATAATTTCAGGACTTCAAAATATGTGCTACAGCTACACTATGAGTGTGCAATATTCCTCAAGTGAATGATTATATATATATATATATCATACCACTCTTAACTCTTTCACATGAAGCACATATAATCATTTTTGGCAACAACAGCAGTACGTACAACAATATAATGATCAAAGTTATTTGGAGCGAGTTGGCTGGCTATATAAACTTCATGGTCTTCATGCATGTTAATTAGGCTCTTATAAGTGAACAGACCTCGGCACCTCAATCATTTTTAAACGGTCAATATTTTCATTTCATTGGACTTGCAATAATATTACATGCTATCGCGCGAGCATCCTTCCTACCTCCAGCCATGTTATTTTTGGTCTTCCTTTTCTTCTTCCCCTACTGTATTCTGGTTATTATCTATATATTAACCTTTGTATTTACATGGCATGCAGTTTACTATGTTCTTCTAGCCTTCTTATTTATTTTTAAAGATTGAACTAGTCTATCTCTTTACTTCTCTCTATAATTATATCCTCTTGTTTACTTGTGTCATATTTTTTGGGGTTTTCAGGAGTGTGTGGCAAAGGAGAAAGAAGACAAAAAAGTAGTTGCAAAGTTTCATCCAGAACAAGATGATGTTTCTTTGTTCTACACGGACCTCATGCCACTTCTAGTAAGCTCCATGAATTTTAGAGCTTCCATTCTATTACTTAGTATGATCGAAGACTAGTGTTTTGTTTTTCCGGTAAGTATATGTCTTGTTTTGTTTTGTTTTTTTTTTTTGTTCATGATTCTGTCTCGCAGGTTGATAATGAGCGGAACGTTGGAGAAGATGCATTTGTGTGGTTGGGATCACTTGTTCCATTAGTCACAGATGTTGTTAATGGAAGATTTACCTTTGAAATTTTAACAGCACATACAGGATACCGGCTCCATTTTCCTGCGTATGACAAATACCTCAAGGAAATCGACAAGTGAGCGCATTTTTCTGATGTGTAGATGACTGATTGATACCGCATCTGTACACAAATAGTTTCTGTCAAATTAATACCCTCAATCGGAAGAAAGCATGGGAAAATCTAGTAAAATTTTCTAGTGAAGCAGAGAAAATAATTCATTTGGCATGCCACAACTCATTCTTTGGCCTCTGAACAACACTTCAAAAAACTTAAGCTTATTGTGTGCCTTTTTTATTTTCTTTTTGGTCAGGGAAACTCTTATAGTTCAATGATCAAGTAAACAACATCCACCTGCTTGCACAGTTGCTTTTGAGTGTGTTAAATCCAATACATGCTGGGGTAATAGAAGAAGTGTAGCATAACTTATAAAGCATTAGCATGTTAAATTCTGAAAAGTATATCTCTTTATTAACTGTTTTCCATTTTTAGATGTATAAAACATCTGCAAAAACAAGCAAAGCCAAAGGGTGTGGAGCTTGCAGATGATGAATTCATTTTACATGTGGAGGGAACTGCTAGCTCACAAAGAGTGGTACGCCACATCGGAGGAACAAGTTGGCCTGGTATGTTTAATACAGAAGGAAGTTGGTCATCTCTGAGTTTGGATTTTCCTTCTACCAGACGTTAAATAATTGCGTCTCTATCTAATTATTCGTGAATATTTTCCATTTTAGGTAAGCTCACTTTGACCAATTACGCACTCTATTTTGAGGCCTCTGGTGTGATAACATATGAAGATGCTCTTAAAATAGACCTTTCAAAGGATAAGGAGCAGAGTGTCAAACCAGCCTCTACAGGACCATGGGGTGCCCCACTTTTTGACAAGGCTATTGTTATCGAGTCTCCGGAGTTGTAAGTGACATATACCATTGCTTATTAGAAATGAGTAAATGGTATCACAATTATGGTAAATATGCATCACATCTCTAGTTACAAGGGTTAATTTGACTCATTGGCATTGATTGCTTAAGTACATTTGGATGACACTAAATCTTAAAACATTGCAAGTCCTCCTTGTAGCCTTTGTAGGATGACATATCCACAAATTAGAAAAACAGCTAGGAATTTGTGTGTTGTTGTTGAATGTCTCGTTTTACCAACTTTTTAGATCAGAGGGGATTGTGCTCGAGTTCCCCGAGGTAACAAGCTCCACAAGGCGTGACCATTGGCTGGCACTAACAAAGGAGATCATGTTGATGCACCAGTTTCTATCAAAATTCAAATTAGAATGTCCAATACAAGCATGGGAGATGCATGCAAGGACAATACTATCAATAATAAGGCTCCATGCAGCAAGGGAAATGCTAAGAATATCTCCCCCTCAACCGACACGATTCTTAATCTTTTCCTTGTTTGAGGAGTTACCCAAGGGGGATTACATGCTAGAAGAGCTTGCTGAGAGTCTAAAGAAGGTCAATAGCGGACATCCATGTAGTGCAAGTTCAATCCTAAGGAGTATGATCATTTCTGAGTCAATTCACTCAAGTGTAGAGGTAACAGAAGTGGGAAAGGAAATTGCAGGTCCAAGTGGTCCAGTTGAAGACACATCCTTATTAGAAAGTGTAATTAATCAAGCAAGAGAGGAAGAGAAGGAAATTGCTATTGCCAAAGCGACCACAGAGGGACTGAAAGAAGAAGGCATCACTGAAAGCACTACTATTTTTATGGTAAGCATCTATAACCCATCCCTGTCAGGATATAGCAGTTGCTATGTAACATTGAAATTACTCACCTCGAGTAGAAAAGTTTCCAATCCCATTGTGGGGGGTAGGCTATGTGAAGCACCTTCGTCTTCGGTTCTTTTGGCACTCTCTCTAACCAAATGCCACCAGTTATTTCTCAGTTTCCTTATTTTCTTTCTCGATCTATAAATGCCCATCTTATTTCAATTTATGTTCTTACCACTTTCTCCAGGTATTGTCCTACAATCCTTGGGAATTCATCCTCTCTTTTCCGAGTAACAAACAAAATATTACACGTCACTGTCATAGGAGATCCACCTGTAAATGCTATGAATGTACAGACCCTAATCCTAAAACATGTTTGTACTTGACAAATTGTACTGTACAATATTGCCCTTATTCCTAAAAAAAAATTTCCCCAAAACTAAACTACCTTAGGGATCTTCATACTTGAGCAGCATGTCTATTATATGACCATTTAAGTCATCCTTATCAAGCTATCTGATATTCTGATATATAGTCCATGAGCTTTAAATGGTTGGCAGCTTCTTCTCATTGCTTCAGTTCTGTAACCTTTTCATTACTATGAGGTGGATTTGGTTTTATCCTGTAGGAGCTACTAAAGCCCCTTAGAAATGAGTGGTCTTGGTTTGAAGAAGTCCTCACATGGGAAAGGCCAGCAACCACACTGATTGTGATTGGTGCGGCTCTAGTTGTCACCTACAAGTAAGTTTCTTTTTTCACCTTGACTCGTATTTTAACTGAACAAAAGACTTGTGGTAATATGTAAGTTTGCTGAGTTGTTCAATAATAAATAACTTATATGTAGGGAGTGGGCGGGCAAAGCCATAGCAGCTTTCTTGGTTTGGGTGGTTGCGAAGATGATTAGAGCAAGACAGGAAAGAATTGATCAAAAGTGCAATGAGCTAGTTGTGTACACTGCATCTGAACAGACTACAGTTGAAAACATAGTGTCAGCTCAACACGGGGTGCAAACTGTGCATGAGATAGTGAAGAAAGCAAATGTCTCGGTGTTGAAACTGTGGTCGATATTCATTTCAAAGGCCCACAAGGTATTCATAGTCATGCAATTTTACAATTCACTGCAAATTATTTTCTGAATCAATTGAAGTAATCCTTGAATGTTGCAGCATGCAAATACAGCAATGCTGGTGCTAAGTGCAGCCTCAATATTTTTAGCGGTGGTTCCGATGAAGGTGTGTATAATGGGAGCCTTGTTGTATTACTTCACAATGACATTAGTATCAAAGTTAGGTAAGAGCGAGGGGAACAACCAAGGATTTACTAGACGACTGAAAGAATGGTGGGATTCAATTCCAGTTATTCCTGTGCATGTTGTTGATGAGGTTCCCAACAGTCCTAATCGAATGAAATGCGTACAGGCGGAAGGCTAGATTGTTTGTGCATATGTAAAAATCCTCACCAAAAATGTCTTTTCTTTTTGTTTTTTCTGTGGCAGAACAGAAACAGGTACACGTAATTGCATTGTGTAATCGACTAAGCATGTGTTATAAATTTATCCTGTTTTATCACCAAAGTAAATGCATGAAAATTGGGATTTAAACATTGCAAAGGATGCACATAATCATCTCATCTAAGGTCTCTGTTGGTCTGTCAAAACAAATAAAGGACATTTTCAAGCTTTGTAGAAGGGGTGTTGCATCTTTTGTACGATGGAGGATACCTGTTCTGTCATAGAAGCAGAAGCTAACATGAACCAGTGTTAATTGGCACTTTCCTCCACATTGCACTGAAAGACTGAAACGTTAATTGGCAGTTTCCTACTTCACATTGCATTGAAACGACCTACGACCTGTCCAATCCTTTAGTTGAAATGAAAACTAAAACAACAACAAAAAAGACTGAAGGAGAAAAGACAAAGGTCTGCACTACTAAGTTCAAAAGGCTGAGAATATAGTTACACGCAAATGTAACGTGCATAATTTGTAATAATTTGACCTTACAATAAGTAAACCTATTCTTATCTACCTAGTGAGAGCAGATGGTGGTTCCCTCGGGGTCCCTAGCTAACATGCCATGATGCTTATTTTTTTCTTGCCTTCTCCAGGTCGGGAAGATCTGCACCAGGATTTTATTTTAAAGTCAAATGAGAGACAGAGAGAGTAATGTGCAAAATAACTAGCATTTCCAAAAGGACACCATGTTTAACTGAATAATTTGCTCAAGCAAAAATTTACTATTATCTCAAAATGCATTGTACATGTTTCTACACCTTCAAAGACATTGACAAATTAAACTTTGAACTGCAATTACCTAAGACAACTTTTTTATTATTCAGAAAGAGAGAGAGTGCAAAAATGCAATGTTTACATTAGAGAAACAATTTGTGAACACAGTTTCTGATAAATACTGGAAATGATGTCAAATGACTGGATAATATCTGATGTTGCTGGAATTTCTACAATGGTCACATTTGAGTAGAGACCTAAAAATCAACGGCTCGGACCATTGAAACACTCCACAGAACTGTCTTACATATTTGCAAACCTCACATGGAGACTGACAAAATGAATAAATCAACCACTTTGGAAGTTGGGATAAATTGCTAGGCTCTAATATGAGCTAATCTTATATGAAATGCAGACAGATTTCTATTTTGTAAGAAGGAAACCTGACAAGCAATAAGAAAAATACTGCACGCACAAGTTTACAAAATTTGGTTCAAAAAAGATCAGGGTAACGGTTCAGGTCCCGACGTCACGTATGATCCCTAGCCAAACCCCTATGAACTTTTCAGTATCTAGTAACTAATAAAAAAAAATCTCTCTTTCCTTTAACGTGGCAAAACAGTGGTTCTAATAATGCAAAAGCTACGGGTGGTTAGAGAAGGAATACCCTCTGCAGAAGCCTGAGACCATGCCTAGGCCGTTTTGGTCCAAAGTTAAGTGTCTCCATTGTAGTCTAAGTGTCTGATTTAGTAAAATTATAATACATAAATAAAACAAGAGTGATTCTAGAAGTTACTATTCAGTTTTATTAAGGGTATTTATTTGAGTCTGACGTTATTTAAGAGTCCGTTTATGTCTTAGGATATGTACTATGCTTTAAGTACTTCAAGAGTGTTGTAATCTGGTATTCTAGGAGTCTGGGTTTGATATTAAAGTTTATATAAATGCCTATTGCAAGCCTAATCACATTGGAGTGAATAGAACCCGAGTTTTCTTGAAGGCTTGATGCCTCAGTATTTCTTCTTCTACTTTGTTCTCTCTTTCTCTTCCCTGTATCCTCTATTTCTCTGCAACCACAATAGCTAAAACCTTCCCTTCACCTAAAACATTACACTATTTCTTAAATTTATATCCGTCTAAAAGGCAACATAACCACAATTCACTCTCAATCTTTCCTGCATCATATCATATAGTAAAAAAAAAAAAAAAAAAAAAAAAAATTGACTTATCTAATGAATAATGACAAGGACACTAATGGAGGCAATGCACAGTTCTGCCTGTACTCAAACGTATAATTAATCCTGACAGGTGAAATAGAAAGTTGGACTTACAGAGCATTCCTTCATCTTCGCTGCTTCCATCATCTTCACCGATATTCTGCAAAATGCAAAATCCATTTTACCTGATTACGTGAACATAATCCATTATTTTAAATGATATAGGATGTGAATTTACCGCAGCAGCATCATCATCATCATCATCATCAGAGGCCAAATTAGCTGCAAAGACCACACGAAAACAAAATACCATCATCAGAAGAAGGAAGCAGGAAAAACTCAAGAGAAACTAAACTTGTATTGCAGAAAAGAGAAGGGAACATACAAGTGGAGTCTAGTTCGTCGTCCTCGTCGCACCAATTGTTCCAATCGACCTTAATGTAAGGGGCAGGTTTTTCTTGGGTCTTGAGAAGTCGTTGCCACCAAGCTTTGTGTAGTTTCTGGATGGAGCAGAGGATGTTCCTTGAGCCAGCCTTAGTTTTACAACCCTGCAACAACCAATTCCCGAGCTCCCATCTCTAAGAAGAAAGTTAACATAGACATATAATAAATAAATAAACAGAGTGAGAAGTCGAAGAGCTGACCTGAGGTAGTATCTGTCCGTAGAGCTCCAAAGTGAAGTGAAAGGACTCTCCTTGGACTCCGGTGGCGGAGAAGGCGAACACGCCCTCGGGCTCACACTTGACGCTTATGTCTTTCGCATCCGGTAACGCCACCGTCAGGTATACTTTGTCGGACCGCTGCGCCCAAAGAACCTCCGGGTGCCGACTGCCACCAACAACCAAATTAGAATCCAAAAAACTGAGAGTTGCGGCAAGCGAGAGAGAGAGAGATAGAGAGAGACCTCATTTGGAGGAGAGCGACAGAGAGAAAGAGAGAGAGAGAGACAGAGAGACAGAGAAACTGGCTCTGTGAAACTGATCGATTATCAACACTCAACCCTAGAATCAATTCCCACTGCTTTGTGGGAGGTTGTCAATTTACCCAAAAGTTTAACTTCCAATTTTACCCCTCGCGCCCCATAAGAGAAACAGTCGCTTATGCCAACCATTCATCATCATCCAGATGCTATGTGCTTGTGAAAGGACCGCACTCGCATGTGCGTTAAGGTTTTTCTTTTTCTTTTTCTGTCTTTTTCTTTCTCTTTCTCTTTTGCTTAGTACTATGTTTTGGGAGAATATCAGAAACAATCACTCAACTATGAATACTTTAGTCACTCAACCTTCAAATATATTACTTTACTCACTCAACTTATACATCCTCTTTTACTGTAGTCATTGCCATCAACTTTAACTTTGAATTCTCGTAAATAAAATCATATATCATGAATATTTTAGTCAGATTGTTAACAAAATTGAATTATTCTTTTTACTTATTCTGCTCCAAATTAGCTCTCTCTCTCTCTCTCTCTCTCTCTCTCATCAGCTCATAGAGTAATGTGTTTGAGCCCAAAAGTAATTTTGGCAAGATCCTTTAGTGAATTTAGCACAGCGGGCCGATACCTGCGGCCCAAAATAAGCCTACTTAGGTTTGGGTTACAGCTTCGCCCATTCCGTGATTCATAAGGAAAACGAAACCTTATTGGAGTCAAGTAGCAGAGATTGAATAGGAAACTTCAATCAATAATCCTTCTATAGCAAAGAACAGTCGAAACCCTAGGTATAAATACCAGGTTTAAAGGACAAAGAAATGACCTCTCTCAAATCAATCAATCTCAGCGATTACAAAGCCTCCCTGGAGCAAACCTTCAACTTCGTTGAAACCCGGTGACCGCGCGCCAGTCCTAGTCTCTCTAAGAGCCGATTGTCAGCATCACCAGATCAACCCGGCGACCGTACTTCCAGTCCTAGTCTCTCCAAGAGCCGACTGCCAGTACCACTGCCACCGAGACTCTCTCAACCAGCGAAGCAAGGGTAACGCCCTCGCAACCCAGCGAAGCTAAAGTCACGCTTTAGCAAAACCCGTGCTTTCTCCAAACTTCCCAGTGATTGCTCTGCTCAGCCTACAACGTTGAGTATCGATTCAGTGACGCGAAGAGATCACATTGAAAGTCCTTATCAGTAAGGCAAGAAGTCCTTTCTCGGAAGGCTAGAGAAGAACTTTGTGGTGAGGTTGGTGCTCTCCTCGTCCACAACACTTGAAGAAGAAGAAGTCAGGTCAAGGGATTCCCCCGACTACTACACCCCACGGTGCTGGCACGCCTGCGCACACGCTCAAAAGTGACAGTTTGCACGCCAACTGGTTTTGGAGCCAAACATAATGATCAATTGGAAAGAAACCCATATATGAATTTCCTATCTTTTGCAGAATTCACAGTGAATCGATTTGGGTTTTTCCAAAGCTTGAAATACAAAGTCCATAAGCATAGGAATAGGCAGGAAAGATAGTAAACCCAAAATGGGGAATATTCAAGCCACAAGGTATAATGGAATTCCATCATCTGTGCTTTTCTTCATCTCGGGATGATTACCTTATGTTTTATTATTATTTGGCGATTGTTTATTTATCAATGCGTGCATTGTCTTTCTGTATTGTTTTTTCTATAATTCACACCACATCTCTACTATTAGATATTGAGGTGTCTTTGGTATTAAAGTCTTCACCAAAATTTTGGATTGCTCAAAAATCAAGTTACAAAAAAATCTTAAAGACATAAAAATAATAATTTATGTTTCAAAAAAAAAATGTTTCTAGGGGCGTGACCATATAATCCTACACAAAACAATACCATCTAACCCACAACAATACTTTGTCAAGAACAAAAACGGTCACACGCACGATTTCAAAGAATTTAGACATCGTGGGAGATTAAGAGTGTAGATAGTTTCATTGGCAATACGGAAAATCAAACCTACAAAAAGGAAAAACGGAAAATCAAATTCAAGTATGAAAAGTACTTGAAGTTTAGCCTCTATCGGCTTTGGTGTGTCAGATCTTCTATATTTGGAACCCACAAAAAGTATTGATGCGTTATTTCAACAAAAGATTAAGATCCAAAATCACATGATCCTACTTCAAGGTTGTTCACTGCAGTGACTAGTGGAAGGGTATACCAAGATGGTCTCTAGGCCCTAAGCTAATCAAGGCATATGCGAAGAGTTAGGGTTGTGTTTCGAATAAATTTAGTTGTGATACACCCCATATCTGGTTCACCCCTTTTACTGTATATAAGTTAATTACTTTTAAGTTTTACTTTCCTCGATTTTCTTTTTACTAATTAGGGGTCCTAAGAGTTGACTTTTTATGGGATAACATTTTGAGACAATATTCTTCATGAACGTTGTAGATGATGTTAAACCGAGTTTGTGGACACATGGCATGTATAAATCGGAGTTTGTATGCGAAAGTCATGATCAGAAAACTAAAGTTAATGTTGCAGAAAATTTTACTATAAATGGAAAATTTTACTTGAGAAACTTACTATTTTCGAAAACCTACCCAAGTACACTGTTCATCTTCTCTCTCCCTGACCTAATCTGCCGATGAAGCCACTGTCGCTTTTTAGTAATTTCTCCTCCATCCAGTGATGGATTTGGGCACCCTGGTGCCGTTGGAAAGCATTTTCTTCCACTTCAAGTCTAGGGTGGTTTGGTGGCTCGAGTTGAGCCTTAGAAGGTGCAACAATGAAGAGAAGGCATCATCGCTGTCGTTTAGGGTTCTCGGTTGGAACTTGATTTTCCGGCCACCTCTGGCAGCAATCCATGTTGGGCCTTGGAGCTCTTAGAACGCACATCAATCCCTCCAAGCCTCTTGATCCAATTTGAAGTGTGGAGGTTGAATTGAAGGAATGAAATTCTAGGGTTTTCAAATCGCCCTTTTGTTTTCGAGGTAATTTCAGGTCTATGTTTCAAATTGGACTTTGTGGAAGTTGTAAATGTTGTTGGGATGGTAAGAGGAAGATTTTGGCATAGGTGTTGATTCCCGATTTGGGGGTTGCCTCGGGTGTGCGTGGGGCCAACGCGTCGCCACTGTTAGCGGCGCGTGGAGGCACGTGGGGCCAATTATGCCTTTTGTTTTTGTAATGCTCCAAAAATTGGTTATTAATTACTTGGAATTTCCTGAAATTAATAAAGTGTTCATTAGTAGGATTTCGTGGTTCAAGGGTGGAGCGAAAGTGTTTTGGACGAATAATTACTCGAAACATTTTATTCTCAAGGAGTCAAAGGGTTGATTTTTTATTCATTGAGTTTCTCGGAAAACTTCCTTCATAAAAGTCGTAGAGCACGTTGATACAAGTTTGTGGATGTGTTGAACGCGAAAATCGGAGTTCGTATGAGGAAGCTATGGCCATCATAAAAAGTTTCCATTTTGGGATAAATAGAAAATTTTAAAGAAAAAAAATCAGAAAAAAACCCTACTTCCCAAAAAAGGAAAATCCGGATCCGATTAGCTCCCGAGTCTCCTCCGACCCAGATTTCTTCTTCCAACCATATCTCGGTCATCCGGCCACTGTTGGCCGCACCACCAATCCCATTTGCATTGTCTCTCCTCCCTCTCCAAGTCTGTGGCAACATTGTCGCTCAATTCGAGCTATGGAAGGTGTAGCAAGGTTGAGAAACTCTATGGCAGCGTTGCGTCGGGGGCTCGTTGGAACTCATGATTCCGGCCACCTCAGGCCACAATTCTTGAAAGCTTTTGGAGCCCAAAGGACATAGATACTTCCCTCCAAGCTGCTTGCAACAATTCAAAGTGTGAAGATTGAATTTTGGAATTGAAATTTCTAAGGTTTCAATCAGTTTTCTTCCTTTCAACGTAAATTTCGGCGAAATGGTTTTGATCCAGACTTTGTGCTAGTTGTGAAAGTTGTTGTACATGTTGAGATGAAGTTTTTGGCATATGTATCATGACCCAATTTGGGGGTTGTCGGCAGTGCGTGGACCCCACGCTCAGCCACTGCCGGCGGAGTGTGGCGCGCATTCAGCCAAATTTTTGGGTTATGTTTTCATAGTTGTAACCTGCTTGTCGATACGAGCTTGTTGATATATCATGAGGTCATATTGTGATAAATTGAAGCATGCTAGATTTACGTAATTTCTGTTTTCTCGAATTGCGATCTGTGAGGATCCGACCGTTGGATCACCTTATAATTTTGAGAAATTGATCCTAGAAGTGTTCCGAAGAGCTTAGGAGGTCTCGGAGGAAGTTTTGTCTCGATTGACGAAATCTTCGGTTTTTGGTTCAAGTGCATGGTTCGAACAGTAACCGCTTTCGTTTTAATCATGTACTAAGTTGAGACCTTATTTTCCTTAGGTGCTTTTCTAAGAGATTTCTATACTTTATCTCGGCTGTGAGAGAAGACACAGCTGGATTTAGAGGTGAGTAATCTCACATGGTTCATTTATGAACAGAGTCACTTTATTGTTCGGTATAATCGCTAAATTGTGAAATCGTTTTCTGGAAATAAAGATTTGTTTTAAATTATATGAACTTGATCGGCTATAGTTCATAAGTAAGTAAAATGAGATTTTAATGATAAAAATAAGTAGGACTAAATTCAGTTTGCCCCCTCCAACTTTGGGGCAAATATTAGTTTTGTCCCTGACTTTTTTTTTTAATCATGATGGTCATTGCACTTTTATTTTTCATCACGCACGTCCAAAATTTAAATTCGGATCGAAAGATGACGTCACAAGCTGAGCTGGCCCCAACATGGGGGCCCACTTTTCAGATTTAGAAGGGCAAAATGGACATTTCTAAATTAATCTAATTTCTAATTTTTTTTAAATCTAATTTTCTCTATTTACTGGATTTTCGGATATGTTTTCTTGTGTCATACTTTGAGTGATTTTATCATGCTAGCTAGGGCTGTCAATTCCGACACGACCCGATAACACGACTCGAAATCCGCACGATTAAAAAGCGGGTCAGCCGTGGGTCAACCCGCCATGACCCATTTAATAAATGGGTCGGCCACGGGTCAACCCGCCAACATGAAGTGAACCTGTATAACTCGATTATGATATACTTCTTCTTGAAATTTTGGACGTTGGGAGTATTTGATCATAAGATTAAACAATTTGAAATATTTTGCTTCATAATTATTGAATTTAATTATTTATGAATGATATATAATTATTTATATTCTTCGTCTTATGAAATTTTTAGTGAATTTAATTAATTTATTCATTTTTTTAGTTAAATGGGTCACATAGTTAACCCTTAAATGAGTCATTTTGTCCAACACGACATGACCTATTTATTAAATGGGTTAAGCGGGTTGGAAACGGGAAACCCGTTTAATAAATAGGTTGGGTTTGAGTTTAAATTTTTGACACGATTATTAAATGGGTTGGGTTTGGGTTTGTATCTTGCGACACGACAAATGCATTGACCTGACACGAACCCAACCCGACACGACCCATTAACAGCCCTAATGCTATCATTGAATCCGCCTTTGTGGCGTTGGTTACTGTCTTTGTGACAGTAATACTAAAGCTCAGTATCTTAATCGCCACACATAGTGGCGTAAAAGTATATACGGGAGTATATGGGAGTACTTTAGCCTGGTCGGCTATCACCCGAGCCTAGGAGGCTCACTCGTATGGCTATCATCTTCCCCAACTTATTATATTATTTTTGACTAGCGGGGCTAGTCCCATTTTCCTTAACCAGCGGGGCTGCACTACTACAAAAAGGTCATCAGACGACGGTGAATTTCTGTTGTCTGATGACCAAACTCACCGTGGTCTAAGTGAGTGTTGTGTGATTAAAAAATCAGACAACGGTGATTTCACCGTTGTGTGATATCACTTTGCTCAACAGAATACTAGTTTCCGTTGTGTGAATGCTGCGCAGGCATGTGCCTGCCATGGCATGCGCGGGGATGCCGCGGCACAGTCAGACAACAGAAAATGAAATTTACCGTTGTCTGAGATTAATAACACACAACAGATATAACTCATTCTCCGTTGTCTGAGATTCATAACACACAACAGATATAACTTATTCTCCGTTGTGTGAGATTCATAACACACAACCGGTGTAACTTATTCTCCGTTGTGTGAGATTCATAACACACAACCGGTGTAACTTATTCTCTGTTGTCTGAGATTCATAACAGACAACATATATAACTCATTCTTTGTTGTCTGAGGTAAGTAACACACAACCGAAGTGAAATTATCTCACTTGTCTGTTGATTACTCAGACAACAGAGATGATTTTATTTCCGTTGTGTGTTATGAATCTTACACAACAGAATTTTGTTTTCTTTTGTTGTTGGTTGTTAGTTCACACAACAAATTCTTTTTATCAACCATTGTGTGAGCAACATTAGATTTGTTGTCTAAGCTTGTTTCTCACAACATTGTTTTGAGCTGTTGTTTGTTCATTATGTATATATTCCATACCTAGAATATCTTTTCATAAATAATGCTCCATAATACCACATAAAACCACACTAATCCATATCATATAAGTTTTTCAAACTTCCAAACATTCAAGTTATTAGATAATGTACTAAACAAGAAAGCCTTCCTAGCTACTACCTACACATGAATCAAAAGCATTATTCCTAGCTACTAGCTAGACCCATGAATCAAACTTGGTACTCATTTGCCTTATCCCTTCTCTCCTCATTACATATTGGTGGTGATCCAAAAGATCTCGAAAAGGTGCTTATACAGCTTACACTTGAGTTTCTGTCAAAGCAGGTAAACTGATCACCATCTTCTCTTCTTTGATAAGCTGTCCTTATGATATATGCAGGGAGCTCTTAGAGTTTCCATGACAAGTCCAGGATTTATCTATGAGCCTTATGCACCTCGTGAAACCTAACAAAAAGAAAAAGAAAAAAAGGAGACTGTCAACTTCTTTGTAGAAATTGCATTAAGAGGAATATAGGATATAGGATTCATTGAGGTCCATATAAGGTCAACCAAACCAAAAAAAACTTGAACACAGAGATACCTGATTATAACATATATATGGAATTCTAAATAGAGCTTTAGTTAAGCAAGGTTGCTAGGTGCAGTGCTATACCTGCTCTTTCAATCACAATCTTATAAAATACACGAACTGCCTAATAGATGGGAAAAAAAAAGAGCAAAAAAAAAGAATAAGAATAAGAAAACCACTCCTGTACATTTAGTTTCTGTTCTCAGAACATTTATTATCACTGAAGCCATTATGAACATTTAGTTTCTGTTCTCAAAAGCCAAAACTAAATGCAAAACAGTATTATAGGGCATCAGAAAATAAACAACAAAAAGCAAAACAAATTGAACGTATTGAAAATTTGCAAAATTGCAATCACCATAGTTACTTAAAACTTCCACACTACTTTTCCTTACTTTTTCTGAAGCTTATGATCTGATCCGGCTAAATTTAGATGAGTAAATTCAGTCTAAAAAGAGAACTAAACTTAATTTCAAGCTCTTGCATGGTAAGAATCTAAATTAACTACAAACTCATGGAATCACTTAATCCTAGTACGTCAATTTACCTCAACAAAAAGAGTGGACTCTGCAAACTGAAGTTTGAAAGTCACTTGTTGCAATCCACCAGTATCCCTGAAAATATTGAAAATTCAAGCATTGTGGTTAACCAAACAAATCATGCTAAGTTGAAACCCATTTGAACTAAGACAGCAGATTGACTGAACTCTTCAACTCTTCAACCTCCAATAACTTCTAAGCTCTCTTTAGCTCACCATCTTGGATGTAAGCTAAATGGGTTACCAAGTTACCAAACATCATAACACCCTTCATATGGTCGACTTTCATAGCTATGAAGTTATGTTTAACAGCATCCACATATATCTTCTCTACAACAGAAAAGTCATAAAATGGGATCATCCGAGATAAATGTTCAATCTTCATCGACTGATACACCCGAGACACCTGTAATATGTACAAGGAGGAATTTAAAATCCATTCAGAATTTATGCAAACAAGAGGTATAGTTAAGTACAAAATCAACTCACCTGCTGGAGCAACCTCAAAGTACCAAGCTTTTCAAGTGCAGGAACATATTGAGACAGTTGCACTTCAGGAACAGAAGAAGCTGAAGCCAGCTTACCCCCAAATTTTGAGATTTTAGTCAACAGGGGTTGTATCTTTACAGCAAGGTCGAGAGGTAGAAATCTGCATAACACAGAGCAAAGAACACAAATCTGCATAACAAAGAGCAATCCAAAATCTATCATACTCTTACAAATCTTCATGCTATAAATAATCTTACTAAGCAGTCATTTTTCTTGGATTTAACAATAAGTAATAAACAACATGACCCTTGACGCCATACAAATCAAACACAAGAACTTTGATGCTAAAGCAGTAAACTATCACAAGTTTATAACAGAAGGCTAAGCTTGTAGGTTTTGGTAAATTAGTTTTATCCTAGAAATTCAAATGACCATAATTGTAATGTAGTTATTAGCATTTCCATGACTTCTTGGATTATAGAAAAGTACCTGAAGTGTGATGGCTAATTTATCTTGAACTATCCAAGTTCCTGGACAGTTGACAGAGTTTACAAAGTCAATAACGTAAGAAAACTATCGTGTAGATTGACAAAATAGTGAAATACTAGACACAATAGTGAAATACTATCGTTTTAATACTACCAAAGGTTTTTAGCTAACAAGCTCAGACTGGACCTTTTTGACTAGGTACAGGGAAGGTAGATTTGGAGCTAAGGAGCCTCATCATCATTCTCAGCTGCTCCCCCTTTGAGATGCAAAAGCTTTTCTCTCTTTTGAAAGTCTGTCAAACCCTTCCCACTGCCAGTCACCCCAACCTTTCCAAAAGGATCGTCAGGAGACTTGAAGATGCTCTCCCGCTTGCGTCCAGATAAATAACCACTCTGAAAAGAAAAAAAAGTTACAAATCTATAATGTGCAATCGGTAGTAGTAAATGAAGGTTTTTTCTATTGCCTTGTATTCTTTTTTTTTTGTTTGTCAAAATAGAGTATACTTATACTTGATGCATAATGTCTTGACGGCCATAGCAAAGTTATCTTACAATTAAAGTTGAGCACTGCAGATTTTGGAGTTGGCAAGCATCAGTATAAAAAGAAAAGTCATAATGCTATCAGTCAATCAAAAGAAATAAAAAAAAAAACTTAGAAAAACATCAATGAAGATAGGAAACGGCAACGTGATTTAAGCAGAAAAGATTAACAGTTTGGCCTGATCAATATTTTCCACTGAAAACCATAACCAGTACAGTTCACAAAATAACAACAAAGATGAATAAAATTACCAGCCCAACCTCTTTTCTTGTTTCCAGTACAAACCTCTCCCCCTTCAATATGTACAACCTCCAGATTAAGCACAGACTACAAAAATAAAAAACCAAATTCAACCTATGAACAATTCAATCAAAAAACCTCAATGTAGGCTAGAAGCAGAGGCATATATATATATATATATATATATATAGTTGTCGATACAAACCACAATTTGTTGTCAATCACCAAAATCTGCTTAAAACTTGACCATCTAAGTACCGAGACAAAGCTAAACTGTCTATCCTAATACTGCAATGTGCACTCATATACTCACTATCTTAAAACACAAAACACACTTGCAAAGTTTGTAATAAATGTGCATTGCTCACAGCTCAAAAAGCCAAAAAAAAGAAGAAAGAAAAGTAGCATTCCTGATTTTCAGATAATCTTGACAAGAGGACGTTCAATTTTCACTCTTTCTGCTTCTCTAAAGCAAAGAAGAGAGCAATTGCAAGCAAGTAAGGTAATTTTTCCCCCAACTGCAAAGCCAAAGCAAAACCTAATTGAGATCTGCAAACCTAAATTCCACAGAATCATTTAACTATGCACACACACACACACACACACACACACACTGTTCTCAAAGTAAATAAATTGAAAGGATGCCAAGGACCAACAGGAGCTGTAGAGGCCATGGCCGACGAAGAAAATCAACCAAACAACTGGATACATGCCATTCTGAAAAGTTGTTTGCAGTCAGTTAATAAGATATGTCCCTGAATATTGTATAAGTTTTGATTACCCATAAATGGAACAAAAGAATTTCCAACAGAATGATCACATGAGACAGATAAGAAAGAGAAAATGGAACAAAAGAATTTCCAAAATAAATGACTCCACGAATATTTAGAGAAAATTTCGATATACTTAATAGATATATGCAAAGTTTTCCTTCAATATTACTTCATATATTGCTTCTATGTGAGTATTTGTTGTCTACGGTTCAGGAAACTAGCTAGCCTCCATATTCTCAACTTATGCACAATACTTTTCGGATTCTAAGGCCATTTTAATGGTGTGCCCAAAATTACAGTCATTTATGAGTGTTGTAGAGGCCGGTACCTGAAAATTACCTGAGTGTTACAGCCCAAAATTACACTAGCTAATACAATCAATATTAAAGAACTAAAGCTTACCAGGCAATGAATTCTTTCCCACAAGGCATCATTGAGACCAGAAATAGCAATGTTGTAGAGGCCGGTACCTGAAAACAGTGGGGATGGGGGCAAAAAATTGACATTCAAATTCAAGGTTTATGCTAACAATGAATAACAAATAAGAGGTACATCCGATGCGGAATCTGTACACTGATATTCAATTCAAATATGAATGAGATGAGATAACATCATGTATGTTGTTATGGATCTCTGACCAAAATTCGGGATTACCATTACCTATCAAGACAGTAAAAATACTAGTTACATGTACAAGGGAATAAAACATTTCTCCAAAAAAGGAATTTATTTAGTCAAGAAAGAGTCATCTTCTACAGAACTTATTTAGTCAAGAACTGAAGGATGCATAAAAGAACATCGAAAACGTCTAAACCAGAAATTATAAAAGAGCCTGTAGGAAACATTACTCAACCACAAGAAACACAGATTGATCAAATGACAAAGCTCGAGCTCATAGATACATAAAGTTATCAACATTCCAAAGTCTAACAAGAAATTACCATTCTCTTCAATTAACCTCTGCTGTCTCTTTTCCATCTTTGTAGAATGGAATATGCCGCAAATGGAATCCATGTTCTCCCTGGAAAAGCCAACTTCATTATTGAAAACCAACAGAGTAGAAAGACTGGGACAATGAAGCTAAACCATCAATTAGCCGAAGACTAAATTTTCAACACGCCTAAAAATTTATCCCCAAAAAAGAAGCCTAAAAACGCACTCGTTGTTTCTCTTTTTCTCTCTCACTGTGATCTCAGCAACCCACCGGAGCTACGGAGGGCTTGACTTTCGGTGGCCTGCCTCTACCTCTAGGGGCACCACTCGCCGGAGCCGAAGCCGGAGTCGAGGTCGGACTTGTCTTGGCCTTCTTCGGAGGGCGGCCACGTGGCCTGCCGGACCCGGTGGATGTCGAGCTCTTGGCAATTGGGAGCGGGAAAAACGGATCCCTAGGCTTGGGAGGTCTGCCACGTGGCCTCGGAGGCGAGGAGACCACGGCGGCTCCTTCCGGCGCCGGGACCTTGGGCTTGGGCGGGCGGCCACGGCCCGCTTGGGCGGCGCGTTGGGGTCGGGCTTCATGTAGTTGTTCTTGACGAAAACGAGCTCGCCGCTCTGCTTCATCTTGTTGAGGTGGTGCGCCAGAAGCGTGGCGTGAGCCGGCGGCAGATCGCCGTAGGTGGACTCGATTTGCTGCGCGATTGAGGTCTTGTTCGACCCCTCGCTCTCATTAAGCGCCTCAATCGCCGCCATAATCATCTTCGGGTACTCAGGGAGGGACGGAGCCGGATTAGGCGGTGCCGGCGACGGTGGCGGTTGCTCGTTGGACTCCTCGGTGGCCATGAGAGCTGTGTAAGAGACTCAAGAGTCTGAGAGAATGGGTTTGTAAGAGATGGGTTTCTAGGTTTACGGTCGATAGAGAGCAGAGATGGGTTTCTAGCTGAGTGTCGAGCGTCGACAGCGGAGGGCTATGTTTTTTTTTTCCTTCTTCTTTTGGACACGGTATGGCAATTAAAGCAAAGCTAAAATTTCTTATGTCATTCACACAACACAATTCTCAGCAGTTCGTCGTGTGAGTCAAGCACTAAAAATCAAAATGTGAAATTATGGAGGGAAATATGGCGCCTATAAGATTTTGGCTGAAAATTTTGCCTTTCAGTTCTAAGTTCACACAACAGAACATCTTAAAATCTGTTGTACAATCACAACAGCTTGCACTAGGCCTATCTAGGCGAAAACATTCAAGCAAGCTTCCTCAACTTTGGTGCTTAGTTTTTCAATCACACAACGGAAATAGTGAAACCCGTTGTACCAAGTAGCCCAAATGTCAATGTTTCAAGAGCCAACCAAGACGCCAATGTGGAGGGAAATCTGCCGCTAAATTTTTAAGGCTCAGACGACGGACTATGCTTAGTTTCCGTTGTGCAATGTAGTTCCTATAAAAAAGTTATCACTTTGTTGGCATTCACACAACAGAATTCAACCAGCACCGTTGTATGATTAAACTGACTTCAACACACAACAGATGATTTGTGTTCCGTTGTGTGATTAGTGTTGTGTGATTAACTTTTTGTAGTAGTGCTGGCTTGTCTTTACGAGGTTCTCGTTTTTCAAAGATAAGTGTTTTACCATTTGTGCATGCATCGAGTTTTTAAATGAATAAATGTGGGAAAGTATTAAAGCTTTACTTTCATTTGAATTATCTTATTTATTTACTTTTGTCCACTCACTCTAACGTGTTTTAAATTACTTTCCCCTGGGCCCTTCAGTTTCAAATGCCCAGTTTGCAGGCGAATTAGTGGAGGTCGAGCGTACATGACATTTGAGGCATAATTGTCACTACTTCCACATTGTAGGATCCCTTGATCCTTTACTCTTCTATTTATATCCTTTGTATTAGTATTGCTCTGATAACCTTTGGGATTAGTATTGTTAAGTTGAGTTTTGTGTTTTGTGAAAGTGGAGTTGATGGTAATTGGGAGCAGGGTGGCTCCAAGAGTATAAGGTTGGTTTGCTTGAAGTGTTTTGTGCGTTTTACAAGTTGTGGGTAGTCCACTTTCGGGGGAAGTTCTACCAAATTCTTGGTAGAATTCCTTCTAAGGTGGGCCATGCAGGACCTCTTCGGGTTTCAGTGTGAAACCCGAGGCGAGTCTTGTCACTTTCTTTTATTGTCCATTGAGGGAATTGGTTTCATACTAATTTGCTGAGTTGATTTTGGGTTGCTTAAATTATTCTTGAGTTGAGAAATTGTTAAGCATGCATGTGTTGTTTGAGGTATTTTAATTGAGTTTACTCATACAATCTTAAAAAGCTTATCAGGTTTGTTGTTTGCAACGCAGTGCACTATTTCATGGGGTAGGGGTTAATTCCTGCAGGTAAGGACAATCAGGGTTGAGACTGAGGCGTGTAGTTGCAGTAGTGTTAGGTTTAGAACCTACTTTGTTATCATATTGTTGTTTGTAGTATGCTCTTAGTGAGCTTTACATTTTACTTTGATGCTTTTGTGTTGATGTAAACACTTGGTGATGTAATATTTGACTCTAGTGATTGAGTCTGTATTAACATTACTGGTTTCAGTTTGCTTTGTTGCTTAGTTTAAATCAAAAAAATTCTAAGATTTTGGGCGGTCTGTTGAGAGATGTGGAAATGAGATTATGGGAATTTTAGATGACTTGTGCTCGAGGCTTGGGTTTTGAATTTGATTACATTTGTGGGCTAATATTGATAAATGTTAAAGTATGTCTTTGATGGAACTTAGAAAGAATGAATGCAAGGGAGTGTGTGGTGTCCTATCATGGTATTCTTTTAACTTACATAATCTGTTTGAGAATGGGACTATCTAGGGTCTGATTTGATGTTGAACAATGATCTTATAGATATGTATATTAAATGTGGTAAATTGGGAAGTGTACGTGAGGTGTTTGATAGAATGTCTGAGAGAAAGGTGGTTTCCTAGATAGCCTTAATGTGTAGCTACTTAAACAGTGGCAATGCCAAAAGGGTATGCTGATCATGAAATGCAAATTCACAGCATGTGCGCTAAGTCTGGTTATGAATGTGTTGCAGTTGTGAGCAATTCTTTTGTATTATTTTGTAAACTAATCTCTAATGCAATTTCTAATGAAATTACTTGTTTTTTTTTTTTTCAATATGATTTGAGTTACTAAAACTTTTAAAATCAAGAATAATCTTCATTTTTCATTGATTATTGTCCTTCAATAAACATTTATTTCCCCCAATAAAACCGGTGACCGGGCGACCAGCTGCCAGAATCGGATCTCCGGTCACCAGAGTCTCGTGAAGTCTCCAATGACTTCTTTCTCTTTAAGTGACAAAGAGGGAGAGAGCAAAATTGTCCTAAAAAAAAAAAAAAAAAACTTAATTGGGTATTAGGGTAAAAGATATGTAATTTATTGGGTAAGTAGACAATCTCATATGATGTTTGGGTAAGTGGGGTTAATGTAAGTGTAAACAAGTTAGAGCCGCCTCCCTTTCCCTCTGCTAGGGTTAGGGTTCTTTGCTTCTCTCTTTCAAGGTAACCATGAGTTTCGTTGATGCCATGGCAGCAAGGCTAGCTTCATCTCTCACGATTGCTGAAGGAAAGAAACAGATTGACCTCCATCCTATGCAAGGTCAGGGTTTGCGTTAGTCGGTAGTTTTCATGGTGGGGAAGTTGCTCACTGCTTGGGATTATAAGATCAAATCCCTTCTTGGGATGTTCCGCAATGCATGGAGAATCAATGGATCCCTGCGGGTGGAGGAGACAGACGGTCAGAGGGTTCTGTTCACTTTATCGGATCCTTCAGATCGAGTTCATATCTGGAAGGGTGCTCCGTGGGGGTACAATCATGTACCAGTGGCGCTGGCATGTTATGATGGTGTGATGCCCGTGGAAAAGGTTCCTCTAACCATGGCCTCATACTGGATAACACTGCAAGGTATTCCCCCTGCGTTTCGGTCTGAAAGAGTGATGACTATGATTGGTTACACACTTGGGGATTTTCAGGAGATCGATAAGATAGGGAGGAAGGCCAGAAAGCTTCACATTCAGGTAGAAATCTCGCTGAACAAGCCGCTGCCATTTAAACATTGGTATTGGCTGGAAGATGAGGTTGAATTCCTCTGCAAATTCAAGTATTACAAACTGTTTGGCCGGTGCTCCATATGTGGTTTGATGACCCATGTAGGCTTGCCTTGCTCGGGGCTGGGATTGGAGGAGGATGATGATGGGGCTGAGAGGACGGTGTTGGGATCGCAAACTGCACCTACACCGTCGGTGACTTTGGCTGGAGGTATGCAGATGCAGCAGGGAGCTTCGGCTTTGAGTTCGGGGAAGAAGGGAGGCAGCAGCTCGGTTTTGAATGATGGGGTTTTGATTCATGGCAAAACCCTAGTGTTTAAGACCCCTATCCCTCAGCCGGTTGTGGAAACTCCTCTGAGCTCTTTCTTGAACAAACCTCGGCGACAAGTGGTGATCAGAGAGCTCCAGGAAACTGCTATGGCACCAGATTGAGTTACCGGTAAGCGTAGAGGTCAATCTGAGGAGGGAGTGACTATCTCCCCAAAGAAGTTAAAGCTTAGCTTGGCTGAATTTGGAACCGGAAAACCTAGGGTTGAGGGCAGTTCTAGTAGTGGAAAGAGGAAGCGAGGTTGTCCGGTTGGTAGTAGGAATAAACTGCCATATGGGGAGAAAAAGAAAGGTGCAGCAAATGAGGCTGGGCAAGTGCAGAAGGCTCCCAAATCGAATAAGGTGAAGACTGCATCTGCTGGTATGAGCTCCAACTCGAAAGGGAAGGAGCTAGTTATTTACTAATTTTATTTCAGTTGGGTATGGGCCTGTGTGAGATGGGACAAGCTTCTATGAGTCTTCTATGACGTTTCTAGTTTTTAGTTTGTACCATATTTGCGTGATTGGCAAGCTAGGGTTAGTTGAATGATTTTCTTTCCGTAGGAGGCTAGGTTTGTTTTTTTCTTGTATAGGCTCTAGGTTTTTTTTTTTTTTTCCAGAGATTCTTAAGAGTTTGCTTTGGTTTAGATAGGTAATTCGGATTTTCTTGCCGGATGGCTTAAGTAAACTTTGTAGACTTTAGCCTTTGGCTATTGATCTAATGCATTCAACTTCGGTTAGTGTAACTCAATTTTAGGTAAATTGACATTTTTTTTTTGAATATATATATATATATATATATATGTTTTTTTGTTACAAGGAGGTCCTAAAAAACCCAATTTTTTGGGCAACATTTTACACATTATTTGTTTGTTTGTTTTTTTTTTTTTTTTTGAGAAGAGGATATTTATGTGTCCTTGACCCCTTGGCATATTTGTTTTGTGAAGATAGCAGCACAAGTCATACGTGGGTTTCCAAAAGTCATGAAGATGTTGACGGCACCTGCATCCGTACTTTTAAGTCACGTGACATCCCGCAACGAACTCCATTTTAACGAAACACATTGCTTTACTGGCCACCGATATGAGCGGTAGGAAGGGTGGGGGGATGCAATTGAAATTGAAAGTGAAACCCTAGCAAAACCCTAGCAGAGAAGAGAAGAGAAGAGAAGAGAAGCATGAGCCATGAGCCGACTCCGCCACCCCCGGCGAGAGCCCAATTGCTCCAAAACCTAGCGACAGCCACAGCGAACCTCTCTGGCTCCTCGCGAGTCATACCTTCGGGAGAGGACTTCTACTACTACCGCAATTTCGACGAATTCAAACTCCCAATCGAAGAAATGGCAAAGCAATCTCAGTCCATGCTCGAATCGATTGGGTCGTCGGCAAGCCTCGGGATGGCTTTCCCCAAGGATTTGGATTTGGAGGACGCCTACGATTGGCTGGTCAATGTGAACGACGAGGTCCTCGAGAGGGTGGACGCGTCGGTGGACGAGTTTAAGAGGATCAGGAGCAGGAACAAGGAGAAGGAAGACGACGAGGGGTTCCAGTTGGTGTGCGGGAAGAAGAAGAAGGGGGATCAGACCTTGTCCAAGGACAGCAAGACTAGCAAGCCCAAGGTCTCCTTTCATGTTCCCTCCATTCGCAAGCCTCAGGAGGAGTTTAACATTCTCGTTAACAATTCAAACCAGCCCTTTGAGCATGTTTGGCTCGACACTGGTGACGATGGTCACCGCTTTCTTCATCCCCTGGTAAGCAATGTCTTTGCCTATTTGGAACTTGTATTTTCTTTCAGTTAGTGATGCACAACAGAGCAACAGTCGGGTACCGGTGAGAGTGTGATTAGGGTTGAGAGATTAAGAGACCAGAATGGTTTTACAAGAAACAGAGGCTTTATGGAGACTTTCAATACAAATTAAGTTTATTTCATTCCAATCTCACCTGGCTTTACAAACCGTACCTATATTTATAGGCTTAAAAAGACGACTCAATTAATGACAAGACCCTTGAGTACTCACCCTAAGACTCTTAAAAGCTCCAGACTCATAATTACTCTTCATAAAACTGAAAAATGACTCTTGCAAGAAGACCCTTAAACTACCACAGAGACTTTACTGTGGACCTAAAAGAGGGCTGGGCTTAGTCTTAGGCTACCAAAGAGGATGTTTCTTTTCTAACCAAGTTGTGGCTGTTGCATTAGTTAGGTTTTGCGTGCTAAAATTAAAAAATCTATCAATCTTTCTAATTATTGTTTTTTAATGATAAAGGCAAAGCTCTCAGTTCTTGATTTTATTGACGATGATATTGGGGGGGTTGAGCCTGTAAAACCGCCAGAAATAGAGGCTACCCCATTCAAGCTTGTGGAGGAGGTCAAAGATCTCAAGGAGCTGGCAGCTAAGTTGCGTGGCGTTAATGAATTTGCGGTAAAGTTTGATTGTAATGATATAAATTATTGATTGTCTATCTACCTTTGATACTCAGTTCAACTATATCGGCTCGAATGTGTATCAAAGTTATTTATATTTCGGAAAACATTCATTTCATGTTTTTTAACTTCTATATTTTGCTGTCTAGGTTGATTTGGAGCACAACCAATATCGATCCTTCCAAGGATTGACTTGTTTGATGCAAATTTCTACAAGAACTGAAGATTTTATAGTAGATACTTTGAAGCTTAGAATTCATATCGGTCCATATCTTAGGGAAGTTTTCAAGGACCCTTCTAAGAGAAAGGTTTGTTTCTTGCATGTGGATATCTGGCTTTATAGCTACATTTTTCAGATAATATTTAATCAAATGTAATTAATTAGGTGATGCATGGAGCAGATCGAGATATTGTGTGGCTCCAACGTGATTTTGGCATTTATATCTGCAATTTGTTTGACACCGGCCAGGTAATGCACTTCGAACCACTGAGCAAATTGATTCTTTTTTTATGTTAAAAATACTTTTTTTTGGCTAGGTACTGTATCTGCAATTTGATTTGGAAGATTGTAGGGTTTATTTATTCCTTTTTTATTTTTTTTTTAGTGTCTTTCTTTCTGTTTATATTTTTTTCCTTTCTAATAGAATCTTATACTCTTCATTGTGTGCTTCTAATCAAATGAGGTGAATCTGTCTTAATTGTCAGGCCTCAAGGGTATTGAAATTGGAGAGAAATAGTTTGGAATATCTTTTGCATCACTTTTGTGATGTTTCTGCCAACAAAGAGTGAGTGTTTTAATCTGCTAAATTTGTTTCAATCCATTTGTATTTTAAGAAAATTGTTGCTTCTTTGACTATTCTTTCCTCTCATAGTAAACTTGACTAGTAAACTCTTTGCAGATACCAGAATGCAGACTGGAGATTCCGCCCTCTTACCAAAGAGATGGTCAGGTAAAAATATGTGTTATGATATATGTTTAAGTTGATAATACACAGGTAGTATTCAGTTAGTTGTGCTTATTCTACCTCAATTTTTTGCATAGAGTGAATATTGAGGCCCTGTTTGTTTTGCGGATAGGCTTGGAATGGGTATGAAATTCCATTTTGTGTTTATGCCGCTTTACCACACACGACCTTTTTAGGATAATAGTGGATAACAGCTTCTAAACCCTTATTTGGTTTAGAACTTTAGATCACATCCAAATTGAACAATTGGATTGGAGTTATACAATATGAGAAGTTTTCATTAGAAACTTTGTTTTACATAATACTTGATTTATCTGAACAGATATGCTAGAGAAGATACACACTACCTGTTACACATATATGATTTAATGAGAGCGAAGTTATCTTCCATGCCAAAGGAATCTGAAAACTCTGATGCTCCTTTAGTAGAGGTACATACATTATTCTCGATGATGATATCATGCATATTCTCTAAATTCCTGTACTATGTAGTATTGCTTTTTGGATTTTACATCTATTGTATCTGACTGCTAGTTTTGTACTTTCCCATGTAAATTAGCATATATATATATTTTTTTTCTATTGATCTTTTTTATTGCATTTTGGCACGGTTTTGATAGTTATAACTCATAATTATTTGCTGGCTGTTCCAGTTTTAGGAAGATAATTGACCATATGGATAAGCATTGTTTTGGGTAGTTATAATTCATATATATTTTTTTCTTGTAAAATAATATTATCAGTTGTATATGTGAAAATGTGTTGGAACTTGTTTAGAATGATTAGTTTGGTACATGAACTAGAATTTTTGCTGCAAGTGTTACTCACAGCTTGTTAATTTCATCTCAGATGAACTCTGGACAATTTTCATCAATGAACTGTCAAAGTGACATATGCTGCAAGTGCCATTCTTGATGGTTTTGTGATGAAAACTGTATGGAGTTACCAATTTGAGGAGAAATTGACGAGTGTGGGTATCATTTGCTACTAGTTCAGGAAACCAAACTGATAAGGAAAAGATGAAGGAAAGTTATTTTTTGGGCCCATCTAGTAGAGATGTTCTGGAATCATGCCGGTTCTGGTGCTTTTTGGTAGCTGCTTTTTCTTGTGCATTAGCCAATTGGCACTTTTGAAGGAAAATTCTTTTTATGTTTTGGTAGCTGCTTTGTTCTTGTGTGTTTGCCAAGACTAAAGTTGTAAAAAAAAAAAACTCTATTCAGACAGGAATTTTTATTTTTATAGGCTGTAGACCTGCAGCATTACTCATAGCAGTAAAAATCTCGTCTTACAGGTCTAGAAGAATTATAATAGACTCGGGAATCTGTTTTGAATGTGAGTCCTAATAATTGAAGGTTTCCATGTCGTCTTCTAAGTCTCATCGACTTAGGAATCCATCATGGGCTGAAATACAACACTTATTTGGTGCTTTTAAGTTACAAACATGATGTTTTTAGGTTTTTTTTTTTCCCTTTTTTTTTTCTAGGTCCATTGGTGGAAGAAGTGTTTAAAGTAGGTTGTCTATAGGACAGTGCTAAATAGACCATATTTTCATGGACCTAATTTAGACCACATGTGGCATGTTATCATTGTTCAAACATCATCCAGTCTTTTTAGCATTATTCAATGTGTGAATGCCTCATCAGTTGTTATAATATGTCCTTTAAATGTGGTACAAGAAAATTTTATTGAAGATGGATGGCTGTCTGAGTATATGTTTTTCTCCTTTTGGTGTAGGTAGGTTAAATGTATTCACTGATATAGTTTGGAAATGGTTCTTTTCAATTGTCATTATTGTTGTCATAATGTTCTTCATTTGCTATAATTTAAACAGTTTTAATGAAGATTCTTATTTTTGACAGGTTTACAGGCGCAGTTATGATATATGCATGCATCTCTATGAGAAGGAAGTTTTCACTGAGAATTCCTATCTCCACATATATGGGTATGCTTCACTCTTGTTTAAGATGCATTCTGATAGATTAGAGCCAGCCTGTAAAATCTGTATATTTTTGTATTTTAATGGCTTTCATTTATGCATTTTTTCTGGGGTTGGTTTTGATGCAGGTTGCAGGGTGCTTGTTTTAATTCTCAGCAGCTTGCCGTTGTTTCCGTAAGTTGCTTCTCTTATGGGAATTTTCTGTAATTCAAATATGTACATTGGGTTTATGTTGACCTGAATTTGAAAATACTGAAGATGTGCAAGATGCTTGTTTTTAATTCTTAACAGCTTGCCATTGTTTCCATAAGTTGCTTCCCTTATGGGAATCTTCATAATTCAAATATATACATTGCATTTATATTGACCTGAATTAAAAAATAGTGAAGATTTCGCATCTGCTTTTCCAATACGATTCTAGTTGGATGGTTTAACTACATCATTTACCACCAATGAGCACACACGTAGGAGAGTAGTGTAAATGTTAAAAAACTAAAATGATAAAATGAATTTTTTTCTTTTCTTTTACTTTTTTGGGATTAGTTAGGATTTAAACTCAGAACCTAGCTTTTAGGAATGAATGCTCTTAACCCCAAATGAGCAGCGTCTGTAAATACTTTGACACATTCATAAGTTGATAATCCTATTGTTTTCTTGTTATTGTTTATTAGCCATTTAAGTGTTAGGCTGTTGCTAAGATGTTTGTATATAAATGGCTATACATGTCTACTTATTATAGATGCATTTATAAATTTGTTTTTATTTGTAGTATTGCCATATATTACTTACTGTAGATGCACTTGTAAATTTGTTATCAGGGTTTATATGAGTGGCGGGATGTTGTTGCTCGTACAGAGGATGAAAGTACTGGCTATATATTACCAAACAAAACTCTACTCGAACTTGGTAATGAGTTTTAGACATTCTATGTTCATCAAGCTCGATATTACTTTTTTTTTTCTTTGCAACACTTTCTTCAGTAGACATTCAGCTAATTTCATTTCTCTCTCTCTCTTTTTTTTTTTTTTTTTTCGGGGGAAAAAGCTAAACAGATGCCTGACACAACTAACAAGTTAAGACGATTGGTGAAATCAAAGCATTCATACATTGAGCAGCATCTTTCTTCTGTTGTTAGCGTCATTAGGCACTCTATGCAGAATGCTGCCTTTTTTGAGGCTGCAGCCGAACATCTGAAGGTGGGACGTGTGGAAATGGTAAGGTTGGTTTGTACTAGTCTGATGATCATGGTGGCTAAGCATTCTTGTTTACCTTTCCCTATTGCCGTTTGCATGCATTGCAGACCTGTGAAATGATTGAATTACATCATGTGCCATTTATGGGTTGTGATTGATAAAATAGTACTGCCTCTGGTTTTGATGATCGATGTTATAAATAGCCGAGGCAGTTTTGTCTTTACCTTGTGCCTTAAGCTTTTCACATATCGTAGAAGAAGAGAATAAATGCTTAAACCAACTTAATTATGTAAAACCATACTTTTAGTGAGGTTTCCAACAATTTAAAGCCCCAAGCTCAAATTCTGAGGGTTCTGCATTTATAGAGTAAGGGAGGCTGTCTATGGTAAAACGATAAATAGGTCTGATAATTTCCATCAGTTAATAACTCATAGTCTGTATCAAATATTTATCTTGTGTAGAACCAGGTCTTATAAGTTGTATTTATCACATGTCCATATCTAGAATATGTTGTCTGTATTGTCATTTAGCCTATAAAGAGTTGGCATGTTACAAAGACTTAGTCAGCCACATGTGCCAGACTTTACAATAATTTTTCTTTTGTATTATCTCTTAGTCTGTATGGAGAGTCCTAAAAGGGTTTGTAGAGTTGCAATATGAAATAATATATAATTAAAAGAATAACAATAATTGGCGGGCATGCCTCTCAGAAAACTTATATGCTCTCTAAGATTTATGTTAGATCTGAAGTATAGTTAGAAAGCCACCCATATTTTTTTTGAGAGTTAAAGAATGTCATGTACAGTATTTCTTCAGATTCTCTTCTAATTATTATTGTTCTTATTCTTATTATTTTGTTTTAATCCTGTTAACAGTTCGCATTCCTTTGTGCAGGCATCTGAAGAAAATGTGTTGGTCAGTGATCGATCTGAACCCTTACCAGATGAATCTGGATGCAATTCAATTAATGGTGATGTATCTGCACCTTCACCAGGTGCTCCGCCTCATAAAGAGGAGTTTAGAGAGCATGGATGTGGTGCCTCCAATGGAGAAGGAAATGTTGGATTTGAAGTTCATCCTAGAGACAACATTGTTACAGGGAAAAGCAGGAAAGGAAGTAGCATTGGCTGTTCCTTAGAATCTGCAAAGGTTCAAACTGTTGTTCTTCTGGATGTTTAAATTGTTTTAGTTTCTTAACTCATAGATACTTGGTCTTAGCATGTATTGCTACTTCTGTTGCAGGTTACTGGAGCAACTGTTCAGGTGCAAAAGAAGCCTAGTCGTGCTTTCAGTGCACTCTTGGGGACTGCAGTTCCAAAAAGAAAATTTGATGCTGGTGTAAAGGTTAGTAGCGAAGAATATGTTTTTGGTTTTTGAATTTATACCATTTTCAATTTTTTTTTTTGGAGGGGGCCTAGATTGACTTTTTATGCTGTATAACAACACCGTCATGGAACTATTACAACTAGAAATGTTTTTTCAGCTTCATTCTCTCTAACCCTAAAAAGAAAGGACAGTGGGTTGGGCTCTACTCATAGCTAGGCCGGGTATTTGGGCCCTGGTACCTGATTCCGTTCCATTAGTTTTACCAGAAATTTCCAAATCTCTCAGGATTCCAAAGTTATTTCCATTTTGAAATTAGCCGTACAGAATCCTGACTTATATTTCTATTTTGAAATTTTGGGAAATTGTGGTTTTTCTATACCTGTTTCAGACTTTGAAATTTAAATCCTGGAAAATTAAATTAAGAGGCTATTGAATACATCTAAAAATCAATGGGAAACCCAAAACATGGTACTCATAGAAAAAGCCAAAGGGGAAAAGGAACAGACTTTTATAGATGAATAAGGCCAACTACTCCTTGTCTGTTTGAACTGACTTTTATAGATGAGGTAAGTGCTAACCTCAACTATGATCACCGATTCATGGAGCAGTATTCCATCTCGACATTAATATTATTGATATGAACTCTCTCTCTCTCTCTCTCTCTCCAGTATTACATAGTACATTGGGGGAGTTGTTGATTTGAAATTCGGGATTGTTGTTGTATTCTGACTCTGATCCTATTTCTTTTAGAACTTTTGGAGATTTGGATCAAGGTTGTTATTTGGGTGTCAATATTGGAAATTTAATTCTTCCATTGGAATCAAAATTTTAAATCCAACTTGTATCCTTTAGTGCATGCCAGTGGGAGGCTCATTAGTATTAGCTTTTCAGTGCTGAGCAAGTTGGATTTGCATTTGGCGCTTTCTGTGAACTTTTGCTGCTATTTGTATTTGGAATTTACTTTTTAATTCTTTTGTAGGACAAGGAAGATAGTAAGTTGGAGCTGATTAGATCTTCAGTCAATTTCCCATTCCACTCATTCTCAGGTGGGATGGAGCAATCAAATCCCAAGATTGAAGAACCAGGAAAAGGTTCTGAAAATCCCCATTCTGAAATGCCCGTTACTGTATCACCTACCAGGCGGAGTTTAGGAGATATTATAACATTAGAAAATGATTCACATGTACCTGAGCACAAGGAGGATAACTCGGTGGCATCTGCTTTAGGCATGGATGGAGAAGATGATCCTATGTCTCTCTCAGAGTTGTCCTCAAGCTTCAAGAAATGCTTTCCGCCGCCTAATCAAAATAGGAAAGCCAGAGAACTGGAGAAATCCCAGGAATCTGGTGGCTTGCAGGTGAAACCTTTTGACTATGAAGCGGCAAGGAGACAGGTCATATTTGGAGAAAAGACAGCCAAGGACGCCAGAGCTGGGGGAGAAGGCATGAAGAGCCTGGGTTCAAGGGCTAAGAAAAAAACTCTAGTTGATGGGGATGATGGGTCAAAAGAGCTACCTCAAGGGAGACGACGTCAGGCTTTTCCAGCAACAGGAAATAGAAGTGCAACTTTCCGTTAAACTGTTGGCAAAGTAGTTCTTTTTAACAGAAATGACAAATTGTTTAGCTTGCAAAAGAAATCTATTAGAATGAGAAAATTTAAAGAAATTTAGATATTTCAAGCCTAGCTTTGATGGTGCTGAAATTTTGAACCTTTAGCATGCCAAGTTTGAGGTTAAAGTTTTAAAATACCTAAAATTGCCCGTTAATAATTAAGCACAAAATTTGTAATTTAATAAGTATGAGGATAGAAAAGTAATTAACATGAGACATTGAAAATAAGAAAGAAAAAGAGCAGTACGTGCTTCAACAAATTAAACTAGGCAGAGTAGAATGTCTGTCACTGCTCATTGCCAAAAGATGATTATTGAAAGTGACTCTGATATCCTTGTCACTTTAGTGAATCAAAAAGTGGATGAACTGCATCCTTTGAAATCCATTATAAATAGTTGCCCGTACTTGATGCAAAAGTTTGTGAGCTGTGAAGTGAAGCATGTTTTCCGGGAAATTATACTATATATGAAAGATGAGTTTACCATTTACACTGTTCATGTAACAGTAAACTGACGATTTTACTCTTGCTATGTTCCATAATTACGCGCTGCCATTTGTCTTCTCCCCAATTCCAGATTCGTCCAAGTATAATTTCTCCATTTGTCTTCTTCCCACATTCTGGATTTCTCTACACTTCTACCATATGTCCTCATCATATAAAGCGGCTCAATCAGTTGCTGGTTTCTTCGGGAAGCGTCGGCAAACACAATTTCTGCACTGTTTCAGATTTGCAATCACCATCAGTTGTGTCATTCATCAAATAAAGTTTGGATTTCTTTCGATAACATTAAGTCGTCAAGATTATCAGGTTGAGCTATTGACCAAAATTCAATAAAGTTTGGGTTTCTATTGCAGATTAGAGCTGAAGAAATTTTTTTTCTTTTGGGATTTTGTTGTTCGTCGGGGGGAGAGGGAGAGAGATAGAACAGGGGAAGAGGGGGAAGGTATTTTTTGAATCTCGAATTTTTTTATTGAAACTAATTCTGGGTTCTGTATTTTCTCTTCACCCGTATCAGATGGGTTTTGTATTTTCTGGAGCATAATAGGGTAATGTTCTGATTTCTGTGATTTCAGGAGTCTATGCAAAGGAGTATCTGGATTGTTCTTTTGCCTCTATTCCTGGTTTTGTTGCTTGGTGTTAGTTTGGTGTCCTATTGTTATTCAAGTATGTAACTTTTGTGTTCAGATTATTGATTGCCCCGTTATTTTTTTTCGGTTTATTTGAGGTTATGCATTGTTATGCTTGATTGTCAGCAGAAGATTCGTGCTTGCTTGATTGTTGTTTATGTTGTGGTTTGTTTCATTTTGTTGTGCAGATATTGGGAACAGTGAGCGATCAAAATCTACAAATTTTCTGGACTCAGGTATAAATGTTTGGTTGAAGTTGCTAATGCAGTTTAAAAAGTTTTGTTGAATGTTATTTCAATATGATGATCTAAAAATTTAATTGGATTACATATATTGTTGAAGTGATGGCATCTACGAGCACAACGAATCGGGTTAAAAGATTGTTGGAAGGAGGATGTAAATCTAATCAATTTGATCAAGTTAATTCAAAGAGATGGAAAAGAAGTGGGTATATTTTCTTATGTTATTTTCTATTTGAAAGCAGCGTAATTACTTTAATTTTGTTCTTGAATGAATGAGTTTTTCTCCTTTTATCTATTTTTTGTTGTATGAAGGTGTACTGCCTATATATTGTTTTGTTGTGGTCATGGTTTGATCTCTGTAACGTAATTAATCTACATGAAGGTGAGTTAATCAATGATTGTTGGCAGGTAGCAAAATCATTGAATTTTTGTTTGTAACTTAATTTGTAGTGTATAGGTTTTAATTGTACCCTGTTTTATACAAATTATAGTTGCTGATGTTTATCTGTTCTAACTTTTTACGGTATGAAGCGAACTATTGCACGATACAACAAGGGTGATGAGTCTTCAGAGACCGCTCTGGTAGAATCAAGGGCCGAGGTATTGTTCTGAATTCTTTTTTGAGGTATCTACAATTCTACATAGTGATCTGAGGTTTGGTGCGTCTATTTGAAAGTAAAAAAAAAGGTAGATATATAAATAAAAATAGCTGAAATGACTTGCCCTTTAAAAAAAAAAGGGGTTTTGTCCATTTACCCCATTTCTAGGGATTTTTTTCCCACTTACCCCATTAAGTTTTTTTAATTCTCTCTTACCCAATACACTCTAAGGGAGTCTTCCCTAATACCCCATTAAGATTTTTTTTTTTGTTTTTATTTTTTTTTAATACCATTTTACCCCTCACCTCTTTGTTACTTAGAGAGAGAGATAGAGAAAATGGAAGAGAGAGAAACCATAGGAGACTTCGCCAGAGCTCGTCACCGGCCGTCGGAATCCGGTCACAGGCAGCCGGAATCCGGCCAACTTTGGCCGGAATCCGGTCACCGGCTGCCGCCCACCGGAACTTGCTGAAAATCTCACCGGAAAGTTTTTTTGCCCCCAATAGACGTCTATTGCCCTCTAATAGATGTCTATTGGCCCCCAATAGACGACTATCAGCCATGTATTGCTCCCTAGTAGACGTCTATTGCCCCCCAATAGACGTTTAGATTACCGAAATGGTAATTAATCTTCCTAAAACTACACAAATAAAACTTTGATTAAAGAAAAAAAATGAGGAGATTACATCAATTTAAAACATCTATTGCCCCCTAATAGACGTCTATTGGCCCCCAATAGACGTTTCGATTACTGAAATGAAAACTAATTTTTCTAAAATTACACAAATATAACTTTGATTAAAGAAAAAAGAGAGGAGATTACATTAATTCAAAACGTCTATTGCCCCCCAATAGACATGTAGCACAAGATTGATTGAATTAAGGCAAGAACAAAAACATGACTAAATTAAAGGATCTCATCCTTTAATTGATTGAACCATAAGCACCTCATCCTTCTTTGCGCTCTTAGCCTCATCTATAACCCCCACTCGCTCACTGCAACAAAAACACACACATCAATCTCACTCAATCAAAACATCAAACACTTGGTGCGCACCAAAAACACCAACACACCTAGTCTCAATTTTAGCCGAATCGGCGCCACTTTTCTTCTGCTGAAGCATGAACGTCTTGGTGATCAAATTGCAGAACAGGTACACAAATTGCACCGAGGAATTACACGGAATCGGATACGTGATCTTGTTGTAGTACTCGATAGGCATGTCCGAGTCCACAAGCGAAACAGTCAGAATCTGCAACCTATGCTCCTCGAGAATCACCGACGACTTCCTCTCGGAGTCCAAAACCACGAGGCAGTCCGGCGACTGAGTCGGTCCGAAGACGGTCTTCTTCCGGCGAGACCTGAACTTCTTAGGGCTGTGACTATTGGTGAGGAAGCCGCTGGTGCGCCAGAGAGTGTTCATGGAGGGAGAGTAGCAGCCGATCTTCTTGGTCATTTGTTCGACGATTTCGTCCTAGAGGGAGTTGGTGTTGACGAACATGAAGCGGGCCTTGTTCTCGGCCATGGCGGCGATGAAAATAAGACGAATCCTCAGGATGTTAGCGCAGACCTTAGAGAGCTCAGCCTCGACCTTGGATCTGTACTCCTTGCCGGAGGAGAAGGCGGCCCTGCGAGAGAGACTGCACCGATAATGATCTGCAATCCGAGCCCATCTCTGTCGTTGTAGTCTGAAGCAGCTCGCCGGAGAAAGTGGCGACGTAGATTGAGGCGAATGGAGGAGATACAGCAGGTCGCCGGCGTCGATATGGAGAGAGAGACTGGTCTGGAGAGAGAGAAAGAGGAGAGAATAGAGAAGAGAAAGAGATCGGGATGAGAGAGATGAGAGAGAGTGGCATGGCATGTAATTCATTAATTAGATTGAGGGCAGAATAGTTATTTCGTTTTAAATTTGGTTAGTGGGAATAAAAATCTCTTGCTGGGGTAAGTGTGATAACTTTGGCTTATTTTGGGGCTTTTGGTCAAGGACCCAAAAAAAATATATACTACAGCCGGCCCTATGTGCAGAAAAATTTCAAGACATTTGACAAAAGCATCATTATTAGGTGTAGGAGTGTCTACAGTAGCAGCTCTTGCCATGATGTTTTTACTTTGGAATGGTAAGTAGTATCTTTTTAATTGGTTATTTATCACTTGATATTACTCAAATTCAACTGAATGGGCATGATGTTAGTATAATGTTCTGTAGAAAAGTCTTTTTGTTAATTTCCTTTTCTTTTCTCTTTTGACAGTTTTTTTTCCTTTCCTTTTCGACCGTTCTACATTTCTTTAGTTGACATACATTATCAAATTTTATTTCCAATCTTTTGTGGCCAATCTGATGATGATTATTAGTTGGGAGCTTCTCAAGTATTTTTGTTTGTTAATAAAGGGAAACAAGAACTTCTAAAATCCGAACATAAGTAACAGCTGCATAAGACCAAACACGAAGAACACATCGATACTAACTAAGCCATAGCCATGCAAGCATTTTGGTTTGCTATTGCAATAGCCAGCAAATCACACAAAGCTACATTAATGCCATGCCTTACATGACAGATTTTGTAGCCTTACCACTGTGGTTGCAATTTTTCCAGCCCTTGGATTTTCAGTTAATGCCATGGAGATCGGTGAATAAGCTTGAGCTTGAGCTTCATTGAGTTGCTATGTCCTGCTCATGATGAGCTCAAGTTAGAGTGAGTTTTAGAATAATACTGAATGTCCAATTAGCTTGGCAGTATTGGTTGTTTGGTGCAAAAGTAACTTTATTTGTTCTTGCCTCACTATCCCAGACATCATTCACCATATGTATGAGTTCAAAATCCCTCTGCGAATTTCAGCATTGGTGGATAACACACAGTCACATCATGAAAAGGAAAATTAAGATATACTAAGGTAATTATAGAGAAGATTGAGTTAGTGAACACCATTTCAAAAAACTGTACTCAGTGTGATTTTATGCGTTACACTAAGTAGTAGTTATGTTTACCTTAGTAGTTAGTACTAATAGCATCATTTCAAATGGGAGAAAATCATGGATTAATTTCATGATTGGACTAAATATTGTTTAGTCCTTGAGCTTTTGACCATAAAACACTTCAGTCTCTGACCTTCTAATTTCACACGTTTAGTCCCTGTACTTCAAAATTTCAGACCAACAGGTCCTTTCCGTCTAAAATTTGCAGTTAAATGTCTATTATGCCCTCAAATTTTTTTTTTAGTTAATTAATTATTTTATTTTTTTTTGGAAAAAGAATTTTTTTTTTTCCCTTTCTTTCTTTCTGTTTTTTTCCTTTTCTTTCTTTCTGTTTGAAAAAAAGAATAAATGAAAAAAGAGAAAGGAATAAATTTAATAATAAAAAAAAGAACTAAGGGCATAATAGACATTTCGCTGCTAATTTTAGACGGCAATGACCTATTGGTCTGAAATTTTGAAGTACATGGACTAAACGTGTGAAATTAGAAGGTCAGGGACTGAAGTGTTTTATGGTCAAAAGCTCAAGGACTAAACAATATTTAACCCTTCATGATTTTCATCGTCTGTGTTTGCAGGGATCCATTCACTTCCCAATTGTCATGACTGAGACACAAAGAGGAAGACTTGAGAAATACAAAGGTAAAGTGTGCTTATCCAGATTGCACATTTTACATGAGTTTCCAGAACCTTCCTACACCATTCATCCTATGCAAATAGAAGTTGTCTATAGATTTGTAAACTTTGGCATTAATAGTACAGGATGTACTCCTTTTCTAATGATTGCTATTGTATAGTATATTTTTGGAGGATTTATAAACGAGGTATGTTCAGAACTCTAATCTACATGCCTTTCTTTAAAATACAGGCCACTTGAATATATGATGATACTTGGAGCATCTGTCAAAGATCTGAATGCCTTTGCTTGGCTATCAAGAAGCTTGAAAATACCTTTGCTCTCTCTTTATATATGCTCTCTCCGGTTAGACAGTAAAAATTGAGAGACAACCACAATTTGCTCTTAAAGGCCTGAAGAGTTTTTGATCTATTATTTGTGCTAATGAACTAAAATGTTGTTACTTGAATCATAGAAAGTGAGGCCAATGTTCCTTTCTTCACTTCTGCAAACAATTCACTCACAATTCTAACTCCCGCAACAATGCGCGGGCAAACATTTCTAGTTAACATGGTTGCTGACATGCTATCCAAGTGTAGTCTTACTGAGGATTTGGGTGTGCATTTCATGGAGCAACCTCCTCCGCAAGTTATCAATCTCCTTCTTGATGACTTGTGTGAAAGTCCTAAGTTTAGGATCGTAGTCTCTCATATGTAGTTTTTTCTTTTGGGCCCTTTTGGTCCCCATATATCAAAAAAAAAAAAAAAAAAAAAAACTAGCAGAGCTTATCTACTATGTGTGTGGAGAGAAGTTAAAGGTAGTGAGAAAATTTTTCGTACAACTACCACATTTTCTGCTATTTTTTATTATTTTGTTTTCTATTTTACAATTTACTATATTATCCCTATTGATTAATTATATTTCATAGATTTTTAATAAATAAGGGTTAAATTGGTAAAAAATTTCAGTTCTGGAGAGCAAGCTCTGTTCTTCTAATAATAGTATAGATAAACAAAAGTTTTTATAGACGATCTAAATAACATGTAAAATAAAATATAAAGAAATAAATAAAAAGAGTCAATTGACACGTGTAAGCGTGTATTAATAGGCTAGTGTTTTGTATGGGTGCAATTGAAATGGGTATGATGATTATATGGTTAAGTTGCGGAACATTTTATGTCGGGCGTCGAGTCCAATAATACCGGTTTATTTTACTTTATGATAATAATTTAATTCAAAATTTGGTTAAAATGATAAAAGGCGTCACTTTTGATCAGGAAAAGACTTTTAAGGCTTATTTTTTTATAAATGCATTTCACGTCCTAATGCTGATGTAAGTAAAGTTTAAAATTTACTTTTTCTTAGGAAAATTTGTTCTAAGTTTTGAAATAAAAATAAACATGCCTACATGCCACAACTTTACCTAACAGCCACATGCCTAACGGTTTCTAAAATGGGTGGAATCACTGCTAAAAGACTTTTAAGGCTTATTTTTTTTATAAATGCCTTTCACATCCTAATGCTAACTAAGCAAAGTTTAAAATTTACTTTTTCTTAGGAAAACTTGTTCTAAGCTTTGAAATAAAAATAAACAAGCCTACATGCCAGAACTTCACCTAACTGTTTCTAAAACGGGCGGAATCACTGCTGCTTGTTTTTAAAACAAAAAAAAGAAAGGTTTCCTTTAAAACAGAAACTTTAAACTTTAAACTTACTGGATAAAAGTAGAATCTTAAATAAAGATTAATTAATAAATAACAGAAAATTAAAAATTTGACAAAGTGGATGAGCAATCAGAATTAATTTATTTGAACATAATTACAGGCAAAGAATTCAGAGCCTCATTCTAAGGTAAATAGCTAAAAGCCGTTTAGCTATCCATAATTATAATTATAACTACGTACTTGAAACAAAAGCACACCACTCCACACGATCGTTACAGGAAAGAAGGCACACCACATGTATGCTACTAATTTGGTTATACCACAAGCGCACTTTCTATTCGCTATCTTACTTCTTGAGAGAGAGAGAGAGAGAGAGAGAGAGAGAGAGAGAGAGAGAGAGAGAGAGAGAGAGAGAGAGAGAGAGAGAGAGAGAGAGAGAGAGAGAGAGAGATGTTCTTGATGCATTCCTAGAGAATATTACAGCTCCTTATATAGGGATTGGACCTCAAAATAGAATTCAAAATATCCTAAAAGAAAGTGGAAGACAGGAGGAATGTTCTTTTTAAAAAGAAAATAACTTTATTTTTGAAAAAGTATTGTCTTTCATCTTGTTGTGTAAGCCACCGCTCACATCTCCATCATACTTTCGTCCTTTTGCGTCGGCAACCACTACTTTTTTTATCATGTTGGTGTTTAAGCCCAAAAGTAATTTTGGCAATATCCTTTAAGAGGGTTGAGTGTAGCGGGCCAACACCTGCGGCCCAGAAATAAGTCTACTTGGTTTTGGGTTATAGCTTCGCCCATTCCGGAGTCCATAAGGAAAACGAGCCCTTATAGGATTCGAGTAGTAGAGACCAATTAGGAATCTTCAATCAATAGTCCTTCTATGGCAAGGAACAGCCGAAACCCTAAGTATAATAACCAGGTTTCAAGGGACAACAAGACACAACTCTTCAATCAACTAATCTCTTAGATCATCCAAAGTCTCTCCGGAGCAAACCTACCTTCAATCTAATTGAAACCAGAGAAGCAAAGGTAATGCCCTCGCAACCCAGCGAAGATAAAATCACGCTTTAGCAAAACCCGTGATTTCTCCTACTTCTTGGTGATTGCTCTGCTCAACCTACAACATTGAGTATCGACTCGGTGACGTAAGAGATCACACTACAAGTCCTTATTCGTAAGGCAGAGAAAAGAACTTGGTGATGAGGTTGGTGCTCTCCTCGTCCACAGCGTTTGGTTTAGAAGTCAGGTCTAGGGATGCCTCGACCACTACATCGCATGGTGTTGGCATGCTCCTGCATTCAAAAGAGACTGTTTGTTTGCTAGATTAGTTTTGGAGCCAAAAATTTTGGCACACCCAGTGGGACGTAGCATTAGAGTTTCTTCACGTTAGCCACCATTGGAAAGTCAGGCGGTAATCCGTACCAGAAGGTTTACGTGAATTGCCCAAAGCATAAGACCTCTATTTACAGACTGCACCCTCGTGCTGACTGTCGTGGTCTTTCCGAAGAACAAGTTGTTGAAAGATTTTCTCTCGACTCACCATCATTTGCGATGTCGAATCCTCAACAGGGAAGAAATCACCAGCTTGCCACTGAGGGTGAAAACGCTACTGTCATCCGACCTACGAAGGTTGTTGATGCTTCTGCCGCCACCAATACTACTGTTGCTGGTGAGGTTACTAAACCTGATTAGTTCACTCCTCTCCCCATTCCAGAAGATGTGAGAATAGAGGAGCAGCTGACCATCATAAGAGTAAACAATGATAGATTCTGGGAGAAGATGACCAAATTGTTCGCAAAGTCGAAACATGCTACTCGCAAACTGGTTCAATGGGTTAGAGGGCGCTGACACAAATGATAAACAAGACCAGCATTTGGATGATGAGGGCCTATTGGAGGAAGATAACAACCTATTGGATGAAGATATGGGGGATTATGATGACATAGGGGATTATGAGGAACATGTTGACTACAACGATGAAGGTATGGTTTCTGATGACGTCCTAACCTCTAATCCGCAGGCTGACGCCACCATGAATACTTTGGCCGAGACAGGCCAAGACAAGTATACAATTTCCGGCCAGGGAGGCCGACGAAACCACTGTTCTAGTGACCTAGGACATGAGTGAATTTACTGTGAATATGATTAGCGTTTGACCATCAACCAAGAATGAGTCTGACCAGGTACAGAAATGAAGAGATTCGGCCGGAATATATTTTTCTCAGCCAAGCGAGTCTATGACCCAAGTCAAAGACCTAATCCTCATTAATGCTTACATAGGTGGATACTGATTTTTGAGGGTTTTAGTGGATGGGGGATCAGCTGTCAACATCCTTCCTTACTCCATAGTACGTCAACTCCACCCTGCCAGGTATGGTTTTGTTCCAACTGATATTTCTATCTACAACTATATAGGGGAGGAGGCAGAAGTCAGAGGAGCTTTGCCATTGACTATAATTGTAGGAAGGAAAAGCTCAACGACTTGTTCTTTGTAATTCCCACTGATAACTCATGCACATCTATACTAAATCGTGATTGGATCCATCAGAATACTTGTATCCCATCTTCAGTACACCAACTTCTTGTTTTGTGGAATGAGAACGAGGTTGAGGTTGTACGGTCAGCTCAGACCGAAGATAAAGAAGATACAGCCATCAATATGGTGTATGTGCTTCCATCCGAGTTTCAAACCTAACTAGGACAATTGAATGGATTGGAAGGGGATGTGCGAGAGGAAGTTGAATGCCAAGCTCCAGTCCAAGACTTAGCCAAAGCCTACTTTCCAAAGCCAACACCAGCTATGTCCAAGCACATTAAGCCATTGTATATCACAACTCATTTTGAAGGACACCCAATCTCTTGAGTGTTGGTAGATGGTGGAGTGATTGTGAATGTTATACCTCTTTTGGTCGCTTGTAAGTTGAAGAAGACTGACAAACATATTGTATCTTCAGAAATTGCTATCCGCAATTTTTCAGGTGGCACGAAGCAAACCAAGGGAATTTTACCCTTAAAGGTCACGGTAAGCAACAAGGGCATGATAACCGGTTTCTTTGTCATAGATTCCAAACCTTGTTATAATGCTATCCTAGGGAGAGACTAGATACATCAGATTATGTGTATCCTATCGTCCGTGCATCAGCTTTTGGTATTCTGGAATGGGGACACCATGGAAGTAGTGGAAGCTGACTCTCAACCATTGAAAGCTTCGGCCAATGCAGTTCATGCCCAATACTATGAGGAAGAAATTGGGTGCTCTGAAATTCAGAAAGAAGATGGTACCGGCCAAATTACAAGGATAACGATGCGAAGAGCACTAGCCCTAGGAGCTGAGAAAGTCCATGAGGACTCGGAGCTTGTTTGATCCCATTATCCATGGATACAGGTCTAGAGAGTGGGACACCGTCGGCCGCAGTAGAATTAACAATGAGGGAATTACTGGCCCATTGGGCCGAAAACTCTCTTAAGGATGATTCGGCCATGAATTTGTTAGATTTATCACAGAAGGAGAACTAGAGGACGAACTGAAGCTAAAAGACATTGGCCCTGCATCTGCTGAGTTGGAAGACGACCTTACTGAAACTCAAGATCCACTAGAAGAACTGAACTTAGGGACCACCGACGAGCCTTGGATAGTCCTGATCAGCAAGCTTCTACCACCCAAGATGAAGGAAGAATTGAAGGATTTGCTGATTGAGTTTCAAGATTGTTTTGCATGGAGTTACCTTGAAATTCCAGGTTTAGATAGAAGTATAGTAGAGCACAGGTTGCCTATCAATCCCAATTGTAAACCTTACAAGCAACCTCCTCGGCGATGTGTTGCTGAGGTTTTGCCCGAAATTAAAGAAGAAATGGAATGTTTATTAAAGGCCGGTTTTATTCAAACAGCCAGGTATGTTGAGTGGTTATCTAATATTTTGCCAGCAAGGAAAAAGAATGGCAAAATGCGCATATGTGTTGATTTTCAAAATCTAAACTTGGCCATACCTAAGGATGAATACCCAATGCCCGTGGCTGACTTGCTCGTGGACGGTGAGGCCAAACATGAAATCCTCTCTTTCATGGAAGGGCATGCTCTAGCAACCAAATTTTTATAGCCGAGAAAGACGTTCACAAAATGGCGTTCAGATGGCCAGGCGCAATAGGAACATTTGAGTGGCTTGTTAGGCCATTTGGGCTAAAAAACGCCAGAGCAACCTATCAAAGGGCCATGAATATGATCTTTCACGACCTTATTGATCACATAGTCGAAGTATACATTGATGACATTGTGGTAAAGTCGGCCAAGAAACAAAATCATTTGGTCGACCTTCAACAGACATTCGTACGGATGCGAGCACACAAACTAAAAATGAATCCCGACAAATGCCTTTTTGGAGTATCAACTGGTATGTTCCTTGGTTTTGTAGTTCACAGAAAGGGAATTGAAATCGACAAAAACAAAGCCAAGGAAATTATGGATGCACCTGCTTCTAGCACAAAAAAGGAACTCTAATCAATCCTGGGGAAAGTAAATTTCCTAAGACGTTTCATCTCTAACTCGGCCTGCAAGATTCAGCCATTCTCCTCGCTTTTGAGAATCAAGACCGAAGATGAGTTTGTTTGGAGAGCAGAGCACCAAGCGACATTTGACCAACTCACTCAATACTTATCAAACCCACCCGTCTTGGTACCCCTAGTACGTGGAAGGCCTTTGAAGTTATACATATCAGCATCAGATCACTCAATAGGAAGCCTACTAGCACAAGACAATGACAACGGCAAGGAATGTGATGTGCATTACTAGAGCCGGATCCTCATTGACGTGGAAACTCGGTACACGCCCATTGAGAGGCTTTGTCTTGCATTGTTCTTTTCAGCAATCAGGCTTCGACACTACATGTTACCCTTCGTCGTCCAACTCAAATCTAAAACTAATTTAGTAAAGTACATGGTGACTCGGCCTATCATACGAGGCTGAATTGGAAAATGGACCATGGCGTTGTTTGAGTTCACGTTTCAGTACGTATCTCAAAAGTTAGTAAAGGGCCAAGCATTGGCTGATTTTCTAGCTCATCACCCTTCGACCGATTTTGAAGAAGCCGAGGAGGTTGATATTGGGATGGTATATGTGGCGTCTATGACCAACAACCATTGGACCATGTATTTTGATGGGTCTAGTACTGAGTTTTCAGTTGGAGTCGGTATTGTCGTTGAAATGCCTGAAGGACAAAAGTTCCAGTTTGCCTTCCAATTAGACTTTACATGCACAAACAATCAGGCAGAATATGAGGCTCTTATTGTTGGTTTGGAGATTCTCCAAGAGATGGGGGCATGGCGAGTTCTGGTGTTCGGCGATTCTCAACTGGTCATTAACCAAATGAATAAGGAGTTCAAATGTACAAGTTGGGGACTTTTATCTTATCATGCTTTAGCTGACCAGCTTGCCAACACGTTCGACTGAATTTCCTTTGCCCACCTCCCTAGGGGACAGAACACGGAGGCCAACGAGATGACCCAACTAGCCTCAGGGTTACGGATCCCTGAAGGAGTCGATTCCCGAGTCATCAAGATCGCTAAACGTAACCTCTTAGCTTTAGAAGAGAGAGGTGTCTCAGAGGATATATTCATTGTTGACGTCGAGCCGAATGATTGGAGATTCCCTATCATCAAGTTCCACAAAAATCCTCAAGGTAATCATGATCAGAAGACTCGGTACTTGGCTGGGCATTTCGTTATATACAAAGAAGCTGTATACCGCAAAAGCTCTGATGATTTACTCCTTTTTTGTATTGGGGAGAGGGGGGGGGGCAAGAGACTTTAGAAGACATGAGAGACTTCCATGAAGGGATATGTGGTGGACACTAGGCCGGAATAAAAATGAAATGGTTAATTCAAAGACACGGCTTCTATTGGCCGACAATTTTGAAGGATTGCATTGAATTCACTAAAAGCTGCAAGAAATGTCAAATTCATGCACCAGTTCAAAGAGTTCTAGCCGACGTCCTCCATCCAATTGTTAAGCCTCTGCCGTTTCGAGGTTGGGCCATGGATATCATAGGGAGCATTAGACCACCATCATCAAAATAACATGTATGGATTTAGGTCGCCGCTGATTATTTCACCAAATAGGTTGAGGCCAAACCATATGTTACCATTTTGAGTCAGACTGTGATCAAGTTCATAGAGGAACACATCGTACATAGGTTTGGGATACCTGAAACCATAACGGCTGACAGGGGTTCAGTTTTCATAGCCGAAACAATGCATGAACTCACAAATAGTTTGGGTATCAAGTTAACTCACTCGACACCTTACTGTGCTCAAGCAAATGGTCAGGCCAAAGCTAGTAATAAAGGCATTATAAACATACTCAAGAAGATGGTTCAAGATAATCCTAGAGATTGGCACAACCTACTATCCAAAACATTGTGGGCCTTTCAGACATCCAAACGCACAGCCATAGGGACAACGCCGTTCGCACTAACTTATGGACACGATGCTATGTTACCTGTTGAGGTGAAATTGAAGTCACTTAGACTCCTGCTCAAAATGAAATGGTGGCTGATGACTACACTTAGGCAATGATTCAGGAGCTTGAAGAACTTGACCAAGAGCGAATGGACGCTTGCAACAGAATGTAAGCACAAAAAAGAGCTGTGGCTCGTGCATTCAACAAGCGAGTTAAGTCTAAATCATTTGCTAAGGAAGATTTAGTTTGGAAAGCCGTTTTACCTATTGGAACTAAAGACAGACGTTTTGGAAAGTAGTCGCCAAGGTGGAAAGGCCCATTTATCATCGATAAAGTGTTAGGAAAATGTGCATATCAACTAAGGGATCAAGATGGAGAGCTAAATGCAATGCCTATCAACGGGCAATTCCTTAAGAAATATTACCCCACTACTTGGGAGATGAGGGAGCAAGAATTGTAGTACACCATTTACAAGACATCGGCCGCTGGGCCGCCTATGTTATTTTGTATGTTTTTACATAAACAACATTTTAGTGTCTTTTAACATCCCTTTATTTACATTTTTGAAATTTACTTTTACTTTCGTCAGCAAAAGCTACATAAGAGGTATCGACCGAATCAACCAAAATTGTATTGGCAGAAGTCAAGTAATTCATTTGGCCAAGTTAAACAAGAAGTGTCAGCAGAGACAACTCAGGTAATCTCAGCCGAAGTGAACAAGAGTTTCAGCCGTGTTTAAGATGTTGATTTGGTTGAGCAAAAAAATAATGTGCAAGACAAGCAATATGATTTAGTTAGCCGAAATATAGGAAGTCAAAAGATGCCGAGTCAATTGACAAAATAACGGCCAGATGATCAATCGGTCACATACGCAAAAATAGAGTTTGAGTCATACAAATAAGGTCGGTTAGACTCTACAAAAATAAGAAAACTGGCTGAATTATGGTCCTAAGGCGTACAAAATATACTCCAAGCTGAATTTCAAATCCTACAGTAACTACATATCAGAGGGTCGAAGAGACCGAAGAGCTTCATTAACATTTTCCAAGTCTTGTATACCTTGATCGACCTTTCGCTTCAAGATATCTCTCCTTTTGTTATATGACTTGGTCGATGTCATAATCAAGCTATAATTGGTAAGATCTTGTTGGGGAGCAATATTTCGGATGGTGGCAAGTAACATTGACTTGTTCTTCAGCTTCGGTCAATTGATTTTTCAGATCAACCAGTTTTTGTCTCCCCTCGTCCAAAGCAGTTTTTAACTTGTGGAGCCGCTTAAGATCTATGAACTGGCGAATGTCATGATACTCGATTCTCAACTTCTCACCAGCTTCAAACTCCTTTTGGTCCTCTAGATAAGGAGAGAGGCTAAAATTTACAACGACTAAACGAGCATGAACTTCATAAGCTTCTGCCTGAGAGAAATGGTTGGCTGAGATTAGTACTTTAACCGCCTCCTTGAAATCAAGAAAACTAGCCTCGGTCATTGTTCTTGTATCACAACTCAAAAACTGTCTGACCGTCTCAAGTGCATTTTTGGTTTCGATTGTTTCAAGTTTTTCCTCTATGGGGCTCGCGGTGTTGTCTGAAGTATCTCAGAATTGAAGTAGGTCTAAACCAAGATCACAGGCTGTATGGTCCTAAGAAAAATAAATAAATGAGATTGAATTAATTCGGCAAAAGGAAAACAAGACTTGAAGTTGCCAAGGTCCTCACTAACCATAATGTCAGTTGGATCTGTGACCAAACTTTCCACCACATCGGCTGACTTCTTCGCTTTCTTGGCATCTTGGGTGTGCCCTAATGTGGAGCCATGTTTCTTCAATGTTTGTCCTGAAAGATTAGAACATATTAGAAAGGAAGTATTGTGACCAAAATTAAGAAGAATGATTTGAAAATCACCTTGTTTAGAGGATCCTTTGTTTGATTTTGACTTACCCTCCGATGCTTTCTTCCTACCGTTAACTGGATTGAAGAAATAAGAGATCAATATAAGGAAAGGAGGGAACAAGATAAAAACGGTAAAGTCGAAATAACTTGCATTCCTTGGGGCCAAGCAAATCTGAAAGTCCTTGTAATGCAACGCGTTGGGTCATAGCCAAGTCTTCTCCAAGTTTTTTCATGATAAATGTCGACCACCAAGCTTGAAATTTTGGGGTGGCCCTATCGTCAGGACAACGAGGTTTTAGTCCGGATCTCTCTCACTTGCCAAATTGCTCCACATAGTAGTTACCAAGGGCCGAACACTGTGAAGTTCGTTTGAATCCATCCCTCCATGACGAGAAGTGATTCCTTAACATCAAGAATAATGCTGGACAACCCTGTATAAAAACCAAACTGATGTGCAACGAAATTGGGAAGATAAACCTCCACACCATACCGATCCACGGTACCTTTGAGGCCGTAGTTCAAGTCCCGAGAAATCAGAATACTTCCCCAATTCAAAATCACATCCAAGTCTAATTTTTTCTCCCATAATTTTGATATGTCAATCTGAAGACAAGAAGGGTGATCTCGGCTGTAATATATGTCAAACTCATCATTGGACATACTTTTCTTTGAGAAGAAGAAACCAAAACACGCTGCGGCTGAATGGGTGTGAGCACTAAGGGGAATAATTTGATGGCCAAGTGTCATTGTGGGGGCAAATGGAGGACATTTCGGCTGAAGCTCTTGAAAATAGGTCTGTATCCATACTTGAAACATCCATAATGGCCCTCCAATGTCTAAATTCATATTATCGATCACTGCATTGGGTAAAGTACGGTAGGGGTGGGAAAGAACAAATGGCCTAAGAGCTAGGGGCCTACCTATACTACGAGCCTCCGTAATACCAGCAAATTCAAAAGTGCACTTGTTTGACTTAGCATAAAACACAAACTCACAAAGCCAATAGAGGAGGAAGGCGGTGTGCTCATGTTGTTTGGGAGGTTGTTTCCTAATTTCGGACACCGGTTCATTGACTGCAGGTGTGGCATAGAAGGTGCTATAGTTGAGTAATTGCTTTGCCTTAACTTCTGCTTGATCTTTAGCCTTCTTGTCATTCTTGATCGCTTTAGGTTTTAGACTAGTATGGAAGGAAGTAGGGAATCTGGCTGTAGCACAAACCGCCTCGCCATTCGGCCGAAACCCAAAGATTGCGGCCATGTCTAACAAGGTAGGGGTCATTAGATCAAGAGGCAAGTCGATGGTGTTGGTGGCAGAAGACCAGAAGCATAAGCTAGCTGCAAGGAGAGGGCAATCCATGTGAATATCTTGCTCAGTCATCTTTATGCTATCATATATTCCATACTCCTTCAACTTTTGGCCAAAGAAATGCTCCATCGTTGGCACCTATTTTTTCCACTCAGGTGTCAGTTTTGGCCAAACCCGCAGCAGCTTGAACTTAGCACTCCAGGTGGACCAACTAGCACCATAAGCAAGAAAGGATGTGTCAACTAACGAACCCTTTAGTGCTTCCTTCACGGCCGACTGTATGCACGCATAGTAATGCGGCCCTAGTATGCACACTCCTTGCAGCTCTTTATTTTTCGCTAGCTGACAAATCACGGAGTTCTGAAGTGTGTCTTTGGATGCATCAAAAGCCTTCTTGAACTTTGTTGCAAACTCCGCCAAATTTTTGGTTAGTACATCGCTACCCTCTAACCCGGCTGCAAGTTCTGAGCCGTCTTTAGCCATAGAACACCTGTTTTAACAACAAGCAAACTATCCAAACCTGTAGGGAAATCTTGAGATCAGTACACTGACGGAATTGGTCTAATCCATTCAACACGGAAGTCAAAACCAGTAAGCTTTTCAAATTTAAAATTTGAAATTTGAAATTTGAAGTTTTCTCAGTGTCCAAGTCAGATTGATCAATCAGCTTAAAATTCAAGAAATTGGGCTACTATCATATCGTCTGGGAAAACTAGCAGGATTGTTTAGGCTTTGTCATCAAAGAGAAGAAACAAAAATAGTGCAACTAAGCCAACGATTGTTGATGAATTTTACTCCTTAACATCTCAATACAGCAATCAAGGTTCCAAAGAGGAAAAACTCAAGCTACCTTCTGCATTGAAAATCGAGTGGTTGAATTGTCAAGGCATGTTTCTGGGTAAGCAGTTGGGTTTATTACATATGACAGCACAATAACCTGGCGTAGCGCAGTTGAATTAATAACAAAAGAATGATGACTTTTCAATTTGGCGGCACACATGCTTTAATCAATAGGTTGACTTTTCAAAACTTTGATTAATAGCATCAGTAAGTGCACAAATGTGAATGAAAGCCTAGATTTAACAAAGAGAGAGCCAAGAAAAATTAAACATGATGCCTAGTTGTTTCGTGGCCATAAGTTCACCTAATTAAAATGTTTGACTTTTCAAACTTTTGATTAAGGATAAATGCAATTACACAAACACAAATTGCAAGCATCAGACAAAGTAAGCTCAGATTAAAACCGTAGCAATTCATAGTCTTCACCAAGTTTGTTTCTAGTTACAGTAAGGATGGAATTGGCTAACCTTTGCCCTAACTAGAGACAAATGCTCCGACCCGACTTGCCGTTTTCACCTGTCGGTATAGTAACCAGACCACCACAACCAACCTTGAGCTCCGCCAGCGTCGTACTCGGACTGATAATTCAGCTCGGGGTACGTCAGCATCAGATTGACCGGTGAAACCTAGACATAATCCCACCATAGTTGAGAGAGACCTCGTTTTCATGCCGGGATCAGTTCGTTTGGTTGTTGCAAGATCGGTTAGCTTCTTTTGCGGGAGAGAAGATAGGGACACCAAGATGATGATTTGAAATGTTGAAAGTAGTCTTGAAAATATTTGAAGTTGTAGAGAGAGAAGTGGTCTGGGTTGTTTGCTCGGGTCAGAGAGGTTATCCAAAGTTATGCAATATATATATATATATATATATTATATTTGTAAATATATAATTATAATTATGTGTGTATATATATATATATATATAATTGTGATGGAGTGCTAGTAGCATATGACCTAATGATGAACTGTGCACTTATGATTCCCCAAGTTGTCAAGCTTGGGAGGTGTCGGCCCCACTTTCTTTTAAATGTTAGGAACTCTCAGCCAAAATTGCATATTGAGACCTTTGGGCCAAACTTGAAAAGGGGCATCTCTGCCGAATTTTTAGGTATCATGGGATGTGGATGAATATTAAGTTTTAGCTAAGGTATTTTTCTTACCTTGGACAATTGACCAAGTTTTAGTAATTGGCTGATTCGGTCGCGGTTTGAGCTCTTGCTTTTGGTTAATATAATGGGCCGACTCGGCCGAAGTTTTATATCTTGGATATTTCGACCAGACTTTCAAAAGTGGGTAAGCTTCGGCCTTGGCCAAACTTCATGAGTTGGGCAACTTAACTAGATTTTCTTTAAGTAAGACAGCATGACCGAGTTCAATTTATGGTGCTCTGTCTCTATTCAAATCTCATAACCACTAGGCCTGAGGGCCGATGCTCATAAGACTTAGGGGGGGGGGGGGGCAATGTTTGGACCTGATTGTAGCAACTCCTATGAGTAGTTGACTTGGGGGTTGATTAGAGAGACATTAAGTCATTCAATCGGAATAAAGTTTTTGTTCGATCACTCAACCGAGGTTAGGAGTTTTCAAGATGTACAGTTGAGATGAAGGCTCCAGTGGAGGTTTGAGTTGTTGGGTCACATGACCCAAAGTATGAAGATAATGAATTGCATAGACTCAAAGTTGGTCGGCCCAAGTTCACGTGAGCAACTATACAATTGGGCCGCGAGGCGGAGTAGAAATAGTTCGGCCGAACCCAAGTAATGACATTGGCCGAAGAGTTCGTTTAAGAAATGAATCCTCACAAGGAAGGAGTTCGAGCCAATTAATGATTTCAATGTGAAGATTTCAGATATCAGCCAAGTTAGGATTTTTATGACACGAATCAATCCTAAAAGGAAGGAGACTCTTACTTAAATTCCATAGCTTGGAGGACAAGTTAGCTAGGGTTTTGATTTGTATATATAGCACCTTGTAACTCATTGCAAAGGGTCCTGCATCACACAAATATATCAATATATAACTTTTACTCACAAACTTTTCTCTTGCTATCTCATAGGTACTTTGCCTTCGATTCAACTTTCATAACTCGTTTTCATTTCTAGTTTTTTAGTTTCAATTCAATACTTTACATTCAAGCACTTTACTTTCTTGTTCATTTACTTTATATGAACTTTACTTTTCAGACACTTTACTTTCTTGGTAGCAAGTTGGCACGCCCGCGCTATATCAGAAGGACGATTCAACGACAAGTCCCTCGGCCCTCATTTCGGCGGAGATGATTTTGAAGTAAACAATTGATTAGACCAAAAGGCATGACAACAAACTCATAATGTCCATACCTGGTCCCGAAGGTAGTCTTCTGAATATCCTGGTCCTTCACCCTCAACTGGTGATAACTAGATCTCAAATCGATCTTAGAGAACACAGAAGCCTCTTTAAGCTGATCAAACAAGTCGTCAATCCTAGGCAAGGGATACCTATTCTTGATGGTCACCTTGTTCAACTGCCGATAATCCACACACAAATGGAGTGAACTATCCTTCTTCTTCACAAACAATACCGGTACGCCCCAAAGAAAAACACTGGGTCTAATGAACCCTTGCTTAAGTAAACCCTAAACCTGAACCTTCAACTTCTGAAGTTCAGCTGGTGCCATCTGATAAGGTGCCTTCGATACAAGTGCAGTACCTAGTATCACATCGATAACAAACTCCACTACCCTCTTCGGAGATAACCCTGGTATCTCCTGGAATACATAAATATACTTGGAAACAACAGGAATCTCTGCAATAACTGAAGCACTACGCATAAACTCTATATGTGCTAATACTCCTGCCCTCATAGCAGTATCAGATCTCAGACATCTATAACGAAACACAGGCTGTCGAGGGATATGAAAGGACACTACCATCTCAAAAAAATCAATCATAGCATGGTTCGACCTCAACCAATCAATACCCAAGATCACATCATACTTGTGGTTCAGAATCATAATTAAAGCTGCAGAGAACTCTCTACCACAAATCATAATAGGATATGCATCACAAATTATACTAAGCTCAAGAGAAACACCGAGAGGCAATGCAACACACAAAGATCTAGCAATATACATAGAAGTCAAACCCAACTCGTCTAACCACAGAACTAGATATGAAAGAATGAGTAGCTCCTGTATGAAACAATACTCTCAAAAGGTAATTAAATACAGATAAGGTACCTTCCACCCCAGAACCTCGCTGACCGATAGCGAATACCCTAACCTGACCTGGAGGCAACTGTCTCTGCTGGGTCCTCTACCCACCATCCTGAGGTTGTGTACACTCCTTGGCGACATGCCCTACCTGTCCACAAGTAAAGCATACTCGGGTCCTCGTCTTCGGGCACACTCTGGAAACATGACCCACCTCACCGCAGTTGAACACATCTCAGTGGCGTTGCCTACCTGATAAGTGCAGCCCTAATAGGTGCAGCTGCCACCCTAGCTGGAGCCTGATGATGAGTCTGCTATCTCTTCCAAGACCCATCCCGATAACCAGTCGAACTACTGCTCCAAGCAACCGCCTTCCCCTTCCCCTGGGAATCTCTTGAAGTCAAAGCCGCCAACTCATCCTTGTGAGCCTGGGTACCCTTCTCAAGTGCCATGGCCTTAGCCAAGAAGAGTGCCATAGTAGGCAACTCTAGAGGTACCACGTCATGCTTGAGAGAAGCATTCAGCCCCCGTTGAAACTTCTTGGCCAAACTCAGAGCATCCCACAGTCTCACAAAATGATACAATTGCGAGAACTTCGCCTCATATTCCCTAACACTCATAGTTCCCTGAACTAGAGTGAGGAACTCTACCTCCAACTACTCAAACACTGAAGCCGGGAAGTACTTTTCCCTGAAGAGTCTCACAAAATCCACCCAGGTCATGGTGGTCACATCCCTAGCCCTCTTTATGTCCTCCCACCATACTCATGGCTCATCTTGGAACAGATAGGTAACTATCTCCCTCTTATCAAGGTCAGTGCACATGACCATCTGAAAGTAGTTCTCTATGTTCTTGATCCATTGATCAACCAACATATGGTCTGTACCCCCTTGAAAAGGGACTGCTCCAAGCCTAGTAACCTCTTACGCCAATCTTGCCAGCCGAGTGGCATCCATCACATCCATAACAGGTGGAACAAGCACAACATAAAGCATCTCCACCTCCTCCTCATAGAACTCCTCCACAGGAGGAACCCTGCCTCGACCCCTAACTCTGCCCCCTCCTCGTGGTTTACCTCGGCCTCTAGCTCTACCTCTTGGAGGATCCATCACCTAAGAAGCATAGCAACACTTAGTTACTACTTGTCTAAAACTTAAACACAAGTATAAGTTAAATACAAGACCGCATTAACCAAGACATGAATACAAGGAGGGCACTCAAAGCTCCTATGACGACCTAACGTTCAAGACGACACCAAACACTCCCACATACCCAATGATTATATCAATACCAAAGAGTATAGGATGGGGATCCGTTGCAGATAGGGTATCACTCGAGTGATACTGATTATCACCAAATATTTACCTTACGCTCTGATACCAAACTGTCACGCCTCGAATTTTGAATAAATAAAATTCAAATCCGAAACGCGAAAACTCAGCCAGAGTTTTTTTTTTTTCATTTAAACTAAGCAACAAAATAACTGAAAACATAATGTCAATAAAGTCTCAATCATTAGAGTAGAATATAACATCAATAAGTGTTTACAAAGCTCGAAAGAATGAAAAACAAAAGTAGCTCTCGCTAGGAGCATACTACATGTAGCAGTACGATACAAAAATAGGTCCTGAACCTAATGTTGCTGAACTACACGCCGTGATCTCCACCCTGGTGATCCTGACCTGCAGGAATAACCGCTACACCATGGAATAGAGCCAGGAAGCTTTTTAAGCTCGTATGAGTAAACTCAATTTAAAAGACACGAATCCTGCATACTTAACAATTACCCAAATTATGAATGAATCAAGCCATACAAATCAACACCACAAATCAATAATGATTCAAGTCCCTCATGGACAATCAAAGAAAGAAACACTCAAAACTCTCTTTTACAAAAATTTACTCAAGAGCATGATAACACAAAGTTATCCCCCAAGCAGTACAATTTACTCATGAGCACGATAACGCAAAGTTATCCTCCAAGTAGTACATTGGCAGACAGACTAGAGCTCTAACTGAATCATAGCCTGTCACCTCGGCCAAGGTTCAAGAATACGATGTATATAATTGCCTTGATCACCAATGTGACAAAAGGTCCTCAGACCGAACATTTAAAAGTCCACATGACTCAAATGTTACCAAAACTCGATTACTCTTTCAACATGACAAAATCAACAATCCCATGATATAACGTATTTCCACAAAGAGTAAACGCACATAACAACATTCTGAATAATTCATAGTTCATATGCACATCACAATGTCACGCCATCCATATATATATTTCACGTGTACACACACACACACACACACACACACACACACACACACATGTGGTCATCCACTCAGGAATGCCACTAATACCAATTATAGTTCACAATCATAAAACTTGAGAAAATCATTTTTATACTTAAAACTCATTTTCCGTACAGTCCTACGAACCCGTAGTCAATCGAGTTCATATCATTTAAAACAAATATCCATTTTTGAAAACCATTCACAATTTATCATTTAATTTCACAATTAAATAAATTCATTCATAAATGACCACGTCAGATTTACTCACCTCTAAATCCCGTTGCGTCTTCTCTTACAGCAAAGATAAGGTATCGAATACACTCCCTCAATCACCTAAGTAATATATGTCACAATTTAGTACACAAATAAAAAGCGATTAAGTTTCGAACCCCCGTTTGAACTAAAACCTCAAAAGTAATGCTGATCGAGGTAAAACTTCACCCAAGACCACTCAGGGTCTCCGAAATACATATACGATCAATATATCAAAGCTATAAGTCGATCGAACGGCCGGATCCTCACGAATCAAAAGCTGAAACGATCGAAACTGTAAAATTCCTAACAAATTCATGCGATCCCTAAAAATTATGTATTGTATATCGACATGTTCGTATCGATGTTCAGATTGAAAAGAGGAACATAAATTGTCCCTGGAGTGGCCGAAACTTACCAGAAACCACTGCCACAGACGGCGTCGCCGCCGTTAATCACCGAGTTTGATGGTGAAACCTACATGAAACTCTTCCTCACAATATTCCGAACAACTGTCACAACTAGCATCAAGCCTAAATCAAAGCGTAAAGGGTCAAAAACTATCTCGCAAGACATTGAGATCATATTTTGCCCAGTTTTCCGACGAGCTCCAGTTCTCCCTCCATGCTTCAGTTTAGCTCAAGTCACATCAGGAGCATGATCAGCAACTTCAGAGGATTCCAAAATGCCAAGTGGCTCAACCTATGGTGGCTGGAGATGGAAGATATCGGCGTTGACTTAAATTGGGGTTTGGATCGTGTTCTCCTTGCAACTTCGTGTAGCGGCGATGATAGGCCAAGTTGTTGTCACTGACAGCTGCATAAGGATGAGACAAAGGTAATGGATGTGGTTTCACGTCCAGAGATGGCCGGAGGAGGAAGATATGGCCGGTGGAAGGAAAATGGCGATTTTCAACGAGAGGAGAGAGAAGAGAGCTCGAGTTTCCTTTTTTGGAAACCTAGGGGTTTTCCTAAAAATTTTGAAATTTTTCTACTTAACCCAAATGGAAACTTTTTGCATTAGCCGTAACTTCTTCATACGAGCTTTGATTTTCGCATTTCGCATGTCTACAAACTCGTATCTACGCACTCTACGATTTCTGTGAAGGAAGTTTTCATAAAATCAGAATGTACAAACAGTCAACTCTTGAATCGAAGTATTTCATGTTGAATAATGGTTCAAAATAATATCTATTTCTTGAATAACCAAAAGAACAAGGCATCGAAACCATAATTTGTACTAACTGGGACATTTATTAATTTCAAGAAAAATACAAGAAATTAATACGAAAATTCAGGTCATTACAATGAGACTCGTAGTGAGTTGAGAAATGTTTTGTCATGTCATTGTGGTGATAAATGCTTCTCGTCGAGAGGAAAGAAGAGTGAATTCTTGGTTTGTTGTTGAGATCTTAAATTATTTGGTTTATCAACGGTGCTGACTTGCATTTTTCTTAAAAAGAAAATGATTTTGGTTTTAGAAATAGTCAGTGTTGATTTGTTGTCCTTGAGTCGGAAAGGTGTTTTGTGGTTGTTAGGGTTTACTCACAAGAGCTTGCAAAAGCTTATGGGGTTTGTTATTTTAACCCAGTGCACTATTCCATGGTGTAAGGGTTATTGTGCAGGTCAGAGTAACCGTCGTCGAAGCTGAGGTTTGTTGCTGTTGTAGCTTGAACGTGGGAGTGTACCTTTGGTTTTAGTCTTCCGCTATGTAGTGAGTGTGTTTACTTATTGAATTATTATTCAGTTTAATTTGTAAACTCTCTGTAATGTAATATGTGACTCTAAACAGCGAGTCAATATTGACATTTGTGAGCTTGGTTTGTTTTATTACTTAGTTTAAAGGAAAAATTTTCAGAGTGTTCTTTTGCTTGTTAAGTTATCGCGTTTCGGATTCAAATTTCTTTATTTGAAATTCAGGGAGTGACAATAACCCCTACACCATGAAATAACACACCGGGTTGAAACAAAAAATCCGGTAAGCTTTTGTAAGCTCGTGTGAGTAAACCCAAATAACCACAACTGCACTCACAATAAACTAAATAAAACCAGTAATCCCTGCATAGAAAATTAGTTCAAGAGATCACCAAAAAGCACACATTCCAAAACCATAGTAATTCCTGCATATAGTTTAGTTCAGTAGATTACATTAAAATCAACCAATAGAATGAAAAAGGAAAATAAATAAGTCAAACAACTCACGCGAATAATGAGGAAAATCTTTCAACCCGAAGAAAATAACTCACCCCAAAATCACGAGGAATCCACCTATTCAATTTAAGAAAGCAACACACAAATCCTGAGGAAAGCCTTTCAACTCAAGGTAAAGAAATACACACCATGATTCCTTAAAAACCCAATATTCTTTTCTCAAAGAAACAATACAAGTCACACCATGAAAAAATCATATAAAATGCTAACCTAACAAGTCAATATGAAAATCCGGTCCAACCTGGACAATAAAGCTCAAAGAAGCAAATCACGCAATGAATCCTTCCAAAACTCAACACCTTTTCTCAAAAGGACATTACAACAAGCCACCCTGTGACAAAATCATATAAAATGTTAACCTAACAAATTAAATATGATACTTTGGTCCAACCTGGACAAAATATGTACCCAAGAGTCATAAGTAACCTATTTAGATCCATGAGATATGATGGCAGACAAACTAGAGCTCTAACTGATCGTAATCACTCACCCGATATATTTGCCTGAGGTCACAACCTGCAACCCCGGATCCTTAGGCCAACTTGGCCCTTAGATCAAAACATCAAATGAGTCACACTGGACCCAAAATGTTACCCAAATCTCAAAAGAAGAAATCACAACCTGTGACTCCCAAATCCTTAAACCATCGGTCGTCAGATCAAAACATTTAAACTGGTCACACCGAACCTGAAAATGTTACCCAAAACTCAACACAAGAAATCACAACCTGTGACTCCCAAATCCTCAAACATTTTTCAAAACAATAGAAAATCCCATTTCCCATAATAATTCTTTCTCGAAAAGTCACATTATAATACAATAATGAACTTACTCACACATATTGCTTGTATCACAATAAAACCACCAAAACATATATATTTCACGTAAATATATGTATACACAAACACACACACACACACACACAGTCATTCACTCAGGAATGTCACAAATACCAACTATAGTTTGCAGTTAAATAAATAACTCTCAAAATATAAGGTAACTTTGTTCGTAAATGAACATTGTGAGATTACTCACCTCTGAATCTCACTGCGTCTTCTTACAAAATTGAGATAATAAGGTCACAGATCCATCCAAGAATACTTCGTCAAGTACCAAATCACATACGGTCTCATCTCAGTACAAGAAACACAAAGCGATAAGAGTTCGAACCCCCGTTTGAACTAAAACCTTGAAAGTAATGCCAATAGAGGTGAAACTTCATCTAAGACCACCCAAAGTCTCTGGAATATTTCTAAAATCAATTTCTCAAAATTATAAGATGATCCAACTGTCGGATCCTCACAGATCGCAAATCGAGGAAACTGAAATTACGTAAATCTAGCATGCTTCGAATAATCACAATATGACCCCATAATATATCAACAAGCTCGTATTGGTGAGTAGGTAACAACCATGACAACAAGCTCGTATTCCCCACTTGCCACCGGCAACCCCAAAATTGGGCAATGAAACCTATGCCCAAATCTTCCTCACAACATATACAACAACTTTCACAACTATACTGAAGTCAGATTGTAAGCCATTTTGCTGGAATTTACCTCGAAAGAAAAGGGGCCAATTGAAACCCTAGAATTTCAAATCCTCAATTTGATCTCCACGCTTCAAATCATTGCAAGTCGTTTGGAGGGAAGCATCTACATCTCTTGAGCTTCAAAAGCCCTCAAGAATCGTCGTCGTAGGTGGTCGGAAGGTGAGTTTTGACGAGGTCCCGACGCAGAGTTTCTCTGCCTTGCTGTGCCTTCTACAGTTCGAATCGTGCAACGAAGACTTGGAGAGGGAGAACAGACGAAGCGATTAGGACCGGTAAAAGAGGCCGGACTGTGGAGGTACAGTCAGAAGAAGAAATCTGGGTCGGAGTCGGGGCGGGAGCAAATCGGATCTGGATTTTCGTTTTTTGGCAAGTAGGGTTTTTCTGATTTTTTTTCCCCAAATTTTTTCTATTTAACCAAAATGGAAACTTTTTTCGATGGCCATAGCTTCATTGTATGAACTCCGATTTTTGTGTTCCACTTATCTACGAACTCGTATCGACGCACTCTACGACTTTTGTGAAGGATGTTTTTGGAGAAACTCAACAAATAAAAAGTCAACTCCCTGACTCCTCAAAAATAAAATGTTTCGAGTAATTATTCGTCCAAAACACTTTCGCTCCACCTTTGCACCACAAAATCCTTCTAATGAATACTTTATTAATTCTAGGAAATTTTAAGAAATTAATAACGAATTTGCGGGGTATTACACCAATGCTTAAATAATCAAGAGGTTCTTGCTCTTCCTCAAGAGTTTCTTTGATGTTAAATAATATCTTCCTCAACTTTGTAGATTCTTCTCTTATGAGTCATTTTATTTACAATTGAAAAGCATCGTTTTGTGTAATTGGTGCGCACCGTTTATTCCTTGTGTTGGGAGCATGTTAGGTAGGGGTCATCACTGGTTGGTCGACATGTGTCCTAGACAGTTCAATATCTACTAGCTTTCCTGTAGAATGAATGAATGAAAATTTTGCATTTCTATTTTCTTAGTTTTCTCTAGAATTTCTCTTTGTTTCATTTCGCAATGTCATACCATTCCTTAGATCCTGGGGATCCTAACAACTGGTATCAGATCCCACAATTGGGCCTGTTTCCAGTGAGTCCGGCAGGGTACGGCGGTGGGATCCCCAGCGCTTGTTACCTCACACATTTGTCTTACCCTCACGGTAGCCCTAGCTACCTACGACCTTCTTTCGAATTTCCATTGCAACCGAGTTACTCACCACCACCACCACCTTCCCAAACAATCATTAATGGGTATGTTTTCCCTCATCAATTTCCCTATGTTTCTCAAACTCACGCACAGTTCAGCCCTCCTCCTCAATTGCAACCCATTTATCCTACTGCTCAACAGCTGCTCTCCACCACTCCTCAAAGCCCATCAATCCCTCATTCTAATCCAAATCCATGGATATATTCCCCGATTTCACAAAGCCATTCCTGTGACCCTCATTCTTAGTTCGTCTCCACCAAACCCATGACTACAACACCTATTTACCATTCGGCTCTTTCACCACCCGTTTGTGAGAAACCACATTCATCGCCACAGGGTTCTGGCAAATTACAAGTTCACAAACAGCACACAGAAGCGAAGTTGTGTGAGATGCGTGAATCACTGAAGAGTTCGATGGATACCTTCATATCTGAATTCAGGGAGGAGCTGCGCTTGTTAAGGGGTTCATTACGATCTCCGACAAGCCAAGTTGATAACCCACTGAACTTCAGCTCGCCGCCGTCGTCGTCAACACCCCAATTGATTCCGGCTGCAACGGAGGCTTCGTTAACACTTATTCCTGTTGTTAATGGTATTATTCGTAAAACCCATGTGGATAATGACTTGAATTTGTCTCACACTGAGGTGATATTGGGATTTAATGGTAATATTAGTATGGATAATGTTGTGGGTTTTGTGTGTGGTACTAAATTAAATGGTATTGATGAGAAGTTAGATACTGGGGATGGAGGGAAGTCTGATGAGATGGCTAAGGTGAATAGTGGGGATGGCAGAGAGTTTAATGAGCTTGAGAGTGTGACCTCAGGTGCAAATCCTGTGGCAATAAAGAAGGGGATTGATAAGACTGTACAAGCATTGGTAGGCGAACTAGAAAACAAATCTAGGCTTGTTAAGGGTCATGATGATGTTACAGCTGCTACATCTATGTCTGCTACATCTAACTTGGAACAATGGTTGTTGTTGCCATCGACAAGGCTGGACAAAAAGCTAAGAAAAAGCAAGTGGATGAAGAGATTTCTCAACTTTCTACTGAGCTTAAAGAAAAACAAGCTAAAGAACTTGCATTATTAAGCTATAGCAGCACTGACAATGGAGGTGAACCGAGTAATCTGGATACTTTAATGAAGGTCATCGTTGGTGTTTCTATGAGTAGTCACCTTGAGAATGTAAAGCCTAGCAAGAGTTCAAGAAAAAAAGTGAAAAAGGGCTCAGGAGGATGCAAGAAGGAAGCAGAGAATTCAAGAAGAGCAGAGCAAATCAATAAGCAATCAAACGGCCGAAGATGAGAAACTAGGAAAAAGGCTTGAACCCCTTGATGTGACAATTAATGAGATAAAGGTTAGTGGTCTTTGCCTCTACCGTGTTATCTAGGATCAGCTAGCCCACCTTTCGGGAGGCTCTTCACCTTACTCATACCAAGGGCTTCGAGAAATGGTGGCTGTTTATATGTGTCATGTACCTGAGTTCCCATCTTTCTTGCCAAACAACCAAGTAGATGGTGATTCCGACGACTCACTTGTAGAGAGGTTTGAGAATTACTGGAAGGAAGTGGATTCAACGGAAGCATGGGGAGGACAGCTAGGGCTTGGGGCTTTAACTCATTGCCTTAAAAAGTCTTTTACTGTATGCTCAGGATCATTCCCTAAGGTAGAGAATGTGAATGGTATCATTGGACCAGCCCATTATATGGTTCAACAGCTTGATGGAACTACAAATAAATGGAGTTGGTGCAAACAAGAGCTCGGAGAAAACGGAATATTGGCAATGTTTCTTGCTTGTTGTAAAGCATGTGCCATTGTAAACATGATACCCCTCTTCAAGCACATAGCCAGTCTCCCTGGAAAAAAGACCTTGGTTCTCCCTGTTCCAAATAAACCCGGTAGTGAGTATAATGGTATTCTCAATATTGGCTGCACGAGGCATCCTGATAACTACAAGTGTGATGATCACCTATTTGTTTTCTACAGAGTTTTCATTGAGCCTCTGATTGCTTGCTACTCGAGATACATAGATAAGCAGCCCAGCCTTGGAAGGTATGATGATAGTCATGCTAAAGTTTCATCTACTATTTTGAATGAAGAAGAATATATGTTTGTGACTGTTGTTAATGTGTGCACTACTTTAGTTTTTAAATATTGTCCAACTGGTATGGTGGAAGTATCAGAGAAGTGGTTTTTAGACATGGTGGATATGAATTTGGAGACTATGATTGGAAAACTTACTGTGGAGAAAGTGCTGCATATGAATTTTATTGAAAACCATATGGATCTATTTGAAAAGTGCTTGGGATATGTGAAGTCTACCTGGGATGCTCTTTATATGATACAAAGGTTGGGATTCAAACCCAATTATCTGAATTGCCTTCAGTTATTCTCACCTTATGTTAGTGTGTTTGTTGTGAAAGAAGCATTTATGTGTTTGGAGTTGCTAGAGAATGAGAATCTGATTGATCAAGTGTATGTCGAGGCTGCTATTGCAATTGTAATTATTCAATTGCATTCAAATGAAGCTCCTGAGATATACAAGGAGTTGAATATGCTAACAGTCTGTGCATATGAGTTTATGAAAATGTGGAAAAGAGGAATTGATTCCAATTTTTTCAATTCTTCAGACCATATGAATCGTTTGATCTCTTCTTCTCTTGGCCAACATACTATGAAATTCTTTGTGGAGTACTTCATTCCAGTTTATAGTGCATTTACTAAATCAGACCAATTAACTTGTCTCCAGACTTTGGAGATTATCTTGGTGAATGCTCTACAACACTTGACACTTGGATGTTTGTCCTTGTCTCAAAGGTTTTAATATTTACAACTTATGGTGTCAAAGATGTACATGCAAGTCAACTCTTCTGCATCAGAAATATTAGTGCTCTAAATCAGTTTGTGAAAGCACTTTGTTTAACTGCAAATGGTAAAGTTGTGATGGAGTTGTTGATGGGTTTGTATACAAGTATTGGATTCCATGTTTTTTCACTAAATTCTCAGAGTCCAATACTTAGTTTTGTGTTGTTGTTTGCAAAGAGGAAATTCATAAAAGTACTGAGCATGGAAAGGTTTGACAAGATTTTGAACCAAGGAGGAGTGGATCATGTTGCTTCAATAATGGTGGCAAGCGATGTGGCTTCATGAGAGTTTGATATCACTCATGTTGCACATGTCATGAATTTTGACTTTTCAAAAAGCATGGATGATTATGTTCACAGGATTGGTCATACTGGTATGGTAGTGGAGTTTGCTCAACAATCATTGTACTATGGTGGAGTCCAAAGACAAAGGTACTGTAGCAGAAACCTTGACGACCTTGCATTGATTCCTCCAAATCGGTTTTCAAATAATCTAATGCAGTCAAGTGAAGCTCTTTTGCTTATCTTATTGTCCAGAATTATATACCTCCAGACAAAGTCTAATTCTCATGTGGTTACTCATTTATGTGCACTAATGCATAATTGTGTCTTCAAAAGTTATTTAAGTCTCTTGAAGCACAGAATGCAGTTCCCTTGCATCCACATAATGAGATAGCCATCTTTTCTATTTGGATAAGTAAGGCATTGCCAGGTTTCAAAGAAGGTACTATACTACTTTTGCTTGAATTGATTACGATTTGGATAAAATATACAGTTGGCGACAGATTCTTGGGAATAGTGGCAAACATTGGTACGTCCTGCTTATGTAATCAAATCTTTGAAGCTGCTCTTGAGCATCTTGTTTTAGCCAGCAGGGCTATGGTGGGAAATGCCCAGGAAGTGGAGGTAGACTCTGTTGACAGCAAAATTGGAGACACATACTTACCCTTGTCCGGGTATGATGAGGCTGTTTTTGCTTATGAGAAGGCGCTAAATGTGTTTACCGCTAAATGAGAGAATCATCCATCTGTTGGTTCAGTTTTCATCCGTGTGGCAGATTTGTATAACAGGACAGGTAAAGTTACGGAATCAATATCATACTGCGAGAACGCTCTTTGAGGACATAGCGTCAATTACTTGAAGGTTGTGACATCTGTGGTGATTGGATTTACTGTTTTGGTTACTTGGCATTTGATTAAGGGTGTTAAAGAGGACTCGAAAGCTGAGGACAAGCTGCAACATGTTAGAAGTTGATTCTAAAAGTGAAACTTGAGGTCAAGTTTCTGTTTAAGGGGGAAGAAATGTTATGAGTCATTTTATTTATATAAGGCTAAATACTAGTTAGTACCCTGTGGTTTAGGTCCAAAATCAATTCAGTCCCTGGACTTCTAATTTCATTAAAAACACCCCTGCACTTTCAATTTTAATCTAATAGGTCCAATTCGTTAATATTTTGTTATGGGTTCAAGTTATAGTTGGATTATTTGTTGAAAAATTATTTATTTTTATTAGTAGGACTCACTCCTAAATTGACTATGCAGACCACCTCGACACCACATCATAAAACATAAGCCATATATGAGCCACATTAACAAGTTAAATAACTCAATTGTTGGAAAACTAACAAATTGGATCTATTAGATCAAAATTGAAAGTGCAGGGGTGTTTTTGATGAAATTAGAAGTTAAAGGACTGAATTGATTTTGGACCTAAACCACGGGGTAATAATTTGTATTTAGCCCTTTTATTTACAATTGAAAAACAGCGTTTTGTGTAATTAGTGCGCACCGTTTGTTCCTTGTGTTGGGAGCATGTTAGGTAGGGGTCATCACTGGTTGGTCGACACGTGTTCTAGACAGTTCAATATCTACTAGCTTTCCTGTAGAATGAATGAATGAAAATTCTGCATTTCTATTCGAAAGATAATTTCCCAATAATTGGGAGTATTTCTATCAAGCTTTGATCTAAAAACTTTCAGCGTTTTCAACTTTTTTTGTTCTTCTAGCAATTCTTTACTAGTTTCTTGCAAATAGTAAGTAGTTCTACTATAATTATGATTGAAATTATGAACTATAAAAATGGGGAGTGAAATTTAAACTCCCCAAATTGTAAACCACACTCCTAACTTCTAAATTTTATATTATTATAATTTTCTTTACATATCTTTCTTTCTCGAACTTCTCTTTCCATTTGCATGTTTTCCAAAGAGAAGATAATATATTCTCAAATCTCAATCTCTAATTCAACCTCTAAATGAAATGGATTCTTTTTGGGTCTACACCAAAGTGGAATGTTAACAAAACCCATAATTATTGAGCAAAACATTCAAAGATTGATGGGCATGAATTTGGGTATTTTGGGCATGAAGCTGGACGATTGTATTAGCTAACAAATTTTGCTTATTGGTGCATGTTTGAATATATTATAGTTGTAGAGCATCTTGTTATTATTCGGGTGGTCTTCTCGAGATTTATTGTAATTTGAAGTTTAGACACTATGTCACCCCCCTGTCTATTCATCAGTTTCATTAATCAAGACTTGAAAGTAGTTGCACAGCTCTTATTTAAAAAAAACAAAAAACTGAATAGATCTAGATTTGAATTGAAAGGGGAATCCATTCTCAACGGCATTACGTATCTTTCGTCTGATCTCTTTTAGCTGACAGAAATCTAAGAGAAAGTTAACCAAGTAGAAATGACCTTGGGTAATGTTGGAAAATCATATGCCACAAACATAAAAAAACAATAAAAAATAAAGAGGGAGTGTGGTTTATAATTTGGGAATTGTAAATTTCACTCTCTATAAAAATTAACTATTTACCTTCGAATATAGAGGATGAATTCTAACTGCAATAAATGTTGAAAATCACAAATTCAAAATTTGGACCCATGACGCTCTGTAGGAAGTTCTTTTTAAAATACTGTTAACAGTAAAAATAAAAGTGAAACGATAAAAGTTAAAAGGATAAATAATGATAAAAAGAGCAATAGTGAAAATATTAAAACTTTTGTATCTTATAGAATATTTTATTTATTGATTTTTTTTTTTTTTTCCAGAAGTTATGGGCAATTAGGACTATTTACAGTGGTGAGGCAGCCAGCGTTTTTAATGTAGGCTTGAGAAAACCAGGGGTTTGATAATCGCCAGTTTTCAACTGAAACTATGGGGCAGCACTTACCTCTGTTTGACAGTTCCCTTGGTTTATCTCGAAACTGTGCGTTTCCTACCGTCCGAAATTATAAATCATCATGTAGCCCCTGGTTTTGGTTTTGCTCTGTCCCTCTTTCTCGATCCCCACTTTTCCATGTGGCTATTTATATACAAAACAATACCAAATCTCCCACTCCTGTTCCTAGAGTTAGCCATACCGTACTGACTTATTCTCCATCTTTCTCTGATCTCTTCAGTTTCTTGCTTGTTTATTCCTGTTTGGTTTGGTTTGGTTTCTACGTCTTAAGAGACATCTCATTCTCTTTCGCGTTTCAACAAACACCATCCTCATGACCACTCAGATCAATTATTAACCCAGAAAAGAAGAAGCTAGCTAGCTAGACTTGTTTTTCTTTTTTTGTTGTTGTTGTTACCATATCTTTCTATCTGGGCTGCTGCAGTGAATTATTCTTGTTGTAGATCGGTCCATCAGTTTGTGTTCTGTGGTGTTGAAAGTTGGAGAGAGATCGATCGATATGGGAATAGAGGCTGGTGGTTTGGTAGAGCAGGGTAGCGATCGTCATCACAACAAGGTTAATGTTGTTGGGCATCATCATGTTGGTTATATGAAAAATAAGGTTATGAGGAAAAGAAAGTATTGCAGCAAGAACAGGAAGGTTAAGCATTCTTCTTCTGATTCTGCTCTGCAACGACTCTTTGTTTCGTGTAGAGACGTTTTCAAAGGCCTTGGAACACTTCCTTCGCCTCACCATGTGCAGGAATTGTGCAACGTTCTTGGTACGTTTTATTCTATTCAACTTTAATTCCGATTCCTCGCCTTCTCGTTCTCTAGCTGTATATGCATGCCTCCATCTTTTCTATTGAGTCTATTTTGGGCTACACTCCAATTTTGGTATTATTCAATTGCTTTAATATATAAATTTTGCACTGAGAAACAAACCCAGAAAATTTTAAATTTTTTTTTTTAAATTTTTTTGGGTCTCAATTTTCAACAACCACAGAGAATCAATAAAAGTTTGGAATTGAAACTGCCCTTGACAGTTTTTGGATTGAAATGTTTCTCATCCGCTTTTCTTTTCTTTTCTAATTTTTTTATATTTAATTTTGGTAGGTTACCGTGATAACAATTTAGAGATGCTTTTGTACATGAATTAAATTTATTTTATTCAAAGAGTGTCTATGGTAATCCAAAATTTGGTGAAGGAAATGTAGCTAGAACAAATAATTATAAGTGGATATAGCATTTTTTTTTTCTTTTCTTCTTGTTTTGTTAATTATGAGGATCCAAATGGCTCCATCTCAGATTCTTAGTCTTAGCCTCAGTTGTCCACTCTTACTATATTAGTCATTGTTAGGTCCCATTGCACCGGGCTCGGTACTTTGGTTTGTGTCGAGTTTGGACCTAGCTACTTTTGATTTGCTTGTTTTAAAAATATGCATGAGTAGTACTAGTAATTGTTTTATACATTTGGTGAAGTGTGCATACAGGTAACGTGCCAAAGATGGTAGTATTTTGATATCAGCTAGATAAATAAATAAAACTTTCCTCTTCTGTATAGGGCAGGCATACTTTGGTGGTTTAGAAAATGCTAGTAAGTAAGCAATGAGATATCTGTATCTTGATTATGCACATATTCCATGTCTGATGGAGACATAAATTTTTTTTTGATGACCCCCATTGATTGTTGCCCACTTGCCCTCGACCTCATTGGCTTAATGATATATAGTTGGTTGCGTAGTTGGTGACTCTGTTTCATATTGTTAATGTAGATAAATTTAGGCCTGAAGATGTTGGGCTAAGCAGTGATTTGCAGTTCTTCAAGCCTGAAACTGAGGTCAAAGGCACTCCAAGGGTTACATATACGACCATATACAAGTGCAATAACTTTTCGGTAAATCTAGTGTATTCTATTGCTTCCTTCTTTGCAATGTGCTCTTAAATCCCAATTATATATTCTGCACGTACATGTGCACATATTTGGTTCTTGAGTTTAATTTGCTTCTCTTAATTTTATTGTATGTGCATGCAGTTGTGCTGTTTCTTTATTCCAGCAACTGGTGTTATCCCTCTCCATAACCATCCCGGAATGACTGTTTTCAGTAAGCTTCTACTGGGCAAGATGCACATCAAATCATATGATTTGGTTGATCCTATCAAGAATTCAGATGCTTCTCAAGGTGAGCCTCTTAATTTCTTATACCTCTGTGTACATGTGAGTGTGGACTATGAAGATGGAATAAGTACCATAAACATTATTGTCACTTGGATTTACAGATGATTTTATTAATTTGCAGTGAGATTGGCAAAGTTGAAAGCTGATAGCGTATTCACTGCCCCTTGCAAAACATCAGTACTATATCCAACAACAGGTGGCAACATCCACGCCTTCACCGCCATAACTCCTTGTGCGGTGCTTGATGTGATCGGGCCTCCCTATTCTAAAGAAGATGGCCGGGACTGCTCATATTACAAAGATCATCCCTATGCTTCCTATTCAGGTAATTAATTAGTCAATTTATTAACAAACTCTTAATTTATTGCCCATCTTATAAATGTTGATCAGCAGCTAGAGTAGATGACCAGCCTGGTCTAGATATCATGACAACTAGCTTACTTCTAAAGTTGGTTTTACAAGAAATCATGGTCAAGTCTACAATTAACATGGAATTACTCTGTCCATGTTTGAATGCAGATGCAAAAGTAACTGAAGAGGAAGGTGATCATTATGGTTGGTTGGAAGAGATTGAGATGCCTGATAACTCAGAAATGGACGGAATCGAGTACGGGGGTCCGCAGATTATTGACACTATCTAGTTTCATCTCTTTTTTCTTTTGGTCAAATGAATACCTCAGTCAAGAGGCCCCCAAGGCCAGCAGAAACAAGGAAAGACAAGCCAACAAAAGAAGGCTCAAGAAAAGCACAGGTTAAAAAGATAATGCTGGTTTTTGTAGATCGGTTGAGAGCTTTCTGTTCATTTGATTTATTATTTTTTGTTCTTAATGTGACATAGTTTTACATACTAGATATATGGATCAGCACTACGCTACCTTGTTGGCTCTTTGGTTTGTAAATTTGCTAGAAAGAAGACCATCTGAATATATTAGTAATTCTACGAGGGGTCTGCAATTTTAGTCGAATCAGAAAGTATTAACTTGGATCAAATTGTATGGATCGAAGAAGACTATTAGAGAAGCTATTTATGTAGCCAACACATTCCCATTGCAGGACATTTTCATTTCTTCATCATCACCTCTCTTGGACGAAATGACCCTATTTCGGATCGGGCAATGATAAATATTCTCTCTCAAGTCCAGTATCTCTTTGTAATTGGTTGTAGACCAGCAGAAAGGCCGAAAAACCAGCTCATATTGTTGCCTCGTTGGGTCCATAACGGGATTCAGCACCCTCCTTCCCCTTGGCTGAAGTTTTTGTGTTTGATGGGTTACCTGATCCACTTCACTTGTAGAGGCTTACCTGTTCCACGTCACTAGTAGAGGCTTAAGTTATTTGTGTAGTATTGTTTGTTGTCTCTGTCGAGGGTTCTTTTTCCTGTTGTGTTTTTAATGTCATTACCCTTGCCAAAAAACAATAAAAAATAGAAAAATAAAGAAGAAGACTCGAAGTGCCAGAATGTCAATGTCTGATGGATTTTCTATTGGGCTACTTTTCAAAACAGTGACCCTGACTGTTTAGTCCCACTTACTCTAGGGAGGCACAATGTGGTGGACTTTGCTACTTTATCATCTAATGCTGTCTATACGCAAAAGGTTACATGATGTTACAAGCCTTTAGGTTATAGAGGTCTAAAAAACGTATAGCGGAACTGTGTTTCGGTCCGACGGAGTCCGGAACCCCCAAATTTATGCTGTTAACCAATCCAAGGAAAAACCTTCCATTTAAGAAGAGGACCCCCCTCCTCCTCCCAAATTCACGTGATATTGAAAGTTTAATAAAATAATCACTGATAATAAGAATATAGTAATATTAAATAAAACTTACTGTTAGATATATTGCTGTTAACCAATCCAAGGAAGAACCTTCCATTCATGAAGAGGACCCCTCTCATCCTCCCAAATCCACGTGATATTGAAAGTTTAATAAAACAATCACTGATAATAAGAATATAGTAATATTAAATAAAACTTACTGTTAGATATATTGCTGTTAACCAATCTAAGGAAAAACTTTCCATTCATGAAGAGGACCCCCCCTCCTCCTCCCAAATCCACGTGATATTGAAAGTTTAATAAAAAAAATATAGTAATATTAAATAAAAACTAAGGATGGAAATTCAGAATTTCCAACAAAAGAATGAAAATCAATTTTATGAGGCGTGTAAGGAATTTCAAAAGTTGCAACTCAAGTGTCCACACCATGCATATAGTTTTGAAGTCCTAGTCCAATATTTCTATGACGGATTGGATTATGTCAGTAGGAGCATGGTGGACTCAGCATGTGGCAGTGTGTTAATGGATAAGACCGGTTAACAAGCCTATGATCTCTTTCAGAACTTGAGTGACAACAATTGTCAATTTAATACAAGGGAGACATGAGTAAAAGCAGAGGAGTTTATGAGCTTGAGATGAGGAATGGAGGTCATATAGGAAAAGATAACACTGGTAGTAAGCTTTGCCTGCATGTGTCATCACAACGTGGGATGGGCTGGTCGCCAAGTTCTTAAAGCAATTCTTTCCTGCCCAACTAACTCAAAAACTGAGGATGGAAATTCAGAATTTCCAACAAAAGAATGGAAATCAATTTTATGAGGTGTGTAAGGAATTTCAAAAGTTGCAACTCAAGTGTCCACATCATGCATATAGTTTTGAAGTCCTAGTCCAATATTTCTATGACGGATTGGATTATGTCAGTAGGAGCATGGTGGACTCAGCATGTGGTAGTGTGTTAATGGATAAGACCGGTTAACAAGCCTATGATCTCTTTGAGAACTTGAGTGACAACAATTGTCAATTTAATACAAGGGAGATATGAGTAAAAGCAGAGGAATTTATGAGCTTGAGATGAGGAATGGAGGTCATATAGGAAAAGATAACACTGGTACTAAGCTTTGCCTGCATGTGTCATCACAACGTGGGATGGGCTGCTCGCCAAGTTCTTAAAGCAATTCTTTCCTGCCCAACTAACTCAAAAACTGAGTATGGAAATTCAGAATTTCCAACAAAAGAATGGAAATCAATTTTATGAGGTGTGTAAGGAATTTCAAAAGTTGCAACTCAAGTGTCCACACCATGCATATAGTTTTGAAGTCCTAGTCCAATACTTCTATGACGGATTGGATTATGTCAGTAGGAGCATGGTGGACTCAGCATGTGGCAGTGTGTTAATGGATAATACCGGTTAACAAGACTATGATCTCTTTGAGAACTTGAGTGACAACAATTGTCAATTTAATACAAGGGAGAGATGAGTAAAAGCAGAGCAGTTTATGAGCTTGAGATGAGGAATGGAGGTCATATAGGAAAAGATATTGAGGTAGAATAATTGATCGTATTCATTCGTATGAAATATATACAGAATGTCTACTTGTACAGCTAAGATTCTCCAACAAGTCAGGAGACAAAAAAGGAATGACAACTTTACAATTACAATTGATTACAAATTGATACAGAGTATTCTAACATATCAATCTTAATTATATACCAAGATAGACTATCAATCTAATTGAATGTCAAGATAAACCTTCCAACACGTGAGGCACTTAATGAGGTTAAAAGACTAATTTACTCTCAAAAGTATATACTTCAATAGTGTCTGAACTCTTCGAGGACTTTTAAAATGATTTCTAAACGTTCACAGTTATCAATGTGATACCTGAACTCATTTTTTCGTTTCAACGTCGTACTTGCAGTCGATTTCCGTCATAAAACCGTTAACTATGACCACGTGCCCAGCACGTGAGGTACAAAATAAGGGTAAAAATGACCTTTCGCACTTCCTTTAGTTCTTCACGGGGTTTTTTTTACTTCAATAGTGTCTAAACTCTTCGAGGACTTTTGAAATGATACCTGAACTTTCAAATATATCAATGTGATACCTGGATTCATTTTTTTGTATCAACGTCAAACTTGCGATTGATTTCAGTCATAGAACCGTTAACTATGACTACGTGCCTAGCACGTGAGGCACTTAATGAGGTTAAAAGACTAATTTACCCTCAAAAGTATTGTTTATTTTTTATTTTTTTTGCTTTCTTTCTTTCTTGTTTTTCTTTTTCGACGTGTTCTTCCCTTTGATTTGTCCCCTCCGATTGGAAGCCATGGCCGCAAATCATATCTCACCTTCTCTCTCAACCACCCAACCCTTTCCAAGCACTACCTGACTACAACCACATTGAACTTAGCTAGATCGATATGGCTACCTCGCAAAAATTCAAGCTCCTCGCCACTCAATGCCCCGTCGTCACCTGAAACCCCACACGCAGCCCATCCGCCAGCCCCGTCATCCACCTCCGCAGCAGTAAAACCCTCAGATTGTTCCTCACCCACCCCGACCACCGTCGATTGCCTCGCCAGAGTACCTCATCCGATGCTCCCACTAAGTACTGATATTACAGTCGCAAATAACCAAAGGCCGGTTCTTTTTTGGACAAATTGATTAGAAGCTGGAATCAGTCAAATGATCATGGCCCCATTGTTCGATAAATCATATACAGATAGATATAGTTATACACAGACATGCAGTCGCGGAAAAATCAATTTTGGTTTTTCTCCCATCATCACCATCCTTCGCCTTTTCACCGTTGTTGAGAGAGAGAAAGAGAGAGACTCTCAATCTCCTTCACTTTTGCAGATTTTGATTCAATTACAAAGACACGGATTATTTTTGTAATTCATGCACTTATGCTATGATGTTAGTTGCGGTGAGGAAGCCGAGTACCACGACGGCGTGGCCCGCCTCCGTCATATCTTCGGCAAGTTGCACAAGAAGGTCTGGATTGCCGCCGGCCATTTTCTATCTCTCTCTCTCTCTAATCCCTCTGTCTGAAATCTTTGGTAAATTCCAAGTCTCAGATCTAGAGGCCAAGAGTCGTGAAACCTTCTACATCGCTCAGGCCTACAATAAATTCAGAGAAGCAAAGCAGTCGAGCAAGTTGTGCTTGGAGAACTCCGACGAGATGGAGTCCCTGGCAGTGTCTGTCCATCAGAGAATTGGATTCAAGTTTTGCTTTGGGTTTTGCATTTTGCTAGGAAATGTCATCATCCCATCTGATTGCATTTTGCAGATGAAAAAGGAAATAGAAATAGAGAAGAAGAACTGAAGGTACGACGGGACATGTGAAGAACTAAAAGAAGTGGGAAAGGTCATTTTTACCCTTATTTTGTGCCTCACGTGCTGGGCACGTGGTCATAGTTAATGGTTCTGTGACGGAAATCGACCGCAGGTACTACTTTGATATGAAAAAATGAGTTCAGGTATCACACTGATAACTTTGAAAGTTCAAGTATAATTTCAAAAGTCCTCAAAGAGTTCAGACACTGTTGAAGTATATACTTTTAAGGGTAAATGAGTCTTTTAATCTCATTAAGTGCCTCACGTGCTGGGCATTATTTATAGATTATATTGAATATGATTTTTAATTTATTTTCGGTGTAGGTTTTTTAATTTATGTCTCGACCCCCCCGATCCCATGTTTAAATTGTAGTTAAGCCCCTCCTGCGTATAAAATAGAAAAACAAAAGGAAAACTGAAGATTTAAAAAGTTGACAGGTGGGGATCAAACCTTAGTAGTTAAGGAGTGACAAAAATAATTGAACCAATACACTAACACACACTAATGATAAGAACAACACAAATGTTGTATATATTATATAAAAATAATATTTAAATTCATGTCTTTCGAAGCCCACCAAAAACTGGTGGCCTAAGGTGGCTGTCTCAGGTTCCACCCCTAAGGATTGGCTCCAGTTAAAGCAAGGAAGAAGAAACTAGATGAAACAGAAAAGATCCATTTTTTCCTCGTAGCTATCTCTCCCAGATACAGTCACCAAATGGGTCCCACGATATATTATTTTTATTAGAGCGTGGCATCCATAGGGTTGGGAATAGTTATGTTAGGAAGCGTATTAAGCGGCCCAATCTACAATGCTGTTGCAATCTGCCCAACTTGCCTCTCCAAGTTCTTGATAGATTGATCATACCGCAGCACTTAAGTATCATTTTCCTTGAGTAGAGCCTTAGTCTCTTGAATGAAACGTGTTCAACAATTTGTTTGAAGATTGTTGAGGTACAGCTTGTTGATATGCTTGTTGCCTAGAGCCTTGCCAAAATCCCGGTGGAGCATTTTATACACCTTGAGATGGCCGAACCACATTATCATTGTTTTTTCCAACGAAAGTTTGGATGATCCTTCCATCCAAGATTGTATGTGTTTGAGTATTGGTCATACTTCAACCTTTGTTGTCCCACAAAGTCTCATGTTCCTTTAAAAGAGAAGATGTAGGAAACCTATCAGTAGTATGATTAGAATAAGAAGTATGTTGAGGTGATGCCTTAGACCCAATGCTTTATGAGAAGACATTCACCAACATGTCGAGATTTCTCTCGATGGCCACAATTTGGTTCTGACCCGTTGGAAAGTATATCTTGACATTCAATTGGATTGATAGTCTATCTAGGCATATAATTAGCATTGATTTGTTAGAATACTTTGTATCAATTTGTATTCAATTGTAATTGTATAGTTGTCATTCCTTTTTGGTCTCCTGACTTGTTGGAGAACCTTAGCTGTACAAGTAGATGTTCTGTATATATTTCTTATGAATGAATACAATCAATTATTTTGCCTCAATATCTTTTCCTATATGGTATCAGAGCGGGTCCCTCTCCAATTGCGTCTCCAATGTCATGGGCCCGAATTTAGGTTCCTGCTTGTATTGCCATTGAATATTCTAATTGGATTGTTACCAAGTGTCTGATATGGGCCTTGGATTGTTATATTGACCAAGTCTCTGATATGAGACTTATGTCCTAATTTTCAATGATTGGAAATTGGATTGTTAATTAATTTCACGTGCAGACCTAGAGTTAGGTTGCACGTGAAGGGGCGTATTGGAGAGGTAAGATTCCATATTGCAAAAGTAACAAATAAATTATAACTTATAAATGGGTGGATCACATCCAATTGTACTGAGGCCTTTTGTGATTAAAACTCAACACCTAACGGGTGGTTAAGTTGAGACAATATCAGTAATGGTGATTTGTTGGAAGAAATGTATATGTCTTCTCCTCCTAGTATTCGGCGGCAGGGGGAGAACCTTGTGTGTCACCTCCACAAGTCGTTATATGGACTGAAACAAGCCTCTTGTCAATGGTTTTCTAAGTTCACAGAGGCCATTCTTGCTGCTGGTTTTTCTCAGTCCAAAGTCAATTATTCTTTATTTGTCCGCAAGAATGGTACATCCTTCACTGTCTTGTTGATCTATGTGGACGATATTCTGATCACAGGGAACAATATGAAGTCTATTAATTCCCTGAAGCAGTTTCTTCATACTCGTTTTCGTATCAAGGACTTTGGTGATCTTAAATTTTTCCTAGGCATTGAAATAGTTCGTTCCAAGAAATGGATTTACATATCTCGATGTAAATATGCCTTGGAGATTATCAAAGATAGTGGCTACTTGGGTGCTAAGCTGGTTGAGTTCCCTATGGAGGAATCCAAGCTTTCAAATAAAGGAGAACCACTCAAAGATCTTGCTGTATATAGGAGTTTAGTTGGTCGACTTATATTTCTTATAATTACCAGACCTGCCACGTCAACCTCACATGGCTGCTGCACTTCGAGTTGTCAGATATTTGAAATCTTCTCCTGGCCAAGGTTTGCTTTTACGTTCTAAGAATAATATGAACATAACAGCATTTTGTGATTCTGATTGGGTGGGTTGTCCTATCACTCGTCGATCTACTACTGGCTATTGTGTGTTCTTCGGAGATTATCTTATCTCATGGCGTACCAAGTGACAAAAGACAGTATCATTATCAAGCACATAAGCTGAATATAGAGCTATGGCAGGTACATGTTGTGAGCTTACTTGGTTGCGATACTTATTGGCTGATTTACATATGCCTATTTCAAGTCCTGCTATTTTACATTGTGATAATCAAGCAACCTTACATATTGCTGCAAATCTTGTATTTCATGAAAGAACACGGCATATTGAAATGGATTGCCATTTCATTCGGGATAAAATTTTGCAAGGTGAAGTTGTCACTCAACATGTGATTTCTTCACAGCAATTGGTTGCAAAATTGCAAAAGCGAAAATAGCAAGAGAAAATAGCAAAAGCGAGGAATTTCATTGTGACAACTCAAAATTCGTTGCAAAATCTTGGCAAATACGAGGAAATTTCAGTTGTCGCACATGATTCCATCAGCGACAACCAATTTGTCGCATAAAGTAGGCATTTGCGAGAAATTGATAGTTGTCGCCCATATGACATTATGCGACACTCAATTCCTCACAAAATGTCAATTAGGCAACAATTTCTACCAATTGTCGGTTAATGTTCTTGTGACAACTTTAACTTCCTCGCAAAAGATTAATTTGGCGACGACTTCTAAGGGTTGTCATTTAATGTTTATGTGACAACTAGATTTTTGTCGCTGAATATTGATTTAGTGACCACTTATGTGAGTTGTCGATTAATGTTTATGTGACACCCTTAACTTCCTCACTGAAAATCAGTTTGGTGACAACTTGAATAGGTTGTCGCTTAATGTTAATATGACAATTTGAATTTCGTCACTGAAAACTAATTAGGCGACGACTTCTACTAGTTGTCAGTTAATGTTTATGTAACAACTTTAATTTTCTCACAAAAGACCAATTAGGCAATGACTTCTACAAGTTGTCACTTGATGATTATGTAACAACTTGAACTTCCTCGCTGAAAACCAATTAGGCGATGACTTCTACGAGTTGTCGGTTAATGTTTATGTGACAACTTTAATTTTCTCGCAAAAAGCCAATTAGGCGACGACATCAACGGGTTGTTGCTTAATGTTTATGTGACACCTTGAAATTTCTCGCTAAAAATCAATTAGGCGATGACTTCTATCAGTTATCGGTTAACGTTTATGTGACAACTTTAATTTTCTAGCAAAAGACCAATTAGGCGACGACTTCTACAGATTGTCGCTTAATGTTTATGTGATAACTTGAAATTCCTTGCTGAAAATCAATTAGGTGATGACTTCTATCAGTTATCGGTTAACATTTATGTGACAACTTTAATTTTCTCACAAAAGACCAATTAGGCGACGACTTCTACGGGTTGTCACTTAATAATTATGTGATAACTTGAATTTGCTCACAACCTACCGATATATCATAAAGGAAAAATATCTTATCTTCCACCGTTTCTGCGAAATTTCTCAGATATAATCAAATATTTTTGATAAAATGAAGAAATATTTGTAAAATGTGAGAAGAGAAAAAAAAATAAAAAAGTTACTCGAGAGAAACATACATTATGAAATATGAAGGTTATGTGGGGGTTTAAAATTTAAAAACATTTTCTATTCAAGAAATGACCTGATAGAGAAGTAGCGCAATTTGTTTGGGAAAAATGCCTTAAGGTGAAATATCTCAAGGTACATTTGGGTGAGGCAAAACCCCTCAAGGTGAATTTAGGTGAGGCGAAATCCCCTCAAGGCGAGTCTAGGTGAGAAGAAACCACTCAAGAAGGATTTGGGTGAGACGAAATTATCTTAAGATGAATCTGTGTGAGGAGAAATCTCCTCAAGAAGAATATGGATGAGGAGTAATCCCCTCGAGTGGAATCTAGGTGAAAAAAATCCCCTCAAAGGTAATCAAAGTAATGAAAAATCTCCTCAAGGTGAATATAACTGCAAGGATACCTGCCGGCAAATGGAGACCAAATACTTCAATAAAATTAAAAGTTAAGCATGTATAATAGCTCATGGAAAGGATGATAATGTCTAAATTTAAGACAATTTGAAGTTACTAAAAGAGCCATCATTTCTCTCAAACCATGAGCATTTTAGGTATATATATTGCTTCAGGATCCGTCTATCATTTCTCATACTTTCTACTTCTTTGAGCACAGTTAGATTTTTATTCTTCACTATTTGATTTAGATTTAATGGAGATCAACTACAATTGAGAAGAGAATCAAATGAGTAGTGTAAGTAACAAGGACACTTCGTAACAGTAACTGACCAAGAGATAAAGAAAATAAATTGATCACATCACATCGTTTAATAGTTACATTTCCCCATAAGTACACTTTTATTTTAATCTCTCAAATTTCTATATGCTACTATACTCCTGAATTAACTTAGAGATCACAGCCTTATACAACATTACCAAATCAATGCATTAATAGTTGTTGATTTTTTCTTTTCTTTATGAGACAAGAGTTATACTACAAATACAAGATCTTAACTTAGTTGTCAGACTACAATTCATATATCTCTTCAATGAAATTTGCTAAATAATGCCCTGTGACAGTTGTGTGCTTTTAGAGTCTAAAATTTTAAATCAATCTTTTTGTACATTAGAGGGAAATTGAACCTTCATCTAATCTAATCTTAATTTAAAATCCTAATTTTCAAAGCTAATACCAGATTTTGGAGGAAAAATATTCCAAAGAAAAAAAAAAGCGCAATGTATAAAAATGAGGGGGCTTCTTCTATATCAAAATAAAAGTAAAAAAAATGAAAATAAAAACCTAATCACTTCTGCGGCTCTGCCTCTTCCCCTTGCATCCTCATCAAAGCCGCGCAGGACCACTTCTCTCTCGTCACCACCAAGCTCACCTCCGCTCTCAACCTCACGCCGTCCATGACCTTCGTCATGCTCATCGCCCTCAGAAATGGCGTCCCGGGAGTCTTCGTCTCCGTCCGCCGTGACAAATACCGGATCTGATTCAGCGGGATCCTCTTTGCCGGGACGTTCTTCGCGGTCTACGGGGCTGGTTTCGCTCAACCTGGCGATGTTCATGAGGAACGTCATGTTCAATTTGATTTCAGTTCTTGTTCTATAGGACCGGGTAATTTTTGTAGCCACCGCCTTCCGCGCATCACATCGCGAAGAGAAACAAAGGTGAGTTTCCTGCTTCCGGGTTAATTATAGCTTTCTATTGTTTAATTATACTCTTCATTGATAGATTTTTGAAATTGCATGATAAGCTTACTGATGCATGCTATTCCAAAATGCTCTGTTGAGAAAGTAGTTGGCAGTAGCTAATGAGTATTGGGCCATTGGCTTTAACATGTTCGGTCAACTCAATGGTATTACTAATCAATATATCCAAGTGTGTAACATAGACCAGATGTCCTCATGAGTGCTTAGTTTGAAGGACAAGCTCAAGCATAGTGTTAGGAAGATTCTGAGTATGCATGTTTATATGCAGTCATTAAGCTGATCCTTTTTCTTCTCTGAGAGCGGTGGAGTTGGTGAAGTTTTCTAATCCATCAGTCTTTGCCATGGTACATTTGCTTGATTTCCACAGCCTTGTTTGCAGGGCATGTGGATGTGGTCATGGATGGTAATGTGAGAGGTTGGGTCATGAGGCATGTAGTGGCCTCAAAGAAATCTTGTTGAGCAATGATATGTGTTGGAAATGGAGGTTATGGTTCTGAACGTTTCTGTGCTTTCTTATGATAATTGGTTTTGTTCCAAGTTTGGTTGTTAATGATTATGACAATGCATGAGTTTCTATGTTTCAAGATGCATCTGAGGGGAGCTCTATTTGGTTATACCCTAGCCTCCTCCCTTATAATTTATTTGAACTGTGATTATGAAGGTCTCTTTGGGATGGGTAACAATATTTCTACTTTTCAGTTAGAGTGAATATGAAATTGTTTATTCTGGAACTTGTGACTTTAGTGATACAATTGGTCAGGGACTATGGAATAAAATGAAGCTTTTTGATGCAGAACAGTCCACTTTCAGTGCTTTGGCTGGCACCACAACTGTGGTGATTGTTTCTTGGCCAATTTACCATGTAATTTGGTCTGTTTTCTATTTACTTAACAATAATTTTTTCAATTTTAGGTAGAAAACTGAGTTAATTAGGATTTGGGATTAGATTAAGCAACTCGCATACTTGCTGTTCTGATACTATGCAGGCATGATGCAGAAGCTATTTGGGCTGCAATAGAGTCTGGTGAAACCTAGGTTGGTAGATGCAATGAAGTTATCATTCAAATTACTTCTCCATCAAGAGAACTTGGTATCATAGTGGAGGTAAGTTTGCACTATTGTTCTTTTTAAGCCAGGTTATCGATTCATTGTCAAGCACTTCTCATTTCTTAGAACTGAGTCATTGTTTTGCCTTGCAGATGCCATAGCCTCTACAAAATCTCTAAAAATAAACTTTCAGCGCGGCAGATGTGTGTGCAAGAGCGAGTAGACAATATTCCAATATTTGGGGAAGTGATCAGGAGCATGCCAAAAAGATGAGGAGTTCATTGCAACACTTTCCAGCAAACCAACGACCAATAATTTGGTTAGCAGAATGTTGGATTTAGTACACAAGGATCTCTAGACTGTTTTGAATTATTATTGATCTAACTATTTTTTTGAATTGATATTGATTGTAAAGAATACTATGGGTTAATATATTCTTATTTTGTCGGCTCATCTTTACTATATATTAAATGCTATGAAAATGAATTTTCTTGCTATAGATTAGAGAATCAAGAACGACAAAAGTAAAAAGACTAAATTTCTCGCTTAATTAAATATGCGACGACTTTGGATTGTCGCTTAATATATTTTACTGATTGTCAAAAGCGACGAAATTACATCGTTGTCGTTTTTTCAATAATGTGACACAATTTGTTCCTCGATGAAATTATAGGAGACAAACAAGAAGCCTTGCATATAATTTTCTACAACAAATACTTATGTGTCACATATTAATATATGCAACAAAAATGAAACCTTGCAGTTATTTTTTGCAACAAAAAAAAAGTCTTGCATATAAATTTTTTATCAAACATATAAGCCTTGCAGACGGAATATGCAACGTAAACGAGATCTCGTATATTAGAAATTGTAACAAATATAAAGTCTCATTTATAACATTCTGTAACGCACTCACTTGTCTCGCAAGATGTCATACACGAGGAACGACTTGCATCGCTTATTGAAAATGCAACAAACATCCAATCCCCGCATATGGAATATGCGACATAAACGAAGCCTCGTATATTTAAAATAGTAACAAATATAAAGTCTCACATATAGTTTTGGGTAACACATTTGTGTGTGTCACAATTTGTGATATGCTAGCAACCAATTGCGTCGCATATTGGAAAAGCGACAACCGTGTAATTTTGTCGCTTTTAACAATCAGTAAAACACATAAGGCGACAACTGGTTGCGACAACCCAAAGTCGTCACATTTTCAATTCAACAAGAAATTTAGACTTTTTACGACAACTTTGGGTTGTCGCCGATGACATTTTCTCTTGTAGTGTCAATTGTAATTGTATAGTTGTCATTCCTTTTTGGTCTCCTGACTTGTTAGAGAATCTTAGCTGTACAAGTAGACATTCTGTATATATTTCATACGAATGAATACAATCAATTATTCTACCTCAATATCTTTTCCTATATGACCTCCATTCCTCATCTCAAGCTCTTAAACTGCTCTGCTTTTACTCATCTCTCCCTTGTATTAAATTGACAATTGTTGTCACTCAAGTTCTCAAAGAGATCATAGGCTTGTTAACCGGTCTTATCCATTAACACACTGCCACATGCTGAGTCCACCATGCTCCTACTGACATAATCCAATCCGTCATAGAAATATTGGACTAGGACTTCAAAACTATATGCATGGTGTGGACACTTGAGTTGCAACTTTTGAAATTCCTTACACCTCATAAAATTAATTTCCATTCTTTTGTTGGAAATTCTGAATTTCCATCCTCATTTTTTGAGTTAGTTGAGTAGGAAAGAATTGCTTTAAGAACTTAGCGACCAGCCCATCCCATGTTGTGATGACACATGCAGGTAAAGCCTACTACCAATGTTTAGCCTCATCCTTTAAAGAAAAGGCTAGGGAAATAAAATTAACCTTAGGCCTTCAGTAGGCAACTGTTGAATGCTTTGAAGCTTGCATATATCCAAAAACTCCCTAATGTGAACATTAGGGTCCTCAGATACCAGCCCTTTGTATGTCAGCAGCGAATTGTGCAATGCCGGTGGAATGGAGAATGAGTTCTTGTTGGGTGGAGTGTAGCTATGCACAAAGGTGAATCCTGATTCGTTGGAATGAATGAAGCCTTCAATGGTCTCGGTTCATCCATCTAAACTATCGATCCTTCTTGCTTTTCTTCTTCGTCCTCGTGTACTGAAGGTTGTGGTGACGGAGGTGGTGCGTTCTTAGGTGATGGTGGTGGTGTTTGCTCTTCATCTTCTCCTTGTGGAGATGTAGAACTCTCCATTATGCGGATTTTTGAGTGAGCATACACCTTATAAACAAAAACAAAACTATGTTGTAAAACATAAAGTGAGAGTTTGAGAGAAGAGAGAGATGACGCAGAGAATGGGATGTGTTTCTATTCATCTCACTATGAGGTTTATATAGAACTACCTCAGGTATACAAAAGGTAACTATTCAACGATTACACCAATCACTCGTCTGATTACAAATAAATCAATCGCTAATTATATTCTGTTAATCACCAATCAATCCTAATTGGCATATATCACGCAACACTAATTGGTATTACATGAATAGCCACATAAATATTTACAACACTCCCCCTTGGATATTCCATGGTGTTCCCCCTACTGTGCGCTTCTAAGTTACCTCGTCAAAAACCTTACCAAGTAATAAAAACCCTGTGGGAAAAAACAACTTTGGTCGAAGGAGAAAACTAGCATAACTCGCGTGAGTGTGGAGTAGTAGTATCACAGTTTTAGAGATAGGTGAAGTCTTCTTATCAGCATCATAAGTAGGTAGCATGTCTATGAGAGGGATGCATTAGAGTTACTGCACCAAAACCTTGCTCGGTAAACCTAGTGGGAGAAACCCATGGTCGAAGGAAAAAGATGAGCAAATGAGTATTTGTCGAATTAAAGCATCTTCAGGATGTAGTATAAGTGGGGTGAACATGCTAAAGATGTGCCTCGTTAAAACCTTGCTAGGTAACAAAACCGAATGGGACAAAATAACCCTAGATGAAGGACAAAAAGAGTATACGATGGTTGACCTGCACAAAGTTAGTGCTCAATTTAAAACCCTATCAATGTAGTAAGAGTAAGTGGGGTATCGTTCTCAACCGGGGATTAGGAACTTATTAATTCCTGAAAAATAAAACGTTAGAAAAACAAAATTAAATATTATAAACATTATTTATGAAAATTATATGTAAAGGGGATTTAGGATTTTTATTTTCTAATTTAACAACTAATTAAATATATACATGTGACACATCAAAACACAGAATCAAGTAGAATTAAATGAATGGAGCGATTTTTAGATGTAATTAACTACTACTAACACGTTGGCAAGGTTTTCAAACATCAAATCACGAATCAAAATATGTCATAGCACAGAATCAATCAAGAACAAAGATGAACGCATACAAAGTACTTTTTACTTCCCTTAATTAAATTAACTAGATAAACGCACCATAGTTAACCTTATTAAGCATGCAGTTACTAGTGGTAGCTAATCACTAACAAGAACACTTTTAACGCATTAAACACATATGGAAGTTTGATCAATTGAAGCCAAGAACACAAGTTAGAACGCTAATCAAGCATGCAAGACTCATTGTTAATTTACCTAAGTAATTATAGGTTTTTCACTTAAATAATTAAAGCCTAGAATGCTAGCACCTTAATATGGATTCAATTACATGTTCATCAACCTCAGTATGCATCCAAAGACCAATTAACACATAAAAGATGAGATTGAAGCTCAAAATTAACAATCATGCTCACATATGATGAAATCTCAATTTCAATTAGAAAGCCTATCTAAAACATGCTTCATAGTATTCAAAAATTATATATCTAAAATCAACACTTCATCATCACAAGAAATCGCATAACACAGTCCAAGAACATAAAACAAAATCGCAATTTATTCAAAAACAGAAATCATTTTACATAGCAAAACCGAAAACAAGATAGAGTGTTCATGGTTACACTTTTTAATCTTCAAGGACGCAAGAAGCTTCAAAAGGTGATGGAGTCGATGAGGATCACGGCAAGGATGCTTGAATGGAGAGGAGAATTGCTCACGGCCTTGAACTTGGAATTTCTTGAAATTGCCATAACTTGGAAGAGAAGGGGAGGTGTTTGTGGCTTTTGATTCTGAATTTTTTGGTGTGTAGAATGGCTTTACAAACCTCCTTTATATAGTAAAAGGTAAGGGCTAGGGTATCAAGGTTGAAATATACTTGTGACATCATCTGGCCAATGATATTATTTCTTGAGAATTGGAGAGCAAGTCACCTTGTTAATTGCCGAAATCTTCTTTGAACCTAGACCTTATTTTGGCCTCCAAGTATGTAGAATGGAATTAGGAATCCGAATTCAATATTTATTCCTTTATTTTCTTTTCCAAAATTCCATAGAAATCCAAAACTATCCCAAAATGGATTTTGCCGAAATCTTCTAGTATTTTCCTTTAATTCTTACAGTAAAAAGCAATAATAATGGGCCATGGACTCCTCAAGACGTCATGGATGATTTTAGAGACTCATGTGCAAGTCACATGCTTCAATCTTCGGGCCAGACTTCTCAAAATGATCCAATTCAAAAGTCCATCACATAATTGCCAAAATTTCTTCATTATTCTAGAACATTCTTGAACAATCTTGAGTCATTTTCAAGACACAACATCTCCTAGTCTCACCAGGTCTCCTAACAGCATCAGGACTCCTAGTGTGATCAGGTTTCCTAGTCCAACTGGGACTCTGTCATTTCTTCATTTCCGAACATCATTTTTTCGAGCTCACTTCTAGTTGAATTAGGATTCCTACTTCGACTGGGATTCCTTTTCCTGGTAGAACTGGGAAAACTTCATTTCTCCATTTCTTCTCATTTCTGCTCTCTTTACTCCTTGCCTTCCATTTCCATACTCAAAACTACCTAAAAACATAAAACAAGTTAGAAATGACATTGTTAAGGAAATAACTAAGCAAAATGTAGAGAAAAATGCACTAGTGGGTATGCTTCGGGATACTCCCCCTGAAAATTACATGTTAGATAATTCAAATAATTTACGTAGATCAATACCTTGTACATGCTTCTGGAATGTAGACTTTTGGTAGTGACTTGGTAAAAAGGTCTGCACGATTGTCTTTAGATCGAATTTGCTTGACTTCAATCTTCTGGTGCTCTTGTTGTTGCTGATTGAAGAAGAACTTTGGTGCAATATGTTTGGTGTTGTCTCATTTGATGAAATTCATGCTTATTTGCTCGATGTAAGCAGCATTATCCTTGTAGATAATGGTCCGTTCATCAGTGGTCGAATGCAGTCCACATGTGCTTCGAACATGCTTTGTAAAAGCTCTTACCCATATACATTCACATACTGCTTCATGAAGAGCTAGAATCCCAGCATTATTCAAAGAGGTAGCAACAAGGGTCTATTTTGTAGACCTCCAAGAAATTGTAATAATCCCAATGGTAAAGACATAACCAGTTTGGGAATACGCCTTGTGTAGGTTTGATAGATAGCTCGTGTTAGCATATCCAACAAGGCAAGCATCATTCCAAGGATCAAGGGGGTTTAATCCATTCCTTGATGTGTAGAGATATAATAAGCCCATATCTGTTGCACTCCTAAGGTAGTGAAAAATGTCTTTTATGTCATTCAGTGGCGATGTGTTGACGCAGAGCTATATCTAGCTAACAAGTTCACATCAAATGAGATGTCCTATATAGGGCATTAAGCCAAGTACAATAATGTGCCTATTGCACTTAGATATGGGACTTCTGGCACCAATATCTCTTCGTTATCATCTGCATAACGATACGGTTCTCTCTAGACTTCGAACGACCATGGGTGTGCTTACTTTTATCCTCATTAAAGTGTCTTAACATCTTTTGGATGTAATTTGATTGATGGACCAAAATTTCATCTACACTATGCTCTGGCTCCAGGTCGAGACAATAATTTTTTCACCCAAGGTCATTCATCTCAAATTCTGACTTCAGGTGCTTTGCAGTTTCCTTGATCTCTTCAGGAGTATTAATCAAATTCATGTCATTGACATAAACCGTCACAATTCCAAACTAAGAACTTGTTTCCTTAATAAACACGCACGGGCATAGTTTATTATTCACATATCCCATCCTGATCAAATATTCACTTAGACAGTTATACCACCTCCGTCTAGATTGTTTCAATCCATAAAGTGAATGCCTCAAAACTAATGGAGAGCATGTTCCGTGGTCTAGAACTATTTGCATCGAGTATCATAATTCCTTCAGGAACTTTCATGTATATCTCTGTATTATGATCCACATAGAGATAAGTTGTGACCACATTCATAAGTTGCATATTCAGTTTTTTGGAAAATACCAAACTGAAAGGTAGCGAAACATTATGACCTCCATTATAGGAGAATATGTCTCCTCGTAATCAATCACAGAGCGTTGAGAAAATCCTTGCGCTACTAGACGAGCCTTGTATATCACAATCTCATTTTTCTCAGTACGCTTCCTTACAAATACCCATTTAAATTCTACAAGTTTAACATGGGGAGGTGTAGGAACAACATTCCCAAAACACCTTTCTCTTTGTCAAGGAATCTGATTCGACCTGGATTGCTTCTTTCCATTTTAGCTAGTCGTCTCTTCATTGACATTCATCAACGGAGCAAAGTTCAATGTCACCGCTTATAATAGTTTTTGTGGCCACCGCAAAAACAAATATATCATCGATGATAATCTCATTCTGATTCCAAACGTCACTAAATTTATAGAGATTTCTCTATTATCAGGTGTGGGTTCAAATGTTGGAGCGTCCTCCAACATGGTTTCTTCTAGGACGTCCCCATAATCCGGATTTATCTCGTGAGATGAATCGGTTTGAGATTGCGATGTCAAGAGGATTTGTTTGTGCCAAGTTTACCCTCTTCTGGGGATAAGAATCCTTCGAACCTAATGGTCTATCTCGCTTCTGGGCAAGGACATATGATTGGTTAGTCGCCATGGTCGTATCTCGTCTATCTGTGACGACATATCCTACAGGGACGTCTATCCTTGCAGACATATTTGCAGCAGGTATATATGATCTCGTCACTTTAGCTAGATCAGAGAAAGTGCCTTGCATATTGTATTCTATACTCTATAGATCTAGAATTGTCCGCACTTCACTATTTTCGTGCGGTTTGAGGATCAAGATGAGACATTGTGGAAACATTTCATGTTAATTCATGCCGTTCATTAGGAACGGTAATGTTCTTATCTCCCCCTAACAGCAGGAAGACAGTCTCATCAAAGTGACAATCCGCAAATCTAACCGTAAAAAGATCGTCTGTCATGGGCTCTAAAGAGCACATAATGGATGAGATTCGTAATCGACATACATGCCCATCCTTTGTTGAGGACCCAATTTTATACATTGTAGTGGCACAATTGGCACGAGGACTACATGCCTAAATTCTCGTAAGTGCAAAACGTCAGGTTCGTACCCAGTCACCAGCTGTAACGTGGAGTAAGGTTAGGTAACAGTGGGCCTCGACTGGACCAACATGGCTGCATGCAAGATTTCATAGCCCCACGCAAAAACTAGAAGGTTGGTGCGCATTACCAAGATTCTATCTGCGAGACCATCTTAGGTGTGAACATAGGGATCCATATGTTCAACATCAATCCTAAGGGATATGCAATAATCTTCGAAAGACTTCGATGTAAACTCTCCGGCATTATCAAGTCTTATGGACTTTATGGGATAATCCGAGTGGTGAACCCTTAATTTCATGAGCTGGGTGAGAGTTTAGTCAAAGCATCATTTTCTTATGGACAGTAATGTAACATGTGATCACTTTGTCGATACATAAACTAAAACCATTAATATTTAATTGGTCTGCATGGTGGTTGGATATGTCCACAAATTTATCTTGCATTATGTGCAGAAAAATGGTGGTGTATGTACTAGTATTTGCATATGATGGTCTAGTATTAAATATTCCTAACTAATAAGCTTGGCATAATGTGTCATTAACCCTTATTCAGAAAAGGATGCAAGTGCGATGAGTTGAGGATACGATGCATCATACTTTGACCTGGGTGTCCCAAACAGTCATGCCATAGCAAGTAATTGCTCGAATTAGTTAGCTTCTAGCTAACATATTTCAATTTCTCCAATGTATGCTTCTGGCCGCACACTCGGAGGTTATGCAAAGATATTCCACTCTTTTTTCTCAGTGGTTTCAACGTGATAACCATTGGTTCAAATATCCTTAATACTCAATAACATTCTTCTGGAATGTAGAGAATATAAGGCCACATTAATGGTAAGTTCCGTACCATTGGACAATGTTAGGTCCATAATTACCTAGTAATTATTCTTCTAATCTTACACTTTTGCTTAACCTTTGTGTTAATTTATATATATTTATTATGTTTTCCTTATCATGCTAGAAAATAATGGAAAAGCTTGGAAATGCCCTAAAAACTTAACTTTAGCACATTTTCCTACTCCGGCTAGGAGAAACCCAGCTATGCAAGGAAGAAGGAGCGGCAGACTGACCAAATGAACTCCAAATGAGTTGAAACTTTCCAGATCTATTATAGACATCCTAAGGATTATTTTTTATGCTAAGTTTAAGAGCTAGTTGGGAGTGGAAAGCCTTCAAAAGATCGGTCCAATTTTCTGACTAAAAGACTAAAACTGCAAAACCGGACCTGTACCGATTCCGGCAGCATTTCCAGCTACACCATGGTGAACTAAGCTCTGAAATTTTACCAGGATGATCTACACTCATGGAGGAACATTTCGTATGAAGAGGTCGGAGGCCAATTCTGAAGTCTTGGTGGAGATTCAATTGAAGGAAGATAGGAGAAGAAAGTACGCAAATGGACAAAAAAATGGGTCAACGGTGGTCAACGCAGGATTCTGGACATTTCTGGCCGAGAACATGTGTGGAGGAAATGGAAGAACTGATTAGGGTTAGGGACTTTAAGTCTAGGTTATTTTGAAATTCAAAATTTGAATTATGACAAATAGTCCCATTCTAACACCTTACACTTTTGTCTTCCATTTATTACCTTGTTCCCTTACACATGACCCACCCTTACTTTTTCTTCTCCACTAAAATATCTATGGGCTTTCTAGGTCATTTCTATGTGGAGTTAAAGACTAGATCCACATTTTGTGCTTACACATTTGTCAATCACATCTAGCCCTTCATTTCCTTTGATCTCCACCCTCCATTCATCACTTTTGGCCTATAAAAGCACTCTCCCTTCATTTGGACGTTTTTCATCTTCTCTTCACACATTTCTCTTAGTTTCTTAGCTTTAGTTCATAGTTTCTTAGTTTTGTGTAGAGGAAAGTGTAAAGTGTCTTGGGTTTTTACCAAAAACAGAAGATCCTTTACATGTTTGATCAATCACACCTTAGTTTCATCATTTCAAGCCTTTGTTCTTCAAGTTTCTAAGAGCTTTGTGGATTTGTATAGCAATTTGGGTTTGAGAAAACCTAAATTTCCATATTTTGAAACATCTCTCACTAGTTTTGCATCAAGGGGAGCTAGTTTGGTAACCAACCACTTTCTCCACTCCTCCTCTCTATTGGTTAATGTTATTATGTATATGGGTTTGATTTATGTAACTATGGTTTGTGAGTAGAATAAAATTAGGGCTAGGTCGTAGCCCTAGCCAAACTCATGTATAAAATAGTGTGATGCCATGTTTTTTTTTAGGACTAAATACTGTTTAGTCCTTGAGCTTTTTACCATAAAACACTTCAGTCCCTGACCTTCTAATTTCACACGTTTAGTCCTTGTACTTCAAAATTTCATACCAATAGGTCCTTGCAGTCTAAAAGTCGCGGCGAAATGTCTATTATGCCCTCAGTTCTTTTTTTTATTTAAATTAATTAATTATTTTATTTTATTTTTTGGAAAAGGATTTTTTTTTTCCCTTTCTTTCTTTATGTTTGAAAAAAAAAAGAATTAAATAAAGAAAAAAGAATAAATAAATAAAAGAGAAAGGAATAAATTTATTATTAAAAAAAAACTGAGGGCATAATAGACATTTCACCGCGACTTTTTGACGGGAATGACCTATTGGTCTGAAATTTTGAAGTACAGGGACTAAACGTGTGAAATTAGAAGGTTAGGGACTGAAGTGTTTTATGGTCAAAAACTCAAGGTCTAAACAGTATTTAGTCCTTTTTTTTTATGAATATGCATGTTTTGAATCCTTTAGCTACTTTACTTTAATGCTTTCTTACATGTGTTTTTGGATTTGTCACCTAGAAGCATGTTGTAGGAATTAATGAAATCGGAAACTTAAGCTTGACAATCTTTTGTAACCGAGAAGAATGTGTAGCTAATAGGGTGGTGGTCTAGCTTATTCTTACAGGAAGAACTAGATTGCTTGGGTTTCTTACCTAGAAATTAAAGCATGATGTTGTGGGTTTAGGTTCCGGAAGAATTTAGGCTCACGGCACCATAGGCCATTTAGGATCCGGAAGATTTGAATGGTATAAAGGTTGTGTAATTTAGCTTTGCTTCGGAAGAGATTGTTAAATTGCATGACTAGTTGGTTTCTTGGTTGCTTCATCAAAGCACTAAGGGAAAATTTATCAAAGCATGTTATTACATTAAATATGGGTTACATTTTGTGCATGAGTAAGGTTAGGTGCAATGCCTAAGTCTCTATTCTTCTCATTGATTTAGTCTCTACATTTTTATTTGTTTATTTTATTTTATGCAACTTAATTTTATTTATTCAAATTAAAATCAACCAAGCCGCTCACCACCACAATTGTTAATACCATCCTCATGATCTTTAGCTTCCAACGGGCTAACGTTGTGAACTTGTAAAAAGGTAGACTTTACATGTGTTTTCTAGGTTTATTTTCACGGTGATCTAGTTAGGGTAGAGTAACTCAATCCCTTGGGTACGATACTCTTTACTTTTTCCCTTCACTAAAACTTGACCTCCTATACTTGCTGGGAGTAGGGCATATCATTCGTAAATTGCATACACTTTCATACTCAATGATGTCCCCAACAGACAACATAAAGTGGGCTTTGCCATAGCCCTCTATCAGGTTGGATTGGCTTGATATGGTTGTCATAGAGGTATGAATAAGCAATAAGTTTGAAAAATATATCCGATCTGGGAGTATGGTGTGCGTAATAGCACTTTTAGCCAGACAACAAACTTCACCACATAATATGCCTATTCATTTATTTAATTTAATGGATCACATGTATAAATAAGTTTACTGAATTAAATATATTCAAACATAACCACATTTCCATAATCCAAAATAATTGAAAACACAAATCAGCAAGATCTGAAGACTGAAACATCATTCATTAAGATGAAATAGATATGGCACAAGGGGCCAATCATACTGTAAGTATTTTGGGCTGTTCACCATTCAACACATGATTTCCCTTTGTCACAAGGAAACCGGAGCATTAAGGAAACAAAGATAAAGGATCAAAGGATCGGATCTTGAAGAAAAGATTAGGCCAAATTAGGTCATTGATCTTGAGTTTAATATGTTTTGATTCCATATCTTTTTGATGCTCTTTGATTGATATGCATATCAGTCAATTTGATTCAAATCTGTTATGCATTAAAGAGGGATTTAAACTTGCATATCAATTTGAGATCTTGGTTAGGAAAGTTTCGATTGCTCATTCAAAAATTGTTTTAAAACCTTTCTATATTTTTCTTAATTATTTAAGAAAAGATTTGATTGAGGGGGAGTGTTTCTCCCCTATAAAAGGTTTCTAAACGAAAGTTAGCAGTGGGGGTTTTTGATTACATAAAATTGCTCTAGATTGATTGATTAGAGTTGTTCATATCGTTTTTCTGGAAAAACCCTCTTTATGTGTTTCATATATTCCATTGCAAAATCATTTCATACTTATTCTCAAGATCGTGATTTAAATTGATAGCACGAAAAGTTGAAGGTTGAGTATCTTGAATGTTGTATTAGGAGTTAGAACAGTTATAAAACAAGTTAGCATGTGTTGCTAAGTGAGAGTGTTTGTTAAGAACAACACGACTTGTATTCTGTAAACCCTAGTGATTCATATTGGATTGCATTTTCGTGTTGGCTACGTCAAAAGCCACGCAGTGAAGTTTCCTCAGTGGAGAGGTTTACACTGCGTTAGCAAATCTTCGTGTTATGTATCGCATTTCTTTTAAAATAAATTTCTATACATAACGGTACTTCAAACAATTGTTCCATCAGGTAATTACAATTGGCATCAGAGCGGGTTCTAGATTTTTCTAGTGATCCCGGAAAAGATGGAACATTCACGCGATAGAGCTGCTGGTGGATCTGTCAATAGTCCTCCATGGTTCGATGGTGGCTGTGAAAAGTATACTCAGTGGAAGATATACATGAAATCATATCTCTACGCTCAAGATGAACATGTGTGGAATATTGTGGAGAATGGATGGACTGTACCTGTGATAAAAGCAAAAGGAGAAGGCTCTTCCACTGTCACTCCCAAACCAAGAAAGGACTGGACTGAAGAAGAAGTTCGTGATCTGCAAGCAGACTTCAAAGCCAAAAACAGCATCTTCACAGCTCTATCCGAGCGAGAAAAATTGAGAATCAGTCATTGTGATACTGCCAAGCATGCATGGGATCTTCTACAAACTACATACGAGGGAAATAAAAAGGTACGTGCTCAGAAATTACAAGCCTTGATCTTTGAATTCGAGACAATGACCATGGGAGATGATGAAACAGTAGATGACTTTCATGGTAGAATTCTCAAAATCTCTGGTCAATGTCGTAGTCTGGGGGCACCCTTTGATGAAGACAAGATTGTCAAAAAGATACTCAGAGCGCTGCCAGAAAAATTTCATTCAAAAGTCACAAGCATAGAGGACTCATTTGATATTGATGAGTATCCACTCGATGAACTCATCGAAAACTTTAAAACTTATGAAATGAGATTGAAGCCTGAGAAGAAAAATAAAGGTGTGGCCTTCAAAGCTATCAAAGAAGAGGAAGAGGAGACCCTGGATCTTGCACTATTGACAAAGGAATTTAAAAAGTTCCTCAAAAACAAGAACTCATCCAGAAATCCCAACACACCCAAGAAAAATTCCTACAATGGCAGTAGCAGCAGTGATTACAACAACAAGAATGGGAGAGCAAACTTCAAGGGAACTCATTCAGGCAAAACTAAGTGTTATGAGTGCGGTGGCTATGGTCATATTTCTACTGACTGTGGAAATAGGAAGCATGGAAATAGCAACAATAAATCACTTCTCTCAACCTGGAGTGATGATGAGTCTCAGGAAGTTGAAAATGTTGCGTTTGTATCATCACTTCTACCTGACTCCGATAGTGATGAAGCCTTTTCTGATGATGAAACAAATATCCGCTGCAGACAACTCTACAAAGCCTCAAAGGCAACTCTCCTCAAAAACTTGAGTTTGGAAAAAGAAGTTGAATTCCTGAGAAGCGAAAAAGAAAAATTAGAGAAACTTTTGGAGACATCACAATCTGCATGGGAACTGGAAAGAAGCAAACATGTAGGTGAACTAGCAGAATTGCAAGATGACCAGATATCTTCAACTTGGAAGAGTGAAAAGACAGAGTATCTCAACAGAATCAAAATACTAGAACTGGAAGTTAAAGGACAACAAGTATTGAACTTGGAATTATTAGCTAAAGTTGAGATCTTGCAAGATGAGTTACGATCAACTCAAGAAAAGTTCAACAAGTTCGATGTTAGCTCTAGTTCCATGTCCAAGTTGCTTGGATCAGGAAAAGCTCCTCATGACACTTCTGGATTAGTGTACAATGGAGAAAGTTCCAAGAGCACTAAGTTCGTAAGAGCATCGAGATCATCTGTTGAAAAGAAAGAAGCTTCCATGGATAATCAAGTCACAGTTATGAAGAAACGGAGGGAAGATCAACCACCACCAAACTATCAGGTAATGCTTGACCAAGAATCCACCACTGGTCGAAACAGGTACGCTAACTCTAGAACTTTCATTCCTACTTGTCATCACTGTGGTAAGATAGGACATATCAGACCTAGATGCAATGAAAGATTTTCAAACTCACAAGTTTCTCAAGAAAAGTGTACTGTTGAATCTCTAAAGTATGAGCTTGAAGAACAAAAGGAACTCATTAACAAACTAACAGAACTGTTCTCTAAGAAAGATCTTCAAACTGAAAGAAGAAAAGATGTCTGGACTAAGAAAACTGAATTTGATGCTACATGTCTCTTTGCACATGCTAATACAACTCATATTGAGGCAACCTGTTTAGTAGCCTTGACTGCTCTAGCTGAAAAGCGACGAGATTTTTGGTATGTTGACAGTGGCTTCTCTAGACACATGACTGGAGACAAAACCTGGTTCACTTCCTTTGAAGATGAACACACAACTGGATCCGTCACCTTTGGAGATGGACGGAAAGCAAATATACTAGCTCGAGGTACGATAAACACTCCAGGTATACCTAATCTCAAAAATGTATTATTTGTCGAAGACTTAACTGCAAATCTGATTAGCGTAAGCCATTTGGCTGACGACTATGAAGATGTATGGTTTAACAAACAGAGATGTTTGGTCTTAAATCAGAAAGGAGAAGGTATCATGGGAGGTAAGAGATCTGTTGATAACTGTTATCATATTCAAGCTAATGAATCTTCCAGCTTGCAGCCCTGTTTGTCTGTAAAAACTACCGAGGAAACCCTTGAACTCTGGCACAAAAAGATGGGACATGTAAACTATCAAGACTTGCTGAAATTATCCTCCAAGCAATGTGTCCGAGGCTTACCAAATTTAAAGGGCAAAACTGACAAGATATGTGGAGACTGCAAAATTGGAAAGCAAACTAAGGCTCCTCACAGGACGGTGAATTCTGCAACAACCACAACTGTCTTGGAACTCTTACACATGGATCTCATGGGACCAGCTCAATCTGAAAGCATTGGAGGTAAGAGCTACATGCTAGTAGTTGTAGATGATTTCTCAAGATACACCTGGGTAAATTTCTTAAAAGACAAGACGGAAATGTTTGAATCTTTTAAAAACTTGAGTCAAAAATTGATCATTGAAAAGAAGTCATCAAATACTAGCATAGTGAGGGTAAGATCGGATAATGGTACTGAATTTAAAAATGCCTCTTTCTCTAACTATTTTCATGAGCTTGGTGTATCTCATGAGTTCTCAGCTCCAATCACTCCACAGCAAAATGGCATTGTGGAAAGGAAAAATAGGGTATTGCTGGACATGGCTCGAGTAATGTTGCATGCTGCAGGCTTAAGCACAAACTTTTGGGCTGAGGCTATCAGTACTGCTTGTTATACTATAAACAGAGTATTCTTCAGACCAGGTACTGATCAAACAGCTTATGAGCTGTGGAAAGGTAAAAAGCCAAATGTTGGATACTTTCATATTTTTGGCAGCCCTTGCTACATTCTACATTTTATGTGATAGAGAACATCTTGGAAAATTTGATGCTAGAAGTGACGATGGTGTTTTCTTGGGATATTCTCTGAACAGTAGAGCTTATAGGGTTTACAATAAAAGAACCCGAGTTGTTATGGAATCCATTAATGTTTCTATTAATGATCAATGTGTAAAACAGGAAGAATCATATGCAGATCCATCACCCTCCTCTATCACTCCACCACTAAATGCAGAAGCCTCATCTGATGAAGAGGAAGAGGAGATCCCCGACAACATTTTTGAACTAGCTCCCATCCAAAGGAAAGGATTCAAGCAAGTTCAAAAGGACCACTCATCTCAAGATATCATCGGAAATCTGGAAGATGGACTGACAACAAGGAGAAAAGCTACAGCTCAGGTAAGTACCTCTGAGGTAAGTGAAGGAAATGTATTGCTAAGCATGAACATTATATCTCACTTTGGTTTTGTGTCTATTGTTGAACCAAAAAATATTAAGGCAGCTTTATTGGATGATAACTGGATTAGTGCTATGCAGGATGAGCTCAATCAATTTACTAGGAATGATGTGTGGTACTTGGTACCTCGACCTAGTAAATGCAATGTCATAGGAACTAAGTGGATTTTCAGAAACAAAAGTGATGAAAAAGGGAATGTGGTTAGAAACAAAGCTCGACTAGTAGCTCAAGGATACTCTCAGATTGAAGGTCTTGACTTTGACGAGACATTTGCTCCTGTGGCTAGATTAGAATCAGTTAGATTACTCCTCTCTATAGCTTGTCATCTTAGGTTCAAACTGTTTCAAATGGATGTCAAAACTGCTTTTCTAAATGGGAACCTTCAGGAAGAAGTTTATGTGGAACAGCCACCAGGTTTCCAAGATCCACATAACTCAGATCATGTCTACCGTCTCAAGAAGGCTCTGTATGGGCTAAAGCAGGCTCCCCGAGCCTGGTATGAGAGGCTCTCCACTCATCTTGTGGGAAAAGGGTATGCTAGAGGGTCTATTGATAAAACATTGTTTGTCAAACAAACCAAAAATGATATTATCATTGCCCAAGTGTATGTTGATGACATTGTCTTTGGTTCCTCTTCTAGATATCTTGTCAAAGAATTCCAATCTGTCATGGAAAGTGAGTTTGAAATGAGCATGTGTGGTGAACTAACTTTCTTTCTTGGACTGCAAGTAACGCAGATGGACACAGGTTTGTTTCTCTCTCAAACAAAATATGCTGAAAATCTGATCAAGAAATTTGGTCTTGAATCTAAGAAGACAGTGAGCAATCCCATGAGTACCACTATTAAGCTGAGCGAAGACCAGGATGGGAAATCAGTTGATCACACACTATATCGCAGCATGATAGGTAGTTTGCTCTATCTCACTGCCAGCAGACCTGACATATCTTACAGTGTAGGAGTGTGCGCACGCTTTCAAGCTAATCCTAAAGAATCACACTTGGAAGCTGTCAAGAGAATCATTCGCTATATATCAGGTACAGTTGACTGTGGAATTTTCTATACCTTTGATACTAACGTGGAAATTGCAAGATATTCTGACGCTGACTGGGGAGGAAGCTTAAAGGATAGAAAAAGTACCCCGGGGGATGTTTCTTCATTGGAAACAATCTGGTTGCCTGGCATAGCAAGAAACAAAATTGCATCTCTCTATCTACTTCACTACGTTAGCAAATCTTCGTGTTATGTATCGCATTTCTTTTAAAATAAATTTCTATACATAACGGTACTTCAAACAATTGTTCCATCAGGTAATTACACATACCCATGTCTTCGAGTTTCTAATCCTCGATATGTTTAGTAACTGCCTGAAAATCCATGATCTCTAGTGTGGAATTTATAGAAAATGACCATTCAACAAAGTTGGTATTTCGAGTTCCGCAACCGAAAAAATACTCATCTGCTGCTTCTGCTTTCGCACCTACTACAGTTGGTGCAAGACCAGCAGTCAATTTCTCCACATCGATAACAAAGATCATGCTGATTTTGGTGGCAGCGGGACGAACCAGTGTTCCTTTCCACTTTGGCTTGATGGGCAGGGGCACTATAACATGGGGCCATGTTTTAGGCTGGTTTTATTGGCCATTTCTAGGCCTACCTCTCTTTCCTCGTCACGAAAAATCAGACTTTTTGTCCCTTCCAAGGCTGTAATTTCTCCTTTCGCGATTAGGTTCGCGATGAGTAACATCATTTGCTTCAAGAAAAAGTGCTGCTCAGGTACCAATGGGCTTGGCTTAATCATTCCTCAACAGGAGGTTGTTGTTCATTTCAATGAGCAACAAGATAGCGATCAATTCAGAGAATTAGTAAAGTGCCTCTCCTTGTATTGTTTTTGGCAGATGAGCTTGTTCAATTTCTTGCCAATCATGTCTTGCTTCAGGCAAGAAAGCATGCGAACTTTAGATAATTTCTTCCAGAAACTTTCAATTGCTAAAATTTGAAATTAAATCGTGGATCTTACTCAACCCTTTCGGTAACTCCAATTGAATATGACCAGGTAAGGAATGATGAGGTTTTGGTAGAGCGAGGTTCACTTAAGTACACAGCATCATCTGAACCTTACCTAGACATTGCATCTAATTGGATGAGCCTACTTGGAGAAGATTCATAACATTTCGTGACTCAATAATGGGAACTTCAAGTTCTATAACATGGCTTGAGAATTCGGATTAAACATGTAAAATCTTCTGGCCTTATCACGTATGGTGAATTTATGTAGGAAATTAAACTTCAAGTTCTTTCTATTGTTTTATCGAAACTACGGGTTCGATATTTATGTATAACTTCTGGTTCATTAATTACCTACATTTTCTACACATATATTCTAGTGTGAAAATTTAAACATGTAGCAAAAACAATTATGAACAAAACAAGTTGGAATAACATCTCACAATTGCATAAAAAGAATTCATAAATTAAATGTCACAATTGGAATAAATGATGCTAGCACCCAATATATATAAAATAGGACTAAATTCAGTTTGCCCCCTCCAACTTTGGGGCAAACATCAGTTTGGTCCCTGATTTTTTTTTTTAATCATGATGGTCCCTGCACTTCTAATTTTTATCACCCGCATCCAAATCTCAAAATTCTCTCCCATCATGACGTCACTTGCTGAGTTGGCCCTGACATGGGGCCCCACTTTTCAGTTTTTCAACCTTAGTTTAAATGAAATGTCGAAATTACCCTTATTACCCTATACTATTTTCCTCGTCTCTCTTCTTCTTCCTCTTCTTCTTCTTCTTCTCACCTCCCCCTGTCTCCAACCGTTAGCAGAGCTCAGTCCCCGTCGCCATCCCAGTTGGCCTCTTCCTCCGCTACCTCCTCGATCCACATGCACAAGATCCTATCTAAAGACCACGCGCCTCCCTTCCCTCCCTCATCCTTCTCCGCTGACATGGGCGACAGCGCTCTGACCTCCAGTGACGATCTCGAAAGCATCTCAGCACGCACTGGCGGCGACGATTCCGACTCATACAATCCATTCCTAAACTTCAAGTTCGAGTTTGTCTCTACTCACCAAATCCAAACACCCTCAATTTCATGCTTCCTTTTCTTTGAGATTCCCAGCTCTCTCTCTGGCTTTATATGTTTCTGGGTTGGGAGCCTTTAGGGTTTTAGAGAAAGACCCAGATAAAGATTCGAGTACGTTCTTGAATTTTTTTTTTTCTCTGTTTCGTTGGTTGTGTTGTTTGGTTGATTCTTTGTTAAAGATTCTTGGTGGGTTTTTCTGGGAATGAGATGGGGTTTAATTGTCAGATTCTAATTTGCAGGAAACAAGTGATGGAGGACCAATCAAGAACTGGGTTGCACGATTTTACTAGGGCTTCAAGAAAGGCTGAAGAATCAGGTTGGTCAATTAATCTTTTAAGTCATTTTTTCGTTTTGATTTTACAGTATGTGGGTTTGGTGATTTAATAGAAAAGAAGAAATGGGTACGATTTGTGGTGTGGTCACAATGCTTGTCAAGCAAGAACAATTGGCTTAATTGAATTGATTTTCTTGCAAATTTTGCATTTTGTTTATAAGGGCGTAATTGTTAATTTTTTCTAGGTGGGTGAATTATTCCATTGTTAATTGCGACATTTGGTGAATTTGGCAGCCTGGAGGCGAGCTGGGCATGGGCCAGGTCTTATTCGATGAGCAGGATTTTGTTGTTCGGGGTGGTGGTGTAGGCAGCCATGGTTGTAAAGCACAAGAAGACGAAGATGAAGATGATGAAGGTGACCCATTTTCCAAAAACTCCCTCAATCAATTTTCCAAGGTAACCCATTTCTAAAGCTTTGATCTTTCTCTTCTGGGTTTCCTTCATTTTGGCTAAAGTTTCAATCTTTGGTTTTGGACTTTTAATTTTTTGTGGAGGTTTGCTCAGCTATGGAATCTGGGTTCTGGACTTTTGTGGACATGGCCAGTGGCTGAGTTGAGTTGCCAGCATGTACATGTACAGCGCGTTGCTTCTTGGAGGAAGAGCATAAATCTGGTTTTAATGGTGAAGGTGAATTGAATTCTGGTTTTGATGATTTGGGTGGCAAAGGTGAAGTGAAATCTAGTTTTGATGGTTTGGGTGGTGGGGTGATGCCTCTGGAGAGTACAGAGAGTGGGTTTGGGGAGATTGGGAGATGAGGGAGAGAAGAGAGAGTGTCTAGTCGGAGACTGATTTTGATGGTGAAGAGGATTGAGAGCGGGAAGTGATGTAGGAGAGGAGGGTTGGGTTGCGCTCATGGTGGAGATTGAGCGGAGCTGCGAAGGGATTTGTGTTAACCCAAAGGGGGTTGTGGGATGTAGGAGAGGAGGAGAGAGGAGGGTAATTTCGACATTTCATCTAAACTGAGGCTGAAAAACTGAAAAGTGGGGCCCCATGTCTGGGCCAACTCAGCAAGTGACGTCATGATTGGAGAGAATTTTGAGATTTGGATGCGGTTGATGAAAATTAGAAGTGCAGGGTCCATCATGATTAAAAAAAAAGATCAGGGACCAAACTGATGTTTGCCTCAAAGTTGGAGGGGGCAAACTAAATTTAGTCCTATAAAATATGGTTCAGGAATACTAATGTGCTTAAATAGCGCAACATAAAGGCAACTGTGTTGCATATAGCTATGCTTGGGTTCGAATCCCAGAGATAACAGTCATTTTTTGCCTTTTATTTGGTGGCTCTTCTAGACCAAAGATAGGCTGGGCTCGTCCACTTGATGGTGAAATCTGAATATGCGCAAGACCAAACAGATAGTGGGCTTGCTAGGCTCGGCCTGGCTTACTAGCACATGTGGCAAGGACAAGGTGGCGCGCAAGGGCTGCTTGGGCCTGAGCTTCTTATACGGCCTATATTCCTACAGGGATAATCAGCGGCTTGGGCCTGAGCTTCTGGCTTGGCTCACATGGATATGGGCTTTTAACCTAGGTCCTATATTGCCTAGGACTAGAGCGTGTCAAAGGGTTGCTGGGCCTTCTGGGAGAGTCTTTCATAGTTGATGGAGTTCTCCCATGACAACAGTTGTCACTACGGTAATGGCATGGTGCCATATGAAGTTGTTATGCTAGGCCATGTAGACCTCCTATATGTTGAGCAGGGGTTAGAGATGAGGAATAGGCAGAGTACTAAGTTTGTTCAGGAGACTACTGAGAAGAATCTCGAATCTTCAAAGGCAGGATTCGAACGGATCTGTGTAGACGGAAGGGATTATGCATATTTGAAAAGGGGAGATATGTTGAATTTTACGTGAGTGACTATATGTTCTTGAAGGTCTCACCCATGAAGGGTGTGGTGAGATTTGGCAAGAAAGGAAGGTTATCACCAAGGTTGTCGAACCTTTTGAGATTCCTGTAAAAAGGTGTGGAGATTCAATGTTTAGGTCAGCTCTATCTCCAAGATTTTTTGTGATGTGACATATTTTCTTTTGTCTTTGCCGATGATGAAGTCTACAATGGGTCTGGTGTGGTTAATCGTAGTAATGTTGAAGTAAAAGAAGTGGCGATCATTGTTAGTGTTAAATTGCATTCTGTATGGACTACAAGGAAACCTTGATCAAGGATGATTGACTAGTTCAATATCTTGTGGAGGCTTCAAAGGGAGTGCTTTTCTTGCTGGGGAGCAAGAACTGGATTTTGAAGATGAGTTTATCCGTACTTGTTGGTGTGTAGTACGTTTAAATTTCGGGACGAAATTTCTTTAAGTAGGGTAGAATGTAATACCCCAGAAATTCGTTTTTATTTTCCGGAATTAATTTAGTGGTTGTTGGTACAAGTATGTGGTTCGTGGATGGAGCAAATGTGTTTCAGACAAATTTTTATTCGAAAAGTATGGTTTTAGGGGGGAAGTGCAAAGGTTTACTTTTTATACATTGGGTTTTTCCGAAAACTTTTTTCATAAAAGTCGTAGAGCACCTCGATACGAGTTCGTGGACATGCTGCACGCGAAAATCAGAGTTTGTATAAGAAAGTTATGAGCGATTAAAAATTGAGAAAATTCTATAAAAAGAAGAAAATTTTGGATTTTTTTATACATGAATAGCCACATTAATATTTACAACAAACTAAACTAGGAGTCTAGTGTGATCGAGGATCATAGTAGTGATTGAGAACAAGAAATCGTTTGATGGTTTTGTGAAACCTTTTGCGTCTAGTGTGACCGTTGTGAGTAAGTTAGTGACATGTGCGGCGAATTAAAAGAAGTCTCAGAGTATTCTTCCTTTATCATCCAAGAAGGACTTTGTTGTCTCAAAGGGACTATGATGTAGGCAACATGTGTGGTGATTGTTGTTGTAAAGTGTGTAAGTGGTGATAGAGTTAATTATTTTCATCGTAATCTCCTGAACTAAATTATATGCAGGGATTACGAACTTTCTGAATTGTTTGATTTTAATGTAATCTCCTGTACTAAATTATATGCAGGAATTACTAAGATATTGAATTGTATGATTTAATGTAATCTCCTGAACTAAATTATATGCATAGATTACATTATGTTTATATTACTTGATTTTGAATTGCGTGCTTTGTGGTGATCTCCTGAACTAATTTTCTATTTAGGGATTACTGGTTTTATTTAATTTAATTTGTGAATGCGGTTGTGGTTGAGACTCGTAGTGAGTTGAAAAATGTTTTATCACGTCATTGTGGTGATAAATGCTTCTTGTTGACAGGAAAGAAGAGTGAATTCTTGATTTGTTGTTGAGATCTCAAATGATTTGGTTTGTCACAGTGGTAACTTGTGTTTTCCATAAAAATAAAAGAATTTTGATTTTGGAAATAATCATTGTGTTGATTTGTTTCCCTTGAGTAAAAAAGGTGTTTGTTGTGGTTATTTGAATTTACTCACACAAGCTTGCAAAAGCTTACCGAGTTTATTGTTTCAACTCGGTGCACTATTCCATGGAGTAGGGGTTATTGTGCAGGTCAGAGTAACCGTCGTCGAAGCTGAGGTTTTGTTGATGTCGTAGCTTGGATGCAGATGTGTACTTTTGGTTTTAGTCTTCCACTGTGTAATGAGTGTGGTGGGTATGTTACTTATTGAATTGTTGTTCAGTTTAATTTGTAAACACTTGGTGATATAATATGTGACTCTAGAGAATGAGTGGGAATTGACATTTGTGAGTTCGATTTGTTTTATTGTTTTGTTTAAATGAAAAATTTTATGAGTGTTCTTTTTGGGCTTGTTAGGTTGTCGTGTTTCGGATTCTAATTTCTTTATTCGAAATTCGGGGCGTGACACTAGTCCAAATAGGTTTATGTATCCTAGTTGGAACAGGGGCAGAATCTTCTAGATATCTTAGTCTGAATTAGAATACGATTGCTTGTACTCAATGATATTGTGCTTGTAATCCCCTATTATCAATAGAATACATAACAAACAACTTATCTTGAATCTCTCTTCTCCCTTTTCCCTTCATTCTACAACACTTACTATGTATTATGAAATTTCATACACTTTCTTTTATATATTTTCTCAATTATTAATATTTTTTACTTGTCATTTCTTTTATGTAGCTTATTAATTATTAATTACATATTGGCTAGGTACTAAGATATGTCTAGAAAATTTATTATCTTATCATTTAGCGAGGTTATTATTTTAGTATACAAGAGAAATTTATTTTTTAGTCGAGATTATTAATTTATCAAACGTTCATTTATCAATATCTTACTATATATTTATTTTAGGGGCCGTGACCACTTACCCAATTTTAACCTAAAAATTGCCCACTTGCTCCACTAAGAGTTTTTTGACCCCATTTACCCAATTTAAATGCAAGTGACATTTTTACCCCCAATCAAATTATTAAACTACAAAATTCTCTCTCTCCTCCTATCAGACTCTCTCTCTCTCTCTCTCTCTCTCTCTCTCTCTCTCTCTCTCTCTCTCTCTCTCTCACCTCCTCCTCCTCGTTGGAGCGTCGGAGCACAAGAATCCGATCCAGGGCGGTGAAGACTTCGCTGCAGAAATCGTCGCCCAGTGAGTCGATGACGGTAACGAAACCTTTCCGGCGGATTTTGGGCCAACTCGGATCTGTTTCTCGATCCGAATCTTGGCCGGGTCTTCCTTGGGGAACCCGACGGCAACGAAGACGTAAGGTGGTTGAGGTTGAGGTCGGCGGTGGTGCGGTGGAGGAAGAAGCCGCGGGAGACGAGCTCGTCGGCCCAAAGCTTCAAGATCTGCCGGTCCGATATCGAGTTTCTTCATCCCCAGTCATTCTGATCTGGTGCCCAGAGCAATTTCTGGGTGCCCAGATCAAATTTTTTTTTTTTTTTTATAGTGTGAACTACGAGAATGGTGAAGGAAAAAAAAAAGTTAACGTGTACAATTGAACATATAAATTGATCAATTGTGTTTTTAGTGTATTCATTTTGGTTCACTTGAGGGCAATAATATGATTATTAGGAGGCAATAATATGCGTATTGGGGAGCAATAATATGATCACTGGGGGGCAATAATATGATCAATTGTGTCTGTAGTGTATTCATTTTGCTTTTGGGAGTTTAAATAATTCACTGGATGGAAATAATATGATTATTGGAGGCAATAATATGATTATTATGAGGCAATAATATGCGTATTGGGGGGCAATAATATGATTACTGGGGGGCAATAATATGATCAATTGTGTCTGTAGTGTATGCATTTTGGTTTTGGGAGTTTATATAATTCACTGGACGGAAATAATATGATTATTGGAGGCAACAATATGATTTTTGGGAGGCAGTAATATTAGTATTGGGGGCAATAATAACATTACTGGGAGCAATAAATTCAGACACCGGGATCCCGACACCAATCCGGTAGCCAGATTACGGATTCCGGTCACCAGCCGCCGGATTCCTGTCACCGGTCGCCGGATTCCGGTCACAGGAGTCGGCGGTCGGCCACTGGTCTCCGAAGTCCGGCAAGGTGGAGGATGACTTCTCCCTCTAAGTGAGAAAGAAGGAGAGGGCAAAAAAGTCCCAAAAATAAATAAAAATAATAAAAAAATAATTAATTGGGTAAAGAGGAAATAATCCCTTAGAGTGTTTTGGGTAAATGGGGTTAAAAAACTGTTAGTGGAGCAAGTGGGCAAATTTTAAGTTAAAATTGGGTAAATGAGCATTTCCCCTTTATTTTAATTATATTAGACAATCATTTAACTACAATATGAATTTATATATCATAAATAAATATATGATAACGTATCATCAGTAATTGAAATTTTCAAATAAATTAATAGGTCCTACATTTATTTTAATTATTTTAGACAATCATTTAACTATAATATGTAGGAGACAGAGAGCTCCTCCTGTCCTTTTCAGGTTAGGAAAATCATAAAACTTGCATGTAGAATGGGTGATGGCAGTCTAATCACATGGACATTATAAAATGGCCCTAATTATTGATCGAACCACCACCCCACCACCTAGCTTAAACTCATGCATCTATCCATATATCATAAATAATTAACTTATGCAATCAATTATTAATAAACTATTTTATTATTTTATCTTGTGAATTAGACTAAAAAAATTGAATATATATTTTTAATTTTTATTTTCAGAATGCATGAATCTAATTTATGCATTTTGAATCAGAAGAATCTAGGCATTTCATTTTTAGTTGAATCTAGCCTTTGGGTTTCCTTTGACAAAGTCAAAAAAAAAAAAGGACTTTTTTCAGCCAAACAAGCTGGGTCTCGCGGCTGGTTCACAGTGTTAATTTGGCTTTCGAATTTGGATTCAGTCTCATTTTGAGATTGATTTTGAGCCCAGAGTCATTTTGAGACTGATTTAAAATGGGTTGGGGATCCATTTTTTAGGACCAAGTCCCATTTTTGCTTTTAACTTTAGAATTGGAGATCATGCAGCGCACATTGTAGCAAGGAAGGCTTTAAATGGTTGTGACTTTTTCTTTTACTCTTTTAGAAGGAGGTCGGACCACCTTGGTTTCATGAGGCTTTGTTAGTGGATTGTCATGTTTAATGTATCACAGCGGCACTCTTTTTTATTTGCTCCTATATATTGAGACCAGCTTTAGTTGTAATTGACCACGTTTATTAGTGAAAGTTTTATTCGATAAAGCATTTTTTTTTGGTTGCCGGCCAAATTACGAAGGAAGAGAATTTACTGTTAGCAGAAGAGAGACGAGGAAAAGGCTGCAAAAGTGGGGCAGAGGACATCACAAAGTGACAAGACAATGGAAAGCCAAAGCTTGCCAGTTGCCAGACCCAGAAAGCGAAAGCTTACATTACATTCTGTGCCTGCCTAGCTTCCTTTAATTCCTATAGTGCACTCCACAATCAGAGCAGCATTATAGATTTCTTAGGCAGTGAAATAAAGCTACCCTAGCTTGTTCCCTGTTAGAATCTCTCTTTTCTCTTTTGCTTTTAGTTCCAGTCCAACTATATGGCTTCCCTTTAGTCTTTTCAAGAAGCATATCAGAAAATAAAGAGAGAAGAATGATGGCTTTGTGGAGGTTTAATCTTGAAAGAAAAAGAAAATAGCATGTGGGACTGTTTGTTTGAACCTTGTTTGTCACTGGATAGATTGTCTGGTTGTGACTGTGATCGATGCAAACAGAAAATGACTTCTGGAGAAGAAACCCAGCTTATGTGTCAGCAGCTAGGAAGATATTGAGGCATATCTGAAACAGGTCATCAATTGAACGAGTGGTTCAAATATTATTTGGGTTTGACTCGAGCAGTTAATTTTTCTTTTTCTCTAGCGGTGGTTTTAGAGTTTTTCTTTTCTTTCAATTCAGGGATTCTAGGAACTTGCTGCAGGTGGTCAGTAAGTACTAACTACATTTGCAAGTCACTACAGTTAATTTTCCAGAGGGGCTTTGGCAAATGCTTCTGGAGGTGTAATTGGCCAATTCATTGAGGTAAACCTTCATGAATCCTTAATAGCTATGTCCAGTTGTGAAATTAATACGAGGCTACTCTAAAGAAACAGACACGGGCAGACGCACAATACTAACTGCTTTCATTAGTTCTGGTACAGATCTTGGTAGAAATATGTTGACATCAAGTTGTTGATAATGTCAAGTTACTTTTGGCACGTACTTTGTTCTCACTGATCTAGGTCCAATACTGACTTAAATACTGAAATCTGACTACATACACATCGAAACTCTTTATATATGATGCTAATTAATAAATGATTGCAGGGGTTTCATATTACAATATTTGAATTTCAATCTTCAGACATATTTAAAATGATTACATATGATGCTGATATGATTGCAGGGGTCTGTTATGCTACATATGAAGCAGAGCTGTACTAATTGGGATCAGCAATGCAGAGGATAGTCTCTCATTGAGGTTATCCCCGCAGCTCGTCCAAACTGGGAGCTTGGCCCCCTCCATCTGGTTCTGCCTGTAGTGCTATGGCAAGAGTATCTCCCCGTTTGATGCATTTGGTTCTTGTTACCATTCTATTTTCAGTTAGTCATGCCAAAAATAATTCATCCTCCCAAGCTCTGACCCTTTTCAGAATTCAGCGACTTCTAAACCTTCCTGCTGTTTTGAGTAGATCATATAACTACACAGATTTTTGCAACATCGAACCAAGTTTGTCTTTGACCGTCATATGCTATGATGAAAAAATAACCCAGCTGCATATAATTGGTGAAAAAAATGCTCCTCTTTTGCCTCGAAACTTTTCAATTGATTTGTTCGTAACGACTCTTGTCAGACTTCCTAGCTTGAAGGTCCTCACATTGGTCTCTCTTGGTTTATGGGGACCTTTGCCTGGTAAAATCTCACAATTATCAGCACTGGAAATACTTAATGTGACTTCAAATTTCTTTTATGGTGTCATCCCTCAAGAGCTTTCATCACTATCAAGCCTCCAAACGCTTATACTTGATGATAACATGTTTTCTGGACCACTTCAAGATTGGATGAGTTTATTCCCTCTTCTTGCTGTTTTTAGTGCAAAGAAGAATTTGCTGAATGCTTCTTTGCCCAACTCATTCAGTGGTTTGGTAAGTCTTAGAGTTCTTGGGCTTTCTCATAACCACTTCTTTGGGGAAGTTCCTGATCTTAGTACTTTGACAAACCTTCAAGTTCTTGAATTGGAAGATAATGCTTTTGGTCCTCAGTTTCCTAAACTTGGCAAGAAGTTGGTGACCCTTGTACTGAGTAAGAATAAATTTAGGTCTGGCATCCCTGCTGAAGTGAGCTCTTATCATCAGTTAGAACGGCTTGATCTTTCTTTCAATATGTTTGTCGGGCCATTTCCACCATCATTGCTATCTCTACCTTCCATAACTTATCTGAATGTTTCACGAAACAAATTCACAGGAATGCTTTTTGAAAATTTGTCTTGCAATGCTGAGCTTCAGTATGTCGATTTGTCCTCAAATCTGTTGTCTGGAAGCTTACCTACATGTCTTCTGTCAGATTCTACGGACAGTGTTGTCCTGTATGCTAGGAATTGTTTATCTACTGGAAATCAAAATCAACATCCACTTCCATTTTGCCGCAACGAAGCATTAGCTGTTGGAATCATCCCTGACAGAAGCAAGCAAAAAAGAGCTTCTAAATCGATTCTGGCATTAGGTATAATTGGAGGAATTTTCGGAGGGGTTGTACTTGTCGGCCTAATTTTCTTTGTATATAGAAGAATGAATACCAAGAAGAAGTCTCCAGCAAGATCAATAACAGAAAATGCATCAACTGGATATAGCTCAAAGTTATTATCAGATGCAAGTAATCTCTCTCTCTCTCTCTCTCTCTCTCTCTCTCTCTCTATATATATATATATATATATATATATAACACATGGGGACACTAGTAGGCTAAGTGTAATTAGTTTATTCCTGCTCAAATTTGTTCTTGAAAATTTGATACCTTTTGTCTAAGGCAGCCTTCTTTCCCAATACATGAATCTCGTTAGCTTAGCTATATTAATAGTTATGGCTGTAGATTGAAGTTAGAAACGCTCTGATAGTAGGAATACAAATGTAATGATTTGAGTGAGACACTTACAAATTTCTCCCCTTTTCCAAGTTATTTATGTTCAACAACTTATAGGCCTCTGAGATTGAAAATTCGGTTAACATTATATTTCCTTTCACCTGAAGGATATATATCACAAACAATGAAGCTGGGAGCGCTTGGCCTACCAAGCTATCGAACGTTTTCGCTGGATGAACTTGAGGAGGCGACAAATAACTTTGATACATCTACGTTCATGGGTGAAGGCTCACATGGACAGGTATATATTATAAATCTTTGACTTCTGTGTTGAAGCAGCATATGGTACTGATGAGTTTTTTATGCTGCTGAGTGCTATTTGGCCCATCAGTTTCTAAAACTTTCTAGAATAAACATTCCTCATAAACCTCAAATAACTTTGATACAACTATGCTCAGCTACTGATCACAATATAGAATTTCTTTACAGCTTAATAAATGACCATCCCCTGTCCCCTGTGCTGTTTTTCTTCTTCTACGTTTAAATTTATTCAGATGCAGATTTTCATAGTCTAAAAAGGATTACTGATTTTGATTTTGAAAAATTAATTAGTTTTATCCTTTGTTTCATTCTGGTGAAGAGATAATTTTGTTTCAAGTCCTTTGCCCTTTTTTATTTTTTAAGCTTTTCACCGTCTAAGATTATGTTATTCATGGAGTGTATCTGGAAAGCATCCATTCTTCCGGTTTGGACTACCAGAACTATCTTTAGATTTCTACTATAGGAAAAATAAAATAAATTGTTGAAACTTGAGAGTAGTAGCCTCATTAGAGTATAACTCCATGTTTTGTTCCTCTGATTATCGCAGATGTACAGAGGCCAGTTAAGGGATGGTTCTTTTGTTGCCATCAGATGCTTAAAAATGAAAACAAGTCACAGTACTCAAAATTTCATGCGCCATATAGAGCTCATTTTGAAACTAAGGCATCGTCATTTGGTCAGTGTTCTTGGACACTGCTTTGAGTGTTACTTGGAGGATTCTAGCGTCAGCAGAATATTTCTTGTTTTCGAATATGTACCAAATGGCACACTAAGAAGCTGGATCTCTGGTAATTCATGAACTCTTTCATTCATATTATCTGATAAAGGATACTGATAGAAGTGACTACCTGTAATAACTGTCATAAAATATTTAAGATTTTCTTTGCTGTTTTCCTTTTTTTTTTCCCTGAAGAATTTCATTTCATACGTCTTCCTTGGAGTAATATTCTGTTTATGTCTCTAGAGATCATTTATTTGATAGGAAATTGTGCTACTCCCTAGACGATAGTTAAGACACGCAAACTCTGATTTTTCTCCAGATAACAAATGGTTAGCATCTTTCTTATGTTTTTTGTAAGAAATACACAGCAAGTGACAACTAAACACCACTTGTCTCATCCATCCTGAAACTTTTCCCATCTGTTTCATACATTTTTTGTTGAACTTATCTACTAATGTCATATTTTATTATGTAGAGGGACATTCCAGACGATCACTTACTTGGACTCAACGCATCTCAGCTGCAATAGGCATAGCAAATGGCATTCAGTTTTTGCAGACAGCAGGGATCATCCCCGGTGTATATTCAAATAAACTTAAAATAACAGATATTCTACTGGATCAGAATCTTGTTGCAAAGATTAGCAGTTATAACCTTCCACTCCTAGAAGAAAATATGGAGCAGGTAAGCAGAAAGTTGTACTGCATTGGGTTTTGAATTCAATTTCTCGAAACAATGATTTGAAATTGGATTTCAGTCCTCTTCATCTTTGCAGGTTGGTGAAGGAGTTTCTTCAGGTGGATCCACAAGTTCCCATGTTGGTGCAAGGTCGGCAATGGAAATTTTAAATGATTCAAGTTACATAGGAAACTAGTTTAATACATACTAATGCATGGTCTTTTTTTTTTGAGGGCAACGGAAGACTAATCCATTGATCGAAATCATGACGACCTCACTCGGTCAAGCATGAGGGGTACAAACACCCCCCATATTACAATGCAAGCTCATAAGAGTTCTGAAACCAAAAGGAAATCCAAAAAAACTAAAATTCAAAAGAAAACTACTAGCCAAAGCAAATAAAGAAACAAAACAAAACTGCGAGATCCTACATCATCGAGCACGAGACACTTCCTTAACCGCTTTGACGCCTAAGACCCTACTTGGTGTACATCGCCGCCATCAAGCAAGACACGTCACTCGCCCGAAGATGGAAGGGCTCGTCTCCTACCCGGACTGGGAAACAGGCTTAGCCAGCCCATTAGGCTTCTCAGGCATGCCAACAGAACCACCATCAAGGGGCCCCGACTCCATAGACCCAGAGTCATCCACGGTGGCTGACACCGATGCCGCTTTGACTTTGTTTCGCGAACCCCGAGGCCTGCCCTTCTTCTTGTAGACCTTAGGGCCTTGAGACAGCTTCCCACCTACCAAACCTGCATCAGAAAACTCGAACCCAAGATTTTCCGGATGCAGGGTTACCGGCGCCAAAGCCAAGCCATGCTTGGCTTGCTTACCATCCGCAGGAGCATCCTCAGCCCTGGGCCGGCGCATCCCCACCACTTGAGTTTGGGTGGAGGTACCCTCAGTACCAGACAACGCAAGCGCAGGAAGCTCACGAATCTGGACCGGTTTCTTCTTCGACAAGCCCGGGACCTTGAAAGTAGAGATCAATGGAGAAGAGATGGAGGGCTGAACGTTTGCCCTAAAGACAAGGGCTGGAACGATCGGTCCACCAGCCGTTTGTGATCCCTGCTCCGCCCCAGCATCAGCTGCCAACTCGTCCACCCTAGGGCATCGTTGGCCACCATGATTCAGCATAGCACAGGAGTGGCAGCGCCCAAGGAGCCTTTCATACCTGAATCTTAGGGTTAGGACGTCAGAGGGAGAAACCCTAACCCTACGGTCGAGACGCACCGGATCATGGATAGATAGAACAAGCCTAACCCGAGCATCGCCCCTACGCAGCGCCGGACGATCCACCTCCAGCACCTCGCCAATTGTCCCACCAACCAACCGGACGGTAGGTTCTGTCAAAATACCCGGAGGTATGCCATCAAGTGTAACCCAGATCCAAACAAAATCCAACCTCACTGCAGAGAGCTCCGAAAACCCATCGTAGTCATTCAGGAGAATCATGGCACGTTGGAAACCCCACGGTCCTCCCTTCTTTACTCTAGCAACATCCCTGTCATGGGTGAATGTAAACAGAAAACGGTCACCCCTTGGTTGTACCTCCACGGTTCCAGTCAACCTCCACATAGATCTTACCGCGCTCCGAAATGAATCCAGCATCAGCCCCCTGCAAGTATTGAGCCTTCCTACCAAATAGAAATTCCGAGCCAAAAACTCTTTCCCCTGAACTCGGAGATTCCCCAAATCAACTGGTTCTTCTCCCTCCTTGAGCGACAGTTTAGTCGCAAGTCTGGCAGTCATGGATGCGATCGCTGCAGCCATGAAAGTAAGACGCCGCACAACGTTGTATACTCGAAACCCTAACCCTAGCAGAGCAGAGAGAGAGGAGAGTAAAAGTCGCGGTATTTTTTTGATGTTTATGTATCACCATATACTAATGCATGGTCTTGAAAACATATAAAAGTTTAAAATCTCTGTTAGGCAGGCAAACATCAGTGTATTCATATGTGCTATGATAGGTCTGGAGGTTTAATAATGTGTCCACTATAGTTGTATCTTATTACTTTTGATGATGATCTTTGCTTCTGTTAATGTTGAGATGTTGTTACCTCTTGCCTTTCTGAGAGAGCGCTTGACCCACATCTAGTCACTCTACACTATAGGACCATATATTAATTATTTCGCTAACATGTATGTGTTATATGTAGTATTGTAATCACAATAATATGTTGTTTATTAGGATGAAACGTGAGGATGCAACTGATGTTCACGATTTTGGAGTAATATTGCTGGAAATGATCAAGGGGAGACCAGTCGAGTCTATGACTCAAGTGGGAGTTTTGAAAGATCAGGTAAAAGAACTCTGATTTGTTTTTATAATTTCTTTAGAAACTCCATTTCCCGTTTTGTAAAACAAAAAAGAAATATTTATAACTGACAGTCTGGGGGGTGATGAACTCTAAGCTGTTGTCATAAAAATAAACCAAATATCAGTCCTAGATGTTTGGGTCCGAAATCCAACTATTTGGAACACCAAAACAGGGTTGTGTGGTGTATATTTTTGAATGAAAACTAATTCCTGTCTTTTCTACATTTTTTTACCTCGTGCAGCTACAAGTGGTTATTGCAGCTGATGATGCAGCTCGAAGAAGCATGGTTGATCCACGAGTTAAGCAGACATGCTTGGATCAATCATTGAAGACAATGATGGAAATTTGTGTCAGGTGTCTGCACAACGAGCCGGCAGATAGACCTTCTTTCGATGATATTCTGTGGAACTTGCAGTATGCTGCACAGGTTCAGGATGCATGGCAGCAGGGAGAATGCTTGAGCAGTGATGGTTCTCCAGTTTCACCTCCACAACCTCCACGCCTCACCTTTTAGTGTGTAGCAAGTTACAGGTTCCAATTATCCTGTTTCTGGAATTCATATATATGCACCTCACTTGTTAGCTCCTTGTGTAACTGATGAACATATACCTATAATTTTTAACAGTATAGATCGGGCATCATTTGGCTACTAAACTTCTCCTAGTCTTATGAGTACAAAACTCCATCCAATGTAAAGCGGAGGCAAAAAAAAAAAAAAAAACAAAGACAAAACTAGAACATATATAATTATTGCACTGCAGAAAGAGCAGTTTCCTACATTCCACAAAGAGATGGCTTCATTTTCCTCATGCCCAATGCCCCACTAGTTTTGCCTAAATGTTTATTCTCCTTACCCGTGTGTTTGTGTTCCTTATCCGTGCACCTTATCCTCACATCCAGCATGATATATTATTGGAAGACCCTAGGGATTCAATTAAATGACGAGACATAGGGGCCTTGTACTGCAGCTATCAGACTGGATTTCATGGTAGTACAGGATCTCTTTCGATCTCTCAAAAGTCTTGTTACGGTCTCAATTTTGTTTCTAATGACTTTCTTTAAATCGTCGCATATTAGATTCACAATGCTAGAATTTTCCGTTCTCCAATGGGGCTCCTAGTGGTTTCCAGAATTTCTTCTTCGGATTGTACATGTTTTCTGTAACTTAAGGGGAGCTAAATTTCTGTAAACCAACTTGAAAACATTGTTAGTGTATTCGTTAGATGTGGATGGATGATATATAAATTAGTCGAGTCGACTCATGTCTCATGAGATGGTGCATATTGATAGTGTTGTACAAAGATTGCTAGGTAGCAGCTACTTGAGTGTACGTGAGGGTGAGTGCGAGGGTGAGCCATTGCCAGGCCATGCACTTTGAGTCGTTTCTATTTCGATCGCTTCCCACACGCCACGGGCAATACAAATCTTGTGCCCTTTCCATCAACAATACACAACACAACCAACCTTGTGCAAGTTCCATCCACACATGGCTCATTATTATATATACTCTGCTCAAAACTAACAACCATTAGTACAATATTTAATTATAATTAAAAGAATAATTAATACATTGCTCTCATGAGTCATGAGACATGGCCTTTGCACGTGCAGTTGACACCATGAAATTGCAGACTCTTCACATATTTCATCACTCCCCCAACTTCACCAACCTCTCTCTCTCTCTCTCTCTCTCTCTCTGCGTTGCCAACGGTTTCACGAGACTAGTGTGCACTTCTTTCCCTCTCAGTAAAATGCTGCTGCTACATATGTATCTATATATAAAGGGACTAAGCAGCAGGCAGCTAAAAAACCACCAGCAGCATATATGCACTCGTCTGTTTTGTTCCCTCTTAATTAATTAACAACAAGGCTCCATCTATATAGCTGCTAGACATATTCTTGTTTCTAGCAAGCTAGCTAGGCTTCCAATGGCTGATCAGCCACAACCACAAGGGAATCATCGTGGCACTTCTGAAAGCCGCCGTCGAAAGGCCACATCCGCCGCCACTGGAAAGCAGCAGCAGCGAACAGCGGTAGATCATCATCTTCATCATCATCAATCCAGTAGTACTGCAGCTTCAGCTCCGTGTGGGGCATGCAAGTTTTTGAGAAGGAAGTGCATTAGTGGTTGCATCTTTGCTCCCCATTTTGGATCAGACCAGGGAGCCGCGCGGTTTGCTGCGGTGCACAAGGTGTTTGGCGCAAGTAATGTCTCAAAGCTTTTGCTGCACATACCTTTGAACCGCAGGAACGACGCTGTCGTTACAATATCCTACGAGGCTCAAGCTCGCCTCTCCGACCCGGTTTATGGTTGTGTATCCACCATTCTTGCTTTACAACAACAGGTTAAAAAATAATATATTATTAATTAGTTACACCAACTCGTTCTGATCGATAATATTATTGACACTAGTTAATTTTTAGGTTGCATCTCTACAAACCGAGCTCGCAATGGTGCAAACTCAGCTGATAAACAGTAGATTTGCATTTGCAAATGCCATTCAAAGCTCGCAGCAGCATCAGGAACAACAGCAAAACATGGCATTGCTGCAGCCTGCCTACTCCAACAACTCATCTGCTTCGACTAACCCAATCAACATGAGGAGCTTCACCTCCAATTTTAATCATGATCTCGCAGCTGAGACAGCACCATGTTCCCACAGCTTGGAGCCTCTTCTGCTCTCAAGGCCTTCTCAAGATGAAGAAGAAGATGAGCAACAAAGTCAAGTGCCCCACCATTTTCGCTAGTGATCGATATACTTAATGTCCACAAAATAGTATTCGCTTCCTTCTTTCTTTTTTATTTTCTTTTATCTCTTAGCATACAAATATCCTGACAATATACAGTTATACTTTTAAGTCACCCATTGCTAAGTGATTTGCACTGGATGCTCGTAAACACCGGAGCCAAATAAAAACTGTGATAAGCTTAAAATAAACTATGAAAATAGCATACAACAATGCACCTATATATCTATTTTCCTTATTCTCTGTTAAAATTGCATTTTTTTTTTTATTATTATGAAAAGCGTTTGAAACCCAGCCAAAAGAAGATGAATATGATCAGCGTTACTGTGCAGTCGGCTTGATCGCCTACGACGTCGAAAAGGAACTCTATCAATCGAAGGAGACAAACGTGGAGATGCTAGAAAAATTTATTAAGTTCCATAGAAGTCGTATGCAGTCTGAATATGAAGTTTAGTAGTCTTATGCCCCCATTAAGATAAAGGTTAATCATATTCGGACCCCATTAAGTTTATCAAAAAATAAAAAATAAAAAAGTTGTATCTACATGTCATTTAATGAATGGGTAAAGTTATTTTTTTAAATGTACAGTACTAGCAATCCTCATTGCTAGTGGCATTTACCAGGCTGACTGCATATTCAATATCAGAGACTTAAGACTCTCGGAGGCATCGCCTTACACTATGAATCAGGTAATATTTACTTCTTTCAGAGTTTCAGATATAAATACATCAAAATGTGCTAACAAGACCTATACCTAGCTCCTCTGCAAGCTCATCCCATACTGGAAGGAGCGTCAGCACCACAAGGAAAATAGCCACTGTAACAATTGTTTTCCTCCATGTTCCAACCTCCGTTACATCATTTAGGCAAGGTTTCTCTGGAGTCCTCTGAGCATATAGTTCAAATACTATCATGAGATAGAAGATTGTTGAATCATGTAAACCAAATGTATAATTCTTATCTGCAAACCTGGCATATGAGCACGTAGAGTCCCCATGGAAGTGACAAAGGTCCACCGAGCTGAAAGGATGGAGCAAAAAACAAGATCAAATTTTAAAAAGGAAGTAGGAACAAATACTAACAAAGGCTATGTAAGTCGGAGGTAGGAGTAACTGGGGACACGAAAAACATCACATGCTTGATTACCGAATTTAACAGCTTCTATAGTGGGAAATAACTGAAGAATTGTTATATTTGTGGAAACCCAGTATTGGAAACAAAGATAATATGTATTTGTGGAAACCCAGATTGGAAACAAGGATAATATGTTACACTGAAGTTGTAAAAATTGGACATACCACTCCCAATCCGAGCAACGTGTAAGTTGTCAAACCAAACGCAATCAGTGCATTTTTTCCAAAAGCACCCTGCAGGTATGTCATTAAATTTTCATGGAAGTCATACATGCAATAACAATAACAATAACAATCGGTGCATTTTTTCCAAAAGCACCCTGCAGGCATATGTCATTAAATTTCCATAGAAGTCATACATGCAACAACAACAATAATAATCAAAATAAAAAAATAGGTTTTTGCCAACAAGAGAATCCCGCAACCATCACCGTATCACATTACTAAAAGACTAAACAAATTTAAATGAAGATTTTGTGAAGTCATCATAATCAAACTGGGGAAAAGATCGCTGCAAAATCTTGCAAAACAAGATTTCATAAGCTCCATTTTACACTTTGCTTCTTCAGCCTCAAAAGATGTAATTTTACCAGTTCAAATCATAAGGGAGAAAATCATCACCTGCACAGCTCTTCCACCATCAAGACAGCCCACTGGAAGCATATTAAAAGCTGTAGTTGTCAACCCACACCTGCAGTTGTTGAACTTGTCACAGGCATGTTACACATTGCAATAAAGCTAATAAATATCAGTTAGAAATAGTAAGTTACCAGCCAGCAATCATAAGAGGATGAATTGCAACAGTCGCAGCATGCATTGATCTGCATGTGTTCACACTACCATGTTAACTAGGAATATCATGAAGAGAAATAAACTGAAACTAATTTTAAAGAGATAAATGAGGCTTAGATGTGAGAAAATAGTCCTCTATTAATTCCAACTAGTTTATAGAAGCCTTCTAGGTCATGTACAAACAAAAATCTTGATTCAATAGTGCTACAGAAGCAAAGAAAGGACATACGCATAACCAAGAGTAGCTCTACTGATGAGTCCTAGAAGCAAAGAACCTTGAAACAGCATGCTTGGAACCTGCACCAGCTCTTCTGTGGCATTGGGATTAGATGAGAGCAGCAGACCTACAGCAAACATTGACAATGACAGTGCAAAACCAGCAAACGGGCCTGCAAGTGAAATGTCGACTTTTGTGCTCCGATCGGGAAGAATGGATTTAAACTACAAAACCAAACTTAACTATCAGAAGATCATAAGAAATATGGGTCTAGACGCACACGTTATGAATATTCAAGCAAAGGCAGCCACGGCTATTCATCAAACTAATGCATCAATTATGGTAAACACAAATAATCACAATTATGACGAGTATAACAACTTTTAATCTAGAATTCCTTCCAGATCAATTGTAAGGAATTTCTCCCTTGTATACTGAAATCCCTAATATAGCGATTTCTTAACCAAATTATTAAACGAACCAGGTCAATTAAACCAACACTGCCAATTCAGGGAATTCATTCCTACATAGATTCTCTAATGCAGTATTAAAAGATACTTTCAAACAAGTGCCATTACATGTTTTGAATTGCTATACATGGATAATTAGGATACCTGAGTGATTGCGCCAAAGCTGCCAAGTGTAATATTAGGAATGAAGTACGGAATGCTAAGTTTTACTTTCTTTGGAAAAGCAGCCAGAAGATGCCCAACTTCCTGCAAGTAATCAACTAATCTGACTCCATCATAATCATATTTATATAAATCCAAACATAAAATTAATTGGAATCAGATATATGAAATATGGATTTGGAGTAAGGCTTAGTATAGGGATACATTTCTGTTTTTTTTTTTTTTTCTTTTAATAGAATCAAACTGTTATTTTCAAAGGAGGAAGAAAATTGGGGACAAGGTGCCGACTGGATATAGAAAGCTAACGACAGGTAGAGACAACACTAAAAAAGAAAATGAATGAGAGGACACAGTGTAGAGCATATATTTTTTTCTTTCTTTCTTTTTTATTTTATAAAATACATAGAGGTATATCTTAAAGGAAAAAGTTGACAAATGAATAACTTATGATTATCGTGGCAGTCACTCAAACAACCTGCCGAATAAGAGATCTCCACTTCATGTATTTTTCAGATTCTCTCTCACTTTTAGACACACTAGTTGGCAAAGAAGTGAAGGACAGAAATAAATGTACTCTATAATAAAGTGTGAATTGATGCTTTTAGTTCAGAGTCATAACCAACATACTTTCTACAACAACATTTTGCTATCGCTCATATTTTCACTAAATTTTTACACATATTTTCACTATTTTAATAGAGTAAGTCAATTAATTTGAATGTCTCATCTGACGGGCTTCCAATGTAAGATCCGACGCACTTACTATATAAAAAATATTAAATGTCAAAGTGCCATAAACTGAAAACAACAAACAAATAGGCTAAATAAAGTAAATTACAATTTTTTCTGCTGGTTGCTTCCAGATGATATAGATTTTTGTGTGAAGTATACATATGATTAAGCTCATCAGTCATCTTGAACAACAGACATGAGCATATAATTACCACCAAATCACACATCAGCCATAACAACGTAAAGCACTAATAGTCAGCTTTGTTTTATCTTCGGCCTCAGCATAACGGAGGGTACCAAATGGATAACTATGATCTATAACAGGGACAAATAGAAGATCATAAAAAATTAATGAAAAACTTGGCTAAAAAGCCTAGAAGAATAGCCATTTTATACATATAAACATGCTATTGATCTACTTACATGAAATAGCAAAACCCCAAGAACACCATAGGCTAGGGGCAAAGCTGACTCCACAAATGGGAATAGCAGCTCCATTTCTGGTGGGTCAATAGCATTTGGATCTGTAAAATACTTGACAACCTCTGGTGGAAGTCTATTTATCTGTTTGATAAATACAGGAAAGCACATAGTTACTTTAAAAATGAGAAAGAAATCAATTGCTGAACAAGAAGTTGAAAAATAAGGAGGAGAACTTTAGCATACCTGAGATGCAATTCCTAACTCTACAGATGATCCAATTGTTAGAAGAAACAACAAGAGCGCAATTACGTATTGCCAAAGTGTTGTTGGGCCTGGTTCTGAGACCTCTTTCCGGAGCAGACCAAAGCTAACACGAGGCCCACCACGCGGATCTAGATCTTCAGAATTGGGTTCCTCCACCATAAAAAGGTTGTACTTATTACCTGTAACCTCAGCTAGCAGAGTCTGGAATTTGGCAAATACGTCCTCTCTCTTTCCCCTCAAATTACCAAGGAAAAGAATGCCCTCCCCAAGGTCTCCAAATGGCTCCTCTTTAGTGACCCAAAAAGTAGAATAGCCAAAAAGCTTGTCCTTAATGAGCTTTACATCAGCAGGATCGACCTTCTCAGGTCCAAGGAGTTCCATCAGCTTAAAGGAGTCGACTTGGAAATTATTGTAAGCGGTTCCAAGTGGTGATGTAGGTGGTGGCTGAAGGGCATATTGATCAATTATTGTTATCATAATCAAATGTTCTAACTTCTAAGAGCATATGCATATATCTGCCCAGTTATCTACGAACGGTATTTCACTGAAGATATGCCATTAAAAAAAAGAAGTGCGCATGCACATGTATAATTCATGGAGCAGAACCCAGAAAATGCAATTAAAAACATAAGTTATGAAGAGAATTGCAGAGAAGAAAGAAAGTATAATACCCTGGAAGTGGAAGGGAGGGAAGCAGGGTCGTTGCTGCGTGTATCTTCGGCAGCCTCGTCTTTTGACTTGTTGCTACTACTAGTCTTTCCCTCATCGTCGTTAGAAGAAGTATAACATCTCCATCTCAGCCTCTTCATGCTTCCTCCGCACAACAAGCATGAATTCTTGTTTCTCTTGCTCCATTGGAATCTTGGAATTTCTGGGTATTTCACACTCAAATTAAAATCCACGCTGCTCAAACTAAGCGCTCCCATTTAACCAATCAAACTAGAACACCATTTGCGATGGGAACTGGGGAGATACTGACAGACACAGCTGCTGCCCGCTTTTGCACTCGGCTGTGGCTACAAAATAATATCTTCTGCGCACAAACCAGTTTTTCAAAAATATATATATTTTTCGAATTATTTTCAGACATTGAAATTGACAATACCTTTTTTTTTTAGGGTTTTTGTTCATTTACTCCAATTCTAGAGATTTTTGGAATTTAGCTTTTTTTTTTTTTTACACTATTTTACCCTCACCATTTGTTACATAGAGAGAGAGAAACCATACCTTTTTTTAAAAAATTGGCAAAAACTACTCCACTTACTCCATCAACATATTTTCATTCTCATTAACCCAATTTAAAGAGAAATGACAACTTATGGGCAAATTAAGAAATTGCATCATGCCATTCCTCAATTCCAAAGTAAAGCCATGGAATCAAGTCTGTCTTCACTGCACGACCCTCACCATCTCTCTCATAACCTAACCTTTTGAACCCTAAGCCCATACTGAATCCCCGGAATCTCAACCTACAGTTTCAAACCAATTCCACCGTCTTCGTTTCCGTCTCGAGCTCAATCTCCAAAACCAAACCGATCACCTCTTCCACACCCAAACTGGCCTCGAGCCCAGTCTACACTCCCACACCTTCGAACCGGGACCTCTGGACCCCTCACAGCCTCTGCCTTCTCTTCCATTTCAGCCGATGATGGAAAACAAGGCTGAGCAACCGCCGATAGAATCAAGGAATCACGAGTTCTGCGTGATGAGGAAAACAAGGCTGAGCCACCTCATGGACGCCTCGCCGTCTTCTTGGCATCGCCGATGGACTCATGGACGCCTTCGGTGCTCAACCCAAGCTGTGGCAGAGGAGAAAGATGATTGGGTGCCCAGAGCTTTTCTTTAGGTGCCCAAATCAATTTCTCTCTTTCCTTTTTTTTGGTGGAAAAATGGGAGCAGAAGGCCCAGTATGGAAGAAAAAATGAAAAAAAAAAAGTTCTATTGGGCCAATAGAAGTGTGTTAAAGGTCTATTGGGGAATAATAGACATCTATTGGGGGACAATAGACATCTATTGGGGGACAATAGACGTTTTGAATTGATGTAATCTTCTCATATTTTTTTTCTTTAATTAAAGTTTTATTTGTCTAAATCTAGGGAGATTAGTTTCCATTTTGGCGATTGAAAGTTCTATTGGAGGGCAATAGACATCTATTGAGGGGCAATAGACGTTTTGAATTGATGTAATCTTCTCATATTTTTTTTCTTTAATTAAATTTTTATTTGTCTAAATCTAGAGAGATTAGTTTCCATTTTGGCGATTGAAAGTTCTATTGGAGGGCAATAGACATCTATTGGGGGGTAATAGACATTTATTGCCCCTCTATTGGGGGCAATAGACGTCTACTAAGGGGAAATAGACGTCTATTGGGGGGCAATAGATATTTTGAATTGATATAATCTTCTCGTTTTTTTTCTAAAATTTTATTTGTCTAAATCTAGGGAGATTAGTTTCCATTTCGGCGATTGAATGTTCTATTGGAGGGCACTAGACATCTATTGGGGGCAATAGAGGTTTTCAGAAAAATCCGGTGGGCGGCGGCCAGTGACGGGAATCTAGCGACCGGTGACAGGTGACCGGAATCCGGCGAAAGTTTGCAGCAATCCGGTGACCGGTGACCAGAATCGGACGAAATCTCTTATGGTTTCTCTCTCTCTCTCTCTCTCTCTCTCTCTCTCTCTCTCTCTCTCTCTCAGTAACAAAGGGGTGTGGGTAAAATGGTATTAAAAAAAAAAACAAAAAACAAAAAAAAAACTTAATGGGGTATTAGGAAATACCTCCTTAGACCTTAAAGTATTTTGGATAAGAGGGAATTAAAAAAACTTAATGAGTTAATGGGGTAAGTGGGAAAAAAATCCCTAGAAATTGGGTAAATGGACAAAAACCCTTTTTTTAACCCACATTCACCCTCTGTATAACGTTTATTCGGTACAAGTATCTCTTCTTCTTTTTTAAGTAATAGTTGATTTTGCCAACTCATGTCAAGTTACTAATTAAAACACAAAAGAGAAAAGAAAAATTATTTTTTGTCTTTTCCCTTTCAGAGGTATGAAATCAACAGATATCCTCATGCTATTTTTTCCCTTAAGTTTTTGTTATGGTCTTCATCCTTATCAAGAAGCGGAGAAATCAAGAGACCAGTTCATTACTTTGCAATTCCTCAAGTCAATTTCGGATATGCAAAATTCTCTACCCAAAACACCAACAGACCACTTCCTCCTAAAATCATACTCATCAACTTGTGCGTACTGTTCCAGTCGAGCAAATTTATGAAACAAGGGAATCTTAGGAAGCTGAAGCAATGAACTGATCTTAGCTTCTAAAGATGCATATGCCTACAAAATACAACAATAAGAGATGAGAGAGAGAGAGAGAGCTATATATATATATATATATATATATACAGATTTTATCTAGAGCGGAGCTCCGCTTTGAAATTAACCTGTGAAGTTTGAGTTTTCAGTCACTTTTCGGTAGCATATCCATATCTCGACCATTTAGTTTTTAGTTACTACTATATAGATCATCTCTGTAAATTTTCAGCCAAATTGATGATCGTTAAGGTATCTAACTTGCTTAAACCAATTGACGGACTGAATCTATCAACCTGAACCGTACTAGCTTTAAAGCAATTATCAGTGTCTTAACGATCATCAATTTGGCTAAAAATTTGCAGAGATGATCTATACACTAGTACCTAAAAACTGAACGGTCGAGATGTGAATATGCGACAGAAAAGTGACCCAAAACTCTAACTTCACACTTTAATTCTAAAGCGAAGCTCTGCTCTAGATAGGATCTGTATATATATATATATATATATAGGATTTTTCTCAGGTGCGGACGTCCGTAGGATTTCGGTACAGATTTCCGGTTTTCACCCACTTTCTGATCACATATTTTGATCTTAATCGTTCAGTTTTTAGGTCCTAATGTATATCATCTCTACAAAATTTCAGTCAATTTGGTGATGGTTAAGGCATCCAAAACTGCAATTTACACGAACGAACCGAATCTGTCGAACTGGAACCATTCGTGTACATTGTTGTAATTTGCAGTTTTGGATGCCTTAACGATCACCAAATTAGATGAAATTTTGCAGAGTTGATCTATACATTAGGACCTAAAAACTGAACAGTTAAGATATGAAAATGTAAACGGAAAGTGGGGGAAACAAGATATCTGTACCGTCCGCACTGTAGTCGGACTGTGTGTATAACTGATAATTAAATTGACTTTTAACTAAAATTTAAGTTACAAAACTTAATTATAAAACATAAAACTTACTAATTCAAAACCAAGTATGCATGAAGGTCTTGATAGTGATTACAGTGGAGGAGGGAAAGAGAAAGGCAGAGACTACTCAACACATGAGTTGTTCTGCTAAAACTAGAAAAAATGAACAGGGTTTAACTGAAGGAGGGATGCTCCTAATATAGATCTTGAAGTCCGGAAATTACGGGCAGGAATCTGCTTTTACTCGATGAATGCCAAAAACAGGAAGCAGCACGATTAGCTATGTTTTTGCCTTTTGTCATGTGAATGAACAGTAGAAAATTTACTATTCATGAATAGTGGACTGTCTTGGGCCTTGACTGATTTACTCGAAATCTTCATATAGGTCATAGTTGTCTTGAAAATCAGCCCATTTGACCGGTTTACCGAGAGTGCCTGGATGACTGCGAGATGAGGATGAGGATCGGGAAGAAATTTCTTCTTCTTCTTCAGATTCATCATCATCATCATTACTGAGATCAGCTGCTTGTGCTAAGAGTCTTTTTGCTAACTCTTTCAATTCTTCTGACTTGGAGGATGTATCTGATTTTGTTGACTTTGCTTTCCCCTTGGATTTGGAAGAGGAATGTGACTTGAGGGACTTAGGTTGTGACTGGGAAGTGGATGTCGTTTGGGGTGGCATTGGAGTGACTGGAGCTCTTGACTGAGTAGGTTGTGATTGAGTGACTAGAAATTCTTCATTAAATTGGGAGATAATTCTTTCGATTTTGAATTTATCCTACCATTTGACTAGGAAATGTCTGGAGACTACATGTTCTTTGACTTCATAATGCCATTTGAAGGTCCAGGGGAGCTAGTATTTGGCCATAAAATGTAATGCGACTGGAAAATTCAAGTCATAATTTGTGAAGTTCATGACTGTCGAGAAACAGGTGACTGCATTTTTTAATTCTTGTGGAAGGATATCGAAGGGGCAACCATGTGCCCTCCACCATCCGAGGAACCACATTGGAAATTGTCTGTTGAATTTGAAGTTGAAATTTAAGAACCATGAATGACTGGAATCATCAGTTTGATGAAGGAAGATGGCATTCCGTGCTTCCTTTTTTTGGATAGATAGGGACCAAAGGGCCCAAAGGGAAAACAAGAAACAAAAAAACTCAATCAGCCAATGGCAGTTGCAACTTTCCTATATCTAAGGACTTCACACAAGTCATCTAACACAAGGTTAGTAACCTGTGAAGGAGGTTGCTCAAAATAGATAGCACCAATCTCAGCAGATAGATTGCATCTTGAAAGGCCATCCACAACCGTATTAACTTCTCGAAACACATGGCTTATCACACACTCGGAGAAGCTACTTTGTAGGTGTAGACAAAAGTTGATAACTGTCTTTAAAGGATGAAGATCATCAACTCCATTATTCATCAGACTAACCAACACTTCAGAATCACATTCTACGACCACTTTGTCCATCCCAAGATTAGCAGCCATTTGTAAACCCAGTAACATGCCCCATGTCTCGGCTTCCAAAACCTGACCTTGCCCAATATGAGCAGCAAAACCATGTATCTAGTTACCATGCTGATCTCTAAGAACCCCTCTAGCTCCTATTTTTCCATTTAAATTAGCTCTAGCACCATCGACATTCAATTTGACCCATCCATTACTAGGTTTAAGCCACTTCAAAGCCACAGTAGTCTGGTCAGTCCTTGTATTCTTCTTTTCCTGAGCAAGATACCATTCGGTGGCACTATCCATAATGACCTTAACTGGGTTAATAAGGAATTGAAATCCTTCTTCAAAAATATTTTTATTCCTCCATTACCAAATATACCAACAAGTGAAGGTAAAGAGGACATTCCAATTCATTCCACCGTAACACTTCATTGTGCAATAACCATTAGCAGCTAGCCATCCTGCCCAATCAATTTGCATAGCTCTTCTAATACTGTCAAAACAGTTGATCTTCTGCCAAATTTTGTTTACTCTAGGGCAATCTCTTAGCAAGTGCAATAAGGATTCAGAATGAGTATGACATATAGGAGATTTAATGCCAAGACCACCAAGATCCTTTGGTTTGCAGATCATATCCCATCGGGCAAGATGGATCTTTTTCTTCCCATTGTAGTCACCCCATAGAAAATCCCTATTTAATTTGTCTAATGAAGAACAAATAGAGATGGGCAATTTTGCAGTTTGCATTGCATAAATAGGTATAGAGGAAGTGACAGCTTGGATCAAAGTTAACCTTCCAGCAAGACTAAGGGTTTTGCATTTCCAGCCAGCTAGTCTACCCTGGACTTTATCAGCAATACCTGCATATGTGTGTTTAGCAATCCTTGCATGAACAAGAGGCATACCAAGATACTTTCCCATGTCTTTTGTAAGAGTTGATCCACATAACCTGCTAATATTTGCAGCTAAAGCATTACTCATATTAAGGGAGCAGAAAATCAGGGACTTATCAAAATTTACTGTTTGTCCAGATAAATTACAAAACACTTCCAAGCATTGCTTCAAAATCCTTGCTTGATGAACAGTGGCTTCAGCAAAGAGAATGAGGTCATCTGCAAAAAAGAGATGTGAAATGTAGGGACCAGATCCAGAAGCTTTGACTGGCTTCCATTCCCCAATTTCAATAGCACTATTAATGAAGTGTGAAAGCTTTTCCATACAAAGAACAAATAAGTAAGGGGAGAGAGGATCACCCTGCCTTATACCTCTTCCAGCCTTAAAAGTAGTCGAAAGTTCTCCATTAACACACACTTGGAAGCTGGTGGAAGTAACACATTCCATGATAAGTTTCACCAAATGATAGGGGAGCTAAGCCTCATGAAGGACATGTTCAATGAAACTCCAATTTAATCTATCATAGGCCTTGGATAGGTCAATTTTCCAGCTGAAAAAACCTTTCCTGCCCTTAGAGTTTTTGAACTTATGTAACACTTTTTGAGTTATGACAATATTGTCAGCAATATGTCTTCCAGGAACAAAGCTAACTTGGTTAGGACTTACAAGCTTTTGTAACATAGGTCTGATTCTAGACACCAAAATTTTTGAAACAACCTTATACAAAGAGTTGCATTCCATGCTTCTTCATAATCATAGTAATTGAATGAGAGATCTCCGCATTTATGGTAGGTGAAAGGAGGATCACCCCATTGAGAAAGAGAAATGATGCAAACTATGTACGTAGAGAGAATGGTATAAGATTTTGGTTGGGTCTTTTGTGTCAGGAATAGGTTTAATGGTGATTGACTTTGTTTCAAAAAGAATATCTCTATAAAATTTTAATGACTTGGTAGGGTGAATAGGTAGGAAGTGAAAACCAGGAGGGTAATAAGCTTTGACTAAAGACATTGGATTTTTTAGATGACTCATGGTTGGTTCAACATAAAAAAGATGGTGAACAGTTCGCTGAAAGTAAGGAGAGGTTTTTTTGTAATTTGTTTGGGAATCATATTTGAATGGGTCATATTGGTTGACTAGGGCTGACTGGTAATTGGGCCGATTAGTACCAAGGGTGCTACCAATGGTATTGAATCTATTATTGGGTGGTAATGGTAAGGGTGGATGTCCAGCATATGGGACTAAACTAGAAGATGACTCTTGTTTGACTGGTGTTGATGATTCTGGTTTGACTGTGTTTTTGGGAGCAGTTGGGCAAATATCAAAAGGGTCTTCGTTTACTGGATTTGAGGGATTTCTCTCTGTGGATGATTGGGTCTTTATGTTTGGAACCCTGTAGAAATTCTCGGGTTAGAAAGTCTGGTATGTGGTTGTCATTACCTTTAATGAACGCAATTTCAAAATCAAAAATATTTAAAATCGCTTGCCATCTGGCAAAGATTTGTTTACTAGCAATATTTTGAACATCTTTTTCTAAAGAGAGCTTCTCTTCATACCTCCGAAATTAGCATTTGGACCTCCTCACTTAATACACCTCCAACTTACTTTTACAAATAACCAATATGCTCTTTGCACCTCCCTAATTTTCCCACAATGCCCATTGTCTAATAAAATCTATAAAAGCTTTTTTTTTTTTTTTTTTTTTTTTTTCTGAAAGAGAATAACCTCGGAGTCCATACTCATGAATCAAAGTCGCCCACAACAAGCATGTGATCCATGAATTCAAGGACATGCGATATATATAATTTTCTGTAGACAGAGCGTCTTGCTACGTTTACATACTTTAGAATAGAGAGAGCTTCTCTTCTTCTCCGTCAAATCATTTCTTTCATCTGCTAGATCTCTTATCTCTTTCTCTAGAACCTTTCCTTTCTTTCCAAAAGTATGATCCTACTCTGCTAGCTTTTCTTCAAGTTTCTTGTCAATAGCATTTGGCTTTCTAACAATTTGTCATCTTTCTCCTTCATGCCATTGAATTCTTCTTGATCATCATCATCAACAGCTGGGATTATTTTTTTTTCTTTCTCATATCTAGCATCTTCTAGAAGATCAAATGAGGGCTTCAGTTGTTCCTGAATGACTCCATAGTTAGCAGGATCATTTGTATCATAGGCTTCCGAGAAACAAAAATAATCCCATGAGATTTGATAGCTCAAAGCTATTTGCAACAACAAAAAAAGTTTATGGGGTTTTGCCGTTTAAATTAGTTGGTAGGAGGGTTATGGAACTCTTTGAAACCCAAACAACATCACCATAATTCATCAAAATTATATTCTCAGTCAGCTTTCCTATGTGGGATCATTTGTAGATTTTCATTCTTTTATTGACGTTACAAAAAAAAAAAAATCAAAGCAAGAAGAAGACAAGGGGAAAGTTTATTTTCACCCCAAAAAATCTTGGCATCCAATCAAGAAATGTTAATAAACGAAACAAAAACCACATAATTTCTTTAAGTTGAAGACTACTGTTGTTCGTAGAGGTAAGAAGAATTTTTTTTTCTTTCTCCTCTTTTGTGTCTTTATTGGTAATTTAACATGAGTTAACAAAGTCAACTATCACTTGAAAAAATATAGAGGTCCAAATGCTAATTTTGGAGGTATGAATAGAACCTCCCTTTTCTAAAACATCTTTTGCACTTTTGCAATCAACTCTGACTAAAAATTTTTGATTTAATAAATCATCTTGAAATTTACTGATACATAAAACAATAGATAAAATTTCTTTTTAGATAGTACTGTAATTGCTTTGTGATTGGTTCCAGACTCCAGAGTAGTATCTAACTATTTGTTCAGGATGAGTAGGAGAGATTTGTTGTTTTAAGGCACCACCATAGCCTACTTTAGAAGCATCAGTTTCTACAATTTTGAAGGAATTGGCTAGGGGAATGGCTAGGCATGGAAGGGTTTTGACATAACTTTTAATTTCTTTGACTAAAGAAGTATGAACTGATGACCAAGGTGGGGGTTTTTTGAACGTGGGGGGTGTCAGTCCATTGAAGTAAAGTAGGAAACATTACAAGAGATGATTCACCCGGACTCCAGGCAACGACAGAAAGAGTCATGAATGAAAAATCTAAGACAAACCTAGACTAATCAAACATAATGAATCCATGAGATGAAGCTCAAGTGCTGTAGAAACATAGTTCGACACTACTAGGATGGTCCCCAACCAAAGACAAAAGACCATCCCAATTTATTCATGTTCCCTTCGACGTCCCTTATTCGAGGGCACCCATGGGAGTGCATTCCTCAGACTTAGAACCTTTGCCAGAAGACATGTGAACCTCCCTATCAGTAAGGGTTGATGTTCCTGCAGCCAAACCAGAACTGCCTTCACCAGAGGAAGGATTTTCCACTGCCTTAAAACTCCTCTTCCTTCGAGGTTTTGGATCCTCAGAAATCAGCTTCTTAGGTTTCAAACCCACAGGTTTTGGATTATTCTTACGCCCAGGAGGACGTCCCAATTTAACCTTCTTTGTTGGAGAAACTAAGATAACCCCGATCTTACTCTTCAGGGCCAATTCAGGTTCAAAACCAAGATCAACGGCCTCCACCTGAGGAGCTTCCTCAACTGTCTTCTTAAGCTAAGAATATTGCATGAGGGCCGAAGAGGCCGTTCTCTTCTTCCCACTGAGAGATAGGACCACTACAACAGCTTGCATGGGCGCACTAGCCCCCTGAACCGGAGATGGGATTTTGGCCAGTTGGGCCGCCAGAGCTGATACCGAGAAACCCTGGAGTGAAGTCGACTTAGCCACGGAAGTAAACAGATTAGGTGCTGTAGACTGAGCCAAAACCTCCGCAAGACTCGGAGTAGCAGACCCCACCAAGCTAGGGTTAGGTTTGGCGCCAACAGAGACTTGTAGTGCTTCCGGAGGGCCACCGCAACCTGACCGCTGATGTTCCATCATACCACAGACCCGACAGAACCCAACGAGTCTCTCATAGCGGAACCTTACCGTCGCAGATGCCCCAGAGGTGAAATCAAAGGTGGATGGAGGGAAAACTTGTTTCATCGGAGATGACAGAGCATGACGGATACGAACCCTAGCCGCCGTGCCCTTACGAATCCCAGCCTTGTCTAGATGCACGATCTCCCTTAAGGTAGCACCAAAATCCAGAGTACTATAATTGCTTTGTGATTGGTTCCAGACTCCAGAGTAATATCTAACTATAGGATGAGTAGGAGAGATTTGTTGTTTTAAGACACCACCATAGCCTACTTCAGAAGCATCAGTTTCTAAAATTTTGAAGGAATTGGCTAGGGGAATGCCTAGGCATGGAAGGGTTTTGATAACTTTTAATTTCTTTGACTAAAGAAGTATGAACTGATGACCAAGATGGGGGTTGGTTTGTAATCTATCAAATAATGGTTTGCATTTTTTCCTTAGATTTTGGTAAAAATCTGCCACATAATTTAATGATCCTAAGAATCTTTGTCACTGATTTTTGTCTAAGATGACATCAGGGAATTTGTCAGCAAACTGGATGACTCAATCTATTGGACTAATTTGGAGATGATGGATATTGAAGCCTAAAAATCTAATATTAGTTTGAAAGAGCTTAATTTTGGAAGCGGAGACGACTAGACCATTGTTTTTGATGATGGTGAAGAATTGGTATTAATGTTTCCAATGTTGATCAATGGATTGTGAGAAAATAAGGACATCATCAATGTAAACTATGGAAAAATGACTATATGGATTAAAAATATCATTCATAATATTCTGAAATTCACTGGGGGCATTTTTAAGGCCGAATGGCATTACATTCCATTCGTCATGACCAAAGGGTGTGACAAAAGCAGTTTTATATTTGTCTTCCTCACTGATTTGTGTTTGCCAGAAACCTGATTTCATATCAAATTTGGAGAAAATGACGGAATTGTTTAGTCTGTTAATGAGATCTCTTTTATTGGGAATAGGGTATCGAATCCATTCTAGTACTGTGTTGAGGGGTTTATAATTGATGACTAAGGGTGGAGTTCCTCTTTCTAATTCAACATTTTTTTGTACATAGAAGGCAGGACATGACCACGGAGATTTACTTTGTCTGATGATTCCTTTGTGGAGTAAATCTTTAATTTATGTTTTGCAAAATTCCATGACTTCTTGATTCATTTGGATAGGGCAAGCTTTGGTAGGAATATTTTTTTCATTGAATTCCTTCATATAAGGGAGAGTGACAATATGTTTTTTCCTATGCCAAAAGGCTGTAGGAATATCTGAACATAATTTAGTAATGATTTTTGCTTCAAATGTTTTAATTTTTTGTTGAAGGAAAGGTTCTTGTAGTTGAGTATCGATTCGTTTGAAATTGATTTCTTCTTTAAGGAAGGTTATCTGCTTATATTTGGCCTGAATACAAGCTAATGTTTTTAAAATAGAATTTTCTTGGAAAGCCTTTAGTGTATGTATTTCAGGATTAGACAAGAAGGTAAATTTGACTGGTTCACCAAATGGATAAGTGATAATCCCATCATATTATGTGGTAAAGGGATATATTAAGGTAATGAAAGGAAGTCCTAAAATTACTTTGTCGGTTAAGTTTTTGACTAAGACAAATGGTGTTTTGAAGCATACATTATTTTGATAGACATGTGCTTTAGGGATTTCGTACTACATATCCATTTTGGTTCCATTGGCTGACCTTAATGATTCTTTAGTTTTTTCAAAGTATTTAAAAGGTATTAGGCCTTCCTGGATACAGTTGAGATCTGCTCCAGAATCAATGAGTGCTGTTGTTACTAACTGGAAGTCGTTGATTTTAAGTTGTACTGTGGTATGCCATTTTTTAAGTTGAATTTGGCGAATAATACTAATAGTGTGTTGTTAGGAGGTATCTGCATTATTTTGCTCAAGTGAATCTTGATCAGGAGGGCTGACAGGAGGATGTTGTATTTTAAGGAATTGATGTTCTATTTTAAGAATATTTAAGTCATGTTTGATTTCTTTGTTGTCATGGCTGATTTCTAAATTTGTCTTTTGTAATGATTGTATTTGTGTTTTAATTATCTTTATTTCTTGTTGTAAATCTTGGATGGTTATTTCTTTTTTACTAGTTTTAAATTTGTCAAAGGTTGAAGTAAGACAAATTTTCTCCTGAGGGATGTTAATAATGTTTTCTTGTGTAATTAATTTTTTCAATTTCTTGAGACATTCTGATTTTAATTCTTGGTTGTCGATTTTGCTTATTAGATCAATTAATAATTCTTCCCGTTCTTCTTGTTTAGAAAGAACATTTATTGTTTGGCAACAAGTATCTTTGCACCTGAAAGTGATGTCTGGTGAAGAGTGTTCATCGAAATCAGTTGAGGTGGAAGATGCTATAAAATCATTTTGACTATGTTCATTTTCTGAATCAGTGGTTCTTAATTCTAAAAGTCGGATAAGATTTTCTTGTTCTTCTTTACTGAGTTTTAATTGCTTAATGGTATTTTTTACTGGACAATTATTGGCGAAGTGGCCGATTTTATTACATTTAAAACATTTGGTTTTACTTTTGTCAAAAGACTTTCTTGTTCTATGGGTATTTGTTTTTGCTGGGCCATGATTTTCTAAATTTGTTTTTAGAGTAAAATTTGTTTGGTTCAAAATCATTTTTGTTTCTTGAGTAAAATTTGATACGGGTAAATTTTCGTCTTGTATGATGATAATCGAATTTATTGTTTTTCTTTTTATGTCGTCGTGATGGGGTAAAGATGGTAAGCCATATTGTTCACAAAAGTTTCCTAGTTCATATTTGGCTGTTTTTACTGATTTTACTTGGGAGGTTAATTTCATAAAAGTTTCCTAGTTCTTATCTGATTTTACTTGGGAGTTTAATTTCATATCTATGCACATTTTCAATCCTTCTTTTTGAATGACTGTAATAATATTTCCATATGTGAGAGTATCATAATTAATGTGTCCTATTTCATTACTTAAGACTTGTCTAATTTTGTGGGCAAATAGTTTGGGTAAACCATTGATGAATTTTTCTTTCCAGAAAGGTTGGTTACTATCATCTCTAAGCATAACTCTAGAAATAAAAACATCTTTATACCATTTAAAATTGCTTAAGGTAGGACATCTGAGGTCACTAAGTTGATCATGGATTCTAGAGGTGATGTGACTAGGTGTACCTGTGAAATGTTGAATGATTATGTAGAATAAGGTGTTGACAGCATCAGAAATTCCCATTCCAATGTTTTCATCGAAAATTGGGATTCAATCTTCATCATGTTTAACTGCTTGTTTAATAGCGGCTCTAGAATCGGGAGTGAGATGTTTTTCCCACCAGGAATGAAGCATTCCTGTGAATATTGTGGAAAGCATATCAATAATTTCAGCCAGCCTGAAATTATGATTAGTGACATAACTATTGGCTGCCATGGACATGTGATGTAATTTGTTCAATATTTCTTGTTCTGATAAATTATCAATATTCCATTAGTAATTTTTATCAGAAGAGATTGAAATTGATTACTGTGATAATTAGTGGGTTGAATATCTAATGGTAAAGGGCGTTCCATCCAATTTTTGAAATGCTGTTTCTTTAGGTGAACTATCCTATGTAATTGGAGGTCTTGAAATGTTTGATTTATCTTAGAAATGGTATTAGAATCATTATCAGAGGAGGTGTCTGATGAGGATTCGTGGGTATGGATGACTGCAATTCTACTGGGTTCCGTTTTGAGTTCTTTGAGCATTTGTTCAATTTTTTGTGCAGTGGAGATGGGCTTGAGATTCGGTTTATTTATTTCACTAAAGTGGATTAAAGGTGTTTCTGATCGTGGTTGGGGTCAGGTTCTAAAAATCGGCCTAGGCGCTAGGCGCCACACTACCGTTCAGATTTTTGCCTAGTCGTTTGAGCTAGGCGCTGGACCGATTTTCTGCTGCCTAGTTTGAGTCTAGGCGTCCTGGGCGGGGCTTCCTGGGGGCTGCCTACTTTTTTTTTTTCTTAACTCGTTGTTAAACTCAACAGACTGATCGTAGTAAATTGAAAATTTGAACCCAAAATCGACTCTAGGTTAGCCTTGCAGTGACTGCAGTCGCCATCTCTCTCTCTCTCTCTCTCTCTCTCTCTCTCTCTCTCTCCGAGTCTCCGGCATGGCTGCGTGGCCTCCTTTGCTCTCCAGCCTCTCCTCGACGGTGGTACTTGCATAATTGGTAGGATTGAATTTCTAGGTTTTCACTTTCTGGGTTTCAACTTCCAAAGTTTCAATCAATCTGTCTCTCATAAACATATCCACTTTCTGAAGAACTGGTCATTGCTCTCTTCAATCTTCAGTCGAAGTCTTGCTTGGACGCTTGGTAAGTTGCTGCTTTGCTGGGTATTCAATTATTCTGGGTTGCTCTTGTTTTGCTGTTTTGGATGATTGAGGGTAAGATCGAATAATGGATATTTGCTTTGTTGCTTTCTATACTAACTTGGCAATTGAATTGTATACGTGTTTAGTTGTATAATTGATTAGTTGCATGGTGTTGGATCGTGGCAGCATTGCAGCAAATAATCCAAATAAATATTTGTTATTCTCTTTTGAATTTTTTAACTAGTATCCGGTTTTGGGCATTTGGCATATGTTTTTCCATTTGGGATTAGTCTTGCAAGAATCTAATTTGCAATTGTTTTTTTTTATTTTTCCATGCAAAATATAAGTATTTTCATTATTTTCAAACATTATAATACCTTTTATAATTTTTATTTATATAATTATATGTTATAAAAATAAAAATAAATTGAAAAAAAAAAAAAAAAAAAACCGCCTAGTCCCCTGGGCGCTAGTCCCCGGGTTTCCGCCCGACTAGCGCCTAGCGTTTTTTAGAACCTTGGTTGGGGTAGAATGCGTACTTTTGAAAAAATGTTATCTACTTTTGTTTCTATTTTGTCTAGTTGGGTTCCTATAGTGACTAAGCTTTGATTTGTATAATTATTTTGTTCAATAGTTTTTTTAATTTTTGGATTATCTCCAGCAACTTTGAAGGGTGATGCGGTTATGGACTTATGGGAGTTTGTAGGTGGTCAATGACGATAGTTTCCACAGGGGGATGACTGGAAGAAACAATGGAGTTATTGGGTGTTTTCCATTTTGCTTTTGTGAGGGTTTGAATATTTTTGTGACTTTGTTGGTCAATGAAATCAAGGAAAAATATTTCAGATTGGGTTTCAAGCATAAAGGTTTGCCAATTTTTAAACAATTGTTTTCGTTGTTCAATTAAGGGATATTTTTGTCTATAAAGATTTCTTCTATGAATATTTTTCTCAGATTCAAGGTCTTTATCTAATCTTGAATAATTAATTGTAAATGGTCGACTAAGTGTACTTAATTGAGGATTTATGGGAGGAACCACCTCAAAATCTGTAGATGTGGGAGATGTTTGTTCTTCTTCATCTAAGACTGGTTGGGTGTCTACAGTTTCTACGTAATTGGGGTAACTAACTTGAGAGGTAGTTTGAATATTTTTAATTTTTAATTTTTGTAATTCTTCTTCTAATTCTCTTATTCTAATATTTTTAATTTCTTTATCTAGATCACAGTCTTGTCTTGACATAGTTTCAGTTGATGTGGATCCGGCAAAAGAATGCCTGGAAGCTGTGAAAGAATGTCTTGATGATTGGCCTAATTCATGAATTCTAAGATTTTGACTTAATCTAGGATTATGAAAGTTGATTCTTACTGTACCATCATTATATTGTTGGATACAGTTTAAATCAGATAAATTATGTTGTATGTTAATGGGTTGATTTTCACTAGTGAGAGTCCATTCAAAAGGTAAATGGATATCTGACCATTTGATTGTGTGTAGAACTCTAATATTAGCATTTATGAATCGTTACTGATTTGAGATCATCGGTGATTAGGTGCTTCTAAAAGGTGAATTGGACAAGTTGTTGGTGAGAGTGTTAGTTCAGTTCTGTATAGAAGACGCAGCGGGAGTTTCGAGGTGAGTAATCTCACAAGGTTCATTAATGAACGGAATACATTTATCGTTTTGAGAGTTATTTAGTAACTGCAAACTATAGTTGGTATTAGTAGGCATTCCTGAGCGGATGACTACGTATATATATATTTACGTGAAAAATATATGTATTTGTGGGTTTTGTGGATTTATGGAAACAATATGCATATTTTCTGTTTTTACACTTAGTAATTTCCGAGTGGAATTGGTCTAGGTTAGGGAAGTCGATCATTGTATATAGTTTTATTTGTTTTGTTTTTATTTTAAGTAGATTAGAAACCAAATTCAAAAACCCCCATTTTATTCTTTTATTTGTTAATTGACCTTTTGTGTAGGTGTACCCTACAATCCCCGGACTAAACGATCCCTGCTTATACTATACTGACAACTACATTTTGCAGGGTTAAATTGTGAGGCTATTTCAGCCCCATCAATTTTTGGCGCCGTTGCAGGGGAAAAGTCCTTACCAAGCCTAATACTACTAATTTTCGAAAACACTCAGCGTAATTCTCTTAACTAGTAGTATTATCTAACTCCCGAATCAACTCACACGTGCAAATTAACCATTACACATAGAATTTAACACGTAATTTCCAGAATTGTTTAACCATTGAACATAGTGTTTACCACTTTTTAGAACAAATTGCTACTTGTTTAACTCAGCGCCTTAACAAATAACAATTACTCTTGGCAAATTAAGAAAACACACAAGAACTCTCACCGTTATTCTAGCTTGCAAACTTATTAACCTAACTCTAAAAATTACCTAAACACGTAAAAGGGCACAAGATTGTATCATGCATCATAAAAGAATTCTCGAAATTAACTCAATAATAAACTGAAAATCTCAAAAATATTAATAAAAATATTCTGAAAATTTTATGTCTCCAATTACACAACTCGCAAATTGAAACACACAAAACCGAAACAAAAAATATATGTAGAGTCATAGTTACACTTTGAAGCTTTCCTCAGCGGCTTAGCAACAAGGTGATGAACTTGTCTCTACTATGGTAGTGGAGCGTCCTTGACTCAGTGCCTAAGAGCTTCGTAGATTGATGGATAGATGGTGGTCACGGTCTTGTAGGAGATGGAGGTTTGAGGAGTGAATTGGGCAGTCTTGGAATGGTTTTTGGCCAGGAAGTGATAGGCAATGAATTATCTTGGCTGGGAAGTGATCTTGGCTGGGAAGTGATGCAAATTCAGTTCTGGATGTTGCCTATTTATAGGGAAGCATTGGTTGACTTTTGTCGATCATACCCTTCATCATTGGAGGGATGAGATTGCATCGTAATTCCTTTAATTTTCCAACTGAAACATCTCCTTTAAGGCCTTAACTCCCCTCATAATGGGGCAATTCCTTTAATTTCCAAGCTGAAATATCTTTCTCTTATTTATTTTCCAGTTGAAACATCTTTCTCTTTTATTCCTCAACTGAAAACGTCTTTCTCCTTTATTCCCCTTCTGAAAACGTCTTTCTCTTTTATTTCCCTTCTTCATTGCTTGGTCAAATATCTTAATGCTTTATTTTATGACTCCATCATTGCTGTTTCCAAGAGTTCCACCAGGCAATGTTTCCTACAACAAGCAGGAGAATATCAGAATTTTCTAGAGAAAATAAAGGGAATTAAAATGTAAAGACCGCAAAAACAGTTTACAGTTAGGAATCCTGATCCAGCTAGGATTTTTCATGCATTTTAATTTTTTCCGCCTATTTCACTCCAAACACTCAACAAGACTCTCAAAATGACTTAATGACTCAAAACACTAAACTAAGGGAGAAATAAGGCTAAAATGAGGCACATAATCAATAATATCGTCACACTATTTTGCTCCTATCAACTACCCCATACTTAGCTTTTGCTAGTCCCTTAGCAAAACAAAAATACAAAACAAAACAACGACTCGACAAAAAACAAGTAAATGACTCTATTTCCCCTAACTGTTGTCTCAGAGACTCCAAACTCATGGCTTTCACGTTAAACACTTAATCAAAATTGCATAGATAATTCCATGGTTAATAAACCTGTGACATTCATATGACTAAGCAAGATATGGAGAACTTAAGTTATACAGTGAATGATAGCATGTTTCAAACAAATCCAATCCAAACTCACAGGGCATACTCTCGATTTTTCTCTCAGAAATGGCTATGCTTAAAAGCTTCACACTCAAGTATATGCAAGAGAATAAATTGTAAGGCAACAACCAGCTTGCATATTTCATCAATAAACTCATTTTGTGAAGAATTATTAAAGACCTCATGAAATGACTAAGTGCACAAATGGACCTAAACCATAAGCTCGACTGCGTACCTGACTCCACTAACCAAAGACTGCCCATCTCAAGGATCAAGTAAGCACTTAAAACAGGTTGTAATGGGGCTAAGCTAGGGTTTTCGAAATGAAGATTAAGGACACAAAAATCCTAAGGACCTAGCAGAGCATATAAGGACCAACTTATGTCATCATTTTTGTAGACCAAATATCATTGTTTTGGGCCAAACCTTCACTCTAACCAACATGGGAATGGAAAAAGGCATAATTTTCAACTTTGAGCCTTCTACAAATTTGAAAGTCCGAAAACCACACTTCAACAATTTCCCAAGAGTTTTCTTTTCAATTTTTCTTCTATTTTGCCACTTTTCTTTCTTTCTTTTTCATTTTCATTTTTTTTTTACGGCAAATTTTTTTTTTCCTTTCTCTTCTTTTTTTCTTGGATTTTCCCCACCCTACACTTGTCTTTCATCGTCACTCCTACATACTATGTCATGCTCTACTAAGTCCCTAAGACAAGGGTAGAGATATCATGTACTAAGCTCATGGTAGGGTAGTGAGGGTGATGAAACAAAGGTTTTCAACGTAGGCTCAAAGGGGTTCATTCTAAGGAGTCCCACGACGGGCACAATTGGGGACACATGCTTGTTTGGCTATGGTGGTTACCCTAATGCCTTCTATCCTATCCAGGATCAGTGCATATTATGACATACAAGTTTTGACAGTCACAACAGCCGAGTTCTAGTACTCTCTAGTCCATTAAAATCTATGGCACATGATCATTGGATTTTCAAAGAATGATGAGGTTTTGCAAATACAGCCATGAAATTCTGAATTATCAATTAAGCACTCGAAAAGAAAGTATTTTAGCTCAACAGCTCACTTAGGGTCAAATGAATTAGACTTAATCCTAGCATGCTTAATGAACCAAGTTACAATCCTATCTCAAATCTTCATACATCGTAATTCCTTTAATTTTCCAACTGAAACATCTCCTTTAAGGCCTTAACTCCCCTCATAATGAGGCAATTCCTTTAATTTCCAAGCTGAAACATCTTTCTCTTATTTATTTTCCAGTTGAAACATCTTTCTCTTTTATTCCTAAACTGAAAACGTCTTTCTCCTTTATTCCCCTTCTGAAAACGTCTTTCTCTTTTATTTCCCTTCTTCATTGCTTGGTCAAATATCTTAATGCTTTATTTTATGACTCCATCATTGCTGTTTCCAAGAGTTCCACCAGGCAATGTTTCCTACAACAAGCAGGAGAATATCAGAATTTTCTAGAGAAAATAAAGGGAATTAAAATGTAAAGACCGCAAAAACAGTTTACAGTTAGGAATCCTGATCCAGCTAGGATTTTTCATGCATTTTAATTTTTTCCGCCTATTTCACTCCAAACACTCAACAAGACTCTCAAAATGACTTAATGACTCAAAACACTAAACTAAGGAGAAATAAGGCTAAAATGAGGCACATAATCAATAATATCGTCACACTATTTTGCTCCTATCAAATATGCATGAATGATGCTTTTTATTGTTTTGGGTTGTGACTTTTCGGAAAACAAATGGTGGGAAATGATATTTCTATTGTTTTGAAAAGTGTTTGAGGATTTGAGAGTCATAGGTTGTGATTTCTCCTTTTGATTTGATTTAACGTTTTGATCCGACGACCGGTGGTCTGAGGATGTGAGAGTCACAGGTTGTGATTTCTCATTTTGATTTGATTTAACGTTTTGATCCGACGACCGGTGGTCTGAGGATGTGAGAGTCACAGGTTGTGATTTCTCATTTTGATTTGATTTAACATTTGGGGTCCAGTGCGACTCGTTTAATGTTTTGATCTGAGGGTCAGGTTGGCCTAAGGATCTGGGGTTGCAGGTTGCATCCTCATGGCAATGTTATATCATAAGTTTGAACCTTGGCAGGGTGACAAGTTACGATTCAGTTAGAGCTCTAGTCTGTCTGCCATCATACCTCATGGATCTAAGTAGGTTACTTAAGACTCCTGGGTACATATTTTGTCCAGGTTGGACTAAAGAATCATATTCAATTTGTTAGGTTAACGATAGGTATGATTGATGTGTGTTGATACTTTGTCCAACACTATGCCAAAAAGGCCTTCAGACGACACACTTCAGACGACATAAGTATTGTTTTATGTCGTCTGAGTTTTTCAGACGACATAATTTTTTTTTCTGTCGTCTGAATATAGACTAAAACCATACTGGTTGAATTTGGAAAAATGGTGAGCATTCAGACAACACATTTATGTAGTTGTAGAAGATGGTGATTTCCTATCTCAAATTTGGAGGGATATCCAAAAGTTGATTGAGTCATTTCCCTCTCAAATAGCCACGCCCTAGTTGACTGAAAAATGTTGTGACATTCAAACAACATTTAAATGTTGTCTGAATGTAGGGGTTGTTTTAAAATTTCCAAAGTTATTTTGAATTGTGCTTTTGACATAGAGACCTCGATACGAGAGACTCAAACGCGACTAAACACTCAAACACCACCCCGCGCGCTCTCTCCTTCTCACTCAGCTCGACCTAGAACCCTAAAACTGGAAAACTCAAACACCAGCCTCTCTCCTTCTCACTGAACTCTGTCAGATCTCGATTCTTACGTTCTCCTTCATCTTCTCACTCTCTCGATTCTTCTTTGTAGTCTCTCCTTCTTCTTCTTAGTCTCTGCTTCATCTTTCATGTTCGGATTAATGGAGCTCTCCAGCACGAGCTGTTTTCAATTATTTGGGATTTGCCCAATCAATTTATGGGTCTTGTTTCTGGGATTTGCCCAATCCAATTATCTGACCTTAATTCCTATACCACTCAGTCATTTGAACAAATTTAAAAGTTCAACCACTGTACCGAGTCGGGGCCTCCATCATTCGCAAACACATAAGTAGAAGAACCTTACTGTTCAAAGCTCACAATCAAGATTGGTCAGAGGAGAAACAACAGAGCCTCAAGATCGGCGATGGGATCAGTCAGCCTTTTGCTTTCTGCTACGAGACTTTTGTGCCGGAGGCGGTCACTCTCTCTTACCAAGCGCCGGAGGTTTTGCTGGGGTCTGTCGATTTCTCGACTCCGGCGGACATTTGGGCCGTCGGCTGCATCTTCGGTACTTCCTATTTCAATTCATGCTTTCTTGATTCAATTGTGATTTTAATGGTTCGATTAGTTGATTGAGTGTTTTGTGAATTCTGAAATTGAATTGTAGCTAAGATGATGACTGGGGGTGTACTGTTTGTTGGAATCGGTGATGATCCTAATCAAGCTGATAAGCAGCAATTGCGAGAGATTTTCAGGTTCATTTCTTTTCTTTGAAACATTTCCAAGTGTTAGGTTTGACAGTGATTCGAGTCATTTTACATTTAGATGTTTCTTTTTCTGGAACTTTTGAGAAATGAAAAGGAAAAAGAACATGTACTTACTACTATGGTGTGATGATGCAGACAGCTAGGAAAACCGATGTTGAATCAGTGTCCAGGACTCACTTCGTTGCCGGCTTGGGAGACCTACCAAGAATGGGAAGGGGAAAAGATGATAGCTCGGTTCTATTTGGCAGGAGATTTGCCATCGAATCTGCTGGTAGCTACAGTTTATTTGGAACAAGATGGAGTTGAACTTCTATCGGTAAGTGTTCTTTAACGTGATGTAATCTGTAATTAAATTTTTTGCTTTACTCATTTAGGACACTTGTATTTTGCATCATAACTCACACAACAGAAACAAGATTGAAAATGTGTGGATGCATCATTTAACATAGTTATTCTTACCAAAATTTATGAGGGATTTTGCATGATGATCGATTTACCTGTCAATAATGTATCCAGTTCGCGTTTTTGTTTTGACTGTAATTCATCTAATATGTTCTATGTTTCTCATTTTTCATTCAATAAAGTTAATATTTCTATAGAGGCAGATTTCTAGTTGGAATCTCAAATTTATTCTATACCTAATTAACAAACACTATCTTGTTTACCAAAACAATGCGGCTGAACCAACACAACCAATTTATTTTTGAAGCCTGACTACTGGTCCAATGTACAGAGTCTCATTATCAAGGGGGTTGTAGCTCATAGGCAGTCATAGCTTTGGTTCATTTTACCTTGGAAGGCTTCCAGCTCACAATAGGTGGCTCTGATAAGTGTGGTTTGATAATGCCTTACTTGGCTTGGCCTCTTTCGTTAATAATTTAACTTCTTATATCTTTAGATGTTACTATGAAAATTTTGTATGTCCTACTTTGAGTTGTACTTTAGAGCATTGAGCACTGTAGGATTTGTTTATGCAAAAATAGGTTCTATATATTACTGAACTTCACATTCATAGTTTCTCCTTTGTTTTTTCCTTTTCGTTACAAGATTGTATGATTGATTTGCTAATTGTTGTTACCTTCTCTTGCATATGATGAAAAAGAGCACATATAATCAGCATATGATCAAATGCTTCTAGTTAACCTTATGATTAAGGTAGATTCTAGGGATTATCCCAATCGCAAATGAAGCTTTTGGGTGTACATGGGTTGGGGTTAGGGATCTACTTAAGGGAAAGGGGAATTGTTTTTATAAAGAAGATGAAGTTCCTTAAGAATAAATTTGAGACTTCTACAATAAAAATTATAATAGAATAATGTGTAGAAAGCTGGAGTGCAAAAGTTGCCTCTTATTTTATGCTGGAATCAAAAGTAACATAACTAGGGGATTTGCATATTTTAAGTGCCCTACAAATACCCCTTAACAAAATTGAACATTTTGATACTAAAAGTTCATTACTTGGATACTTTTAAGTTCAGTATTTGATATTTGCCTGTTAAGTTCGTCACTAAAGCTTTCTTTTTGAAAAAGGTGTTGGCTTTGGTGAATATTTCCAGGATTTATGTAACCTGAGTTTTCATTCGATTTGGTTTTCATTGGGTTTTTGATGCCTTTCTTGCTAGCTTGGGTTGCTGGGATATTGAAGACAAAATAAAAGAGAAGAAAATGAAATGGGCTTTGTTTGATTGTTGGTTTGATCTTATTGGAGCTCCTGAATTTGTTTCTTTTGTTCAAATTTTGAAGATTGTAAAGAGTTAATTAAGACAGGGCTTGGCAATTGGATCCATTAGATAGATTCCAAACTACTTTTATTTTCCCTTCATCATCTTCTGTTTTGAAATTGGTCTTTGTTGTTTGGTTTTTAAAATGTTGGACGGCCATTTTGATTGAGTTCTTGTTGTTAGATAGTTTCTTTTGATTCCTCGTGCAGTTATGTTTTGTTACTTTTTCTAGAGCTATGAATTAAGTATATGTGATTTTGTTTTCTACTAATTATGTGGGCATTATGCTATTTGAATTTGAGTTTCTGGAATTATAAATGAGAATGGGGTAAAGTTTTGAAGAGTTTCAAAGAGGCTATGGGCTACCGAGCTAGAGTGGAATATAGGGCAGCGGAGGACCTTAATTCCATCAAGTCTATGCTATTGGCTATTGCTTCGAATTCAAGCTGGATATACGTTAATGATTTAAAATTGACATTTCATTGCAGCAATTACCATGTTTGTCGGAATTACATTCCCTTTCTTCAGTGGTCTCCTTGGATTTTTCAGAGGATTTGATTTTGCCCCAACAACATATTTTGTAAGCTCACAATCTATTCCTTTAAATTCTAATGAAATAAAATTGAGATTCTGATTTTCTTTTTCACTTGTTTAATGAACTTGTTAATATCTTCAGCTCCCTTGCATAATGTGGCTTGCCTTCCAGACTGCGAAATTGTTGTATTCAACATTGCCAAAGTAAATGAAATAAAGATCTCTCTGCAATGATTATTTACTATTTTCCACAAAATTTGTCTAACATCAAAGTGAGGCCAAATAGGTTTTTCCCCAATGAATTAGCTATACACAGACATGATGCTCATTGTGCACTTTATAACAGGTGGAACTTCAGACATCCCAAAAACAATTTTTTCTCACCAACTCTGAGTTGTGGTCATGGGAAACCTTCAGTGAAGACATTTCTTCATGGACAGGTGATACAACTCTCACAGTCATTGGTTTCTTAGATCAGTTGAACATCACTATAGACCCCAATGATTATCTACGGTACACCACCAGGTGAGATTAAGCAACTGAACTTCTTTTTCCATTCAATGTATCTGTGAAAAATGTATATCCAATTATATAAGAGAACTTTGTAGAACTTGATGTTTTTAGTGTCGACATAAGTCCATCTGAATCATTTCTGCGTGGTGGTAAGCATCCAATTCTCACCGTGTTGTCAGCTGGGAACGCTATGCATGTCTTTGTCAATGACCAGCTCTCAGGTATATATGTAAATTGTTTATATATTTGTGTTGTTAGAAATTACACCAGCTACTTTTGATTTAGAAGGTAAATTAATGGTCACCTAGGTCTACCTAAGAAAACTATGCCCCTATATCTAAATGTCAGTTATGTTCTGTAATGTAGGATCAACTTATGGGACTCTGCAAGACCAGAGATTCACTTTTACAGGAGATGTATACATGCATGCTGGTGTGAATAAATTTTCACTTCTAAGTGTAGCTGTTGGATTACCGGTTAGTTCTTTGATTTGCATTTTTCACTAACTTTCAATATTTGATATACCAATACAAATTTCGTGTTGACAACTTGATATTATACTGCAAGGTCCCTATAATTTGACTTGGTTAATTTGGTAAAGTTTGTATTTGAGTAAATTACATAAGTTAAAAATAAGAACTTTCAATAGTTGATATATCAATACAAATTTCGTGTTGATAACTTGATATTATACCGCATGTCCCTATAATTTCATTAATTTGACTTGGTTAATTTGGTATAGTTTGTCTTTGGACGAGGGTGTCTATAAAGACACAGAATCAACAGCCACTGACTTGGTATAAGGTATGAAATCAGAACTACAAATATTGACTACTGCTAAACATTTTCATTCTTGTTCCTTTAGTAGCATCGAGCAATTTTGGATAACGGTGCTTCTTGAACCCTCAGGCCAATTTTGATGCACCTGAAGGGGACGAGCCTTTGGCTTTGGACATGGAGAGCATGGGGAAGGGTGAAGTACAGATAACATTGGAAGGTACTGGACTGTTCATGCTAATGGTAACTACAGCGCATGCGGTTATTTTGGTACATTCAGGATTAACAAGTGCCAATTTGGTTGTCTCCAACCGACTCAACAATGGTATGTATAAACTTGTTTACCACTGGATCAGAAAAAAGCATTACGAACCTATTTACTAATTTCCTATATTCTATCTATGTTTCAGGTATCATGTTCCTCGGTCTTGGCTCAAGCCACCCCAAAATCTGTTGGTGGTATATGAGGAGGTTGCTGGCGATGTTACAAAGATTGATATTCTGAAAGTCACCCACGTGTTGAGAAATGGCAGACCAAGAATCGAGGCAAACTAAGAGCAAAAGAAGCTTAAACTTAGCCTAGAGTGTACAAACGGGTAGTCCATTTCTACTATTAAATTTTCAAGCTTCGGTACTCCACCTGGAAGCTATGGAAACTATAACCATGGTACTTGTCAGGCTCCAAACCCTACCCATGTGCTAAATAAGGTACCCTCACAGTAGTGTCACGCTGCTACTGTTTTGCTTCAATTCAGGGTCAAAGTTTTTCCATTTACCCAAGTTCAATATCAATAAAACCTTGGGGCCAAATTTGCAGTACTGCTAGCTATTTTGCTATATTGTTTACTTGGTGCCCAGATTGTGTAGTGCTACTAGTTTATTAGCTTGCAGTACTACATGCATATATTTTGCTGGCTGCCCAGATTAGTAGATATGGGCCATTTTGGACTGATGCTCATGATTAGGTTTGTGTATATGAGACAATGATAGATTAATGGAAATTACAATGAATGATTTTGGATGTGGGTTTTATGGTTTCATGAATGGACAATTTTAATTTCCAAATGCATGCATACCAATTGCAACAGGGGACTACTAATGTGTTATCTCAAATTGCAAGCTACAACAAAAGCACACCAAAATGTGTGGTTGCAGCTGCACAAAAACAACACAAACACCAATTAGAAGTTTATTGTTTTTTGGCATTGAGACAACAGAAAATTGTAGTCTAAATGGAAAAACGACAACATAAATTAGAAGAAAGTATTGGCTAAAGCGTATAACAACAAATAAGTGTGGTTGGACTTGATCATAGACAATATAAAAGACCTAATATTTGTGGTCCTTTTTATATTCAGATGACAAATATTTGTCGTGTTAATAATCTCAAACGACAGTAAATTGTTGTTGTAATGAAACTAACATAACAGAAAGAATATGATATCTATTGTCTTAACCATGTACCAACATCACATATGTACAGTTTCAAAACTTTTCACACAACACTAAAATGTCATATGAATGTACCCTAAACCGACGCTTAATTGTAGTCTGAAACAGTTTACGACCATAGATATGTGTCTTGCAAATATTCTTCACACAATAGAATTTACAAAAGGCTGTGGTTGTTTTGTTTCTCAGACAACACAAAACTGTTGTGTCACTGCTTTTAAAGATACAGATCACATTGGTCCCGAAATGCAAAACTCATCAGACGACACAAGATTTTTATTTGTTTCTGTCGTCTGAAATATCAGACGACACAAGTGTTCTGTCTTCTGATACCCCCAAGACACGACACCGTACTAGACGACATATTTTGGTTCGTTCAGACGACAGAACTGTTCTGTCGTCTGAATGCCATAGTGCAAGTTGGACCTATTTGATGTTTTGTCCAGGTTGAACCGATTTGTTGTTTTGTCCAGGTTGGACCTATTTGATGTTTTGTCCAGGTTGGACCAATTTGTTATTTTGTCCAGGTTGGACCGATTTACTGTTTTGTCTAGGTTGGACCGATTTACTGTTTTGTCCAGGTTGGACCTATTTGATGTTTTGTCCAGGTTGGACCGATTTGTTGTTTTGTCCAGGTTGGACCGATTTGTTGTTTTGTCCAGATTGGACCGATTGTTGCTTTATCCAGGTTGGATCGATTTATCATATTTGAATTGTTAGGTTAACAATTTATATGATTTTGTCACGGTGTGACTTGCGTTGTTTTCTTTTTGGAAAAGAGTATTGTTTTGGGAAACATTGTATTGTTTTCCTTATTTTCGAGTTGAAAGGTTTCCTCGTTTTTGGCGTGAGTTGTGTGGTGTTTTGTTTTGAGTTACTCATACGGGCTTGCAAAAGCTTACCAGGTTTGTTGTGTGACAACCCGGTACATTATTCAAACGGTGTATGGGTTAATCCTGCAGGTTAGGATAATCGGGGCTGAAGCTGAGGTAGCTTGTTGGCAGCAGAACAGGTAGGAAGCAATTTTTGTAACTTTACCGTTGATAAGGACTTCCGTTGTAGTAAACTCTGAGGAACATTTACGTTTTATTTTGTTGTTGACAATTTAATTCGTAAGCTTATGTAATATATGACTCTATGGAGCGGGTCAATATTAACATAGTGGGTTCAGGGCATCAATATGTACTTGGGTACTTAAAAGGAAAAAAGTTTATAGGTATTTTGTATTGATGACTGAACGTTCGCGCATATATAATTTTGGGATTGTATTTTGATTTTTATTTGTATTAAAAATCAGGGGCGTGACACGACTACCACTCACGTGAGGAGGAGAATAAATCACCTCGACTGCCACTCACAAACACAAAGTAAGTGAGGAGGAGAACTAACAGAACGACCCGAGTATGATGAGGAAAACATTACAAAAAAAAGTAAATCCATAAGGCTTCCCCACATTTCTCACGAGAAAATAAATATATTCTAATGACGTGACCCCGCACGCCAAATATTCTCAAAATTATAACCGAGATAAATCAAAATTAATCTCCGAAGGTCAAATTATAAATCCAAAATCATCACTAAGGCATTTCCAATGCCAAAGGTCGATAAACAAATAAGAAAATATATCTCCAACGAAATCCCATTTTGAAAATATTTCAGAAATCTCAAATTGACGAATAGAAATATATTTAATTCCAAAAACCACCTCAGAAAATAATTCGTCGAATATCAATATTAATCATAAGTTCAAATCCGAGCATAGAAAACTCGCGTTCGAAAATCATGATGGAAAATCCAATCAAAATTCCAATAAATATTCAAAACCAAATAATATCCAAAACTAAATAATATGCTCAAAGAATAATATGATAATTAAATAAAGCATTAATTTAAGAAACAACGCATGCATCATTGTTTAAAACAAAAGTCCACTCACAGTACTATTTAGGTGAATATGCATACTAGTTCATTCGTCGAGCAATAGCTCGATACGTCGCCCTGTACACAATTATATTCCGTGAATAAACTATTCAAGAATTAAATACGATTCCCAAAATCAAATCCTCATAAATCATCTCTCCACTCCATCTCGGATTCAACCCACATTTTACCACTAATGCCAATTTGTTAATTTAAAGGTTCCAAGGCAGAACCAAGAGATATCCGACGGTCGGATTCTTGTAAGTCGATAATTGAATTCTAAATTCCGGAAATTAATAATCAACACAAAACTTCTTCAAATTTTCAACCAAAATCACATCTACAAATTCTACAACAATTATAGGATTTAAATAGGCTAAAACAGGAACTAAAAACATGCCCTAGGCGCCTCCATGCGCCGCCGGCCACCACCTCCAATGGCCACCAAAATTTGGCAACACTACCTACTCAACAAACCCAACATTTTTCCCAACTACAACGAGTTCCAATTTTACCTTGAAGGCCTCCAATTTGGCCAGTGAACACAAGCCCAGAAATTTCAAAACCCTAGTTTCGAAATTTCTTCGATTCTCTCTCCACACTTCAAATCGAGGCAAGAGGCTAAGGGGGAAATGATCCACGGCTCAAGGCGCTCCGATTAGACCTAATTTCATCTCCAGAGATGGCCAGAATTGGGAGAATTGCCAGAAATTGACGAACTGCTATAGTGATCTTCCACAGCTTGTATCTCTCTTCTCCGGCCAAATCGTTGTGAACCACGACTACTAGCGTGTACGGGTCGATGACGACTGGTGGCTCATAGTTTGGTCGCTAGACGGCGGAGAATCAACGGAAACAAAGGAGGAGGCCGAACGGAAGGAGAGAGAGATCGGGGGAGAGGAGAGAGAAAGAGCTCGGTAAGTTTTCGAAAATGGAAACTTACCACAGTAGTTCCTACCTTTTATAGAAACTTATTATGAACAATAATTTTTGTATTTCGCTTATAACTTTGGCATACGAACTCTGATTTTTACGTACCACATATGCATACGCTCGGTTTGATGTCCTCTACGATTTTCATGAAGAAAGTTTCCTTAAATTCTGACCCGAACAAAAAATAAACTTTTAGGGCCACTAAAATTATCGAAACAAAGTAAAAGTGAAAATAATTGCCGTTTACTGTCTAAATGACTAGTAAACCGATAAATTCAAGTTCGGGACGTTACAAATATTGTATTCTATTTATAGCTTCATTAAACTATATACATCAAGTTTGATTTGAAATTATGAATTCTGTGGAGAAATTTGTGTAACATATACTAATCATCCAGCTAAAGAATAGAAAAGCTATACGGACCTCAATGGCTACGTATATACCTTTTCAATTATTTAACTGTATGATTAGCACATGTTACACAAATTCCTCCACATAGTCATAAGTTCAAGTCAATCAAAATAATGTACATAAATCCTGCCTTCTCATCATGTTCGATAACATCAATCATATTATCATCTACTAAACTAATTCCTAACCTAAACAACTTCCATGAATTTGTGTCTATGACGTTCCTGCAGCAAAGCGCGAGCAAATATTGCTAGTAGATTTAAGAGGTAAAAGCGAGGAATATAAAATAAAACTAGATGGAGAGAGAAGACATTTAAATATATAGCAGAGTCGAACGCCGCGCTAATAAAAAAAGGGCTGCAACAGCCATAGCTTCTGTTGAGACTTGAGAGAGAACTACTTAGACGAGTTGTGGGATCCAATGGCTACCCTTCCTTTCTTCGTTTTCTCTCTCTTTCTGTCGACCATCTCATTCGTATGTTCCACTACCCCTACCCCTACCGGGAAAGGTGTCCATCCACTTTTTTCTTCAATTTTCTAGTTGCGTTTTCTTAATATGATTCGGAGATTATTACTGCATAACCCTTTGTTTGGTTTCGCAACCAGACTAGAGGGTGTGTTTGGTTTCTTAACCAGACTAGAGGGACTGTTGGGTTTTCAGTGTTTGGCTTGCTGTGTTGCTTCAATGACTGTCGGATTAAAGGAATCAATTTTAATTAGGTTATTCATTTTTAGATTTGTTCTAATCTGTACACTTGTTCAGCTCCTAAATATATCTTTGATGTTTTTGTTGCTACTTTGTGGGGTTTCAATATATAACATGGCAATATGAAATTACAGGTATTGATCTTGAAAATCCAGTACTAAATGTCAACCCAGCACCGCTTTCTCTTTCTGGGCACTTGCCTACCGCTGGTTCTAAAGATGTTTTATTTTGTGAACGGGTTCGAGTTGCTGGTATACCTAGATCAAAAATTGGGAGTTATGCAAATTCCTTTCGGATTACTCTGTCTCCATCTGTCGTAATCCCAGAGAGCTTGCATAGCAAAATTGAGGTCTGTTTTCACCGGTGAGTGAAATGCCTTAACTATTTTGCAGTTCAGTCCCTTCTTTCTATACTCCTTCCTCCCGCGCGCGCGCACACAGAGGACATGGTATTGTATATATAATGTATATTTTTTCTGTGGTTTGTTTTGCTTGACCCGTGGATTATTTGCAGTAATGATTCGCTTGGACTCTGTCAGTGTAGAAATGATGAGTGGAAAACTCTCGAGAAAGGGCTATGGGAATCTGTCATGTCCCCTTATGAGGAGAAATATGTTGATGTCAAGTACATTGGCGATTTACTTGGGTCTTCCACCATCACTGTTGAAGAAGGTCTTTCACAAATAAAATGATAGCCAGCTCAATTTGTTCTTTTTATGCTAAAATTTGTAGGCTTTGATAGTTGTCTTAATTTTATCTATGCAGTTTCGCAGCAATGGCGCCTTTGGTTTCTAGCAGTGGGATTCATTTTACTGTTGCTGGCACCAAGCATCAGTAGTTGGGTTCATTTTTATTATAGCACTTCAATGGTTATAGGAGTTTTTATGGTCATTATATTCCTTCTCTTCCAGGTACTTTTTCTTTTCTTTTTCTGTTTTAGATGGTTTTAGTGTCAGAATTAGTTTTATTTTCCTTTTCTTTTATTTTCAGCTTTAAACTCTTCTTTGCTATACGATTCATGACTGGCAGACAGACAAAAACACATGCACAACCACATAACTTTTGACTTTGTCCCCACTATATTGTATATACTTTGTAAGTTTTAGCTAAGAAACATACCTCACTATAACTGAGATGCTAGTAAACTGGATTGGATAGACAGATAGGATGGGAGAGTTATCAAAAGCAAAAAGTGTACTGCTTGATGGTCCCAAATAAATAAGAAAAGCAGACAAGAAATTCTTTATTAGTTAACCAAATCATTTTTACACAAAACTGCATTCACCATTAAATACCTTATACTCCATGCACGTTACTCAAGTTGATAATTAAAAGGGAATACTGTCCTTTTCTTTCCTTGCCTCAGTTGCACTTTGACCAACTTCTACCCTTATAGGTTATGTCCTCCTCCTCTTAAAATATGGTGGTAACATAGTACCAGGAATTATTGTATTTGTGTTGTTTTTTTTGCGGAGCATGTGTACTTCTGCAGTAACAAGGATGCAGTAATTTTAGAGGCCATCAGATCTTTTTGGTTCCTGTCTGTAATCCCAACAGACTCCAACTCCACATTCCATTTGTCCTTGAGCATTCATGCATTCTCTGTTTGTGTGTAACTAGGTGAAGAGCTCTGAAATACAGTGAAGTTTTTTGCAGCGTTGTAGGCTTCTGTTTCAAGTTCTTGTTCAGGATTAATTTTAGATAAATTGTGTTTGATTTTTTCTCATGTACTTTTATTTCATGTAATACGTGATCCTTCCTCTCCGAAGAAACTTTTCTTTCCCTGATGACTTGATTAACCATGAGGAGTTTGATTTGCATTCCTTTTTTTTTTTTTTTGGTAGTTTGAATGTTAATTTGAGGTTTACTGCCAAAAAGTACAAGAGGAATAGGAATTTCTGGCTTTTGTGATTTTCATCTTTATCTACGATTTTAGCTTGAAGATTTTTAAGTAGTGCTTTTCATAATCCTTTTTCATTGATTCATGTAGGGAATGAAATTGCTGCCATTTGGAAGAAAAAATTTCTTCTATCTTGTTACTGTATATGGGTCAGTGGTAAGAGTTGTCTCAAATCTTCTGTTGCTTCAAAGTAACTTCTTTAGTTGTGTAAAACTCCTTTACAACTTAAATTCGTTTTCAGCTTGGAGCTGGATCTTATCTCTTTCATCACTTCTCTGTCATGGTAAATTCAATTCTTGTAAATTTTGGGATTAGTGAAGACATGCACAATCTGGTAAGAATTTCTCCCAATTTGTTTTAATTTTAATAACTGTTTCTATTGGCAGTACTCTTGTAAATGTTTTTGATCCTGGTGGTTACCATTCCAATATTGTGTATCCTTTCCATTATTATTCTAAAAATCAGTGAAATGTCTAAATTGGACAAATGGATATGTTTCAGCATTATTGCGTTTTTCCTAAATATTGGCTGTTTAGCAACCTATCCCTCCCTAATTGCTGAATAATCTTCCACCATTTATTGAGAGTTTCTAAACCTGCTCTCTCTCTCTCTCTCTCTATATATATATATATATATATATATATATGTATATTTTGAGATTGGAAATACCCCAGTTCATTCATCTAGAACTCAAGAGAATGAGATTTATACTGGTTCACCCAATTTGGGCTACTTCCCCTAAAGAGAATACAAAGAGACCACAAGGTGTTTGATCACTCACAAGCAATTCCAGTTACACCCACAGCCCTCATAATATTAATAGAGAAAAAAGGGATAGAGAGAATTTGAATTGAGAAGGTGAGAGAAGTCCTTATAGAATTAAAGCTTCATTGTCCGTTTCCTTGTAATATTAAGCTTTTTTTTTTTTTTTTTGAATGGGAGAATTAAGCTTCTTTGTTCTTCTCGAATTAGTTCTTCTTGGAGTAGGACCAAGTTAGACTCATTCTCCAAGTACCATCCAAACTCAAGTCCCTTTAGGACTCCAGGCCCATTTAGGGCTTCTTGCCTAGGGGCTAAGGTCAGGTCCAGGTAAATGAGGTTACCTCGGCTTATGTGGCAGATTCGTGGCACAGAGACTACAATTAGGAAGGAGGGTTAGTTTTTGGCACCAATTGAAGGGTGGATGAGGTAACAATATCAAAATGAAATGGTTCATGATACCTACACAGATATCAGAAATCTTGTTAGAAGAATAGAAGAGTGAGTTTCTTGAGTTATTACAGAGAGGAATAGTTGGTAAGAGACAAGAAATCAAGAGGATGAAACTGTGAAAGACAGTTTAATTCATGAGCTTATGGCCCTGGAAGACTGTTAAGCATCCAAATTTTTATTTGAGATCTGTCTCTTTAGGAACAAAGGCATAGTTGAGTTGAATTTGGCATATAGTCATAAAAGCTCATTATGTATTTTTTTGGGCAAATAACTATTGCAAACATCTTTGTTCCACTTCCAAAAGGTCCAAGCTTTGTTCTCAGAGTGTTGAAATGTAACATTCGAGTCCTTCTGCCTGGAATGATACTTAAGCTGACTTAGACATGCTTAAGTGAATAGGCTAGGGTACTTTGGAGATGAAAATTTCAGAAACTTATTTGTAAAAGAAATAAATAAATGAAAGCCTCTGCCCATTCTTTCCTGGCCAAGGAAGATCTGCCATGTCTCTTAGACCTAGCCTCTCTTCCCTCTTTATTTGATTTCACCATTCCTATTTACGAAAAGAACAAAGAAGGACATATGCACAAACCCATGTAAATAACCCTTTTTAGTAAGGGGTAGGGCAAGCAAATTAAATCTCCCATAAACAGGTTTGGTGTCTTAAAAGGCAATTTCACATTTAATTTGACGAACTAATCAAAACAGAGCAACTTCTTATACTTCTGTTTACTACTGCCACATTTTTTTTTAATCATAATCCAAACAAAAGTATATAAAACAGAGACCTAATCAGCAAATTTTATTAAAACAAAAAAAATTATTTTGTTTCCAGTCTCTTTAAGAAACAACATAAAGTTGGAAATTGTATCATCTTCCTTTTATTTTTCTAGCAAGTTTCAGCACCAAATAGCCCACTAACTTAAAATGACATGAAACCATATCACCTGAGTCCCTGATAGCCCCCATGAAGCTGAACCTTTGCTCTGCTTTCTGAGCACCTTGGTGTTGGCTGCTCCAAACAGCATTCTAATCAATAATGCTTTCAGGATGTCTTGTCCAGCATGTTTGCAAATCAATAGTTTTGAACGAGAGAATCATATCAATATGATAATAGTTATTATAAAACTGGACAGAATAATGGTTAAGATTAATTACCCTGCATCTGTTACTTCTTCTCCAATTACACGATAGTATATTGCCTTAGTTATCTTGTCATTGTTGTTTTCTTGCAGATCTCTAAATTTTTACTGGTGGCGATTATCCTTATGGGTGCTGCACTAGGTTACTGGATTGGGAGGAAGCTTTTCATCGCAAAGGATGGAACAGTAGATGTTGTTGTAGCCCAATTTGCTATGTGGGCAATCCGCTTTTTTGGAATCACGTTCATCTCTCAGGTTTTCTATTGCATTCATTTTGGCTGAATACTTGGTAATTAAGTAGAAAGCATTCCAGGGTTATTTTGCCGACTTTGGGCACCCTTGCGCTTACATAAATAGTGTGGGATAATACATGGACCCTTAGAAGCGAAGCACCCATCTGCAGACACAAACATTGTTTGTGTATATGCTATAGATGAAAGAATCCTATAATCCTGCCTGTATGTGCCTAGATAAAAGTGCAAACAAAGTTTCCAAGCAATTTTCGTGTAAAGCTTGTCAAAGGAGAATAATTGAAATAACCTTAATATATGATCACGTCTTTGTGTTCTATGATTTAGCTATTATATAAAATTTATTCTCAGTAGACATAAAATACTTGTCTCTTTGAGGATCAGTGTTGGACTCTGCACAAATTACTTGTTTCTGGCCTACACTATGAGGAGAAAGTCACTGCAAACCTGTCTTTATTTGCATGTCTTATGTCCACATGATCCCGGAGTAGTTTTATATACTGGCGCAATGTCCATGGTTGCGTTTAAAATGAAGACTCCATGAGGTCTTTCAAATTAAAGTTGAGGACTTGTATTTGAATAATATAATATTTCAACTGTCTGAAACACTTATCCAACTGTTGATTTGAAAGTCCTCATGGAGTTGTGAATTTTAGGGCCTCCTTAGAGACTCTCATTGATTTCTGTTGCATTTTCTCATCTGTTATTCCCTTTTGCATTATTTTATTTTTTACAGAGCACTCTTGATACTCCTTTGGCTATTGGAGCGTTGGTTTCCTGCTTGGTTATCTGCAAACTTATCACTTTTGTGAAGTGGCATGGTAGAATGTAAGTCCGTGCATTCTTTTGCATAAGTAATAGGCATTGAAGAAATGAATGCATCTCACCAGGAATAGTTTTAAACTATGTTTTAGGTATAATTCGTTGCTGATTCATCATTCAATTAATGTTCTTCATAATAATATATTTTCCTTGAAATAAATTTGCGAAATCTAATTATCTTTTGTATCTGACAGATAAATAGTAACTCCTCTAGAAACTTATGTTAGAACAATGGATTACCGTTTATTGAGATATTCTTTGAATTTTCAATGGACTATGGTCTTTATGTTATTTGGATTAGATGATACAACATTTTAGCCAGATTTATTTGCAGCTGGTCATTTTTGTTTGTATGCTTTCACACCAAGACATAAAATTGATTTTGTGCAGGAATCAGTCAAATGGTGCGAGTGGGAGTCCTTTACAGCAGAAAGGAAGACACGTCACAGGAAGACACAGTCGTCCAGAGTTCCTTCGCAGGTCCAGCGCACTAGAGGCATGGAACAGTGCAAGGGGTGCATCTGCTTGGTCTGATTCTCCTGTTAAAGGTATGACTTTTTGGTTATGGATTTTTTTTGCTGTTGCACTTTATGTATATTTTGATTTAGTACTGACAATGCAGTCATAGATGCACTTTTCTAAAATGGTTTGAAAAAGAGATGGGTTATTATTTCTTTTGCCACAGAGTTTATTTGGCCTCATAAGAGTTCAGTGAAATTGAGTTCATTTGACCTGGTGAAGTTTTGTAGTGTGTTACTTACTGAATAATATTCTAGCACATACACAAACTTCTGGGCTGCCATATCACACTTTCAACTGATATGTTCTTGTTTGTTTATTGCAGGTGTTGTGTCGCCATCTTTTAGGACATGTGATCAACAGGAGTACTATTCAACCTTCCACAAGATGCGAAACCGAAAGAAGTTCACAAAGAAAGAGTGGGATGATTTTACAATGGAATCAACGCGGCATGCTCTAGCAGAATGGGCAGCATCTCCTGAATTCACCGATTGGGTTATCGAGCATGCCGACCGCATACAACTCCTTCCAAGCGATAGTTCAGATGAAACTGTAGGAAGTGAATCTGATTCTACTGATGACAATGTCGTGGGGAGCACGGATAGGTGTGGTTTTCTCAAATGGTAGTGGTCGGCATATAATATTGTGCCGACTGCAGCTTAGGTTGTCTTTAGTACCTCGGAAAGACAACATGTAAAGTTGTATCGAACTGGGTAGGAATGGCACAATTTTTTGCACCATTTAGCGTTATGGTGAGCCTTGTGGAGTCACCCAAAACTAGTTAACCATATAATGGATAGCTGCATCCTTCAAAGTAGTTTCTGGCACTAGTTTAAGGCACATAGAAGCTGCCGTAGTTTTAACCAGGGTCTTACTGATTGCAGAATGGATTATTCTCCAACAGTGTTATTTCTGCCTATCTGTTTTTTTTTTTTTGTTGGTTACTAGAGGAGCCATAAAAGGCCCAAAACAGAGAAGAAAGAAAACAGCCGAGTGTTAGGATCATTTCTAGTTCTCCTGACTCTGAGAACACCATCAATGTCATCAAGGTAGGCTTGAGAGGTATGAATAGGAGGCTCTTCAAATATGATTAGACCAAGGGAATGCTCAACACTCATTTTAGCCTAGGCATCAGCAGACAGCAGTCATTTTACACTCAAGAAAAATGTGAGTAATCTTGGTATTTTCCAGAGCAGAAATCAAGTGATGGCAACCATTAATCAAAGACCCAAGAGGGTGCAGAGAGAGATCATGCCTCTGAAGTAAATGAACTAGAATAGCAGAATCTGACTCAATCTCAAGGTTAGAAATACGGAGGATTCTTGCAATTCTCAGACCAAAATAAAGACCCCAAGCCTCAGCATCATGGACAGCGCCAACACCCAAGTTAACTTGAAAGCCAGTAACCCAAATACCAAAATGATCTCTAATGACACCACCAGCACCAATTTTTCCAAACAGAGAAGCTCTAGTGCCATCAACATTAAGCTTATGGTAATTTTCAGGAGGCCTCATCCAAGCAAGCATAGAGAAATCATAAGTTCTAGAAACTTTAGTCTTAAGAACAGCGAGTTTCCATTCCTCAGCAGAACTCAAAATAATTTTTCCAGGATTAAGAGGCATAGTGAAGGTGGGATCAAATATTTGTTTATTCCTCCATTTCCAAATGTGCCAACAAACACAAACAAACAGTAAATATTTGTTTATACCTGAGATATTAGCCTTTACCTGCTCTGGAAAGTGTATTGGCTTTCCAGCCAGAAAATTTTTTCTGCATTTTAAGAAGACAATGTTATGTACTCCAAGATATGTTCCAATCGAAGCTTTATGTTGTATACCAATACGGTCTGAAATGTCTCTTTTAGCAGAAGCAGAAACATTAGAAGAAAACAAATAGTAGACTTATGGAAATTAATTTGTTGACCAGAGTCTGAAGAGAAATTCTTTAAGATAGTAAGAACATTTTTTGCAGCAGAATGATTAGCCTTAGCAAAAATTGAACAATCATCAGCAAATATAAGATTTGATATTTTAAAACCACGAGGTGACGTGAGTAAACCAATCTGAGTTCTTGGTTTTGCAGCTAGTAAATTTAGATTTCTAATAAAAGGTTCCATGGCAAGAATGAATAAATAGGGTGATAAGAGATCGCCCTGTCTAATACCTCTAGAAGGAGAAAAAGAACCATGAGAATTACCGTTGAGGATAATGGAAAAAGAGACTGATTTTAGACAAGAATGAATTAGTTGAATCCATTTATTATGAAAGCCGAAAGCCTGTAAACAAAGTAAAAGATAATCCCAGTTCAAGTATGACAGGACCCGCCCCGGATTTCACCCTGAAATCCGAAGAGGCCCTGCGGGGCCCACCTTAGAAGAAATTCTACCAAAAATTTGACAGAACTTCCCCTAAAAATGGACAACCCAAAACCTGTAGAAAAACAATTACACTTCTAAATCATCCATCCTTATTCTCCTGGAGCCACCCTGCTCCCTATATCACAACATCTCTCATATCACCAAACAATTCTGAAACTTAAGAATATTAATCTCATAGGTTATCAGAGCAATCTAATATACAGGCGAACAAGAGAATAGAAAGCAAGATAAATGACCGATGCTTTTATAATGCGGAAGCTATGACAGCTATGCCTCAACCCCAAGTACGCTCGACCTTAAGCTAAACTGGCCTGCAAACTGGGCATTTAAAACCGAAGGGCCCAGGGGAAAACATTTAAAATCCGTTAGAGTGAGTGGACGAAAAATAAGTAATTTCAAATGAACAAGTAAAACTTAATGCTTTCCCAAGTTATTCTCTAAAACCTCGCATGCAGTAACAATCTTGAAAACACTCTTAATCATCCTCTTTACTGAAATCTCAATCACGTAACAAGAACATCTTGAAACCTCTTAAAATCTCATCCTCAATCTTTATAAAAACATCCTTTTCATGAGGCTCGTTTGATGACTAGAAAGGACTGCTGTCTAGTCATCTCATGCCATCTAGGAGGGACTGCCACCCAGATGACGCATCGGAAGGGACTGCCAACCGGGATAGGAGGCGGTGGATAGATGGGACTGCCAACTAGCCACATGTAGTAGACGGGACTGCCGACTAACCACAGGTAGTAGACGGGACTGCCGACTAACTACCTCATGTCATCTGGAAGGGATTGCCAACCAGGTGACGCATCGGATGGGACTGCCAACCGAGCTGTAGTCTGGAAGGGACTGCCAACCAGACTATTACCTAGAAGGGACTGCCAACTAGGTAAGATACGCATGCGCCAAAACTGGCCTCCTTAATAAACTGAATAGCCTCCTCAAGAACTGAACATAACCTCTTTCAATCACTTGCTTTCGGAAAGAAACTCGATATTTCCTCAATAAATCAATAATAATTCACCGAAAGCATAACTCACTAACTCAATCCTCGATATCTCAATAAATCCTCGAAAGCATAATCACATACTCTATAATTCAATAATTGCTTTCGGAAAGAAAGCTCCATCTAACCCAAGTCTGATAAGTGCGGGATTCAAAACCCAATAAATCTCGATAAATCAATCATGCTCAAATATTTGCTAAATCCCTCGCACTCGTATATCTTCATAAAAACTGATATTCGAAAACAATAATTCTCATAATATTTTTCCGAATCAGTCACTTCCCGAAAATCATTTCCAACTCAATAACTCATGAATGACTATCTCAAAAATCTACTAAAAGCCCTCGGGAATGAATTTCAATACTAATCTCGTAATCCATAAATAAATCTCGATAAACTAAATCTCAAATATTCAAAACATAATTAAATCTCAATTGGAAGAAAATAATAATAATACTGCATGCGGAATTAATTTAAAAACAAATGTCCAATCACAATACTGTTTAGGCGACCATGCATACGAGTTCCTTCGTCGAGCAATAGCTCGGTACGTCGCCCTGTATACAATTATTTTCCGTGAATAACTATTCAACAATTAAATACGATTCTCAAAATCAAATCCTCATAATTACATCTCCACTTCTCCTCGGATGCAACCCAAATTATACCACTAATACCATTTCGTTAATTTAAATGTTCCAAGGCAGAACCGAGAGATATCCGACGGCCGGATTCTCGTAATTCGATAATCGAAACCCTAAACTTCAAAAATTCATAATTAAATCCAAGCTTCTCCAAAATTCACCAAATTTCATATACAAGCTCTACAATATTTATAGGATTTAATGGGCTAAAAACTGGAATTAAAACACAGCCCAACACGCCTCCACGCGCCACCAACAGTGGCAGCGCGTGGGCCCCACGCGCCGGCGGCAACCACCTCAAATGGCCACCAAAATTTGGCAGCATCATCTACTCAACAAACCCAACCTCTTTCTCAACTACAACAAGTTCCAATTTTACCTGGAAGAGCTCCAATTAGGCCGGTGAAATTTTTCCCGAAAACTCCAAGAACCCTAGAAATTGAAATTGTTAATTCGACCTCTACACTGCAAATTGAAATGAAAGACCTTAGGGGAAATGATCTATGTCAAAAACCGAACCTTCGACGCCAATTTGGTGGCCGGAGACTGCCGGAATCGGAAAATATCGACGCTGCCTCAAAAATGCTACAGTGACCATCATCTTCTTCTCGTTGCTGCACCTTCCACAGTTCATATTAAGCTACGAAACGAACCCAGAAATCAAGAGAAGGAAGAGAGCTTTCCAACGACATCTTACACGTCAAAATCCGTCGCCGATGGAGGAGTTATGGCCGGAAGAAGGTGACGAGGTCGGAGAGGAAGAGAGAGTCGGGGAGAGAGAAAGGAGAGGGCTCGGTAAGTTTCCGAAAACCACAGTAACTCGTCCTATTTATAGAAACTTACCATGAACAGTAACTTTACCATTTCGCTTATAACTTTTGCATACGAACTCGGATTTTTACGTACCACATATGTACGCGCTCGGTTTAACGTCCTCTACAACTTTCATGAAGGAAATTTTCTCAAATTTTGACCCGAACAAAAAGTCAACTTTTAGGGCCCCCTAAAAACATTGAAACGACAGTAAAAGTGAAAGTAAAAGTTGTTTACCGTCCAAATGACTAGTAAACCGGTGAATTCGGGTTCGGGACGTCACAAAGTAATCATAAGCCTTCTCAAGATCCAACTTAATTGCCATGCGACCAATTCTCTGATGTTTCTTGTCAACCAATTCTCTTATGTTTCTTGTTGAAAGTAGAAAACATTTCATGAGCAATCAAAATGTTGTCATAAATAGACTTACCTGGAGCAAAAGCACCTTGATTAGGAGATATACATTTAGGTAACAAGGGTCTAAGTCCTACGATCATAACTTTAGTAATAACCTTATAAACAACATTATAGAGACTAATCGGTCGAAAATGATGAACAGTTTCAGGTTCCTCGACTTTAGGGATTAAGACTATATTAGTACGGTTAATAAGAGATAAATCCAAATTATGATTGAAGAAATCAGACACGAGCTTAAACAAAGGTTCCCTCACCTTGTCCCAGTAAGTCTGATAGAATAAGGCTAGAACACCATCCGGCCCTTGTGCCTTTAAGGGGCCAATTTGCTTAATAGCAGCATCAACTATAGGTGCAAACTCACTGTGATGTAACCAGTTTCTGAAACTAAATTTTGATGGTTCAGTCAGGAATGGAAAGGCTTCTATTGGTTTTATTATTAGGAACTCGGATAGCAATCCTTTAGTTGCAGCTTGCAGAGTTTTAGATGACACAAATGCTCTCGTTGCTGAGGCTACGGCTCTACGTGAGGGCTTCATACAGCATATCTTCAAGGGTTCTCTCATCTTATTGTTGAAGGAGACTCAAAGCTTTTAATTGTCTTTATCAAAGGCTCTGCGACGAATCCATGGATTCTACGGGCTCTCATTAAGGACATTAAGTAGTTGGCTACTAAGTTCCAAGATATTATTTTAGGCATACTTATTGAGAAGCTAATTTTGTAGCTGATCACTAAGCAAATTTAGTATATTGGACTATTACCACTCAACACAAAACTTTCCCACAGCAACTAAGAGAGCACAAGTTGCAGAAAACTAGGATGAGGTCTTCTCCAAGTTTCCCGGTGACTCATGAAGTCAAAGAAGCACAAGATCTGATAAGGAAAATCTGTAAAACTCTTCTCACCGATCTTGAGTGAAAATACATTCATTCCATCATTATCTTTTGATATGCATATCTGCTAAATGATTTACTTTGGTTATCTGCAATTAATTGGTTTAAGGACCAAATACTGTTTAGTCATTGAGCTTTTGACCATCAAACACTTCAATCACTGAACTTCTAATTTTACACGTTTAGTCCCTGTACTTCAAAATTTCAGATCAATAGGTCATTACCGTCTAAAAGTCGCGGCGAAATGTCTATTATGCCCTCTGTTTTTTTTTAAAATAAATTTATTCCTTTCTCTTTTTTTTATTATTATTTTTTCTTTATTTTATTCTCTTTTTTTCAAACAGAAATAAAGAAAGGGAAAAAATTTTCCTTTTCCAAAAAATAAAATAAAATAATTAATTAACTAAAAAAAACTGAGGGCACAATAGACATTTCGTTGTGAATTTTAGACGGCAATGACCTATTGGTCTGAAATTTTGAAGTACAGGGACTAAACGTGTGAAATTAGAAGGTCAGGGACTGAAGTGTTTTATGGTAAAAAACTCAAGGACCAAACAATATTTAGTCCTTGGTTTAATGATGCATATCAAATAAACGAATGCTTTGCTAACAGTTAGGAAGTTTTGGGTTTTGAATGTTTATCAAATCAGTTTTAAAAGCTTTCCTTATTTCATCTTGATTGACATGAAAAAGAGATTTGATTGAGGGGAAGTCTTGTTTCCCTATAAAAATCTTTGAAAACTAATTTCTTTTGCAAAATTCTTTGAGTGTCAAAATTGTTCTTCTATGTGCTACACATGTTTACTCTCCACTTTTACTGAAAAAAACTCTCAGTGCTTGTTTCATGTATTCGCTTGCATACTTTATCATTTTCATAATTCATTCTCAAGATCAGTGAGACGATTAAGTGCAAAGAAGATTAAAGATTGAATTGTTTACATGTTGTGTTGTTTGAGTTAGGAGTTAGAACAGTTGCAAAACGAGTTGGCAGTTGGCTAATTGAAAGTGATTGTTATGAACAACACTACTTGTATACTGTAAACTCGATTGTTTCATATTGAATTGATTATTCGTGTTGGCTGCGTCAAAAGCCACGCAGTGAAGTTTCCTCAGTGGAGAGGTTTACACTGCGTTAGCAATTCCTGTGTACTTCTTAATACCTTTTCAAGCAGTTCTATCGATTATAGTGCAATATTGTTCTGTTTGGTATTTTCAAGCCTATAATGATTCTCATCCTAGAATTTGGTTTTACTGTTTACCCTTTTTTGTGTGCCCAGCATTCCATTTGTATCAGCTGGAAAATGGTGTTTGTTGTGGTTTTTCTTTCTCGTTGTAACTTTTTCTATCATCAAAAAAAAAAAAAAAACACAAACAAACATATTGCACCATTTGATGCCCTCAGACCATCTCCAATGCAGTAGTCAAATCAATGTGGAGGCTTCTAATGGTAATAAAAGACCTACGAAATCACTCCAACCCATATGCCAAATTTGATGTGGAAATGACCTCTTCACTTGGGCTATCAAATTTGATAGCACCAAACTCATCTATCTTTTATTATTTTATTATCTCTCTCTCTCGTTCTTCCTACCTACACTGAAACTTTCAGATTCCTACCCATATCTCTTCTCTCTAGAGATCGGCTTTCCCATCTCTTCTCTCACATCTCCTCCTCCTTCATCTATGACCTCACCACTGCACCTCTTCTCCACCGTCATCTCCCCAATAGACTCCAGCCCTCATCGCCGTCAAATGGGCATGTTTCACCTCCGGCGAAGACCCACTGATCACTGCCCATCAATTCACCCCCCCCCCCCCCCCCCCCCAGAAGCACTAATCTTTCTAGGCACCTGATGTTCTCATAAAAAAAAAAAAAGAGGATAAATAAGGAATTAAGAAAGAGAAGTGGTGAAGGAGATGAAGAACCAGAAGGAGAAGAAGTCGAGGAGAAGTAGGAGAGAAGAAAGAGATTAAAAAGTCAAATATGTTAAAGTAAAATTGGGATTGGAATTGGTCTACTCATTTCATTTCATTTCATAGCCCCTTTATAGAGGGAGAGAATTACAATGGAAAGAACAATTACAATGATGACATTAAACGCTAATTGATCTGTAATTGTGCTTATTGATGGTGATCACTGATTCCTTGATTCCCTCTCCGTCAGTCGCTTTGACGAAGGCACATAATATGTTTTTCCTTTAACACTCCCCCTTGTGCCAAGTCAAAGACAAAATGGTGCATGAGTTGTTGCCTCACTAAAAACCTTGCCAAGTAACAATAAAAACCCTGTGGGACAAAAATACACCTTGGTCGAAGGAAAAGAGCACAACGCACCTTTTACATTTGAGGATGACATGTGTTTGTTAGACTTCCCCTGATGTCTACACCTCCCCCTGATCTTTACATTAATCAAGGGAGCTTGGAAAGTCTTCGCATTCCTATACTTTTCACATCTTTATCAAATGTGGCCTTAGGCAGTGATTTGGTGAACAAATCTGCCACATTCTCCTCAGAACTTACTTGATTCACTTGAATCTTGAGGAGGGTCTGTTGTTGCTGATTGTAGGAAAACTTTGGCGATATGTGTTTTGTATTATCACCCTTGATATATCCTAGCTTCATATGTTCGATGCAAGCTGCATTATCTTCATGAATGCAAGTAGGCTCTTCAGTGGTAGAACTCAAACCACTAGTCCCTCGAATATGTATAATGATAGTTCGTAACCATACACACTCACGAACCGCCTCATGTAGAGCAATAATCTCTGAGGGGTTCGAGGAGGTAGGCACAAGGGTTTGCTTGGTTGATCTCCAAGATATCGCCGTGTTCCCAATGGTAAGTACATAACCAGTTTGGGAAAGACCTTTATGTGGGTCAGAGACGTATCTAGCATCAGCAAAACCGACCAAAACGTCATTTGGCGTTTTAGTGTAGTGAGTGGCGGTTTCGCCATCAACATTTCCTTTAAGGATTGCAGTTCCATCTGCGGTCCCTCTGGTCTCTCTGTAGGGAAAGAACAGTCACAAGTCAAAGGTTCCTTTTAGGTATCAAAAATGTTCTTGATACCATTCCAATGACGCTGCGTTGGCGTTGAGCTAAATCTAGCTAACAAGTTCATTGAGAATGCAATGTCTGGTCGAGTAAATTGGGCTAAGTACAATAATGCGCCTATTGCACTTAGATAGGGAATTTCAGCTCCCAACACCTTTTCGTCATCTTCCTTTGGACAAAATGGATCTTTCCTTGCATCCAAACTTCGACCGATCATGGGAGTGCTAGCAGGATGATCTCTGTCCATGTCATATTGCATTACTTTTGGAAATACGCAGATTGGTGGATTAGTATTCCACAAACTCGGTGTTCTAGTTCAAGGTCTAGACAGAATCGAGTTTTCCCAAGATCCTTCATCTCAAATTCGGATTTCAAGTAGCTCGCGGTTTCTCTTATTTCATCAAGAGTACTTATTATGTTCATATCATCGACATATACTGCTACAATTGCAAATCCGGAACTTGTTTTCTTTATGAATACGCAGGGGCATAATTCATCGTTCTTATATCCCTTCCCAATCAAGTAGTCACTTAGACGGGTATACCACATCCGTCCGGATTGTTTCAATCCGTAAAGTGAGCGTTTCAACTTAATTGCAAACGCACTCTGTGGTTTAGAGTCACTTGACTTGGGTAATGTAACGCCATCAGGCACTTTTCATATATATCTCTGAATCTAGATCCCCATAGAGATATGCAATAACCACATCCATGAGCTGCATTTCCAGTCCTTCATAAATTACTAAGCTAGCTAAAGCTAGCCACGAGGATGGTCTAGCAACGAATTGGCTGAAGTTGGAAGTTAACAAAAAATTTAATGGAAGACGATCTTCCTAATAACTTAATCCAACTACTGAATAATCGAGATACGCAAGAGCATCTGCTGTGAAATTCTTATCTTTGAAGACATGAGAGAATGAAACTTCTTCAAAAGAGTTCCTTAGGTGGAGAAGACCATGAATGTCAGTCTTTAATATCCATGGAATGCTGCAAATGCCAGTAACACAATTTATGATGATTGCTGATGTATTCTTCTGTTTATATGCTCTTTAGTCAATGAATTAAATTTACCGAGTTCAATTTATATCTCTTTTCTAGTTTACTATGAAAGACTTGTTTTGTTCAGTAGAATGGTCTAGATAAAATCTAATCTGGCTTCTTTAGGGTTTTGGAGTACGAGATGAACGACTGGCGTGATTGCTGGTGGCTGGCATAGTATACTCTAGCTGTACCTTTTTTGGGCTACGACGATGGAGACATGGAGATCCGAGGGGATTGAGTGGTTTGGATCACTGGGAGACCCAGATCTATTTTGGATAGAGTCAGTTAAACAATGGCAGGGCTCTTAGCCAGTGGTAACAAGGGAGGGATGACAATGTTGTCACAGTAGAAAATAAGAATTCAATGTGTTTGGAATGCTTCAATATTATTCACCTCCAAAGAATAGGGTTTATAAAGTGATACAAGAGTAATCCTAATAGGAAACGATCCTCTACAATTATACAGAGAGACGTAATCTATATGTACAAGGAAAGTAAATATTTACAGAATTTTCTACATCCCCCTCAAGTTGGTGCATAGATGTCAATCATGCCCAACTTGTCAATCGAGTTGTCAAACACTTTCCTTGACACTCATTTCGTAAGAACATCTGCTAATTGATCTTCTGTATACACAAAATGAAAATGAATAATCTTTTTGTCCAGATTTTCCTTAATGAAATGTCGATCTATTTCCACATGCTTAGTCCGGTCATATTGAATAGCAGATGTGCTATCACAATGCAAGTCCATAGGTTTCTTGAGTTTAAAACCCAAATCTTTCAATACATTATGAATCCACAACATCTCACAAACTCCATGTGCCATACCTCGAAACTCAGCTTCAGCACTTGACCTAGCAACAACCTTCTTTTTCTTGCTGCGCTAAGTCACCAGGTTTCCTCTAACAAATGTAAAATACCCAGATGTGTACCGTCTGTCTGTCTGTCTTATCACCAGCCCAGTCTGCATCCGTGTACCCTACAACTTCCAACTCACCCTTGTTTTCAAACAACAAACCTCTCCTAGGTTTTCAAACAACAAACCTCTCCCAGGTGCCATCTTAAGGTATCTCAAAATACGATATACTGCATCCATATGCTCTTCACTGGGACAGTGCATAAACTGACTAACCACACTCACAGCATAAGCAATATCAGGCTTAGTATGAGAAAGATAAATAAGCCTCCCTACTAGACGTTGGTACCTTCCTTTATCAGTTGGAACTTGATCCGGACAGACGTCAAGGTTGTGGTTCATCTCGATCGGTGTCTCAATAGGATTACAGTCAAGCATCCTGGTTTCAGCTAACAAGTCAAGCACATACTTACGTAGGGACAATGAAATCCCCTTCTTAGACCTTGCAACCTCAATTCCAAGAAAGTACTTTAATTGCCCAAGATTCTTCATCTCTAACTCCTTAGAAAGTTACTTCTATAGAGCCTCCATCTCTTTTAAGTCATCCCCTTTGACAATCATATCATCAACATATACTATCAGAGCGGTAATCTTACCCTGACTTTGATTGATGAACAAAGTGTGATCTGAGTTACTTTGTTTATATCCAAACGTCCTCATGGACTTGGAGAATCTTCCAATCCAAGCTCTCAGAGACTGCTTCAAACCATAAAGAGACTTCTTCAACTTACAAACCTTGCCAGCATCATAAGGCAAATTTTTGACTCTTGGCGGCATGTCCATATACACTTCTTCCTCCAAGTTACCATTGAGGAAAGCATTCTTCACATCAAACTGATATAGAGGCCAATCTTTAGTTGCTGTAAGTGAAATTAAGGTTTGAATAGTATTGATCTTTGTTACAAGGGCAAAAGTCTCTTCATAATCAATTCCATAGCACTGGGTATATCCTTTGGCAACTAATCATACTTTGTACCTGTCAATGCTTCCATCAGCTTTAAGTTTTACAGTAAACACCCATCGACATCCAACAGTCTTCTTTCCGGCTGATATAGTCACAATATCCTAAGTCAAGATTTTCTACAAAGCCTCTAGTTCTTCATTCATCAATTGAGTCCACTTAGGGTTCGCCAAAGCATCATGTACACTACTAGGAATAGATACAGTGGATAATTGATCAACAACAAGTGCATGTGACCCAGACAACCTATGGTTAGACATGTAATTAGCTATAGGATATTTAGCTTTGGTTTTGATGTCTGGTTCATATTGTTTCTTAGGAATACCCTTGGTAACCCTCTATGATTTCCTAGGCTCAATATTATCTACTCCAAATGATTCATTTGAAATTAAAGGTACCTAAGAAGGAACATTTGCAGTGGATTCTTCAGTTGACGGTGTAGAGAGGGGAAATAACTCTGATAGATGAGGACGCATCGAGGCGTCGTTGTCAATGTCCTAGCGCGTATTGTCTTCACTTTGGGAATGCTCACTGATGGAGCTAGACACTGGTCCTACTGCTTCCCTACTATTTTGGCAGGTGGAGGACCCCCACGGCTGCATCATCTCTTTCTTTTCCACTTTCTTCACCATCTTTTTCTCTTCCACTTTGGTTTCCCACGGCAACTTCATGATCTTTTTGGTAGATGGAGGGCCCCACCGCAACATCATGGTTTCTTTGGCATGTGGAGGGCCCCACGGTAGCAAGACCCTAGACATCCGAATGAATCTTCATAAATGGAATGGGACTTTTATTAAGATTAGGTGAATACAAAATTTTATGACTTTTAGCCAATTCACATAAATCACAATGAAAATCGGAATCACTAATGACTAAAAACAAATGAGGTTGTAGTTTCTTCAGATAACTAAAAGATAAATGACCCAAATGACGATGCCATAGCCACACTGTTTCCTTAGCATTCTCTACTCCATTGACCTGATTCACTTGTCCGAAAAACTGTTGTTCTCGATTCACTCTCTGTCAGATCCAAGTAGTAGAGCTTCCCCTTTCTAACACCATAACCAAGAATCCGCCGAGTCAGAATGTCCTAAAACACACAGAAAGAGGGATAAAAGGTCACAATACATGCTAGTGCTAGAATAATTTGGCCAACAGATTAGAGATTATATGCCAATGAGTGAACAACCAACACAGAATCAAGGGTCAATGTATTAGATAGGTCAATAGAACCTTCTCCGGTAACCGGAGTTGGAGTACCATCAGCAGTAGAAACAATATTTTGAGAGAAGGATTTTAGCTTTTCTAAGAGACTAGATCATTAGTCATGTGGTCAGATGCACCTATATCAATTATCCAAGAACTATTCATAGAGACCTTACCTTTCATACCTGACTGTGCTATATTAGCGGAGGCACGTACTAGATGGCTGCGTTTCATTTATAGTAGCCACGACAGCTTTTCCAAGGTTATTTCGTGGTTTCTTGGTGAAATCCCACCAATCAGGGTAGTCAATCACTTCATAACACCGTTGCTTGCTATGACCAAAATCTCCATAAACTGAACACTTTGTATTTGCATATGGATTTGTTTTACCTGGAGGGCGATGTTGTGAGGGAGTTGAGAAGCCTGAGAAGAACCCCTATTTACATTGGATAGCCATGGCAGAGGATTTAGAGGCGTGTCCCATTGCCTGCCTCTCAGAATGCACTTTCCAAACATATGCATAGCTTTGCTCCAAGTCAAATTTCGGGTCTTTGCGCAGAATCTCACCACGAACTTGATCATACTCTGAATCGAGTCCACTAAGGAACATGTGAACTCGCATTCGTGCCATGGCAGTAGTCTCTTGAACAACTGCAGCCACTGTGTTATTTTGATAAGCCATCCACTGATCAATTTCCTGAAACATTCCCACTAATTCATTGTAGTAGGTAGGAAGAGTCCGACCATTCTGTTTTGCTCCAAAGCACTTCTTGTTTAATTCAAAAATCCTGGTTTCATCAGAATCATCATAAAAGGTCTTCTCAACAGCTTCCCACACATCTTTGACTGTTGAGAGTCGGATATCCCGATTCATGAGTGATGGCTCCATGGAATCAATTAGCCAACTCTTCACTTTTTCATTCTTTGTGGTCCAAACTTCAAATTCAGCATAATCTACATTTGGTGCAGCTCTAGCTGTAGTGAGGTAGATGACCTTTCCTCATGCTCCAATCCTCATCTTCATAAGAGGCGCCCATATAGTGTAGTTGGATTCATTCAAGGGAACGCCTGTTGGAAACGCTGAATTATCTTGAGCGGTGGTATGATAATGGTTGATGATTGGAGGCATGTTGTGGAGTGCAAGGGCGGCAGCGTCATCTTCCATAGAGCAGAAAGCAAAGGCTTGCACGTGACCAATAAAAAGTGCAGCAGGTCTTGTCGGCTAGAGTAGTGCAGCAAGTCTTGTCGGCTAGAGTTAATTAAACAATGCAGCAGCAGACTGTTGGATAGTACTTTAATCAACCAAAAAGTACTTTAACCAAACAAAGGTATGCAGCAACTGTTGGATATTAATTTAATCAAACAAAAGTACTTTAATCAAACAAAAAGTATGCGGCAATAATCTCATTTTCAAGGATTGTTCCGAACTTCGATATTTCGGTATTTCGGAATAACTTAACTTCAATGGTTTGTGATGTTTTACGGGATTCGGGTTTTGGGTTTCAAAAGAGTACGTTGCAAGTTCAAAGGATTGAACCTGCTTTGATACCAAGTAGAAAATAAGAATTCAATGTGTTTGGAATGCTTCAATATTATTCACCTCCAAAGAATATGGTTTATAAAGTGATACAAGAGTAATCCTAATAGGAAACGATCCCCTATAATTATACAGAGAGACGTAATCTATATGTACAAGGAAAGTAAATATTTACATAATATTCTACAGTCACAAGTCTTGTGACAAGGCAATGAGACGATGACTTCATGAGTTTGGTGGGTGTGTTGTTGGTTATAGATGCAGACGGTTGTTTGCTAGTGTGAAAGGGGTTGGACTTGGGCCTTGACTTTTGGTTCGACTGAGTTGGTTTTTCCCTGTTTCTTCAGTTTTTTTTTTTTAAATGTATCTTTTTAGTTTTCAATACTTTGTTACCTGCTTTTGGTAGGGTGAGGTAGGCCTTGTCTCGGTATGTACTCATGTTTTGTTTATCATAGTGAAGCCTTAAACTGTTTGCTTTGTCAAATGAATGCACCAATTTAGTGACAAGATGAAACAATGTGTCATTTGAGTTCTTTTTTGTTGGGTCAACAACATGGTGAGAAAGCTAGTTTAATTGTTTATACGAATGCCTTTATTTTTTTGATATGTCACATTTATTGTAAAACTAATGGTACTCGTATTTTACGTTTTACTAATTGGTGCATGTTCAAACACATAGAGTTAACAGACAGGGTCCTTGACCAAAAGCATCAAAATAAGCCAAAATTATCTCACTTACCCCAACAACAAATTTTTGTTCCCACCTACACAATTTAACAGAAAATGACCATTTTACCCGTAACTTAATTAAGAAACTACAACATGCCACTCTTTATCTCTCTCCTCCTTCCAGATCCGATTTCTGTCTCTAATCTCTGATCTCCATATCCGGTACAATGATGGCGACCTCCCTCAACCTCGCCGCCCACTTCTATCCGGCCTAAAGATGACGAAGCCGCCCTTCGTCAACAACGCAACCCGCTTCTCTCTGGCCACCTTCGAAGTCATCAACGCCTGATTCTCTCCGGCGACCAGTTCAACTCGAGTTTGTTTCTAGTCCTTCAACGTCGTCTGAAAGCCATTAATAGTCACCTCATCTTCGACGCTGAGTCCCGCTCCGTTCTCCGGCCCAACGCCACCGTTGGCGATTTCGTCTCCAGTCCTCTCTTTGTCCGGCGAGATTTCGAGGAGCATCCCTAACTGACTCAGCTTCAGCTCATCAATCTGTCGTGCAATCAGTTTTCCGGTCAATTTCTGGTGAGCTTCGGGGCTAAACCAAAACTTCTTGGAAGGAACACTGCCTTCGGCGATAGCCAATTTCGCAGCGCCGGTGCAGTTCAGTGTCGAAGGGAATACGCTCGGATGGTATGTGGGTGCCCAAATCAATTTTTTTTTAGCAAAATAGGGGCAAAAGCCTAGAAAGAAAGGAAAAAAAGGTTCTATTGAAGGGACATTTTTTTTTTTTAAGTAATGGGACAAAAGGAAAGAAAAAAAAAAGAGTTTTGACTGTCTATTGAGGGGCACAATAGATGTCTATTGGAGGGGACAAGACGTTTTGAATTGATATAATCTCTTCGTTTTTTTCTTTAGAGAAAATATTTCAAACAGTACCCGAACTTAGACCGACTCCTAACTTCAGTACCCGACTATGCAAAACTATCACTTTGGTACCCCAAGTTTGAAGCCCGACCAAACATTCATACAGGTCGTCCATGACGGTGTTAACTAACAATCCACATGCTAAATTTGGATGGGTATTTGGGTCATTTCGTTACCCAAACCTTATTTTGTAGATCCTTCTTCTTCTTTCTTTATCTTTTGCAGAGAGAGAGAGAGTGAAGTAAAGAACAAAGAAGAACAGAGGGGAGGGGGAGGGAGAGGGGAGAGAGAGAGAGAAGAACAGAGGGGGGGGGGGAGAGAGAGAGAGAGAGTGAAGTAAAGAATAAAGAAGAACAGAGGGGGAGAGAGAGAAGAATAGAAGGGAGAAAGAAACAAAAAAAAAAAGGGTTAACATATTGAGTGACCAAAATACCCCTCATGGTTTGCCACGTGGCTTGAGACATAACGCCGTTATTGACAGCGTGTATGAATGTTGGGTCGGGTTTCAAACTTGGGGTACCAAAGTGATACTTTTGCATAGTCGGGTATTGAAGTTAGGAGTCGGCCTAAGTTCGGGTACTGTTTGAAAAATTTTCTCTTTTCTTTAATCAAAGTTCTATTTATCTAATTTTAGGAAGATTAGTTCCCATTCCGGTGACCGAAAGTTTAATTGGGAAAAAATAGACGTCTATTGGGGGGCAATAGCCCCTCTATTAAGGGGTAATAGACTTCTATTGAGGGGCAATAGACATCTACTAGAGACAATAGACGTCTATTGTGGGGCAATAGATGTCTATTAGGCGCAATAGGCTATTGGGTCAATGGACGTCTATTAGGGGAGGGGGGGGGGGAATAGATGTCTATTAGGGGCAATAAACCTTTCCGGTGAGGTTTTCAGAAAAGTCCGGTGGGCGGCGGTCGGTGACGGGCTCTGGCGAAGTCTCTTATAGTTTCTCTCTCTAAGTAACAGAGGGGTGAGGGTAAAATAGTATTAAAAAAAAAATTTAATGGGGTATTAGGGAAGACTTCCTTAGAGTGTTTTGGGTAAGTGAGAATTAAAAAAACTTCATGAAGTGGGAAAAAAATCCCTAGAAATGGGGTAAATGGACAAAAACTCTAACAGATATGCTATTGTTATTATTTAGAAAATCTTGTCAACATTTACTATAATATAAAATTTAGGCTCATAATTAATGGTGCTTTTATTAAAGTTAAGCCAGTGTCCCTCTTTCTTTTTTACTTTGGTAATATGGAGGTTTTGATTAGGGTCTTTTAGCATCAAGTTTTGACCTCTCCGCTCTTTTGATCTCACTTAAAATGTGGAGTTGAACCTTGTCCATCTTTGCTTGCGTATTTGCTGATTGGTTTCAAAAAAGATATCTCAATTATTACCAAAACATGATTGTTATTTGTTCCATTTGGAGGGAGTGAAAAAATAGAATCTCTAACAATGATGGTAATCCTCTCTTGGCGGTATATTCTTCAATTATTGAAGCTAGTGGAAAGAAGCAATATTATATTTTTGGAGACTAGGACTCAAATTTACACATTTTTCACGAATGGATACATTAAGTTATTGTTTAGTTGCTTTTTTTCCGAAGCAGTGTGCCTTTTAATTTTTTTAATCTAAGTTGGAGTTGGAGTATGTAGGCTCACTGAAATTGGAGTTGTGGTTGGCAGTTGTAGAATTGTAGAAGTGTTTATTTTGTTTCTATAAGTTTGGGTAATCCATTTTTATGGGTAAGTCTGCCAAATTTTTGATATGATTTCTCCTATGGAGGGCCACTTCGGATTTCAGAGTAAAATCCGGGATGGGTCCTCTCACGACGTCACCCGAGCTCTGTGCCTTGCATTGCGCCTGTTGCTAAGAGCCAACGCCTCGCCAACCCTAGAAGTGATGGCGTCAATTGCTGCCATTTGAATTTAGGGAGGAACATCACCACGAAGGAGAAAACAAAAGAAAATCACTGAGGGTGGGCGTGGTGCGGTGCGGATCAGTGTTATGCTGAAACCGCAACTGAACCACTTCGGTTACACAGTTTTTTGGTGCATTGTGGATCGATTTTGGTTATGTTCGGTTTTCTTTTTTCCTCATATTTTCTACCAAAGTTCACAAATTTAGCTGTCTTAAATTGAGTAAAATCAACTAGCATCAAAATATCAACAAAATCAGCACTTCAAATAATCTATTCATTAAATCAACATTTCAAATAACTTGTTCATGAAATGATCAACATCTCAACTATTCAAATAACATCAACAATCTATCAAACCTACACATCAACTATCAAGTATCAACAATTTGCTCCAACAGTCCAACATTCCAAACCAAACAACAATTTTCAAAAGTAAATCAAAGTTCTAAGTGTCCAACAATCTGTTTCCAAGCATCAAGTTTTCAAACCAAACATCTAACATGCAACAGTAAATCAAAGTTCTAAGCAGCAAGTTTCCAAGCCAAATCAGTACATCAAAGTTCCAAAGTCCCAAACATCAAGTTCAGAGTACCAAACAGAAATTTAAAGTTATTACAAACCAAAGTTAAAGGCAGTTCATACTTGAATGAAACAGGTAAAAAAAAACTTCAAAGCAAGAAAAGCTTGTTCTAGCAGCACAACAATCTGTTTCAAATGCTTGTTCCATTAGTCCACTTCGCAGCAACTGCAACATACTTCATCCCTCAGTGTCAGACACTTGGGTCAAAACAGACTCTAGTGAAAATAAAAATAACAGTCACAAACTAACAAACTATAACACAGATAAATATATACAAAGTCACAATTACTATAAAGTCAAAAATTATCTGACTCAAGTTTCTCAAGTTCACCATAAAGCTCCAACTCAGTCTTCTTCGGCTCTTTGTACTCATTAAAAGCACTACCTCTTAACCAATCATTGAGACAAACCAACCCTTCAACCATCTTAGGAGTCAATGAAGCTCTAAATGGGTCAACAACCAACCCTTTTTCCTAGGCTAAAAGCAGCCTTCAAAGCCACTGTTAAAGTTGGAACAACAAAGACATCCTTTGCAATTTTAGACAAAACTGGAAACCTAGAAGAATTCTCCTTCCACCAATCTAAAACTTGAAATTTAGTATTGGCAGGGTCTTCGGCAGCTTCAAGCAAGTACTTGTCCACTTCATTCCTGATCTCAACCCTATCTTTTTGCTTCCTAAGCCTCAAGAACTTATTCATTGATGCAACATGACTATCCTCATCTTCGGCATCAGAAATTGATTGAGTAGGTCGCTGTGTAACTTCAAATGATGCTCGTGCAGACACAGGGTCAGAATTAGCATACTCATGATAAAGCTGTAACAATTGACTCTTAACTTCATCAATCATCTCAGGGACCAAGCTTATGTCTTGCTGCAGCAAAGAAAAAAAGAACTCAAGATATAATATAATATTTTGTATCTTAGATCTAATACCACAGCAAGCAGCAAAATAGGGTTCAAGTCCTCTAACTTCAACCAATACTTGTCGATTTTTTTCCTCATTAATGCCCTGATGTCAACCATCAAAGGATCAACGCTTTGGCTACATTTTTTTCAGTTCTTCAATGATAGTACACATCCACACAACATGCTGGTTTGTAGTTACCACTTTAATGCCACTAAATGCCAAAGTTGCATCATAAAAATCTTGAGAAACTTCACCAACCTAGCAGCCTTCTCCCAATCCTCATTTCTAGGCGACGTACCCCACCCTTTTTCCTCCCCCAACCCTTTCCTAAAAGTCGTTTTCGTAATGCTGGTCCTTATCTTCCAACCACATGAAGGCCTGCCTATACTTGACAGCTATGTCTAACATGAAATAGGTGGAGTTCCACCTTGTGCACACATCTAAAGGCACAATACCCCTTGTGTTCAACCTTTTCTCCAGATGCACACTTCCTAAATTTCTCAAGCCGTACAAGTGAACTTTGAATAAACTTAATAGGGTTCCTAATTGCATCAGTGGAGGAATCAAGCTCCTCCATCACATCCCTCACAATAAGATTCAAAACATGGCAACAACACCTAACATGCAAAAAACTCCAGGCCTCCTAATACTAATTGCTTCCAATTCCCAATCTTCTCCTTCATGTTTTGAAGTACAACTTGATTACTAGGTGCATTGTCAACTACAATGCTGAAAACTCTCTCAATACCCCAATTAATCAAGCATGACTCCACCAGTTTCCCTATTGTCTTACCATTGTGATATGGAATAATAGTGAAGTTTATTATTCTCTTGTGCAATGCCCAAGTCTCATCTATGAATTGAGCTGTCAAGACAAGGTAATTAATATTCTAGACCGAAGTCCAGGTATCGATGGTAAGAGAAACCCTTAGATTGTTCCTAGCTACAAACTCTCGAATTTTTTCCTTCTCAAATTGGTAGATATCCCAAATATCTCTACCAATTGTCCTCCGAGAGGGAGGATCAAATTTTTGTGATGCAGTTTTCATAAAATCAATAAAACCCTGCCCGTCTACATGACTAAACGGCAGCTCATCCCTCACAATCATTTTAGCACAAGCTCTTCTACATTCATTTGGGTCCCAAGCCCCATCAACTAATTATGAATGCACCAATCTAGTGACAAGATGAAACAATGTGTCATTTGAGTTCTTTTTTGTTGGGTCAACAACATGGTGAGAAAGCTAGTTTAATTGTTTATACCAATGCCTTTGTTTTTCGTTATGTCATTTTTATTGTAAAACTAATGATACTTGTATTTCACGTTTTACTAATTGATGCATGTTCAAACACGTGTAGAGTTAATAGCATATTATTTAGAAAATCTTGTCAACATTTCTTAAAGTTAACTCAGTGTCCCTCTTTCTTTTTAACTTTGGTAATGGAGGTTTTGATTAGGGTAATCTAGCATCGAGTTTTGACCTCTCCGCTCTTTTGATCTCACTTAAAATGTGGAGTTGAACCTTGTCCATCTTTGCTTGGGTATTTGCTGATTGGTTTCTAAAAAGATATATATCTCAATTATTACCAAAACATGATTGTTATTTGTTCCATTTGGAGGGAGAAAAGATAGAGTCTCTAACAATGATAGTAAACCTCCCTTGGCGGTATTCTTCAATTATTGAAGCTAGTGGAAAGAAGGAATATTATATTTTTGGAGACTAGGACTCAAATGTACACATTTTTCATGAATGGATACATTAAGTTATGGTTTAGTTGCTTTTTTTTCCGAAGCAGTGTGCCTTTTAATTTTTATTTTAATCTAAGTTGGGCCTTTGAAACAGTTTCGCTTTCTAGATTTTTATTTTGTCTTAATTCTAACAATAATACAATTCGAAATGATTTCGGAGAGAAACACAAAAGGGCCATTAATTGAAGGGCGGCCGTATGGATCCCACTCGAATGCGATAGTTGACCCTGCCTTTACCAAAATACAAAATGAAAGAAAAAAAAAAAAAAAAAAAAAGAGAGAGAGAGAGGATAATCGAAGACAAGCTCTCCACGGAAACAGACAGGGCCCAAAGAGAAGAAGAGGAGAATCAGAGAGAGAGAGAAGGGAAAAGTCTTCTCTTTGGGTTGTGTTGCGTAATCTGCCCGCTTTCCTGTTTGGTGTGAAACAATCAAATCAGTTCCAGTTGTGTGGGGAATAAAGGGGAAGTGCGGGCAGAATTGTACATAATAATAGTCATAGATAGATAGATAGCATATCATAACGAGGGAATAAGGAGAGGGATTGGATGGGGTTTGATTCGCAGTCGCCAGATGGTGCAAAACAATGGGGTGCTGCTGCTGCTCGTAATAGTCTGATTCGGAGGAAGCAGGTCGATTCCGTTCACCGCAAGGCTCATCATCAATTGGCCAAGGAGTTGACTGTTCCCCATCTCGTTGCGATTGGTCTCTCCCTCTCCCTCTTAATTCTTGCAATTTGTTTTCAATTACATTAGGATTGATTATGAGTTACTTACTTAATATGAATATGAATATGAATATGAACAGGTGTGGGCTCAACAATCGGAGCGGGAGTGTATATTCTCGTTGGAACAGTTGCCAGAGAGCATTCTGGACCAGCCCTCACTGTTTCCTTTCTCATTGCCGGAATCGCCGCCGCCCTTTCGGCCTTTTGTTATGCCGAGCTTGCAAGTCGTTGCCCCTCTGCCGGAAGCGCCTATCACTACACCTACATATGCATTGGAGAAGGGTACTCCTTTCTCATTCCTTCCTTATTCTTTTCTATTTCCACTCACTTCTTCTTCTTCTTCTTCTTCTTCTTCATACCAAGTTTGTGATATTATCTGCAGTGTTGCTTGGTTGGTTGGTTGGGCTTTGATTCTCGAATATACCATTGGTGGTTCGGCTGTTGCTCGTGGCATCTCCCCTAATCTGGTACACTTCAATTTCTTAAACTAATCATATATATACAAGACCTACATAGTTATAGTATTTACTTCTTATATTTATTGTCTACTGAATTGGAACTTGCATACTTCAAATTTAACCTAATTATTTATTTCTAATTTTTATTTGAGCATACTTGAATGTCTTATTATCATATCATGCGCTTTATTTCCTTTATGTATATGAGTAGACATATGTGCAATACTGCTGAGATCTTAGATTTTATTGCATGCAATCTGTGTACATGAAAGCTGCATGCAATCTGTGTTCCTGTGCTTGAATTGGAATCCCGTTGAGGGACAAATTTAGTTTTCCTTTTCAAACTTCCAAGATTTTACTGCATCCTTTGACACTTCTTTAGTATGTCAGTATGTTCTGTATCTTTATATGTGTTTTCTATTTCAAGGCATTACTCTTTGGAGGAGCAGACAGTCTGCCTGTTTTTCTAGCCCGTCAATACATTCCTGCGCTTGATATTATGGTTGACCCATGCGCAGCCATTCTAGTATTTATTGTCACAGGGCTCCTGTGTGTGGGAATCAAGGAGGTACGGATGAATATTTTATTTTCATTTTGTGTAAAACGATTCATTTCCAAGTGCCAAGTGTCTTTATGTATTTGTACAATATAGTTATGTTTCCTCCTTTGATGGAACACCTAGTTAATGAACTACGGGACGTGTATAATACACGAAAAATATTTACGCGTATTATTTTGACATTTTATCAAATAGTTCATTGAAATGTTCGGCAAAATATTTTTAATCAATCAATTAATCAATTAATTAATTTTTTAATCATAAAATACTAATTTATATTCATTTTTGTTCAATAATATGTGTAAAATACGGTAAAAAAAAACGTAAAAATCATGTATAGTATGTGTTTAATACTTTTGGCTTCAAAAGTAAGAACAAGTCCCTTTCAATGGTACGAAGTATGGAAGTATTTGTGAAAAAAAGGTCAGTACGTGTTTTATACACGTATTATACGGCAAATTACTAACAGAGTCATGGAACACTGAATCTGTGCAGAGTACAGTGGCACAAGGCATTGCGACGATAGCGAATGTATGTGCAATGTTATTTGTCATAGTTGCTGGTACTTATTTGGGATTTAAGACTGGCTGGTCTGGATATCAACTTCCTACTGGGTATTTTGCTTCCCTATATTTGTATTTGCTCTTGTAATTCTAGAGGAAACTTTTCATTATTTCTTCGTTTTTGTCAACATAACAGGTACTTCCCCTTTGGAGTGAATGGTATGCTTGCCGGGTCTGCAACTGTTTTCTTTGCTTACATTGGTTTTGATTCAGTTGCAAGCACTGCTGAAGAGGTAAGTTCATTCTTGTTTTGTCATCTCTTTAGAGATGTTTTAACTAGTGTATTAAACTTTTGCTTCATGTATTTCCAAAGGTGAAGAATCCCCAACGAGATTTACCACTGGGTATTGGTGCTGCACTATCTATATGCTGTGCATTGTATATGTTGGTTTCCATGGTCATTGTTGGTTTAGTGCCTTATCATGCAATGGATCCTGACACGCCCATCTCTACTGCATTTGCTAGCCATGGGATGCAATGGGCTGCGTAAGTTTAATATTTTTCTGTCATTGCCGTTTCTGTACCTTTTTTTTTGGGCAATTAAGTTAAATTTTGTATTGAAGGCCATTTCCTGCCTGTATTTGAAGCTATATCATTACTGTTGGAGCTGTTACTGCTCTCTGCTCGACATTGATGGGGTCTATTCTTCCGCAGGTATTTAAATCGGAGTTTATGGTTTTGCATTGAAAGTTCCTGAAAAGTCTATCTTGTCTGTATCTTGCTGTTACCTTCTGTTAATTGATTATGTTGTGTATATGATTGGCACACCTAATTTCTGTTAACAGTTGAAATTTTTAATTAAGATTGCTCCTTGATTTGTATATGTTTACCAATTTCCATTTACTCTAAAGGTAAAAGTAATCTATGAACAATAGAGCTAGACCACCTCCCTACCCATTGGTGCATTATGTGCAAGACAGCTTCTGAAAGAATAGACCATAAACTACCTGCTGCTTCACTATCCAGTGGCCTCACTTTTATGGTCTCAAGTGTTCAGGGAGGCAAATCTTGGAATAACCAGCCTCCTTTAATGTGTTATAGTGAGAGGTGTGACCTTTTTCTGTGTGGGGTTAGTGGCATTGGGGAGATGTGCTAGGAATGGAATATCTTTATTTTATTTTATGTAGGGGTGGATAGGAATAGAAGGGTCTTTGAGCATGCAAAGGGTGAAGAGGTGGAGTATTTAGGGCGAAAGGGTTTGTGTTTGGCATCTTTATGAGATCTGCTTTAGAATATAGGTACTATTCTGTATTTATAATCTTGTTGGACTGTAATGCAGCTGTGTAGAAATACTATAGTTTTAGTTCTTTTGTTTGGTTTAGTTCTTAGATGAAGCAGAATAATTTTTTCAGGGTCTTTTGTATTTTCCTCAGTGAACTCCTTGTTCACTCTCTAATTTTTCTTAATTTTTTCTCACCGAAAAAAAAAAAAAAAAAGTGTTCCGGTTTCAAATGAATTTCATTTCTTATGTGCATTTGTGTGTGTGTGGATGAAGATGTGCAATATGTAGTTCTTTTGATGGAAAGTTGTTTGGCATGGTCTTCCTTGAAAAGCGTACTTTAAGTACTAGCCTGTTTCTTCTTCGTATGATTTCCTTTCCCCATGTTCTATACGTGCTTTCTGATCGTCTTTTTTACTGGTCTTTGTATAGAGATTGGGGTCTCTCACAGACATCTTGGGTTATCATTTATTCTAGCTTAGTAATGAATTTGAGTTCTGAAGGCTATAGTCTATAGCTTATTGTTGGTGTAGAACAAAGCAATGGTTGTGTGAGTGTAGTTGTGGTGGCTAGGAAAGATAGAAAGCTTAAGAAAGAGAGTGTATTTAGAAGACAGATGATATAAAGCTGCTGTAAGTTTAGAGAAGTTGGGGAATCGGGAACAAGGGCAGGAGAAAAAAGAGAATAAGGTAGGAGGAGATACCCCAAGGCACCAAGCCTTCAACAACACTCATTTTTTTTATTCTCTCAACTCTTTTGGTTTACAAAAGATACCCTCTAGGCTCCAGAATAAATCTCTCTTAGATTCATAGAACAGCAAAAGACTTGTTAAAACAAGAAATTATGTAGAACAGCAAAGAGATCAATTGCATCCTATATACAGTTTTACAACTTGGTCTTATAGGTAATTCACCAGATAATTAAATTTTCAGAATTAGATTGAGTTTAATTGACAAGTTCATAGATCCTTTTTCCCTGTTCTGCCTAATTTAAATCTGTATAATAAGTTAATAACATTTATCTAGATCACCTCATATGGTCCTTCAGAAATTCGGATGCTGTGTTCATGCATTCATGCTTCAGCTACTGAAATTGAGCCAGCAGTATTTCAAAACTTCAAGTTATTTGAATGGTTACCATGGAAAAGCACTTTATCTACTTTACACTCTTTTAATTTTCCAGTTGATGGATATGCATTCTACCTTCTATATTTTTCTTGTTATCATGTTCCTTTTATCTCTGCCTTTTCAAGAACTACCAAGTATGGTCTTAGCTGCTTTGTTTGTTTATTACCATGAATTCCTATTACTTCTACCACCAAGTAAGATACTTTCTTTTCTATTTATTTTGATTTTGTTGGATTTATAAGGATTTTTTTTCTCTCTCTCTTTCTTAGCCGCGAATTCTGATGGCAATGTCTCGAGATGGATTGCTACCGCCATTTTTCTCGGAGATTAATAAAAGCACTCAGGTCCCTGTCAAGAGTACAATAGCAACTGGGATTGGTGCTGCAACCTTGGCATTCTTCATGGATGTTTCACAGTTAGCAGGAATGGTAAGTTTAAGTTCAGGAAAAATCTGGTATTGTTGTTGATAAGTGGATTACTTGTTAGGCCTTTGGTATGCTAAGAACGCATGGAAGTATTCTCCATGTCAAATGCTATAATTATGCTTACTAGCCATTAACTTTGTAATGCTGTTCAATAGCCTGGAGTTATATAATTTAATATCTTCCCCACTTTTATTCCTGAAAGGAGTTTTTTGTTTGGATCACGATAATGACTATGGAGATGGAGATTCAACTGTTTTACTCTTTTTTATGCTGGCACATTCCCTTTGCTCTGTATTTTTAATTAAAACAATGTGTGATATGGAGACTGACATGTAGTTGCTTATTTTGTGTAGGTTAGTGTGGGTACACTTGTTGCATTCACTATGGTAGCAATATCTGTACTTATACTCAGATATGTCCCACCGGATGAGGTGCCTTTGCCTGCATCTCTGCAGGATTCCATTGATTCAGTGTCCTTGCGGCATGGTAGTAGTTCTCAAGATATCAGTGGGGATGATCCTAAGGGTAGTGTTGGGTCTTCCAAAGATATTTCTAAACCTCTACTTGACACAGTGGATATCTTGGTTGAACTTCCTCTGATTGAAAAGCAACTACCCCTTGTTAACTGTAAGTTCCTTTTTTGTTTAGTTATTTATTCTATTATCTTCTAAGAAACACCATCCATTGAAAGCCTAAAGGAACAGAAGCTGTGGACTTTGCTCACAGTGGAAAAGACAAGGATAAAAAAGACAACTGCAGCAAAACAAACAGGAACAAATAAAACATCAGCATAACAAAACTAGCCTAAAAATTAAAACTGAGCTACAGCAGCCTTCCAGTCTTGCATAATAGAAAGAGAGGGTGTAGTTACTGAATCAATTGGAAATGGAAGCCCATGAGGATGATAAGAACTGTCTCTCTCCCAAAGCTCATCGAACCCCACTCCTTTTTAGTCATCAAAAATCCTTTATTCCTTTCCGTCCATAATACCAAAATCATACCCAACACGAAGTAACCCCACAAAACTTTGGCCATCTAACTTTTACCAAAAGCAGAAAGATGTTAACTGTAAGTTCCTTATTCTTCTCACCTGATTATTTTCAACCACCGCAATGTAGGAAGGTAGTGTGTACTATATATCTAGATATTGATGCAGAGACACAGACACATGGTCAGGCCAACATGCAATCCCTTAAATTGCAGACTTTGAGGGAACCTTTTTGGAAAGGCCCTTGTAAATCTCTGTATATATAAAGGGAGCTTCAAGAGAGGATGTCCTCCTTTAAAATTCCTTTAAAAAAAGGGAGGATGTCTTTGTTAGTTAATGTAACTCGTAAAGGAGAGATTCTGCATGTCATTAAGAGAGGATGACAACAGACTTGCAGACGAAGAAAGTGACGGCTAGCTTAGCATCTAGCTAAAGTTTAAAGAATAAACATATAACTCATTTGAGGAAACCCGAAACCGTAACACACAACATCCATAAACAGAGTAAAAGACAGTAATACCCTTAATGAACTTAAAACTAAAGCTACTTCTATGAACACTACATCCACATTCACATTCACATCCCTTTAGACTCGTGATGTGAGTCTGGAGAGCAAAGAGAAGTTGTTAAGGAGAGGAAATCTCCAATTTGAGTAGTTTTACTTTTGAAAGGCTTAAAAACTATGTACTACAAAAGTTATATCTTTTTTTTTTTTGGGGGGGACTAACTGATGTTTAAGAAGTTCTGCTCTACTTTCCTGCTTATTCACTATGTATATATGATTTATTGCAGACACACTAAGTGAAGATAACAGGCGAAAAATTGCTGGCTGGACCATAATGTTCACATGTGTAGGGGTGTTTCTCCTGACATATTCAGCTTCAAGTCTGGGCCTCCCCAGGTGGGCTGCTTTTGGTGCCTAGGCTTGGTTCTGACAGATATTTTTTTTGTTATTATATTCAAATAGCTTGTCATTACTTCTGTGTAGAATTGGTTGCCAAGATATTGTCTTAAATTTTTTATTTTAAATGTTAATTTATCTTTCTGCCTACATATTTTGTGATTTCTTTCATTAATCCAGTAGTTTTTTATTTATTTCATTTTAAATTTCCTTTTCAGCTTTCTTCGCTATGCAGTATGTGGAGTTGGTGGTATCCTTGTTCTATTTGGTCTGATTGTGCTTACTTGTATAGATCAAGATGATGCACGGCACAGCTTTGGGCACACAGGAGGTGGGTGCATTGTTAAACCATCTCCTTTAACTCACAATAGTCAACTACAGTTCTACATGTTTACATGCCCTAATTTTAGGATTCGAGTTTCTCTACTATAATGACTTAGACTAGGATCTAAACTCTGTTAAACCATCTCCTTTAACTCACAATAGTCAACTACAGTTCTACATGTTCACATACCCTAATAGTAGGATTCTAGTTTCTCTACTATAATGACTTAGACTAGGATCTAAACTCCTTGATTGTATGATTGTAGTTGTAGCTTTGTATATTTGGTATAGGGGGTGACCTTGTGTGTGAAGAATGCGTGTGTAGTCATAATTTATGACATAGTAATTTAATTTTGAAGGTTAATTCTAAAGCTAAATGCTACAGTCCGAAAAACTGAGTTCAAGCCAAGCCTTAAGTAGAGATCTTACAGCCTACTTTAACAAACTCTGACTTTTCCACAATTTTGAAAACATTCCCATCGCAGCCATATCTGCATGCAATGAACCACCTTAAAGAACAGTTCTCTGTGTATATAGCGGCATAGTCCTTACTTCAGTTGGCAGCCTTTTAAGAACAAAATATTACCTGATGCTAGTTATCCAAATCTTGTTACCGTTAACTAAACCCCTGATGCTAATATATTACAATTTGATCATATTTGAAGTGACTGAACTATTGACGGTACTAAGAAAAAAAAAAAACTTGGTAATTTCTTCATGTCATGTTTGGTTAGTTTGAGTTGACTTTCTAAGCTACTGTGGATAGTTTGGGTTAAGTTGTTATGTTACACTGGATTGAGGTAACTACCATTTTAGTTTTCCATAACAGTAGTATATTGATTTTCTTTCAGGTTTCATATGCCCATTTGTTCCATTGCTTCCAATCATCTGTATTCTCATCAACGTCTACTTACTCATCAATCTTGGGTAAGTATCCCATTAAAGACGTTTAATACTGTTATTTGCATTATAATTTTCCTTTCTACTTGATTTTCACTATTAGGAATCTGTTTTATCCTTTGATAGTTGAGAAATGCTCTAAAATTCAATGTTCAATATAGTTGAGAATTTTTAATATTGGTATTGTTTTCTTATTAATCAAACATATATTCTGTCTTTTTTTCTTCTATTCCCAAAGTGATTTTTTTTACTTGTAGTCATGCTTTCATTTATTGTCAAGCAGCTTTGTGGAAAACTATCGTGGAAATTGCAGCTAACTCGATCTTGCTTTAGTGTTAATACATTATAGTTTTTTTATCATTAATAAATGGTGGTTCTATTCGGATCTCCCAAGCTAACTGTTGGACCCCGTCAATTTTTTGTACAATTTTAAATTCAGCTTTACCTCTACAAGTATTTTTCAAAAAGAAAAACACCATTTCAGAAAAAAAAAAAAAAAAAAAAAAAACACTCAGAGACCAGAGACTCCTTTGATCGTACTAGCTGCACAACTGCACTGTAGTTTTTGGTATATCAATTCATTTCCTCTGTTAAATGAGGACGGTCCTTTTTATGGTGATTTGAAACAAAAGCATTTCAATTTTTGACAACTAGTCAAGCACATATCAATGGCTTAGAATTTTTTTTTTGCTTTTTTTTTTCCCAAATTAGTTGAGTTCTTGGAGAGACGAATAGTCTCATGAAGGTACTCACAATTTTGCTTTTATTAGAACGGTTTGTTTTCAGCAAGGTTTTCTTTGTGATCGTGTAATTTAAAAAGAGGTTCATTCTAGAAGGGAATGATTGTCTGTAATGAAATATTGAGAATAAAATATAAAAGGTAATTGACAGATTATTTTCTTGAGGATAGAGGTTTTTGCTGTGTAGTGATCTGATCTTTAGAAGCAAAGATAAAGATAAAAGGTGAGTGACCAATTGTTGTCTTGATGATAAAGGATTCTTCTGTCTCAACACTGACTGCCCTTTGCCAGTCACTCTCCGCCATCAACTTCTCCCATTTCTCCACCTCACCCGCGTTGAAACTTCTTCTCTAGCAATTCCCGGTTTTTATCTTCTCTCAGTTAACACACAAATTAGGGTGTAATAATAAATAGGGTTTCAGAAATGGCTCGCTGCGGCCTCAGTAAAGTTGAACAAGTTATTCGCAATTACAAGATAGAGGTAGAGCTGTGGATATTGATAGGGACAGCAACGATAATGAGGTTGAAGAAGAGAAAGCCGGTGAAGAAATGAGTTTTTGGTTGTAGGCCGGTAGGTGGGAAAGATAGAAGGGTTCAAATTGGAAGTTTGGGTAATAGAAAAAAATGAAGGGAGGTCCAATTGCTAAATTGAGAAGTTTGAATAGAACCACCATTTACTGAAACAACAATAAACATGCAGTTCTTTGCAATGATATATCATATTGATTTTCCTGTTGACTTGAAGAGAAGTATGGAAGACAGTTAATTCCAGTTGTCTTTCATGCTCTGTTGACCAACTCGTTACTGTCTGTAATCTTCTTTTCTATATTTTCATTTCCAGACATCTAATGCAATTAATTTATTATCTCATTTTCAGAGGTGACACCTGGGCTCGTGTTACTGTATGGCTGATGATAGGAGTGTTGGTTTATGTATTTTATGGCCGAACACACAGCTCACTGCAAGATGCAGTTTACGTGCCAGCAGCCCATGCCAATGAAATTTTCCGCAGCTCAGAAAATTATGTTGCTTAACATTGTACAAAAAATGCATTTGGGTCGTAAGTTATTGGTTTGTACTTAATTTGTTTCTCCTTTGTACCATTTATGTTAGCAAGGACCCAAATTTGCACTTTGTATAATAGGGTTATTGATTGATGGCGAATATGTTAATGCGATGTAAATAATTTGCTATCAATGTAACATATCCACTTTCCTTTCTTAGGAAACCTATGCATTTTATGCTTGCTGCCGTTGAATATTGTTTCGAATTACCATGAATTTTAGGGCTAATGACGTGTAAAGTCACTTTTATTAATTTTATTATTCTCTAGGTTTCTTGATTTTTTTATCCTTGAAAAAGTCATCAAAATATAAGAAAGAAATATCAATATTTACAACAACGATAAAATCACAGTGGAGACTTTCGCTCTTGTAGGGTATTGCCTCGCCGTAAAAGTGTCGTAGTTGCTTTTGGGGATCGTAGGCCGCAAGGGTCGCCGGTTCCGGCACCATCCCCGTTGAGGTCTTGGGTTGGCCTCGGCCTCCTCACCTTCCTCTTATCATATTAGGTTGGGGGCTTTGTCTGCAGTTTGTCGAGGGTTTGATGGTGATATTCCTGGCGTTGCGGGGTCGATGCTGTTCTTTGTGCCAGTTGGTATGGACTTTAGAGGCTTTGCCGCTGGGGGAGTAATCAACTGCTGCGGCCGGGTTGATCTCAGGCTGTATTTGGGTCTGGAGCGCTGTGTGGTTGGGGCTGTAGCGGTGGTCTCTGGCACCATAGAGCTCCTTGTTGGCAGGGTTGTAGCTAGGGTTGTGGCTCCTAGTTTATTTTAGACTTTTCCTTGGTCTGCAATTATTTGGTCTTTTGGTCCTCTAATTTTTAATTTTATTTATTAATCTTTTCATTGAGCCCGGGGAAGCCCCCTCTATGTAGGGTGTTTTTTTGGGAATAAAAATAATATTGGGGAAGGGTCTTGACTGTGTTTGGGGTCTTCCCTACTAGTGTTAGGTTACTTAGTTATTTAGAGATTCATTCTAAGATTGCATTATATTAGATTGCTTTAGAGACTTTTCTTTAGGGTTCTCATTCATGGCTCATTTTTATCGAAGCCGGGACATCTGGTGAGTTATTTTGTAATTTTTCCCTCATTTACTTTAATAGATTGATACGCCCTTGATTGATCAAAAAAAAATTTACAAAAATGATAACAATAGCCAATATGGCCACGGTCGATTACATGGCTATAATGACAGATATAGCCATGCAAAGTACCATAGCTTTGTTGACTTATATAGCACGCATCAATGGCATCATGGGAGTCTATTCTGCCTTAACCCCGTACGAATAGACTGAAGCATGGGATAGCCTTGGGGCTGGATCGTAGGCATATGGACTCCGTGGATACCGGTCAAATATAATACAGGGGGAGTCAAGAGGGAGACTGGGTAGGGTCTGTCTTCACTTCTTTAATGCCTAAGTCAGTATTGCTGATGAGAGATGAGACATTTTTTCCTTAGGGTTTAGGGTTTAGGCAAGCAACTGATGAAGGAGGCCGGTGCGAACAAATTCCCTCCAAAAAAGTGAGAGGTAGATGATAAAGTATAGATATAGAACACATTCCATCAAATATACAACTACAAGCACAACGTGTAAATAATCCACATATACCAAACATGCTCCAAAATGAAAAAAGTTCCCCAAATGTTAAAATGAATTATTTGAAGAGGTTCGGAAGTGAAAATATTGTTTAGAATGAAATGTAATTTGGTTGACTCATTTTTAGAAGTTATTTATTTAATAATGAAAATTTTAAAGAACAGTACATGAACTTAGGGCCACTTCGAATTAAGGTGGCCAATGTTTCTAAAACCCAACATCTATGTATTGACTTTTAAACCCAACTCACTTTTCATATATGCCGTCACTAATTCTGTTAACTCTATATTTTTAAAGAACAGTACATGAATTTAATGCCACTTCGAATTAAGGTGGCCAACGTTTCTAAAACCCAACATAAGTACATAGACTTTTAAACCCAACTCACTTTTCATATATGTCGTCACTAATTCTGTTAACTCTATATTTTTGTTTAATTTTTAAAGGGTATTTTAGTATTTTTGCTCTCTCTCTCTCTCTCTCATAGAAGCCCATGTAGACCCCATAAAATTCCGAACATCACTTTTTGACGGAATAATTTTTCGTGACCTTTGTTTGGTCAAAGACTTTTGGAAATAGTTTGGGCTTGGGCCTTGGGTCCAAGAATAGCATTAGGTTAGAGTCCAAAATTTATTTTGGACACCCAACAGACGGATATGCTAGTGAACCTATCCCAATAAGTTAGTTGACCTTTGACCCGAACATCTCTCTTGATCTAATAAGGTTCTTGTAGCTCATAATGACATCTTTGCATAATTTTGAAATATACTTGTGCGTGCGTTTACAATTTCTCGTTTTACTTTATTTTTTAACCATTAGTTGAATTCCTACCCGCCTTACCCGACACTTGCTCGTCAACCATCCCTCCGACTTTATAAAAATACTATTTATTTACTCCCTATGTTTTTCAAACTCAAGCAAATTCCGACAAAAATCTACTTTGCCATTTTTCAACCCAAATACAAGCTTGGTGAGGCCCAATCCTTATTTGGTCTTGCCAACACCTTAATTTGAGTTTACTTGCATTTACTTATTTTACTTTTATTTTTCCCCACCACTTTGGTTTTTACAACTTCTTGTTTTTACCCAAATTTATCTGCCCAAGCTGAGCCTTCTCTTTCACACGCAAAGAGCTTTTCCTCTTTCCTTGTTCACGTCAGAATTGGGCTGAGAGAAAGGAACCTCGTTCAGCTCTACCCTTCCACGTTGCCAGCATGCATATGGCAACTCCTCCAAGAACTTCATCTCAGACCTTCAAAAGGGAGAACCCAGGCCATAAATCGTCATTCACCCTTCTCTTCTCACCTTTCCTCTCGTCCCTGGACACATCAGTGTGTTTGCGTGCCTCGAAACTCCTGATTAGGGACCTCCGATCAAAAAACTTTCTTCACCAAAGTTGTTCGCTATGCCTCCTCTATCTAGTCTCAAAATTTCAGCTCCATTGGAGTCGATTTGAGTCCTATACACCCCTCGAAGCGGAAGCTGTTCGGAAGCTATTCTGAAAAGAGCTTGTTCCGGATTTCTGCTTGAATTTCCTCTCTTGCTCTACCCAAATCCCTCACATCTTACTTGAGACTGATACAAACACTTGGTAAGATTCTAGAACCATCAAGTTCCCCTTTCTTTCTTCAATTTTTAGGCTCCATACGTTCAAAACAACTATTCCACATATTGAGAAGTTTCTGTTGCACTTTGCATGTTCGAGATTGAGCGAACTTCTTGGCCTGCGGTTGGACTCGATCCAATCAGCTCCCTCAGCTCTCTTTCCTGTTGAAATCCTCAAGAGAAACTCACCTTTTTGATTAGTCTTTGGTGAGTATCATCTTTTCCATAAAACTCTATATATTTTTGGTTGTTATTAAGAATCCTTGAAGATTATGAACTTGTCACTGCTGTTGTTGGTATCTTGCTGCTTTAATTTTGATTTGTCATCCATTCTAATGTCTAGGGATTCTGCTAGGTCATGGCTACACCTTGAGTATTAGAATCGTATTTGGTTCAAAGGTTATTTGTTGTTTGTAGCTATCCAAATATCATGTTTCAATGCATTATGCATGTCATCGAGCTACAACACCTGCCCATATAGTATTAGAAAGTAACCTGAGCTATAGATCATTAGGAGCATTATACTTGCCGCTTAAGTGTGTTGGATTTGTGCTAGAACATGGTTATTTTGAACATTGAAATCATGCTTGATCAAAGAGTTTATTTGTGTTGCTGTTGTCCAAACACCATGTCTTCAAAACATCATGTTAGTGAGCTACAAGACCTTCCCCTTATAGTATTGAAGGGTGACTGAGACTTTAAGCTTTTAGAAGCTTTAGATACTTTCTATAGGTGTCTTAGAGTCTACTTAACCAGCCATTTTGGGTACCAAACGAGCTTTACACAAAAGAACCAATTTCTGCAGTTTTCAGTTTCTAGTATAATCTGACCCAGCTGCATTCCTTTCAAAACTGGAGCTGAACCGTTGAGAATTTGGGATCAGTTCCTTCTGGAGAAAGATAGTAAACACATATATGAACATTCCAGAATTTGAATCACCCCAAAATCATTTTTCTAGAATTAGTTATTCAATTTTGAAATAGGTGGACAGAAGCTGTTATTTCTGGAGAAAACCTGCACATTGTTTTACTTTAGCTTCTGAAACCTTTACTCTTCACATGGCTTCACTCAAAATTCTATAACCATTTCATTCTTACTGAGTTGGTTGTTAAACCATCTTCTTTCCAAAATTTTCCAAGAATTACCTCAAGTATTTTGACACTCTTCCTTGGTCCTTAACAGTTCCTACTTAAACTCTGTTTCCAGCTTTTGACAACTTGTCTTCTAAAGGTGTTTTTGCCACTTTTTCCTGAAAAACCAACTCTCCCTTAGAGCCCTAATGGTCTGGTTATTAGTTAGTAATTAGGTTAAAGGAAAGGTTTTCTTTGGAGAGTAATGTGAGTGAATAGCTAGCCTAGTTTATCGTTATTAACGTCGCTTATTGATCTAGGCACGATACTGTGGTGGAATCTTGTGAAGTTGGTGGTTGCTACAAGGTTGCATTGAGGCCAAGTGCTGTAAGAGAAAGCTCGAGTTCCAGGTAGGGGATACCTTTAACTCTATCTATGCTTTTCTTGCATATACTATGTTTTATATGAGGCCTCTTGCATGTTTTGGAAATTATCTGTTTTTACAACTTGAAATGGTTTGCGTGGATTGGATTGATGTGTTGGCAATTCATGGGGATGTAAGGAGAGGTCAGTTCCTCCTTGAGCCACCGGTGGTGGGCAGTGTGCACCATGCCCTTGTTATCTCCCCTTTGTCTCTAGCCTTGTGATTATTGAATTCCGAAAAGTGATTGGCTAGATGGACGGTTGTGATGGAAGTGTGAAAGATGATCAATTGCCGTGGGATTGTAATTACGTGGTGACGATCACGTGGAATCGCAAACCGGTTTTTATCTATTACTTTTTCTCAAAACGATAAATCATATTTTTAAACTTAGATATGGGGGTGGGCATGGGCAATGACTGGATGTAGGAGCCTAACCCCTACTTTAGTTTGTTTTGCAGGCTGTTGTTGTCGAAGCTTGGGTACGGAGGGTAATCCTTGGAGGCCAAAATTTGTTTTGTTTAAAATTTATTTTATTTGGCTTGTTTGATTTCGTTAAATTTTTGTAACTTTATGTATGGTTGATGATGTCTGTGATTGCTTACCACCAAAGTGGAACCCTAGGGTTAGAACCTCCATTTGAGTTTAGGTCCTAGTGGGCTAGACCTAGAAGACTCACGTAACTTACCATTCAATGAACTTAATGTAAACTTGGGCTAAGAACTAAAAATTGACATAGGTTCTAAAACTCAACACAACACCACCTTCCTTTCCTCTTCCTCGCCTAGTTCGTAATCTTGTGATTACGAGCCAAGCCCACTATACAAGCCCAAAAATTTCGGGCTTATAGATGTCTTGTTTTCCAACCTAAAGGCCTTGTCTCTTTGAGGAATTCTAGGCCCAAAACACTTACTCCAAGTGTCGCGGGTGTAGGGTTCCTTGGGGAGGCGGCGCTATGGTAATCCGGTCTCCGGGTCGCCACAACCCAATTTTTTTTTTTTTAGTACAATTATGCCCAGATGTGCGAATGCAAGAGTGGGGAGATGAGAACCTGAGAGTTCAAGTGTTCAAAGATTTAATTTAGTCCGTAATTTAGGCCTTTTTGTGAAGAAGAAAAACAAGAATAATGAATTTGTGATGGACAGAGAGAATGAGAGAGCTAGAGAGGAGTTTGACTTCGATAATTTGAGAGTTCAGGTGGGCTTTGTTAAACAAACATACATATAAACAAAAAGTATACATCATATATATAGTTTTTTTTTTAACCCAAAAGTTTGTTCTGAATATAAAGCCATGGATAGGACGAAATAGCTAGCAAATAAACCCTAGCCTAATCTGCAAAGTTAACTCTATAAACTTGAACTGATTACTCGGCATTCGAATGAGGCCAAGCTCCTGGCCGAGATACTGAGATAGCACAACAATTGATAAAATGATAAGTATTGAAATCAATTAAACCCACAACAATTGCACGGCAGAAAAAAGACCCACTGATCGACCTTTATACGTTTTGAAATCAATTAAACCCACTTACTCACATCAATTAAAGTATACATCTAATATATTTTTTTTAAGCCTAAAATTCTCGGACGGGTTCCAGCCCGGCCAAGCCACTACCTAGACCCGCTCCTATGAAAGACCACATTACTATCATGACTAAGGCCACTGATGGAAATTCCAACAACAACAAAATGAAGAATATTGAAGATGATGACGACTCTCTCTCTCTCTCTCTCTCTCTCTGCCTCCCTCCTCAATCCTTCAAAGAACCCATTTCTTCTCTCTCAATCTTTGCTCTCTAAAGAAACCTAGAAAAACCCATTACTGGGTTTTGAGTTTACTTCGACCTCTAATGGCGGCCGAGAAAGCACTGTCTTCCTAAATGTTTCAAAAATGGCATCGAAGCTAATAGGACTCTCCTTAATTTTCCGGTGAGCCGAAATTTCCGAAGGCCAGTAAGTAAATTTCGCACCAGAACGGCCTCGACGCTCACCGCTCTGCTTTTTCTCTTCCTCACCACCATGAATCGACTCTACAGAAGCTTCATTCTTTTCTTAGCTCTACAACCAAATTACCGTCCTTGGGATCCAAATCCGCATCTTCTGCCGGAGATCCGACTGTGCGATGGCGATGCCTCCAGCGAATCTGACATCACCATGGAAAAACCAAAGCAATTGTTGATTTCGTGCTGGGATGTACTGAAGGAAGATGGTGAGGAGAGAGAGAACTGGGTGTAGAGAGAAGTCTTGGGTGTCAATAGCAATTGCTAGTGTTACATACTAGTTTTTTTTTTTTCAATCAAACTTGAAGAGATCAAATTGCCCTTGTAAATATGACATGTGGCATCCTCCGTAACGGAGAAGATAACGGCATGTATGGAAGGTGGGTTGTTAGTGCGGAAAAATTCCACAGAAAATCTCCCTACCTACTTCTTCTGACTGGTGCAGGAGTGGGGGCTTCGTGTTCCAGGAACAGGGTCACGATCTTTGGACTAGGGTTTTGTGCCTGGCATTCTCAACTTCTGGAAGGAAATGGGTGGGGATACCTGCAAAAGGTACTCCGATGCTTAAGTCAGTAACACCTTGAATTGGGATGGGTGTATTTTGGAAGTGATTGCTTACCTCGAAAGCTTAATTATCCCAGCATTTATAGGCGAGCTTGAACAGATATTTTGACTAGTGGGCATAGTGGCAAGCTTGATCATCAAGTCATGCACGAGTGGATCCACGACATTACTCCTCTGACATCGTGGGGGAGTGCTTCCGATTACCTGGGACTTTGGATGATCCAGATAAATCCATTGACTGATTCCGCTATGCCCATAACCACCTCGAGGGGATTGTATCTCACCTTTACTAAATCCACCTCTCGAGAATCCTCTCATCCTTAAGGAGATTGTGTTTCACCTCAACTAAACCCACATTGAGGGAATATCACCCTTGAGGGGACTATGTTTCGCATCAACTAAACCCACCCTAAGCGGATCTCATTCTAGAGGATATTGTGTTCTGCCCAACTAGATATATGTTCCTTAGCGGGATACTCCCTTGCTGTGCCCAAAAGTCATTCTCGAAAACTTTCAGCCCCACAATGCTCTTTTTTTCTTTTTGTGCGAGAACCTAAACGAGAAAGAAAAAATCTTCCGAGTCATGCCGTCAATATTCATCATGTCAGTTACCTAAGGTATTACCTGAGAAGAAAATTTTTAACCGCAACGTGATTCGACCACAAAACTTTCCACCGCGACATAATATTTCTTCTTCATGAAATTTCCACCATGACGCAATCTATTTATCAGTGTTCTAAAAAACAGCCGCCCAGGCCGCCTAGGCGCTGGGCCGCGGCAGACCGAGGCCAGTAATGGCTAAACGGAGCTCTGAGGCGGATTGGATTTAGGCGGGCTGGGCATCCGTCTGGCTAGGTGGTTTCAATATATATATATATATATATATATATATATTTTCACGACACCTACTCCAAATCGACGAAACCTGATCACCCAAGCCACCACGCCTCTACACCGGAGCTCTGCCCAAGCCACCGCACCTCTACACTGCAACTCTCCCCAACCCACCGATCAAACCAATTCTGATCGTGAAACTGAAGTCGCAGTGGAGACAGCCGTGGCTTTTCAAGCTTGACAAAAATTATGAAAGGGGAAGAGAAAGAGAGGATGGGAGGTCACCTTGGTCGATCGGAGCGAGAAGACAAGAGAATAGTAGAGACTAGAGAAGTGAGTAGGGAACCAGTTTAATCTGTCGAGTTTGACGATGAGTTTGCCGATGTCATCTGCTGGGTTCTCCAGATCTATTTTTTTCTGGGACTCTGGTGGTCCAAGTAGTCGATCTGTTGGAGCACTTCGGTTAAACCCCTCTTATTCCTATTTTATTTGCATCTTGTTTGGACCTCTTCTGTTAACCCTCTCTTTATCTTATTTTAATTGCATCGGTAGTAGAATTAAATCAGCCCCAATGTTGTGGTCCAGAGACACGCATGCTTTTCTTTTGTGGTTCAACTTGAATACAGGAAACCCATATTCCAGGTCAAGTGTTTGACCGATGTTAGAAACGAGAGTAAACTATATTCCTATAAAATGTGCCTATTAATCTTATTGTATATTAATATATTATAGTAAGTCTTCATATATCTTCTAATAAAAAAGTCTTTATATATCATTTATGCCTTTATATAGTTATATACTCTTTTTTATATTTTTATATGCTATAAAAATAAATAATAAATTAAAAAATACAAAACCGCCGCCTAGACGCCTGGGCGCTCCTCCCCAGCCCACCGCCCGACTAGCGCCTAGCGATTTTTCGAACCTTGCTATTTATAAAGCTCCCCACCGCAATGCGATGTTTCTGTTTAAGAACGACCCTCTCACTGCGGTGGGGCCCGCTCGTTCATTATTCGAGAGAAGCTCACATGAGATTGCACCATCTCTTCTCATACCTCCAATCAACCTATGAAGGACTCCCATGTGTTGTATTTTTTTAATTTAGACCCCCTTCACTTTTCCTTCTTACTCTCATTTTTTAATATTACTTTTAAATACTTCCAGATCCTTCCTTACTGCTCATTTTCGTTCCCCATGCATCCCATTCTCTTCCCCATTTTTTATCCTTTCTTTTCCCTAGACTTCTTAATTGGATCAAGCTCTTCCTCTTAAATACACTACACTCACTGTTCGGCCCTTCACTTCTACCCTCACTTTCTCTCTTCTGAAGCCGCCTTCTTCAACCTCCATTCCTCTCTAAAGCTTTCTGATCCAACCTCCACTCACTCCTTAAAAATCTTTCAGCCGCTCTGCAACCCGGCGATGGCTCCTTGACGCGACTCCGGGTGCTTTGAAATGACACGCCTCTAGCTGGGTAAGAGTCGATTTGCTTTCCCTAATCTCTTTTCTCTAAAAAGTTCATTTATGTTAGTTGCTCTCTTGTTCTAAATTTCCCGGTCACTTCCCGTACTCTTTCCACAACTCTAGCCTCTCCCTTGTTTCTAACCATCATGTCGAGGAGAGAGTGCTTAGGACAAGAGAAAATATCGTCGACTCAGATCGGGTGTCGATTTGAGCAATTCCCGCCGGCGCCAACTTTTTTTCCGGTAAGGGTATCCCAAGTGATGCTCTTGTGCTCTCCCCCCATCACCTCTGATTCTTTAGGTTTCCCCTCCACCCTTTATTTCAAATTTTGTGGCCGATATTGGGTTTGCACCCGATGCAGTTCAACCCAAACTCGTATATGCTTCTTGCGAGGTTGTTAGTCATGGGGAAAAGTGGGAGGTGTCACTTGGGATCAACGACTTCCTTTTTTGTCACCGTTTGGTGCACATTGTGTAACGCCCCAAACTGCAACTCACCAGTTTGAGCACGTCACAGTGCCGCGAGGCTCTAAAACATAAACCGGAAACTCGGTTTACATCCTAGAGGATCGCTAGGCAATTCGTTTGAAAACCTTTTGTTAAAACACAGTGGAAGCTACAAATACTTTTGAGGTGTAACTGTCTAAATCACTAGAAACTATTTTGTTCGTCCAGAACTTGGACAAAGGCTCACACGAGGCATGAATTTGGCACGAGGCTAGATATCAACAAGTTCCGGAACATGAATTTCGAGAAGTAGAATTCAAAACAAACTGCAAACGAGGATTTACCGAACTTGTCCCTCACACCCAGCTCTGTCCGCTACTGTCCCGTCACTAGTGCACAGTACCTGCATCCATACTGTTGTAGGGGTGAGCTTTCGTCCTCACTGCTCAACAGAAACTCTACCTCGACTAGGTTTGAAAACCAACAGATAAATATTTGGGGCTCCAGTATGAAAACATGCTTAAACCAAGTATTTAAAAGAACGACAAACTTTTCTTAAAATTTTTTCGAGAATCGATGCATGTTACTCAATTGAATACGCGCATTGAATCTTACCCGATGACCTGTCCCATAGACCCACTACACGACCTTACCACAATTTAGTTCATCACCAGGTAAGCGTAGCGAGAACGTCTGTTACCTAGCTACACACACGGAATCAGGTCGTCTTTACGATCGCTCACTGTCCAACCGGTGTAGCTAACCCTCCGGAGGTTTAGGGAATCGAACCCAAGAAAGTCAGTGCCCCTTTCGCTCTCAAGCCATCACATCTCTCATGATTTGGTTAGTATGAATTGCATTTTAACGTAACCAAACCATACCACTTAACATGCATCATTCTAATAACAATATATAAGAAGAAAATCACTAACCGAGGAGGGATTCAGGACTCTACCTGGATTCTGATGTTTTCTCTCACGTACTCCGAGAGTCGCGAACCTTCTTTTCTTCGGGTAACTGGAGTCCTAGATTCCGACATAATGGTCGTTAATAATCTGTTAAACACTTATCTAAAATCTCGACGATTATCTAATCGTCCTACCAACCTTTCCTGGTTCGACCAGGACTGACCAAGGTTTGACCGATGTTGTCTAATCACGACTAACCTCATAGACCTCATATACCATTTGCTCGATTTACACATATCTATACCATTTCGGAAATCTGACGGAACACCAAATTTTCAACTTTTCACAAACATTTCCAATTCACTTAATAATCACATCTCATAGTAATTCCTCTCAAATTACTATGGACACCCATCATTAAATCAAGCCATTTTTACAACTTAAACCATTTTCACATATCCCATATACTCAATTCAAAATCACAATGGGTGTACCTAATTTACTCTTTAGGCCACTTCCACCACATAATTTCAATTCAACTATTACCAAATACTAGTCTTGAACAAAAATGCATCAACCTTTCCGTTCAACCAGCAGCCAAAGCAACACTGAAAAACATCAACGTGACCTTTTCCAAAACTTCACGAACTCAATTATACCCTTAATTAACCATTGTAACACTTAGTAAAATCAAACAAATACCCGGGAATTTCGATTTCCATCACAACACCACAATCACTAAAACTAACGGAGTGTGCAGGAAAACAGGATTTAAATTTCAAGAAAAATCAGACCCATCTCAGCACAACATGAGCAAAAACTCGATTCAAAGGTTGAATTATACCTTCGGAAATCGACTGCAAACCAAGCCAAACTCACTGCCGGAACTCGACTAGTGAGAAGCTGATGGTTTCGACGCAATCAACCCAACAACTCGTGGTCAGCTTTCTTCTACCGATGCAAGGAAACCAGGACGAAGCCAAGAAGAGCCGGAAGAGTCGCCGGTAACAAAGAACACGGCAGAACCAAGATGAACCCAGAAACGAAATCGTCAAAACGTGATCCAATTTGAAAACTAGTTACATAAACGTGTAGAGGAAGGCGAGACGCGGAATTTCCATACCGAATGCGGCCCAAGCGGTGGCCGGAAATTGCAGAAACTCGCCGGAGCAGTCTCTGCTTCTCACCTTCGAGTCTCCATCCTCGTCCGATGCATGGGCTATCAAAGGCCACAGGCGTGATGGCGACGACGAGACGAAGATGTTGGTGGCCGCTCGCCGTCGTGGGGTGGCCGGACGGCGTCCCTCTGGTCGGGTCTCCTTCTCGGGTCGCTTTGGTGTCTGGGTTAGAGCTCCCACTGATCTGGTCCAGCAACTATATAAGCCCCCTCTTCTTAATTTGTAATGGTTGTGATCAATCGGTGGAATTATGGATGGCTGAGATGAAGCGGTTGCTAGATGGACGGCCACGATCGCACAGCAGAAAATTCCATTTCTCTAAATTATTTTATAAGATCCCATAACTTCGAAAAATCGCTATAAATAGCTTAGATGTCTGGAAAATTCCCTGAAAATTTTCACGAACTCGTCGTGTCTTGTACTTTATCATCGAACTCTCAAATCGAGGATTTCACTTCATGAGAATTTCTGAAAATATTCTCGAGTACTTTAACGTTTATCGAGATCGATAAGTAAATTATCGAACTATTTCACTTAAGCTCGATAAGCTTTTCTGGGGTTCACACATTGCCGAACCAACTGGTTCTTCAACTTGTCACCGCGCTCGCTCAGAAAAGTTTTTGAAGAAAGGACGTGTAACTTCTCTGGATGGAACAGCGAAGCGCTTATGGTCTAAGGCGAATGGACTGCACCGGAAATTCCCACCATCATCCCTAAAGCTTTTTCCAATGCGCTGGTATGCCTCTTTTCATTTCCCTCATTTACTTCGCAGTCACTTTCTCATGCAAAATTCTGACGCCGCTCTTTCCTTCTTATGTGTAGCGTACGTTCCTGTTTCGGTGGATTCCCTTCTCAATGAGAAATGCACAGCTTGGATAAAAGAACATTAGTAGCACTGAAAATGGAGTGCTGCCCATTTTACCTCTAAGGTGGTGCTTCAGGACATCTCGAAATCTCTGGCAGGAGCGATTTATTCTTGCTATCTTCAATCTTTAGATCCCAACCTATCGAGAGAAGAACTACTTCTACAGGTCAATGAGTTGGAACGCAAATTCTTTATTACTGAACATACTCCTGCTTTATTTGTAGCAAGCCTCAAGATCAAAGAGGAGTTGGAGAAAAAAGAAAGTGTCAGGATGGACATCAGGAGTATTAAGTTGCCTGCACCACAAGGAAGAAAATCCGCCAAGAACCCGAAACTGACTAAGGGCAGTATCGGAAGTGCCCGCAACGGATTTGAGAAGGTTCGCAATGAGGCTGAATCTAGTCGCGGCCATAAGGAAGCTTCAGAAACACTCTCCCTGTGAATTTACCACGCAAGTCAGCTAGTGACCACTCAACGATTTTCCTCTCTAACACTAACTCTGTGGCTCGCCCAAATGTTTCAACGTCAAACTTGATGCCCTCTTTACAGCTCACCTTCCCAAAGGGTGATGACTCTTACGTGCTGGAGGGTGACCCAATTGCCTTCGACAAAGAGGCATGTTTGGCGGTGGTGCAAGCTTTGGCCCTGAACGATGTTGACCACGAGAAGCTTTTCGGTTTGAGCATGAAAGATATCTTGACGCAGATTTCCCTAGGCTTGTAGTCGGTAATTCTATCGTCTCATCTTTTTTTGTCATTGCAAATTTTTTTCCAATCATCACTTAAGTTTTCCTCTTTGTAATATTTCTTTTTGCAAATGTAGTCTTCATCGATGGTACAACATCTCATGATGAGGATGAAAGCTTCTGAAATCCAGCTGTGGAGACTCATAAAAGAAGCCCGCAAGAAGCTGAAGCCGATGCAATAAAATTGGAGGAAACACGTGCAGCCTTTGAGGAAAAATGTCAGGTGGTCGATGCCAACGAGAGAGAAGTCAGCGAGCTGAGGACCAACTGGGGAAATGAGATTGTCAATAGAGCAAGGGAATTCGAGCTGAATCAGAATGAGATTAACAGGAGCTCCTGCAAGTACTACAGCCTGGGATGGGTTCAGGGCCAGCAGACCAAGAAGGACAGTTTATTTATGAACCAGATGCATTTGACGTGGGGATGGGAGTGCATTCTTCAGAGTATGAATGGATCCCAGGAATGGACCCGGCAGACAAGCCTGCTGAAGATGACGCCGACGAGGACACTGCCTGATTTCTCGTCTAGCATAAAAGATAATTATTTAGCACTATCTTTTCGTTTTTCTTTCCCGTTTTGTAATCACGGGGAAACTTGTTTGCTCTTGTACCTCACTTTCTTGCTATGATGGTTTGGGCCTCTTTCATTTCGTGGTCAGTTTCTAGGAGGGTTTAGGAGGGAAAACTTGTCATGGTTGTTTCACCCTAACCAGAATTCATTGCTTTCGTAGTAAATTCTTGTGACAGGATACAACTTCAAAATGAAAGAGGCCCAGACCATCATAGCAAGAAAGTGAGGTACAAGAGCAAACAAGTTTCTCCGTGATTACAAAATACGAAAGCAAAAGGAAAAGATAGTGCTAAATATTACTAGACGAGAAATCAGGCAGTGTCCTCATTGGCGTCATCTTCAGCAAGCTCATTCTCAAGTCAAATGCGTCTAGCTCATCCGAAAACCTGTCCTTCTCGGTATGCTGGCCCTGAACCCATCACAGGCTGTAGTATTTGCAGGAGCTCTTGTTAATCTCATTCTGGTTCAGCTCGAATTCTCTTGCTTTGTTGGCAATCTCATTTCCCAACTTGGTCCTTAGCTCGTTGACTTCTCTCTCATTGGCGTCGACCACCTTGCATTTTTCCTCAAAGGCTGCACGCGTTTTCTCCAATTTTATCGCATTGGCTTTAGCTTCTTATCAAGCTTCTTTTATGAGTCTCTGTAGCTGGATTTCGGAAGCTTCCATCCTCAACATGAGATGTTGTGCCATCGATGAAGACTACATTTGCAAAAAGCAGTATTACGAAGAGGAAAAATTAAGTGATGATTGGAAAACAATTTGCAATGACAGGAAAAGATCAGATGATGGAAGTACCAACTACAAGCCTAGGGTAATTTGCACCGAGATATCTTTCATGCTTAAATCCATTAGCTTCTCCCGGTCAACGTTGTTCAGGGCCAAAGCTTGCGCCACCGCCTAACATACCTTCTTTGTCGAAGGCAATTGGGACACCCTCCAGCACGTAAGAGTCATCACCCTTTGGGAAGGTGAGCTGTAAAGGAGGCTTCAAGTTTGACGACGAAACATTTGGGCGAGCCATAAAGTTAGTTTCAGAGAGAGAAATCGATGAGTGGTACTAGCTGACTTGCATGGTGAATTCAGGAGATTGGTTCGAGACAGGGAGAGTGATTCCGAATCTTCCTTGTGGCCATGACTGGATTCAGCCTCACCGCAAACATTCTCAAATCCGTTGCGGGCACTTCCGGTACTGCCCTCAGTTAGTTTCAACTTCTTGGCGGATTTCCTTCCTTGTGGTGCGGGCAACTTAACACGCTTGATGTCCATCCCGACACTTTCTTTTTTCTCCAACTCCTCTTCGACCTTGAGGATTGCTGCAAATAAAGCAGGAGTGCGTTCAGTAAATAAGAATTTGTGTTCCAACTCAATGACCTATAGAAGTAGCACTTCTCCCGATAGATAGGGATCTAAAGATTAGCTCACCTATAAATGCTAGGAGAATTAAGCTTTCGAGGTAAGCAATCTGTTCCAAAATCCATCCCAATTCAAGTTTTTACTAACTCAAGCATCGAAGTACCTTTTGCAGGTACCCCTACCCATTTCCTTCCAGAGGCTGAGAACGCCAAGCACAAAACCCAAGTCCAAAGATCGTGACCTTGTTCCTGGAACACGAAGACCCCACTCCAGCTCCAGTCAGAAGAAGTAGGTGGGGAGATTTTCCATGAAATTTTTCTGCACCAACATGGGTCGGGTTTCAGTCTATAGACTGAAGTTGGGCTTCACAAACGTTGGTCACCTTAATTCGGAGTGGCCTTAAGTTTATGTACCGTTCTTAAAAATTTCCCTTTAATAATTGACAAGAGAGATGTCAAATGTGTAGATTTAGAAATCCTCGTAGACAACCAGTCATAAAATACTCCCCATAGAGTATAACATCCTCTATGTGATACGGAATTTAAATTATTTTTTTAGAAAATTACACACAAGTGTCACTTTGAGACTTTAATTAGCCATAAGGCCACCTAGTATTTTTTGTACAAATAAGGCCACTTCCACCTTCAATTTATTTTTGTTTTGACTATTTTGCCCTCTACAAACAAAACAAACAGTCTCTCTCTCTCTCTCTCTCTCTCTCTCTCTCTCTCTCTCTCACAATGAGATTCCAGTCGACTTGCAAAACCTCGAAACTACGCCACCACGTCTGAAGACGACTACGAAGAAGCTCAAATCGGATTTTGCTCTCTCTCTCTCTCTCTCTCTCTCCCCGACGAGCTCGTTTGCTTCTCGCCACCTAATAACCTCTCTGACGTCGGAAGCTCTCCCTCGGCAGCAACTGACTATTGCGCAGTGAAGCTCAGCGCTGGCCGGACAATGTCGACGGAGAGAGAAGCCTTGTTGCAGATCGGAGCGAAACGAGACATCATCGTTTCACCATCTCCTCATCTTTCTTCCACGTTTTCTCCGATCTCGACGCCGATTCAAAGCAGATCTGATCGGAGCGAAACGAGACAGGATCGTTTCACCATCTCCTCATCTTTCTTCCGCGTTTTCTCCAATCTTGACTCCGATTCAAAGCAGATATGACAGGACCTATACCGTTGTTCGATCAATACATGTAGCCTGCCAAAATTCACCCCTGCAGGTTAGAATTCGAAAATCTCTATCTATTACACATTGTGTTGTCGATTGTTTCTGTGTTTTTCGATCTACATGCATCTGTCATTTTGGATTTTGCTGAATTGTATCCAATTCCAGAATTATGAGCTCAGATTTATGCTTGTACAGCTTGAAATTTAATCTATAGCGCACTTAGGGTTCATTTGAATTTGAATTATTTGGAGCTGTTGATCAGGCATGTACTGTAGCTTAGCTTAAGCATTTTTGGTTAGGGTTTTGGATTATTACACATTATTGCATTTTTCACATGATTGTGAATTTCATGAGTTCAAAAGGTTTTTCTTGATTGAAATTAGGTCGGACAAGAGAGGGTTATGTGTTTGAATTGCAACTAAATGTTGACATTCTGTTAAAGGCTCTTAATTTACTGCTACATAGATGTAGATATGTTTGCTGTAAAGTCTCGAGGCAAAGCTGTTGTTTTCTATGATATGATAATGCTTTGGTGGATAATGCTTGTAGGATTTGTGCATGGACTTGTTCGGCGGCGATAGAAGTTAGTACTGTTGGCTGGTACAACAAGTCTTGATGGTTTGCTCAGTTGGAAGTGGGAGGATGGCGGTGATGGCAAGGGATCTTGCAGGTGGGAGTGTGTCACATAGCCTTACAGGTACAATGAGAAATTTGGAGGCATCTTGGGAGGCATGTAGTGTTGTGCATTATGTCGAGTGAGATGAGTCAAGTGTGCTGGGTAAGAATTGCCCGCTCTCTGTTTTGAGTGGCTTGCTTTTCAACACTGTGGTAGTAGCTTTCTATGACTATGTCAGTATCTTTTCAAGCTGATGTCAGTAGCTTTTCAGTTTACATTTTGATTGATTACAAATCAGTAACTTTCTATAACTGTTATAATGGCTTTGCAACATAGTGATAGTGGCTTTTTATGTCTATGTTAGTATCTTTTAAAACTGATATCTTTTAAAACTGAAGTCAGTAGCTTTTCTGTTTGCATTTTGATTGATTTCAAGTTATCTTTTGTCAATAGCTTATCAAATTGGAAAATCAGGATTTAGTATTAAATTCAGTTTTCTTTTAGTTGTGATTTCATATCTGTAGCATTTCTTGTTTGAGATTTGTGTTACACTATCAACATGGATAATCAATTGATTTTGTTGCAATTAGTATCTATGTCAGTAGTTTTTTATTACCGGTCCAGTAGCTTTCTAAATATGTCATAGTAGCTTTCTATATCTATGTTAGTATATTTTAGATTACTTGTTTTTTATTATATAGTTGATAAAGATTGTTTGTGTTGTTGTATTTTTATTTTTGCAGAATTCTTCCCATTTGCATTTGCAGTAGCAGATTCCAAAAATCATGTGAATTTGGGTAGTGAAGCCTCCATTGACCAAGATATCATGTGGCATTGTGGCCAACCAAAAAATGTTGAAATGAAGTCTGATGCTAAAGGTGGCAAAATAATGCCTGTAGTGTGGTAAAGCGTGACAAAAAGAAACATTAACGGTGTCATCTTAAAAATGACAGTAGCATTACAACATTGACAGTAGCTTTATACAACTATTGTATTAGATTTTCACAACTATGGTAGTGGCTTTTTACAACTATGGACGTAGTTTTTCATAGTTATATCATTGTTGATCCCTGCATACTTTTTGTATCATTGAATATGTTTTCTTATCTCAAATTCTCAATTGCAATGGCATTTTTGTTCTGTGTTGTAATAGTTTTTGTTCTGCTTGGTTATTTCTTTTGGCGTTGATGAGAGTAGCTTTTAGTCATGCTGAGAGTAGTTTTCTAGTGTTGGTGACAGTAGCGTTTGTTACTGATGAGAGTAGTTTTTTGTGTTGATGACAATAGCTTTAGTTGGTGGGGATAGTATCTTTTGATTTTGGGGAGCTTAACTTTTTTTTTTTGTGATAGTAGCTTTTGTTACTGGTGACAGTAGCTTTGTGACCTCGCCGGAAATCACGCCAGAGTAGCTTTTGTTGCTAGCGACAGTAGCTTTTGGTGTTAGTGACAGTAACTTTTGTGACCTTGCCGGAAGTTGCCGGAAATCTCACCAGAGTAGCTTTTATTGCTAGCGACTGTAGCTTTTTGTGTTAGTGACAGAAGCTTTTGTAGTCGCAGGAGTTCACCGGAAGTTGGCCGGAGGTCGACCGGAGACCTATTGGAGTTGGCCGGAACCTCACCGGAGAGGAGAGAGAAGATGATTGTTGACTTTTTACTCTAGTGGCATTTATGTAAATATGTTAGTTTTTATATCCAAAATTTAACACCATTTTTAATCTAGTGGCCTTATGAGGGAAAAAAATAATTTGTGGCCTTATAGCTAAAACAACATTGAAATATGCACTTATATTTAATTAACCCTTAATTTTTTTTATTTCTATCAAGACCCAAGTCCTGATATTATTATAAAACAACAATTTTTTTTTTCCTGCCCTTAGCGCTCTGCTAGGGTTTGTGGAGCGGCGCGTCTTGTGGCCGTCGCATCCTACATCTGCTCCATTCATGGAGATACTTCTAGGCTTCTGCCTCTGTGTGTTGGCTCTTGCTGTTTTTGATGGTAGAGTGTTGTATGAGGTGGGTTTTGGCGTTGGTGTGGTCATGTCGGCGAGCCAAAGGAATTTTGGATTGATGAAGGAAGGCAGCGGTGGTTGTCGGAAGGAGTGGGATCCGGGTAGTGGGTTGAATATGTTCCCTCTATCTCACGGTGGTCTTAGCAGGTCATACCATTCTGGCGCTGACGGTGTGAGTGGGCTGTGGTCTGGTGTAGGTGACCTTGTTTGGGCAGTCGGCGATCTTAGAGATCTGCGTGGTGAGGTAGACACCAGCCCTTTGATTGGAGGCATGGCGAAGACGTATACCAGGTGTGTCGTCGGCGATCTTAGAGATCTGCGTGGTGAGGTAGACACCAGCCCTTTGATTGGAGGCATGGCGAAGACGTATACCAGGTGTGTCGTCGGCGGTAAGGTCGATTGCCCAGATGCTTTGGGTATGGGGCGAAGACCTAGTGGTTTCTGGACTCAAAAGTTTTTGGACATGGGCCGAAGCAGCCATAGGTGGACAAGCAGATTTGGGCTTCCACAGTTTTGGATACAAATCTGGGATCCGGGTGGTTTTTGCAAATGGATTCGGCTCTGGGATCCGGGTGGACGCTGGACTTGGACTGCGACCCATGTTTTTTTGTGGGCTGTTTGTTTGCAAGAATGGATTGGGGCTCCTGTGCTTTATTGGTATTGGATCCAGGACCCAATTCTATGGTATTTGTTCGTGAAAGATCGTCTGCCAACATGGCCATGTTCTGACACCCTTGGCCGGCTTCGATCTTTAGGTGGGAGAGTGCCTTCATTCCGACGCCAAGTTGATTTTTGTCAATTTGTGCGTTGGAGTTCGATGGGTAGTCAAACCACCGACTACTCAATTCACTACACGGCTGCAATCCATAGTGTAAAATTAGCTGGCGTTTCGACGTTGCTACTCTTGCGTTTTTCCTTTTTTCCTTGTATTTCAGATGCACTTTTTGCATCTTTTCCTTTTTTATTGTTTATTTTCATGGTTGATGCATTTTTGCATCATATCGTTGTAATCTTTTATTTTCATTAAAGGACTGAACTCATTTTACTAAAAAAAAAAGGTTGTATTAACTTTTGCTATTCCACATGCTTGGGACTGTTTTGTGTTGCTGTTTATGTGTTATAACCTTGTTTTTGCTATCAACTTAATGGTGGATTGGACATGAGGCACGGTCGCTGGCAGCCCAGGCGAGCCAAAATTGACAGCTGGAATTATGGAGACCTTCTTTACCAGAAGAGCTAAAAAAGAATGCTACCGAGTAGTTCAAACTTAAGATCCCACCTCTAATTGCTAATACAGCACAAACAGAAGAAGAATTACAGGGCAATATCTGGTTTCTTGTGTTTCTCTTCTTTTTACATTTCTATCTGCCCATATGTGTCACCAACAAACTGATACAACTTATTTTAGCATATCAACCTTCTTGCCCAGGACTCATTCCTCTAGCATCACTGCCATCCAAAGACTGGACCCAAATTCTCTGACCTCTCTCTCCATTTTGCAGGGTCTGTTGTCTTGCACGTCTATCATTGGAATTCCCACCATCTGAAAACTGCGCCCATACACTTTGACTCTTTCCCCCTCCGCTTAGTTCCTCCTCACTTCCTGCAACCGTCTTCAGAAGCTCTGACTGCAGCAGTGGACAGTTTTCCTTGAGCAACTCAAAACCATCCGTTTCCATGACAGCTACATTTAAAGGAGCGATAAGTTTAGAACAGAATTATAGCATGTAGCAGTAAGGAATCCTATGGCCCCACATTCTGGGTTCTGAATAAATAAGGGACCTAGGACAACATTAATTGACATAATGTATGGGGTTAAGATAGGGTTGACTATGTTTTTAGATTACAGATGAACAAATCCAGAGAATGTTGTCTTAGCAGACTTATGCAACTTATGACGGGGAAGAAGGGAGTCATATATGGCTTTACATAGTCATTTAAGTGAAATAAATCAAAATATATCGGCATGTGATGTTAATAAAATCAACATGAGTTTAGCCAATACAAGTAGACACGAAAAAAACTGAATGAGAATAAGAAAATTCTCCTGAGCATCTCATATCTCATATACCTATATGAGATATGAGATGCTCAGCCTTAAAAATTAAGCAAACATTAGAGGTATATGTATACAAAATGGTGGATGAAAACTATATCAATGCAATATACAGGAGTTTGAAAAAAAAAAAAAACAAAAACAAAAAAGTCATCCAAAGCCCTCTCAGTTCATCGGGGACTGCAATCTCAAACATTGGATCAAATATGATTGCTACGAATATGTCAATGTAGCTAAGAAAACTTCCGTGCAAAAAATAGAGTTATTCCAAACAAGAAGAGACACATTAAGGGTGGAGCTACTCATAAAGTCTAAATTTTCAACATGTAAGAATCAAATAATAGCTTTTAAGCCTGTCATCTGTGCAGGCCATGGTCATAATGATAGGAGGATCATTTAGTGCAAGGGTCATCAACATTTAAGAATGGGATGGCCATCCAAAGAGAATGATGCTCATAAGGACACCCAGAATCAAACTCTATCGCACAAATTATCAATCTCCTCCCTCACATCTTCATAAATCCTTTTGTTTCTTTATATCCAAATAACCAAAATGATAGCTATCATAGCACCACATTCCCAAAACCATTGCCTTCTTCTCACATAAAGCTTTAGTGTCTTCCCCTCAAATGGGCCAGACAATTAGCTGGGTTGACCCACTCAACATAGCCACCTTAAATGATCTTTTCCAAAGGCTAAAGCATTTGGATAATTTAGACACATTGCACATCACACCACTGAGAAAGACAAAAAGAAGGCCTTCTTCACTGCACCATATCACAGGTTTTAATCTTCCCGCACATAATAATACCTTTCTTTTCATCTTTTGCTGGGTAAGGTCTATGTCCCCTTAGCTTCGATGTATTCTATTCTAGTTTGTTCATAGAATTTGAAGTAAAAAATATACAAAATAACAATCCATGCTAACACCCATACCTTAGAGGTACTTTGGTCTCCAAAAACAAAAGAGGGAATAAACTGAGTATGAGTGGGGTTGTGCATCAAATGTTCCTCAGCAAACAACACCTTTTCCTCTCTGATCTAAATGGTATGAAACCGGCACTACAGTTTCAGTTTCATATAATTAGGATATGAGTTCCTCAACTTCCATGACATCCAGGCAGTAAAGAAGTTATGCTTTTGAGATTTGGGTTGCCACACATATCCCCATCCAGTTGAAACCCAAATCCCATTCTCCACCAGAAAACTGGAAGAAGTAAATGACTTGATACCATTGAAGCACAAGATTGGAATCCAGCCATTTGCTTTGCTTGCAGTTCATATCCACTCATCATGACGAGGTAACATAATGAGTTTTTTTTTTCCTCCTGAAATCCCCCTTTCTTTTACTTGCACCAGCATCACCAATTCCCAATCTATTAAATGATTTATTTTTTCATCCATTCCCAACCACCCCCCCCCAAAATAAAATAAAAATTGCTTTTCCACACAATGGATTCGAAACACAGAATGATGTTTAATTGGTAAACTGTTCAAAAGTTTTTCTGTCCCCTCTTCCACTATTAGATTCCAGAATCTCACTGCCCTAGGACTCCCTCATAATGCCTCCACAAATATTTCATTGGCCATGTTCCTACTCCACATCACCAGAGTTTTGGCCAAAATCTTGAAAATGCTCTGCTAAACTATCCGACCTTATTTTAATCTAATAGACTTAACTTAAGGTAAAGAACTATTCTTCTGCCTATTTGCACCTGTCAATGCAGAGAGCAGATACCAAGAGTACTGCTTGCAGAATATTTTTTTTTTTGTGTTGTGTGTTGGGGTGGGGTGGGGGGGTTCATCCTAATGAAAAGATGTAAGGGAATCTATGGTATGGTAGCCAAAAAGAAGGGTAAGGGTAGCAGTTGGTCCAGTCCCAGGAGAAAATCACTCTGATACCATTTTGGAAAAAAAAAGATTTAGACAACTGACAGAAGAAAATAATGTAACTTTTTTCTTTATTACAGAGAAATAGGAAAATAGGACTTCTATATAAGACATCAAAACATGAATATGCTCTTATAGACTTAACTTGAGGAAAATGATGACATAAATTGATAATCAACCGGCATCATTATTATTATTATATTTTAATTGGGATTCTAATAATGCAAAGGTCATGTCCACAGAGAAGAGTGAACAATCCAGTCTACATACAATCTGCTAAATCATCCAAACAAATTGAGTATAACCCAAAGAAACTACCTACAAGATTGATAAGATCCTAGATAAAACAACTTTCCAGCATTCTTCAGTCAACCTGAATCTAAATATACCATAGAAAGCCTTTAATCATATGCACATCATGTTCACAAACTACCCATGAACACACAGTAACCCCTGCCCTACAGGCTACACAAACAAACCCAGCCATCATACGCTTACCCAAACCATTCTGATCCAATATCAACTCCTGTCCTTACTAATCAAATTTACTTACAATATTTATGCAGCACAGTGCTCAATGAGGAGCTACCATGCCATACCATACGTAATCAACATTCAAGGCCTTCTACATGAAAAATGAAGAACACCTACATTGGGTGCTATTCAAGAAAACCTCCTTTGGGCACTCTTGATTTTGCTCAAAGGGCCTTGAAGATCTAAGGCAAGCAATATTGGTAAGTAGAATCAAGAGTCTGGTACAACTTTTTATTAAGGCAGGAATCTAGCAGAAAGTTTAGTATTACCCAAAACTGTGAGATGATAGCCTTAATGTACCTGAAGAAACAGAACCACAGCCCCTAAAACAAAGATAATCCAATTTGTAAAAAGTATCTGAAGTAAATAACCCAGAAAATCCTACTTTGCAACTGCTATGGTGACATTACAGTATCAGTAAACAGTAGTACAAAATACTAGGGATCAGCTTTCCAACAAAATAATAATAGTAATAATAATCCTAGGGATCAGTTTTTCTAAATAATTTATTTCAGCACCATTAGAACACAACAGGACTACACAAAACGGATTTACTGAACGGAAAAAACAAAATGAAGAGTAAAACAGCCATGTCAAGAGGCGATCTCTTATATACACCAATATCATCCCTCTAAAAGCTATTCAACCAGTTAAGAGAGTAAGAACAGCCATTAAAACAATAAATAAACCAACGGAGAAGACAATGACTAAATGAAAACCTTTCATGAAAATTACTGAAGAAACGAGCAGTTTTACATTTTTTTTTTCTTATACTGATTAATAGACTGAGGATAAAACTAATTCAAAGTCAAATCCATACTTGAGATGGAATCTCTAATGTTACTGCGAGTGGTTAACCAATCCTTGAACGGAAATTATGAGGCAATCCATCCAGCAATGTCACTGGCCTTTGCCTTCATGTAGTGCTTGTGTTCTGCTACATTAAAGTCAAAACATAAGAAGAGAGAGACGTACCGACAAGATTTTCAGCAGCAAACTTTAGGCAAACAGATTTTAGTTCGACAGCAGAATAGCGATCGGCTAAGGCAAGGATATTCGCAACAGAATTAACAGATATATCCTTGCAGAGAACAGATTCACACATGAGTCGAAGCCTTGTTAAGCCATATTTGTCTGCTGCAGCTAGCAACTTTGCAGCTAATATGTCGGATAAAGAATGCATGCAAGATGAACTTGACTCTGACAACTCCTCATCCTCAATAAGATTATCTGTATATAAGAAGTGAAGCAAAGCCTGCCCCCGAAAACAAGAAATTAAGGGTCAATTAGCATCATTATTGGTTGTTAACTAAAAGAAGTAAACTGAGAAATGCTACCTTAAAGACTTTGGGCTCCAAATCATCGACCAGTATCTCCTGATTGTCCTCTTCGAGTCCATTAAAGAACTCATTCTCGAATTCGGGGGAACGAGCAGCCAATACGAGCTTGTGAGCAGGAAACTTAACCCCGGAGACATTGAAAGTAACATCAGAGCCCTCCCCATTCTCCAAAAACATACCGAAATGTGCTCCGATGTCAGAGTCAGGGACATCAATGGAGTGCAGTCTGGAACTATCAATGGCAGAAACCACAACGCCGACGGTGCAGTTAATTTTGAGGCAATCGTCCTTGAGGAAGGAGGAGGATTCGAGCATGGTGCGTCGGTAAAAGCGTTTGTAGCCCCTGAGCGTAAGCAAAGCAAGATATGAAAATGGAAGAAATCACAAAGAAAGAAATGGTAGGAGAGAGAGAGAGAGAGAGAGTATTTACAGACCACATGCTGCCTCTGTACTTGAGAGTGTAGGGCCCGCTCTCGAGGGATCGATCGAAATGGGAATGGACCTTGTGCTTGGCGTCGGGGCCCTGATCGAGGAGGGTCAACTCGAAGAGGGCTCGGACATCGGTGCCTTCGCTGGCGAGGGCAATGAAGACGGAAACGTAGGCGGAGTTGTCCTCGGGGTTTTTGCCGTCGGGGTAGAAGTAGATGGCCCACTGGTAGCCGCCGATGGTGAAATTCTCGCTGGCAATGTGTTTTCCGACGCCGATGCCTTTGGCGAGAGAGTAGCCTTTGATGAGGAACTGGTGGGAGCCGTTCACCGTCTGAGTCACGAAGCGTGAGCTCGACGGCACCACCACACCCACGCCGCTCTTCTCTCCTCCTCCTCCTCTACTCCTACTGCTCCCTGACGACATTCCTTTTTCCGCTTCCAAATCTCTAGATCGATCGCCCCCTTTCTCTTTTTTTCTATTCTATCGCATTTCCCCCCTCCTCTCCTATACCCTTCTAGGTAAGCCCTTTTTTTTTTTTCTCTTTTTTTTTTTTAATTAGGGGGGGATAAAGACATAAAGTGGGATATGGGATACTTTTCTTTCTTTTCTTTTTTATGATCAAAGAAAATTTAGAATTCTCGATCTTATATACAGGTTTCCGTTCTGTTGAAGCTGCTTCCCATAATTAGTAAGTTTATCAACTACCCGATTTGATTATCTGAAAGCATGAGACCAAAGCTAATTCGGATGAAACTTGAATTACTATACTTGATATCTTGAATATTTATCGTAATTTGCCAATGTATTTGATATAATCCTTGCAACATCTTGATTAGGAGTTGAGCGTCACCCTCTGCCTGAAGATGACTGAGATTGAGTCGTTGTGCGCAAAAAAGACCAAAGCAAATCCGTAAGCTACTACTTGCAAAACATATAAGCAAAGCGAATTGGCATGGAACCAATAATTGTGATTATACCATTCAACTATCAGATTACATTAAACCCCGGTTGGAGCTTTTAATAAAAGCTATTTTTAAAAATTACTTTTGTCCTCTCACTGAGTTTGTCTCACGGTTTCTATGTTTTTCTCGGAGCTCTTTGGTTTCTTGTTTTGCCCCAAGTAGAGTTGCTCAGACCGAACTAGTATCCACGTCAAAGGCATACATCCACTTCTGACATCAATCGTATAGTTTACTGTAATAGTATTTCTTTATGTTAATTAGAGGCATAAGCCTCTCTTTTGACAAAATGGTATTAGCTCAGTAATTAGAGCATCCACTACCTAAGATCAAGGTCATGGGTTCAAGTCACTATGAGGTTTCACTATGAGGGTTCAAGTCACTATGAGGGTAAAAGCTGTTGACTCACACTTTTTGAAAAGACTATTCTTATTTGAAAACAAAAAAAAAATCAGATTAATATTACATAAATATATAACAAAAAGAAAAAGCAAATTGACACACGCTAACAAAGAGGCTAGTTTATTATTATGGAAATGTTGGATAAGAATTTACACGTTTTTGGGAAAAGTTATGCTGAATTTTCGATACATTTTCTCTTTAGATGGACCTTGGGGCCGGTCCTGTCACACTTGACTTAGCCTCGAGTAGACATGACCTCGAGCAAATATAACCTAGAGGTAGTTCCCTAGTTCTCTGAAATAGGTGCCTCAAGTAAAGAGTTTAGAGGAGGTCTAGCCATTTCTCTACGACCTACCTTTGACATTTCAAAGAGGATGAGATACAATCTTAGCTATTACATGTTTCTCCACAACAGTTGCCATAGCACATCAAGAACACTAGTATACGATGAGACGACTGTGCCTGTCCAGACTTTAATAGAACAAAACACACTTCTCGCCTCCATTGGGGTGAGTGCGGGTCCACGCCTTGTACAAAGGCTAGGTCAGATGATGTTGCGAGTCGGAACGATAGATTTCATCAGCATAAGCCAAGGGAACATAAATTGCATTCGAAAGTGAACTATGCGTCCGGCCATAAAATAAATATGTCAATCCTCCTATGGCAAACCATACAGAGGCGCGGATCCATGTCGCAGCTCTAAGAGGTACATATGAAACACATAATTAGTAGTTAATATGATATCTCAAAATTCACAGCTGAGTTTTTCCCCTTGTGTGTTTGCATATGCAGTCAGTTAGTTATGTATGCTAGGGAGGGAACTCACCCAAGATCAATAAGTAAGTAGGTATTTATGAGAATGCAAGCAGCAGGTAAGAATGGAACAAATGGGCAAGTGAAACCTGAGAAGCAGACAAAAAGTGTGAGTCAACAGCTTATGAAATACACCTCAGGCTTTTTTGCCTATTCATCAAAGAACAACCACATCAAATCATTCAAATATTAATTTATCAACTACACAAGACTTACTAATTCCATGCACTGCATTTTACCACTCCAAGAACAACAAGACATATATTGGATTTTTCAATTTTGAAACACAGAGAAGGTTACTAAAATTCTAAAATCTAAACTATATCAAATTTAATTAATTGTTTGCTTAAACTTTAGCCTATAAATCCACTCTCAATACTAGCAGAGAAATTAAAGAAGAAAAGTTCCAGAGATTCAAGACCTTAGATGGATCCATCAACACTGACAATACCATATCAATAATAAATCAACTCTACCTCCGGTGTGTCCAAAACTGTGCCTTGCAAAATCTTGACCTATACAGGACAGCACAATCAAGCAGCAAAGCAGGAAAATTCCACACAGCCCGCACAATGTGAAACGAAGAGTGCTGGAACAAGCAACAAATTTTCACAGAGTTTCCATTCGTTAAACTAAATAACATGAAACTATAGATATATACGCCCAGTCTCATCCCCATTCATGTATGAGTTCCAAACTAAAAACATGCATATCTTTCTTGAATTCGCAGACACAGATAAATGTTAATGAATATTGGTCAAATCTATTGTGTGTTTATACTCATTGGATTCTGAAATTGAGAAAGTAGCCTGGTTCTCTACACTATTAAGTGTAATATTGTCAACATAAACTATGTGCATAAAGATAGATTTTTGTTGCATGAACTACCGCATTGCTAACCAACTTTCTCATGGATCACACTGAAACCAATGACAAATCCAGATGATATTGGAAATCTGTAAGTAACATCACTTGCATAATCTTGGAGTTTTTATTTCTAACTGAAAACAATGTACACAGAAAAATAATAATGACAAAAAGGAACCGACATTGAGTTGGATGGGAATTTGTATCCATACTATTTCTTTTTGCAAACCATATTTCATTAAAGTAGGACTAAGTAGGAGACCAGAAGTTGTAGACAACCACTAGATCACAAATGCTTCGGTTGTGAATGATGTATATTATGCTAAAACTAAGCTTTAACAATGTATATTAAGCATATGCAAGGAGGCAGATACAGATCTGAGATAAACATTTAGGTGTAGTCCCGCCCTACAACTTGCAAATTAATACGTAGGGAATTGGGAGATGAGGTTTGGAACCCAGTATCTACTGAAAGTAGAGGTCCGATGCCATTTTAGACAAAATTCCAAGTAGTCCCCAAAAATCTTAAACTGCTTGAGAATGGACCAACATTATCTATCAAGCTTAGCTAGCAAAAGTTTCTTCTTCAAAAGTCAAACAAACTATGTAGAAAACTCTGGTAAAAAAATCTGGCAATTCAAGCAATCAAATTACATGTAACATAAAAAAAATTCAAGAAGTCTAAGTAGCTAAATTGGAATGTGGAATCATTCCCACATAAAAATTATATTAACATAAATATCAACATCCGTAAAAGGCAAACCTGGAAAGACCTTTAGCTGAAGCTGCGAATGCAAGGATAAAAACCCCTATACAGAGACAGGTTATGGTCCAGGAAGCAATTTTTCGCCTTGTTTGTTCATTTAGATCAACTGTATGATTATTATCAGTCAAAAAAGGGGGATCATTGTCAAGAACACTGCGGATTAAAAACTGAGGAAAAAATTTGACATACTAAAGAAGAACGAATCATAAATGGATTTTCAAAAAGCAATAAATAGTTTGTCTCAAAATGAAAGCAATAACACTCGGGTCTTCTATTCAATCCCCACCCCTCCTGCCCAGCAAATGATAAAAAAAAAACCCCACCCTAACTGAGAATTTCAATTTAAAGTTGCATACTTGTTCAAAAATATCAGCATTATTAATGTAATTCTTCATGTCACAACAGTAAAGAATACTTATCAAAACTGTAAATTAAAGCATGAGCCCTCATGCAACTGGCAGAAAATGAAAAATTTCCTATTTGACTGGATTGAGAAACCTTTAGGGCTTGTCCGGTAACGTTTTTAAAAATGATTTTTCAAAAATCGATTTTGAAAATAAAAACGAGAAAACAAGATTGGATTTTTGAGATCCGAAAATGTGTCCGGTAGCTTATTCCGAAAACAATTTTCAAAAATGAGAGAAGATGACGACGAGAGATGAGAGAGAGACCTGAGAAGAAGATAGCGACGTGAGAATATGGAAGAAGAGAGCACGTTCTTTTTTTTCTTTGTTCTGGAAAATATATCTCCGTGTTTTCTAAAATATGAGAATGAAAAGGTGAAAACGTCTATTTGTCGTTTTCCTGTTTTACGAGTAAAATAAAAAAATATTTTCAAAAAATATTTTCTGCATTTTTGAAAATAGACCAACGAACGCATTTTCAAGCCATTTTCATTTTATAAAATGAAAAATATGACTTGAAAACGTTACCGAACGCCACCTTAGTTTTTCAAATTGAGGCCATTTTCATTATAGAGTGTAACATTCAGGGCCTAGAAGAATTCAGACTGTAACTTTCAACATCATAAGTTTATGTAACTCAAGTGCAATACTTGTTTTTCCAGACTTCAAATCAAGTAAACTAGTATTACCTTGTGATATGCTTTTCTCAATCGGAGGACAGCCAAGTAATGCCTCCCCAATTTCATGTAGATTGTGACTCTCATTCTCAGATGAGCCAGCAGAATTCTGAAGGTTTTTGCTGTCACTTTCTTCAATATTGCAACTTAATCGTGATGATACTGACTTAATAGCCTCTTGAAGTGATGAAGAAAGGGGCACCTCATCTGGAGGAACATATCTAAGTATCAAGACTGAAACTGCTGCGGTAGTAAATGCAAAAAGGGTACCAACACTAACCTGTATGAACAATATATATAGTTATATAAGAATAAGACTACAACAGCAAGATAATAATAGAGATTTATCGCACTATAAAAGTTACTGTTACAAAAAGATATCTATTACATGCATTTATTGATAAAACTAGAAGAGCAAGAAAACGATAACAAGTCGTGTCACTAGACTGTATGCATTTGATGTCATAATTTATATAGAAAAGGTGATCATCTTCACCAACTCCAGTAAAAACTTTAAGTTTTAACTTACCATTGCAGCCAATTGTGAAACATCCATAAAGAATGCCAAAACTGCTGCAAAGATACCAGTTGAAACAGTGCTCTTCACAGGAACACGGGTGTTTTTATTAATGTCCGAAAAAAATGATGGCAACAATCCATCTCTGGCCATTGCCATCAGGATCCGTGGCTGGAAAATCAAACAAAGCGAGAGCTTTCCAATTAGTTGGTGGAACAGAAAATCTCATTCGGTACAATGGAGAACAAATTTGTTTCTGACAGCCAAATACCCACTTGTGAACCAAAACAAATGAAATTCTATTGATAGGACAGCATATTTAAAGTTGCGGGCATAAGTTTATAGTAGATATTGAAGATGAAAACAAAGATATATTATCTTCCTCAGAGTATCTTTCTAATCAAGAAAAAAAAAACTGAAGATAAACTAGTACATAATATCCTGAAGAGTGAAGAGTTAAATATAGAGCACAATTGAACAACTGTTTCCACAATGGATTCCCAATGTTAACTCATTACTTGTCACAAACAAAAAGAAATAGCATTCTGGTTTGCACAATTTCAATGCAATCAAAAAATAAAGACCGGTAACTTAAGATCTATAATAACAGAGAATTGCAACAGAGGTTACCTTGTACAAGGATTAGTTAGAATACTATTCAATAAACTTCAGTACGGTTAAACATACCTCTAACTGAGAATAAATGACTTTCTTCACCAAAAAAAGTATAATTTGACTTCTAAAAATTATTCTTCAATACCCTATTCTGGCAACAGGTTCATAACTATGCTAAATCACAAACAGAAGATCCTACTTTCATACCTGGGCAAGAATCGAACCCAACAAACTTGCAGAGAGCGCAGTAACTGCTCCAGTTGTTATAATATACCTGCAATAATGAATCTTAATACAATAGTTATGTACAAAAGGTTCACAATGCTGGAGAATGGAGTAACAGCAAAAACAAGTTGAATCTTACACAGCCCATTGCACGCCATAGCCGGCAAATACTGAGGAGATGGGAGTGTCTGGATCCAAGGCATAGTATGGTACTAAACCGGTAATAACAACAGATAGAAGCATATACAAGATGCAACATATAAGCAATGATATTGCTATACCGAGGGGCAGATCCCGTTGAGGATTCTTCACCTGACATATAAAAAGAAAAAAAGAAAAAAAAATAAATAAAATGTTTTAATTCATGAACCCAGCAATAGCAGAACTTTAGATTAGGAATTCATGGTTAACCCTTAGATAGACAGACAGACAGGTAGTGAATGATAGACAGGGAGAAGAGGGAAGAAGGGAGGGAAAATTAAAATACTGGCACCCAATCTTGAAAGTTTTATTAATTGAAACTAATCAGCATATACTTATTGGGTTTGGGAATGAATCACAAAAGTTAACAACGTGAGCTATGAGGTAAACTCAAGCATATAAGTATTTCTTGGGTGTCTCGTGGTAATTCATTGCTAAATTTCCTAGCTTTTTTTGTGGCAAGACATGACGACTACTAAGACAATTGTCCACATGAACATTTGCTCAATAGTCCCTAGTTTCTCTTCCTTATGTAGCCACATTTGTATTTCCCTAAACTACTAAGGAACCTTAAAAATTTTCCGGGCTTCTATTGTAGTAAAACATATATAACTACTCTGCAAATTTTAATGCTCTGCCACATGAATGCTTTCTCAAGTAGCTGCTTTTGTAGACATTTTCACTTTACCCAAAAATACTAGAAGAACCTTAAAATTTGGATGCTGTAATTGTGCTTCTATTTCACAAATGAGAGATTAAATACAGTCTAGAAAAATAGAAATAACTTAGATATTTCCAACGCAACAATAAATGTATATGAAAATATGTAAAAGAAACTATCAGCTACACAAAATTCTTACCTCCTCAGCTGTGCTGGTAACTGAATCGAAACCAATGTACGAAAAGAAGACCACAGCAGAGCCAGTAAACATCCCATTTATTCCAAAGGGAAAATACCTGAAAAATTAAATTTAAATGTGAGGTGGCCGAGTAGTTGGGGGAAACTGTCATTAAAGACCGTGGAGTTAACCATTACCCGCTGGGAAGTTCATATCCAACCCATCCATTTTTGAAACCCAAATATCCACCGACTATCAAGATGAATAGCAAGACAGAAACATTTACTGATGTAACAATCATTTGTACCAATGAACTCTGAAAATTAGGGTTCTTTGCATTAGAAAGAAGAAAACAAAGAAGAGAAAAATCCATCTTCCAATTATATTGGTTCTTGGTAATAATTAATTGTATACGGAAACAGAAGTACCTCCTTGATTCCTGTACACAAGAGGAAAGTGACAATAAGAACTAATACTGCTGCAGATGGATCAACCACGACACCAATCACAGGGATGGTGTGACGGGCGAAAACAGCAGGCAATTTATCCAGACCTCCAAAAAACAAGGCCTGAATTAAGGAAAGAAACAGGCATAATTAATGAACTGGAAATTGCAGAAGATGAGAAAAGACAAAAGAGTAGGTAGGTAGGTAGGTACCAGATTTGGGGTAATGCCACGAGCAACAGCAGAAGCACCAATAGTGTATTCTAGAGCAAGAGCCCAACCAACGGACCAAGCAACACCTTCTCCGAGACAAATGTAGGAATAGTGATAAGCACTGCCAGCAGAGGGACAGCGACCAGCAAGCTCTGCATAGCAGAAGGCAGAGAGTGCAGCAGCTATCCCAGCAATCAAGAATGAAATGCTAAGCGCAGGCCCTGCCTGCTCTCTTGCAACCGTTCCCACAAGCACATACACTCCAGCACCTATTGTAGCTCCAACTCCTGATTCATTTTTTTTTATTTTTTTTATTTTTAAAAAAAAGAAGAAGAAATCAATCCATAAGTAAGCAGCCACTAGATTGAGAGATTTTTACCAATGGCAATGAGGTCAGTGACACATAATTTCCTAGCCAATTCATGATGGCCCTCTCCCTGTCTTTTCACATGAACTGAATCAACTTGCTTCCGCCGAACCACGCTTCTAAACCCCCAAAAACACTTGTTTTGCATATCTGCCGCGAATCAAAATCAAACCCACTTCTCCTTCTTCGTTCTTCTTCTTCTTCTTCTTTTGACTTCTTCTTTGGTTTTCAGACAAGGGATAAAACTGCGGAGACAGATAACAGACGTCATGCTCCTTGATAGGGGTAGATAAGTAACAAACCAGTTTTACTGTGATGACGCTTCGGGTAATGTGCATTTTCGGAGAGCCTAAAAAGAGAAACGTGAAACGAATGGGAGATATCAACAGCCATACCAGGGATATGGCAACTTCATGCTCCTCCTCAATCCAAATATAAATTATCGAGAATTCCGCATCCCTACCGCCATTGGATACAAGGCCTCCGTACTTGCCCATCGCTAATCAGAATTTAACTATAACTGCCAACACCCTCTGGTGGGTGTCTACCAGTCTAAAATAGGTAGTAATTTTTTTTTTTTAAATAATATATTTTCTTGTTAATAAGTTGTTTAAATTTTGACTTTTTTATCTATCCTTCTCTGAAAAATTAGAAAGATACTAACCTTGTATCCATGCGATGTACGTATTACTGTTGAAAAGAGGAGAACATAAAAGTTTTCTTCTCACTAACTTCTTCAATTTTATACTTTGTGTTTTTGTAAATTATCATAATAAGCATGTGCGATGCACGTGTTATTGTTGAAAAAATAGGAATGTGAAGTTTTCTTCTCATCTATTTCCCCAATTTTATATTTTGTGTTTTTTGCAGATTACCATAATAACCCTTTGAGATTATTTCATTATGTTGAAGGAAACCCAACTTGTGTGTGCTTGGACCAAACATGATTACTTCTTCTAATTGTAACAGGGTAGAATATTCTAGATCTCCTAATCCATATCTGGTTATGATACCTTGTATTACAAGAAATTGTACATGTAATCCTTTATATAAAGATGCTCATATTATCAATAAAAATATCTCAGTATTCTCCCAAGTTCTCTTATTCTAAAAGATATTATCAGCACGAAACCATAACCCTAAGTCAATAGCCAAAAACCTAGAACAAAACCAAAACAGAATATTTGTCGTTAGCCTCGCTAGTCCCTCCTAGCGTTAGCCTCATTAGCTAGCCTCGCTAGCATTTTCCTTCGTTTGCACTTACACAGCACCACGCTCGCTCCTGCCACACCCCTGCACGCGAATAACCTCGCCAGCAGTGCACCTTCGTGCCTCCTAAACTCGCACACCAGCCCACGCCTATGGTCAGCGCTGCCCCGCACCGCTAGCCTCACAAGCAATCTTTTCAAGGTAAGATTTTATAAAAGTTGCTGCTTTATTTAACATTCCTGCTTTCTTGCACTCGGGGATTCTGATATCCCTTCTTATACCTCTCACCTTTCTTATAACGTGGCATTGAGCGGAACTGTGGAGGTTCGTACTATCTCCGAACATATATTGGTTCGTTGAGAGTGTTTTAACGATCGACCATTATACATCACTATTTCGATCTAATCCAATATCTCTTGGAAATCGAATTTCTTAGTAGTGAATTACGCTCAGAAATTCATAATGTTTTTGTGGTTAGCTTATAAACTCTGAAACGAACCATGTTCTTGTTTTTCCTTTCAGGATGTCGAACTTAAACAAGCATGACTTTGCTCTATTGGACACAACAGGCATTGGATATCACAAGAAGGTTTTTGATGTCTGAAATCACCTTAAAGCCCAAGAGATTCTATTTGCGATCCAAGAGCGCACTATTGATGTGCTCACCAAAAACGCTTATGATACTTTGGAGACCAATTGTACCAAAGCAATCATTCTGATGATAAGTCACACGCACGAGTTCAATTCAAGTACCTAAATGAAGAAGATCCTAAAAAGCTATGGGTCTCACTCGAGGAGCGTTTTGGGAATGTTCGTAGTCTATTTCCGGATTTAGAAGTGTGATCACATAATTTCAGCTTTTGTGATTTCAAGTCTGTTCGTGACTATAATTCGGAATCGATGTTGAGCATCATGTTCCCCATGTACATGACCAAAATGGTCTCTTGGAAGCCACCATTAAATGACTACAAATGGTGACTCGGACATTGGTAATGCACTTATTTGTCTACGACCCACCACCACTCAACCCCTTCTCTGCGTTACAGCTAGTGACTGGATAAGAGCCTGATACATTTATGCATATTTGGATGTGTGGTTTATGTGCCAATTGCTCCGCCACAGCAGCACACCAAGATGGGTCTCAAGAGACGAAAGGGTATTCATGTTGGATATGAATCGCCAACCATTGTCTGCTACATAGAACCCTTGACAGACGATCTCTTTACCGCTAGTTTTGCAGCTTGTTGCTTTGATGAGATAGTCTGTCATGCCCTAATTTTCAAGCACGAATAATAAACAAATACAAATTCACAGGGCGTGATGGTTCAGACATCAACACTAAATACCTGTAAAAATTTCAACTTAAAACAAGTACATGATAATGTCTAGAACCTACAATGTCAATACAGACTCGTTCTTTAGAGTCATATATATATATATATATATATATATATATTACACAAAGTTTACGAATAATGTTGAGTTAACAAAATAATAAGTAAACGCTCCCTCAGAGTTTACTACAAAACGGAAGTCTAAAGTTAAGCAACAAAATTAGCTTCCGAACACCTACAGTTACGACCGCACGATTCCTACTTCAGCCACGGTTTCACTGATCTGCAAGATCAACCCCCACACCATTGAATAGTGCACCGGGTTGTAACAACAAACCCGGTAAGCGTTTGATAGCTTGTATGAGTAAACTCAAACGAACAAGATAGAAGAACCAAAATAATAAAATTAAATAAATCAAACAAAATAGTAACCCCTGCATAAGATTTAGTTCAGGTGATTATATGCAATTAAAACAATACAGAAAAATGGTAATCCATGCATATGATTTAGTTCAGGAGATTACGTGGAATTGGAAATGCTTAAATAACACATAACCTAATTTACTCAATAATCTACTTCAACCACTTCATGAAATATGAATCACTATAAAGCTCATCGAAATCATCAATAACATCACCAATCCGCAATATCAATCATAATCACCACTTTGGTTATCACCACCTTGGTTATACTATTCGAAACCACACACATTTATAAGAAAATCACAATATCACAACCATAACAATTCTACACCAAAGTTCAATTCTTCTTAAAATATACTAATTTCCACACACACACACACACACACATATATATATATACGTAGTCATCCTCTCAGGAAATGCCAGTAATACCAACTATGAATCACCATTAGCTAAATTTGAAAATCATTTTATAATAAACCTCATTTTTAACTTACTCATGAACCGTTGACGATCAAGTCCATATATTTCAAAACAAATATTTATTTTGATAAATAAGACTTCGCATGCTAATAAATAGCTCTAATACAAATTAAAAACATATATAATTTATCAACCAAACACACGTGAGATTTACTCACCTAAAATCCAGCTGCGTTTTGAACAAAACAATAAGAATTACAGAGCGCCCTCTGTCAAGCACCTAGAGTTAAGACCGAATCGGGCTAGCTAGAACAAGCTGGAAAAACCTCCGCCGTTGAACTTCTAATCATGATTCCGGCCACCACACTATTCAAAGCTGATATGGATGTGATCTAGAGGAGGAAAGTTCCAAAACTTGGTAACTTTCAAGCCCAGCCGTCGTCGGAATAGGAAACTTTGATCTGGTCAGGGCAGTTTTGCTTCATGAGCTTCGATCTGTAATTTCTGGCAAGAACCAGACTGACAGGGAGGATGGCGAAGTGACTCTGAGTGGTTCTGGGCCAGTGGTGCTGCCAGAGACAGTTGGAAAGTGGAACTGGAACCGGGTTGGGTCAAGAGCAAAACTGCGGAGTTAGGGTTTCCGGAAAGAGAGAGAACAGAGGGAGAGAGTTTCCAAAAAGGGAAAGTTGGAAATTAAGAAAAATATCTGGAATTTTTCTATTTATAAGGAAATTTCTGAAAATGAAAAATCTTCCGCTAATCATAACTTCATCATACAATCTCCAATTTGCGTGTGTCACATATCCACGATCCCGTATCGACGCGCTCTACAACTTTTGTGAAGGAAGTTTTTGGAGAACCCCAACGAATAAAAAGTCAACCCTTTGACCACTCGAAAATAAAACGTTTCGAGAATTTATTCGTCCGAAACACTTTCACTCCACCCCTGAACCATGTAAACGTACTAACATCCTATTTAATAATTTCTGAAAAATCATCATAAATTAATAATGAATTGCTTGGGTATTACATAGTCTTCTAATCGTTAGGGGGAGATAAGAATATCAAAGTTCAATAGGAATGACAAGAATTGTCGTGGTCTGTCCCCACTTTGTCTCATCTCAATCCATGTATCGCACAGTTTGAACTTGAGCTGCGAAGAACTATCGAGCTTCAGAATGTAGCCGATTCTTTACCTAATGCGTTTTTTGATATTGCTAAAGTGACGAGATCACATACACCTGCTGCAAACATGCTTGCAAGGATAAACGCCCATGGAGGATTGAGGGATGACGCCACTAACTACCCCCAGTGGTGGTGATGTGGCGACACAGGCCATGACCCCCCGCCCTTACAAGGAAGCATGGGAGGCCTTGAGGTTCGAAGGATACTCACCCTATAAAGAGAGCAATTTTAGCACAACCTAATATTTTGATCATCAGTACTCAAAATCCGTATCATGAAAATGTTCCGGACGCTTCAACATTAGAACCAATTCCCAAGAATCTAGAGATCTTTGTAAACTATACTAGAGTACATGGGGACGTGGGATAGAAACTCTATCATCATTGATGATGTATTCGCGTATATTTTGTTTGATAAAATTAGACAAATAAACTAATAATTGATGTTTTATGAGCACAATCTTTAAACAGTAGTATGGTTTATGAGAGTTTTTTATCATAAGATTACACTTCGTGACAAATTTAGATATTTCTTATCATAAAATTATACTAGTAATGATAAATAAAGAATTTAAATTACGAGTTCGATTAGAGTTTTTCTATTGGAACCTCCAAATTTACTCACTTGACCTCCTTGCTTTTTACACCTCCTATCAAATTTTCAAATACTAAATTTACTCACTAAACCTCACTCAAATTCCTGAAATAACCTCACTAATATAATTTGCAAACAAACTATTAATTACATATTCATTCCTTAACCAGATTACATAAATCTCTTATCTAATAAAAAAAGAAACTCAAACACAAGGTATTGGGCTTTAAAAATTAATTTCTAATAAAAAAGAATTGTTTTTTTTTAACTTTTTTTTTTCTTGTAGATGTGCAAAAAAAAAAAATGAAGAGTAATTTTTCTTAATGTTTAATTATTTTCTCTATTTTCTATACCTCATAATTAATTATTTAATAGCTTTTTAGATTTTTTTTACTACTAGCTCTTTTTTTTTTTTGTAAATATAATAAATAGACTGGGATTTAGGTCATAAAATGATTTCTTTTGTTATCCCTCACCAATATGCGTTCAACATATATGATGATAGAAATTTTTATGTCACATGATCTTGATTATAGTTTTAATTCTTATTAAATATATATAAATGCTTTAATGAGTATGTAGTGAAATTGAAAAATGAAAATAGATAAGGAAAATAATAAAGAATGCAATATAATATTATTGAATTGGAAAGTCTAGAGAAATTAAATATAATATTTTTTTTGGGTATTATTATTGTCCTTAATAGTCATTTTATAAGAGGTTATATATGTCATTTAATAATTCATAATAGAGTGAGGTCAACTGAGCAGATTTGGAGGTCCCAATAGAAACACTCGTTCGATTATCCTCCAATATAACCAAAAGTAATTAGTATTATCCAATCATTGGCATATCCAAATTGATTTTGATGATTATTTTCCTTTTATTGGTCTACAATTAATAGGTAGACCTGTAAATTAACCTAGTTTTTGGAGTGGATTGACCTAAACTCGAATCTATTTAATAATAACAAAATTCAACCCGATCCAGTCTGATAACCCAACGGATTTCTAGTCCACTAGTTCAATATGCTTATTTTAACAAATATTCTTTTTTTATTTATTGGAAATAGCATTTTATTCATAAACTGGTGGATAATACATCCAAAAGGGTAAAGTAGCCTCAAACATAACTGAGAACCACACCCCTAACACTAATTAGATAATTCTTCTATTACAATCTCATTTAGCCATGGAGGGCCAACTTCTTTCCAGAAAGTTATGCTTGAAACTTTCAGAGCCTCTCAAGCAACAAAGTGGGCTACAAGATTGCAACGTCTAGGAATCTTCTTCCATTGAACTTCCTCAAAAGCTTGCTTCAAAAACTTTATTTCTTCAAAGACAACTCCTTCCATACTGAGGTCAAATTCAGGATTAGAAATTGTTGCTACACATTTGTTGCATCACTTTCAATCACCAACTTCCTAAAGCCCAAAATTAAGCAATACTTCATTCCATACAGCACAGCCAATGCTTCAGTAACGTGTGGCCTCAACTTCCAGAGATTGGATGCATTAGAGCTCCTATAAAACTTGAAATAATAATATTAAATTTTTTTTTATCATGATACTTATAAAACTTTAAAGGTTAATTACAGTTTACCCCCTGAGGTTTGGGGGTGTCATCATTTCACCCCCTCTACTTTTAATTTTGACTTTTTACCTTCTAAACTTTCCAATTTCAATCAGCCGTGTCCAATTTCTCCTATTCCGTCCAAATTGGAAGTTAAGTCTGACCATTGAGGGCTAAAATGGTTATTTCAACGTAAAAAATAATAAAAAAATAAAAATAAAATAAAATAAATTATAATTTTTTTTTCTTCTGTTTTTTAGTTTTTTTTTTTTCTGTTTCTTTTTTTTTAAAGAGTTTTTTTTTTTGTTTTTGGTCTTCAACCTATAAACCACAAGTTATAATAGGTTTATAAAAACCAAAAAATATTCTACGTGGTTGAAAGCCACTCGTTGGTCTATGATATTTGTGATATATCTCTGATAAAGTGAAGAATTTAGGATATATCCCTAATAAAGTGAAGAAATATCTGTAAAAAATAATTTTATGTTTAAGGATATCTCTATTTGTGTTTGGCCCAAACTCTAGGTTACTTGACCTAGTGGTAATATGGTTTAATTAGAAGAATCTAGAGATTATCTTTCCTTGTATGATTCTAACTCTATGCATTGTAATCCTCTACATAAAGAGGCCCCTATTATCAATGAGAATACACAACGATTATCTCTCAATTTATGATTCCCTAAAACATGTTATCAGCACGAATCCCTAACCCTGAAACAAATAGCCAAACCCTGATTCAAGAAGCTAAAAACCTTGAATCCGAATACAAAACGTTGAAGCATTTTCTGCCTCCACCTCACACCTTGAAGAAATCGATCCCAGGAGTCCAGATTCGGCAGAGCCACCCCAAGAACCGGCCGGAAATCTACCGAACCGGCCACCGGAAGCTCCATATAGGTCGCAGCACATATGCCATCGGTTCACCATCTTCCGGACATCCAATTCCCACCAAATTTTGATAGCTGAATCCTCTTCATCTGAAGTTTCAAGAACCGGAAGAAAAACGCTGAAAACCGGTCTAAAACTCACTGAACCGGCAGTCTGAATCATCTTGCAGAAAACCGGCAGAAGAAGAAAAGAAGAAAAGAAGAAGAAAGAGAGAAGAAAAGAAGGCCCAGCCCAGAATAAGAAAGAAGGCCCAGAAGCCCACTGACCCAAGCCCAGAAGCCGCTGACGTTAGCCCTAGGACCCTTTGCCACGTCAGCACTGGACCACTGCCACGTCAGCTCGGCTCCTGGTCAACGCCGGTCAACGACCGCCGGCCACTTTTTCGGCTACTTTCCGACCACTTTTCCGGCCAAATTTCACGCGACTTTTCCTGCCATCTACAGTAACTTTTCCGGTGACTTTTTCTGGGCAAGAATTTCCGACCATTTTTCAAGGTAAATATTTTCTAAAAGTTCCCGTTTTTTGAAGTTTTCTTTTATTTTCTTCTTCTTTTCTCGGGGACTTCCAAACATCCCTTCTTTTACCCCCTTTTCTTCATTATAGGGGAGACCAATAGCCTACTGTGGGGGTTCGTGCTCACTCCAAGCTTGGAGCTTGTAGAGTCCTCCAAACTTAGAGTTTGTTGAGAAGAAAACGATCGACCACATACATCGTTGTTTTGATCTAATCCAAAACCCCTCTTGGAATCGGATTTTCTTGGAAGCGACTACGCTCAGAAATTTAATAGTTTTCCGTGGTAGCCTTTTTCGCTCCGAAACTAACCCTAATCTTGTGTTGTTTTTCAGGATGAGTAACCTGAACAAGTTGAACTTCGTTCCACTAGAGACAACTGGCGCAGGATACCATAGGTGGGTCTGAGATGTGCGCCAACATCTTAAGGCTGATGGACTTCTGGGAGCCATCCAAGAGCCTAGTCAGAATGTGCTCTCCATTGAGCAAGCTACTGCTTTTGAAGAAAAACAAGCTAAAGCCATAATTCTCATGACAAGACACATGAATGACGCGCTCCAAAATGAACACCTCAATGAGGAAGACCCAAAAAAGCTATGGGTAGAACTTGAGCAGCGATTTGGCAACGTTCGTGACTCCCTGCTTCCTGATTTAGAAGTGCGATGGCATAGCCTCCGCTTTTGTGATTTCAAGTCTGTGCTTGATTATAACTCGAAAGCTCTTCGTATCAAGTCTCTGATGGAGTAGTGTGGCCAAGCAATAACTGATACGATGTTGATCGAGAAGACTCTCTCTACCTTCCCCGTCTCTGCACTGATGATTTCAAAGAATTATCGGATTGATGTAAATGCAGGACGTATCACAAGGTTTCATGAGCTCATTGGCGCCATGAACATAGCTGAAAAGCACGACAATATTCTTGTGAAGAACTATAATGCTAGACCCGTGGGAACTAAGTCTATTCTGGAGTCTAACTATAGTCGCGCCCCCAATGGAGGACGCAGGGAGCGAAACCCTAAGAGTAGGGACAATTCTAGACATTCTGGTCCATATGTTCGCCCTAAAGAGGAAGGAAATTGCCAAGAGAGGCGTGCACGAAACTGTGGAGGTCAACATGTGAAGAGAGAGAGAGGCGGAGCCTCCGACCATGGTGGTAACGCTACCAAGAGCATAGGTCGTCTCGATCAAGGGAGCCTGACCATAATGATGTTTGTTTTCAATGTGGATCAACTGAACATTGGGCAAAAGCATGTACAGCACCCCAGAATGTTGCAAACGCATATAAGACGTATTGTGAAGCAAGGGAAGCAAATTACATGGAACAAGAAGATCAAGATGGTGATCTCGATCTAAGGGTGGAAGACTACAAGGATCAAGACCCAGAAACTGGACTGTAAAGGAACTGTGTGTTGATGTTTGAGTTGAAGTGAAGGTTTCACTTTCAATTCTTGTAATGCAAGGGTTGCATTATCGAGGAAATGATGCAGATACTGTTGTGACAACAGGATTCTGGACTCTTGTGTGATCTGTGTGTAGTGCTGCGATCACAGAGTCTTTGTTGGGTAGTGTGCGTGGATGAGATCCATGAAATGATTGGGTTACCACCAAGCGGTGTGGTAAAGATTCCTAGTGTTGTGATACCGGGTAGGGTACCTGTATCCATTATTGAGCTAGGTGTGTTGCGCAGCGAGGTGAGAACAAGTTGTTGAGGAATGAGAATTGGATTTTTGGGGATGAGTGTATTCGTACTTGTGGGTGTGGTATGTTTAAATTTCGGGACGAAATTTCTTTAAGGGGGGTAGAATGTGATGCCCTGGAAATTCGTATTTACTTTTCGAGGATTTTTCGAAATTTAAATTAGTAATTATTGGATGGTTTCGTGGCTCGTGGATGGAGCGGAAGTGTTTCGGGAGAATAATTATTCGGGAAGCGCCATTTTAGGGGGGGGGGGCGCAAGAGTTGACTTTTTATTCGTTGGGATTCTCCGAAAACTTCATTCACAAAAGTTATAGAGCGCGTCGATACGAGTTCGTGGACATGTGGAACGCGGAAATCGGAGTTCGTATGAAGAAGTTATGGGCTTCGGAAAAACTTTCCATTTTGGTATAAAAGGACGAAAATTTCCCGAAATTGCAAAAGAGCCCAGATTTCCCAAAATGGAAACCCGAGCTCGGTCTCTTCTCTCCCGAGCCGTGCGCAGCCTCCATTTTCGCCGGCGTCGTTCTCGCTCCTCCGGCCACCGTTTGCTTCGATTCAAAAGTGGGTTTTGCTCGCCTCAATCCCCTCTTGAGGTCTGTGGAAGGATTGAAGAGAGATTCGAGCTGTGGAGGGAGCTATATCGACTGGAAGTGGTCGCTTCGGGGATGAAATCGCCTTGATCGGAGTTGGAGATTCCGGCCACCTTTGCCGGTGATTCTTGAGGGCTTTTGGAGCTTGGAGGACGTTGATGCTTCCCACAAGGTGGCTTGCATCGATTTAACTCATGGAGGTCGAATTTTGGAATTGAAATTCTAGGGTTTCAATCGAACTGTTTTGTTCTAAGGTAAAATTCTATCGATTGGTTCATATTTGGACTTTGGTGTAGTTATGAAAGTTTAAATTGGAGTTGAGACGAAGAACTTTGGTGTTGGGAGTTTTGTCAAATTCCGACTTTGGGCCGGCGGCGGCGCCGCCACTGTGATGGTGTTTTCTGGCTGTTTCCGGCTACCTCAGGGATAGTTTATGTTCCTAAGATCGATCTACTCGTCGATACGAGCATTTCGATATATTGTTTGTAATTTTTGGAGATCGTATGAGCATGTCGTGATTTTTACGGTTTCGGAATGTTTGATGTTTTGATCCGTGAGGATTCGAGCTTCCGATCGACTTGTGGTTTTGGCATATCGATCGTAGAAGTATTCCGGAGACATTGGGTGGTCTCGGATGTGGTTTCGCCTCGATTGACATCACTTTGGGGATTTTTGTTCAAAACAGGGGTTTCGGACTTAAATGGTTTGTGGATTGTTGCTAAGTTGAAACCGTATGTGATTAGGTACTTGACGAGGTATCCTCGGACAGTTGTTTTGTGGTGTGGCTGCCTTGTTCTGTATTGAAGACGCAACAGGAGTTTCGAGGTGAGTAATCTCACAAGGTTCTTTATGAACCAAATTACCATTATCGTTTTGACGTTAATTATTTAACTGCAAACTATAGTTGGTATTAGTAGGCATTCCTGAGCGAATGACTACGTATATATATATATATATATATATTTACATGAAATATATATATTCTTGTGGATGATGTGTGATGAATAATATGCATGATGGGTTCATATTATTGTTGAATGAGACTTTTCATAGAAACAATATTTTGGAAAAATATGTTTTCTATTGTTTGAAAAGTATTGAGTTTGATGTTACATTTTGGAGTCAAGCGTGACTCATTTTAAATGTATCGGTTCTTGTACCAAGGGTCACAGATGGTGAGCAGGGATAGGGAAAGCCGAAACTAGATGGTCGTAACGTTTTTAGGTCAGGTGTGACTCACTTAACGTTGACTTGAGACTAGATGAGGTCTGATAAGCATGGATCGCAGATGGTGACCAACGGTTGGTTCTAAGACCAGACGGGGTCTGAAAACCAAGAGTCACAGATGGTGATAGGTTGCTGATGGTGACCAATGATTTATCTGTGTTATGAGCCTAGTTACCATATTGTCTTGGAGTTATGGGATTAACTGTGACTATAGATGGTATTAGTGGTATTTCTGTGTGGATGACTATGTGTGTACATATATATATATATATATTATGGGATATATCTATATACATATGTATTCATGTATTAGTGACATTTCTGAGTAGATGACTATGTGTGTACATATATATATATTATGGGATATATATATATATATACACATATGTATTCATGTATTAGTGGCTTCGTGGTGAATCTGTGATGATGTGTTGTGTGTCTAGGTTGGACTGATTTGTTGTTGGTACATCATGGGGGGTAGCGGGGAGCTATCTGATGCTCATGAGTACATGTTTTTAAAAGAGAGTTTCGGGGATTCTTTCTTTTAAATGTCCTGGGAGGACTTGTGAATCATATGCTATTGTTAGGTTAACGATAGGTATGATTGATGTGCTTATGAGCTTTATCCAGGTTGGATCAATTAATCATATTTGAATTGTTAGGTTAATGATTTATATGATTTTGCCACGGTGTGGCTTTTGTGATTTCCTTTTTGGAAAAGAGTATTGTTTTGGGAAGCATGATATGTTTTCCTTATTCTCGAGTCGAAAGGTTTTCCTAGTGTTTGGCGTGAGTTGTGCGGGCTTTTATCCCGTGAATTGGTGTGAGTTGTTTTGAGTTACTCATACGGGCTTGCAAAAGCTTACTGGGTTTGTTGTGTGACAACCCGGTGCACCATTCAAACGGTGTAGGGGTTAATCTTACAGGTCAGGGAAATCGTGGCTGTAGCTGAGGTATCTTGTTGGCAGCAGAACTGGTAGGAAGCGAAATTGATTGGCTTTGCCATTGTTATGACTTCCACTTTGTAGGAAACTCTGAGGAGCTTTTACGTTTTATCTTGTTGTTGACAATTTAATTCGTAAGCTTATGTAATATATGACTCTGTGGGCGGGTCAATATTGACATAGTGGGTTCAGGGCATCAATATGTATATGGTATATAGGGAAAAAGTTTTCCATGTATTTGGTATTGATGGCTGAACGTTCACGCATGTATAATTATGGGGTTATATATCGATTTTCATGTGTGTAAAATCAGGGGCGTGACATCGAGTTCCTTTCATTATGACTCAATTTTGATTCTGAGCATATTACTTTGTGACTACGATGGCTGGGCCATCAATATTAATTCAAGGACATGGAATAGCTCAAGTTCCACTTGCCAAATGACACCTTAATTACTGTCACAGAAACTCTCTACGCTCTTAGGGCAAATTGCCCTATGAATAGCCAACGGATTCCATGTGAAAACTCATGTAGAGAACGGAGATGAGTTCCTTTGCAAATACCTCTAACAATTGCGAACAAAGCCGCATCTTAGAGAAGTTTATGTGTCTCTCTAGTGGACTCTATGTCATTATTCGAGCTATTAAATCCAATAAAGTTATGAGAGAAGATCTCTTAGATTTAGACACATATTGGCTTTGTCATGACAGGATAGGTCATCCTGGTCATGATATGATGATCCGTCTACTAAAGACTTCACTTGGACATCCATCCTTTTGAGCAAAACGAACCAAGAATCTGATGACACCATAAAAGGCGCCAACCATGAGCATAACGCCATGGTTGTTCCTCGTGGCCATGACGCCATACATGATAATTTCCATGGCTCCAAAGCCATGATGGGAGATGTAGTCACACATTTTGCTTCTAATAGCGCTACAGACGCTCAGGCCCAACCAAAATCCTCATTGGTCTCTTCTAAGGCCTCTCACTCATTTTGCAAAGCCAGTTCCTTCGGGAAATTAGGACTGAGACCGTCCTACGCAAAGGATATGCAAATACTCATTCTGTTCTTACATCAAATCCATGGGGATTCTGTGGACTGATTCAACCAACTTGCGGACGTTTAAATATCTCATGATGTTGGTTGACACGCAAACACGCTGGTCACGTGTCGTGCCATTTTCCACTTGTAATGCTGCTTATGCTACACTCTTAGCACATATCATATGACAACAGACTCACTCCCCAAATCATCATATTCAGTCAATTGGATTTGACTATGCTGGAGAGTTTACATCGAAGACTTTCGATGGTTATTGCATTGGGACTGATGTTGGACATCATATTCCCATGTACACACCCAATTGGTCTCGCGGAAATGACTATGATGATAGTCTGGACATTGGTAATACGCACCACTCTCCTTATATCCACTTGAGGTGATGCAATATTCCATGCAGCTATGCTAATTCATCTACGACCTACCGCCACTCGATGTACCCCTGCGTTACAACTAGTGACTGGGTATAAGTATTTTGTACTTATGCACATTTGAGTGAGCCATTTATGTGCCCATTGCGCCGCTAAAGCGCACTATGATAGGTCCTTACAGACGAATGGGCAACTCAGTTGGATTTGAGACTCCAACAATCGTCTGCTACTTAATGCCCTTGCAAGGCGATCTCCTTACCGCTAGATTTGCAGATGTCACTTTGATGAAACAGTCTTCCCGTCATTCAGGGGAGATAAGAACACAGATGTTCAACAGGAACAACATGAATTGTCGTGGTCTGTCCCCAATATGTCTCATCTTGATCCCTATTAAAGTGATGAGATCACACAAATATGCTGCAAACACGCCTGCAAGGAAGAACGTCCCTACGAGAGGACGTAGCGCCACCCTACACGGAGGTAGGCATGGCGCCAATGCCAAGAGAGTGGCACTCTGGCGTTATAGGCCATGGCCCCAGCTAGGATGCGTGGGAGGCCCATGAGTTCGAAGGATACTTTGGCACATTCCAATGCTTTGATCATCGACACTCAAAATCCGTCTCATGAGTATCTTCCGGGTTATGGTTATCGTTAGGGGACGCCTCAACGTCAGAACCTATTCCTGAGAATATAGAGCTCTATGAAACTTACACTAGTGTACATGAGACGTCGGATAGAAACTTCATCATGATTGATGATGTAGTTGCGCATGAGTTTGTTGAGTCTGATGACATGATGACATCGAACCACACTCCGTTGATGAATAAATGCCAACGTAGAGAGATTTGGCCTAAATGGAAAGATGTGATCCAGGTCAAGATGGATTCTCTAACGAAGAGGAAGGTTTTCTGAGCCAGTAATGCCAACACCTCCTGACATAAAACCTATTGACTAATGGGTCTTCGTTAGAAAACGTGATGAGAAAAAGATATGGCAATCTCGCCTTATGGCGCAAGGCTTCTCACAAAATGCCCTGGAATCGACTACGATGAGACATATTCTCTCGTAATGGATGTTATTGCACTCCACTACCTTGTCAGTTTGGTAGTTTCCGAATAACTAAACATGCAGCTTACAAATGTGGTCACTACGTATCTCTATGGGGATCTAGATACAGAATATACATGAAGGTTCATGGTGAACTTCATTTACCCAAGTCAAGAGGTTCTAGACCACGGAGAGCGTTTGCAATAAGGTTGAAACGCTCACTAAAGTGACTACTTGATTGGGAAGGGATATGCCCACGCGTTTCTATAACAAGTTTCGGATTCTATCGCGGTTCATGTTGGACATGATTTTCATTAGAAGCCCTTAAAGAGTTAAGGGAAACCGCTGAACACTTGAAATCCGAGTTTGAGATGAAGGATTTTGGGAGAACACGATTATGTCTCTGTTTAGAAGTTGAGCATCATGTCGATAGATGCTTAGGCATTTTGACAAGGTCAAGCCTTCAAGCACCTCCATGATCGTCCATAGTCTTGATCCTGAAAAGGATCCTCTTCGTCGAAAGGATGATGACGAAGATGTGCTAGAGGCAGAAGTGCCTTACTTAGTACAATAGGCGCATTATTGTACTTATCCCAATGCACAAGACCGGACATCTCATATGTTGTGAACTTGGAATGGTGTAAAAGATATGTTTCGATATTTGAGATGTATGATTGATATGGGCTTGGTCTATCCCTACAAAGAGATGATGGAATCGGACCCATCACACACCAGGTACGCCGCCAACACTAGCCTGCGTCCACTATCCCCATCCCAAAACGACATGTGTTTTGGAAGGTTTTGCTGATGTTGGTTATCTCTCTGACCCACACAAAGGTCATTCCCAATCCGGTTAAGTAAGTGTTCACCATAGGAAAAGACCGTGACATCTTGGAGGTCTACAGAATAGACCCTAGTCGCTATATCTTTGAACAATGCAGATATCATTGCTCTTCACGAAGTGGTTCGTGAATGTATATGGATTGGATCCATAATTAAGCAGGTTCGAACAAGTGGTTTGAAATCTACCACAGATGAGCCCACGAGCATTTAGGATAATGCTGCTTTTTTTGAACAAATGAGGCAAGGCTACATCAAAAGCGATAATACCAAGCATAATCAGCAACAACAGACTCTCCTCGAGATCAAAGTGAACTAGGTTCAATCTGAGGACAGTGAGGCAGACTTGTTTACTAAGTCATTGCCCAAATCAACGATCGAGAAACATGTGGCAAGAATTGGCTTGCGGAAATTATCTGAACTTCCATGATCGTAGTCATCAGGGGGAGGCGCGGACATCAGGGAGAGATGTCTACATGTCCACCTCGAAACGTGAAGGGTGTGTTGTGCTCTTTTTCCCCTTCGACCGAGGTTATTTTTGTCCCACTGGGTTTTTGTTACTCGGCAAGGTTTTTAACTAGGCAACGAGAGAAGCACTGCGTTTGGACAACACAAGGGGGAGTGTTTAAGGATATCTCTATTTGTGTTTGGCCCAAACTCTAGGTTACTTGACCTAGTGGTAATACGGTTTAATTAGAAGAAGCTAGAGATTATCCTTCCTTGTATGATTCTAACTCTATACATTGTAATCCTCTATATAAAGAGGGCCCCTATTATCAATGAGAATATATACACAACGATTATCTCTCAATTTCTGATTACCTAAAACATTTTACACTTTATCTGTAAATAAATATCTATAAAAAATAATTTTACACAAATATTTCTTCACTTTATTGGGGATATACAGATATTTATTTACAGATAAAGTGTAAAATTATTTTTCACAAATATTTCTTCACTTTATTGGGGATATATCCTAAAATTCTTCACTTTATCGGAGATATATCACAAATTTCGTAGACCAGCGAGTGGCTTTCAACCACCTAGAGTATTTTTTTTATTTTATAAACCTATTATAACTTGTGGTGTATAGGTTGAAGACTAAAAAAATACTCTTTAAAAAAAAATGAAGACACAGAAAAAAAAAAAAACTAAAAAACTAAAGAAAAAATATATATAATTTTTTTTATTTTATTTTTATTTTTTTATTATTTTTTATGTTGAAATGACCATTTTAGCCCTCAAGGGTCAAACTTAACGTCCAATTTGGACGAAATAGGAGAAATTGGACACGGCTGATTGAAATTGGAAAGTTTAGGGGGTAAAAAGTCAAAATAAAAAGTATAGGGGGTGAAATGATGACACCCCCAAACCTCAGGGAGGTAAACTTTAATTAACCCAAACTTTAATTATTACATTGAAGCAAAATGAAGATTATCACCTAATATTGAACTAAATACACTAAGGTAAGTGTTGAAGGATATCGACATTGAGTGTGCCTCTTCAAACTAAGGTTTAGTTCTAGAGTTGTAATAAGAGAGAAGGTTCTAGATTTCCTAATTATGTTCGGACTTTATTTCCTTATATGACAAGATTATGTACTTTGTAAATCCCTATATAAAGGGCTCCTATTATCAATAATAGAGCACACAAAATTTCTCTCATCAATCTTTCTGCAAATTATATTTTCCTTAAACATGTTATCAGCACGAACCCTAGCCCTGAAACAAATAACCAAAACCCTAAAACCCTAGTTGCCTTCGCCTCCCAACTAGTAGCCCCCGACCCAAGGAGTCCGGAACCGGAGGCAACACAACCAAAACCGGCCGAAAACTTACTGAACCGGCCGCCGGAAGCCCCAAACCATCCACTGCGATCTCTCTACCAGTTCACCACCTTCCGGACAACCAATTTCCACCAAATTTTGTCAGCAACACAGTCTCTGTCTTAGGATTCAGGAACCGGAAGCGATACTCCAAGAACCGGTCCAAAAGCCCCTAAACCAGCCATCAAACCAACTGGTCCTCGTGCAGAAAAAACCGGCAGAAACGACTTTTTGCCCAGTTTTTCCTGTTTCGGCCAATATCAACTACCGCAAGCTCCTAGCCCTAGCTAGCCATACCGTGAGCTGTCTCTGCAGTCCTTGAGCACCCATGTACCACCTACTACCCCTGCAGCATCGTCGCACACCTACTGCTCCTGCAGCACAACAACACCCTCGTTCTAGTGCAGATCAGCCTATTTTCATGCCCCGAAACATCTTCATTGGGAACTCAGATCAAAATTCTTCCTTCACTAAAGTTGTTCGTCTTTGTCTATTCTATATGACCTCCAAATTTCGGCCCCATTGAAGACGCTTTAAGACCTGTACACCATTCGAAGTGGGAGCTGTTCAGAAGCAAATCTGCTCCGAATTTCAACAAGTTTTAAAGATTAAAGTTCCTGCTTTCTTGTCTTTTAAACTTATTTATTTTCTGCAAGATTTTCCATATACGAACATGGGTTCAATTATTTAATAAGCGAAATTGTGGGGATTCACGCTAAACGAACTAAGAGCGTTCGTAATCAATAAACTAAGAGTGTTCATAATATTCGGACTAAGAGCGTTCGTAATCAATGAACTAAGAGTGTTCATAATATTCAGACTCAGAGCGTCGTAAGCATCAAATTGTGACCATATTTAACATCATTGTTTCGGTCTAATCCAAATATTCTTGGAAATTGATTTCTTGGTAGCATAGCTTGGAAATCTTATTATTTTAGTTTTCGTGGAAGTTTAGCTCCGAAACTAATTCTTACTTGTTTCACCCTTTTTCAGGATGTCAAACTCGATTTTGTTCCATTGGATTATGCAGGCAAAGGGTATTTAGACTGGGCCATTGACATTGAGATCCATCTTATTGCCTGAGATAATTTATTGTATACAATTCAAGAGCTTTGTCCTATAGAAACAGAGCTAGATCCTCAAACTGAGAAAGATAATTTCAGGGCACTTGCCTTCATGAAACGTCACATGAATAGTGACTCCAGTTTGAGTTCATAAATGAGGATAGCGCCATAAAGCTTTGGAAAGCGCTTCGTGAACGTTATGGCAATGTTGGTGACTCCATCCTTCCGAATATATATAGAAACAGAATGGAATGATCTTCGCTTCTCTGAATTTGACACTGTCATGCAATTTTATTCGGAAGCTCTTCGCATCAGATTAGTGATGCGTCTATGTAGAAAGACAATCACAAAAGACCAATTGATTGAGAAAACCGTCAATACCTTCCCTATCTATGCTATGAGGTCCTTAAAATTATTCTGGACTCATGTAAATGCAAGACGGATCACAAGTTTTCAACAGCTTATTGAAGCTATGAACAGAGAAACTGATAGGCCTCAAGATGGCCATCAAGAGTGTCGTCCCATGGCTAGAGAAAGTCTCCATCAACGTTATGATCCATACAATCGAAATGCTCGAGAAGGTAATCGCCCAAGGCGACAATCACGCTATCGTAGGAGCCGTGATTTTGAGGGAAGAATGGTTGGAAACCATGGAGCCAACGTTGGCCATGGTCATCACTTTCCAACGCCACCAGTCCTAGGGACCATGCAAATTGCACCAATGCGCCTCAATCAAGGGAGAATCCTTTTTATGGTGTCTATTTCTGATATGGAACGTCTGATCAATGGACCCGAATTTGCAATGTACCTAAGAAGGTAGCAGCATCATGGTGATCAAGACATCGAGTTCAAAAAGACTTTAAATCTAGCGATGAAGACAAAATGCAGCAGATTTTTATTTCGAATAGTCTTTTATTTTTCCAAGAATTATGTAATGGCAATTATGCCTTAATCAATAAATGATAATTTTTTATTTACTCTTTCTCAAGTGGCGCATCCAATGAAGTATGATGTCTAGGAAAGTGATTGAGATTAGTGGTGCTTAAGGGAGCCTCGCTCCACTGACATCTCTCTCTACTTCCCTAGTCATATTTGATTGGAGTTACCAAACGGATTGAGTGACTACGATTTGTCTAAGTTTGATTTTTATTTTGGATTAGACTTTGGTTAAGAAACTTTGATGTAATCATTGGCTATTAATAAAGTGTCGATTCTTTTACTTAGTGTCTTGGACATACCTTAATTCGAACTTTATTTGAAATATATAAAACCCAATGGTTTTCATGTGGAAACACATTGTGAGAATGGACAAGAGTTCCTTTGCATCACCTCTAATGACTACAGACATAAACAAGTATTAGAGAAACTTATGTGTTGCTCTGGTGGGTTGTATGCAACCACTATTAGAGTCATTGAATCCAACCATGTCATGAGAGATGACTTATGGGATTCTGACACATATATGCTTTGGCATGACCATTTGGGACACCCAGGTCATGATATGATAATCTGTGATACTAAAGACTTCACACGGACATCCCTTCTTCAGAACGAAGAGAAGTGAGAATCAAAAGTCGATTCAAAGAGAGCATTGCACCGCTGCCGCGCCTTGGGGGGCCACCGCCATGCACCACCAGCCAGTCAACGTCGGCGCCGTGATCCCTTGCGGCAAAATCATGGCTTTGATGCCATGTATGGAGACTTGGCTCCTCTCTCTACGTCTCAACGTTATAATTTCATTCTTACATAGAATCCAAGGGGATTTTGTGGATCGATTCAACCAACTTGCAGACTGCTTAGATGTTTTATGATGTTGGTTAATGTACAAACACGCTGGTCACATGTCGCGCTATCATCCACTCGTAATGCTGCTTATGATGAACTCCTAGCCCAGAACATATGGCTACGGGCTCACTACCCCAGATCATCTCATTCAGTCAATTTAACTTAATAATGCTAGAGAGTTTACATCGAAAATTTTCAATGACTATTGCATATCATTGGGCATTGATATCAAGTATCATATTCTCATATACACACCTAATTGGTCTTGCAGAAAAGCCACAATTAAAAGACTACGACGGTAGCCTGAACTTTGGTAATGCGCACCAATATTTCTACTTGGGTTATGCAATATTGCATGCAGCTATGCTAATTCGTCTACAACTTATAGCAGCCACTCAACTTTTATTTGCATTACAACTAGTGACTGGGTTCGAGTCTAATGTCTCGTACTTATGCATATTTGAGTGTGCGGTTTATGTGCCAATTGCCCCGCCATAGCGCATCAACATGAGTCATTGCAACGAATGCATATATATATATATATATATATATATATTTGTGTTGGACATAAGTCTCCAACTATAAGTCCGCTAGGTAGAACCCTTGATAGACGATCTCTTTTTCGCTGGATTTGAGAATTGTCACTTTGATGAGACAGTCTTCTCGTCGTTAGGGGGAGAATAGAACGTCAATGTTCAAAACAGGAACAACAGGAATTGTTGTGGTCTGTCCCCACTATGTCTCATCTTGATCCCCTAAAAGTGACGAGATCACATATACCTGCTGCAAACATGTTTGCAAGGATTGATGTCCCCACAAGAGGAGATGGGTACGGCACCACTACCATGGATGGTGGTATGGTGATGCCACAAAGGTGGCATAATGGTGTCATAGGCCATGGGTTCCGCTAGAGAGTGTAGGAGACTCATAGGTTCGATGGATTCTCGCCCTAGGAAGAGAGCGAGCACTACTACAAATTTCCCCAAAGCACACTGATTTGAATTAGTCCCTATTGGGACAAAGCACACTGAAAAGAGTGGCTAATGGCATTAGCCACTATGCAGCCACTAATGAGAAATCAGTCCCCTCTATTGTAGGTGCCATTGGGGCAATAGACACTGATAAAAAATCAGTGGAATAACTTCACCCAAGGCAAGACAGAATCTAAATCCACACTGATATTAGTAGCTTTGGAATGCCACTCATATCAGTGGCAAATTTATGAGGTTGGATTAAAAAAAATAAGGTGCCAATTGGCACCTCTACATTCTGTACTGTACTTTATACGGTATTTAAAAATGTATCATACAATAAATATACTAACTAAAAATTTACAAGTGCAAATATCAAAATATAAACATAAAAATTCTTCATCCCATAACTGCAACTCTTCTTTGATACAGACAACCTGCACATTACACCAGGTAGTATGTTCTTATTCTAACAATTACACAGACTGTTATCTTAACATATAAGACTCACACTTCGCATATGGGCAGACCACCATTGAACAAAAACAATTATATTACCCAATACAGAAAATTTTAACAAGTTATAGCTTATACATGAAACAATTAGCACCAAACATTCACCTTATTCTGGATAGAGAAATTGATAAAGTTGGTATCCACCGAAACCCAGTAAAGCTTCTAATCTCTTCCTCAGGCTTCTCAGAACTCAATAACTAACTCCATTTCATCAAACTAAGGTCAGACATCTTCTAATCTAATAAATCAAACTATAATAAATTAATCAAGCCAACTAACTAAGCTCGGAGCCACAGTTATCTTCTAATACAAAAAACAACACAGCGGCACACAAAAAATTCACTTTTCGTTTCTGATAGAGGAATAATTGCCCACCAAAAAAAAATCACGACTATATGAAGAATTAAGGAAGAAAAAAGAAAAGCCTTGTATTGAACAATCCAAATCTCAATACCAACTGCAAGCAGTTTCTTATCAATTATTCAAAGTATCTAAGTATCAAACCAAGTAACAGAAGAAAAAACGTAGCACAACTGCAAAACCCAAGTAACGAAAGAAAATTCCACAGAAAAAGAGGAGTTTACCTCTTTAGCATGAATCACGACTGTATGAAGGCAAATGATATGCGATTGACGAAACGATTATGATATGTCTATGCCCAAGGCTTGGCTCATGTGTCTAAGATTTGCCCCAAATTGAATTCGACATCAGTTCTTAAACCTAAAATTTGTCTTTATGCAACCTGACACAACATTGAAATTCAATCACCGTTAAAAAAGTGGACTGACTATAGTAAGTTATCAGTGAGAAAGTTAAAAGAAGCGGATATACCATATATCCCTACATATACAGAGAAGTCAAAAATTAAACATAATTCTCCACTGACATCACAGCTACCAAATCAAGAGCAGCTTCCTGCTAAAAAGAAAAAATGTAGATTAAATCACATATCAGTTCCTAATAAAAGGACTTAAAATTAAACGAGATGACATCCTATATCTGGAGAAATTAAGCAATATATCTATAATCTCAATACAGAAGCCAACTTCTCCCTTCCAGAGGCAATAAGCTTTGTTATGTCCTTACCCTGAACTTCCTTGAGAAGAAACTGAAGTCTGTCATCATCTGCTTCAGCACCAACAGTGAAAAAGATGAATGTGTTAGCACTATGAACATTAAAACCCGACCCTCTACATGCACAGTTCTACTCAATCAATTGATCAAAATACACATAACAATCCCAATTGACAATATTAATTAATTGCTCTAAGATTCATTGCAGATAGATAATGCAAATACTAGAAACACTTGGGAAAAAGAAAAACTACAAGGTTCAATATGTTGTAATAACAATGGCAAATGAGTGAAAAATGTATACAAACAGAAGTGCTTCTAAATACAAGTCATGTTAATCCTAAAACAGATTTTAGCGACTCAAAAAGCATAGCATTTAAACCCAATTCCTCGAGTCCAAATCCATTGTAGTCAGTAATAAATCATTTTCATTGGATTGAGTCTTAAGTAATAACAAACAAAACGCTACGGTAGAGTTACAGAATAGAAAACGCTATTGCTAAGTCTCATAATTGAAAACCCACATGGTAAAGTAGGAATACAGAACATGAATTTCAAAATCAACAACACTAATCGATTAGAAAGACACAAATTTTGGGCATATGTTTAACAACACAATGCGTAAATGAAGCAAAGAGAGCAAAAAGAGGTACCGGCGCCAATGATGCTCTTGATGTCTTTGGTTCTGGTCTTGCCCCCTAACACAGCGAGCAAATAAGCAGCGATCACCTTCATCTTTGTTTTCACGAGTTACAAAATAGTTAATATCAATCAGGACCGAACAGGGAGAGAGAGGCAAATCTAACACCTTATACAGATACAAAGAGATAGAGAGAAAGAGAGAGTACTTGAGAGAGAGAGAGAGAGAGAGAGAGAGGATGTGGATCTGCAAAGTATGAAGAAGGGTGAGTTACCGCGAGCACCCCAAGCTCTAGGCTCAGGCCCCCCACTACCCTGCCCTATCGAATGCCTTTAAGACCTTGTAGATCCAAATCATCGTCGTCGTCGGAGAACGTAACTACAGATCTGACGGTCCACCTAACCCAACCTTGAATCACCAAAGCCTCAAGGTTGCTTTAGGCCCAAAAATAACATGGCTTTTGAAACTCTTATCCAGAAAATCGAGCGATTCTGGAGTAACACTCACAAAATTGCATGATAACGAGAGAGAGACCAGAGAGAGAGAGAGAGAGGCAGAGAGCAGGCTAGGGTTTTTAGTCAAAGTAAGTGAATATATACCAAAGAAGAGAGGTTTGCTCTCTCGACACCACACCATAAGAGTTCTCAAGAACTCAGCCCAAACATAGGAACCCGGAGCCCACTTATATTAATTTGTTTTTTTTTTTTTGTAAGAGCCATTTATATTATAATTATAATGCATTTGACACTGTTTCAGTATACTATTCACCCATTAGGCACCGATAATAGTGGAAGGAAAAAAAGTCTCACTAATTTTTTAAATCAGTGTGATACTGTTCTCTTAAGGACTGATGAGTTTTTAGTAGCTACAAAAGAGGTGCTATTAGGGAAATTTGTAGTAGTGGAGTTTGGCATAACTTGATCCATTGATCATTGATACTCAATATCAGTCTCATGAGAATATTCTGGATTGTGGTTATGTCCAAGAGACATCATTGGGGGACGCCTCAATGTTAGAACCAATTCCTGAGAATATAGAGATCTCTACGAATTACACTAGTGTACATGAAGACGTGGAATTATTGAGACCAATGACATCGAACCTTACTCCATTGAAGAATGCCAACGTAGAGAAAATTGGCCTAAATGGAAAGATGCGATCTAGGTTGAATTGGATTCACTAACGAAGAGGAAGGATTTCGGGCCTGAGATGTCAACACCTCCTAACATAAAACCTGTTGACATTAATAGGTCTTCGTTAGATAGCGTGATGAGAAAAATAGATGATAATCTCGCCTTATGGCGCAAGGTTTCTCACAAAACGCCCTGAAATCGACTAAGAGAAGACATATTCTCTCGTAATGGATGTCATTGCACTCCACTACCTTGTCAGTTTGGTAGTTTTCGAATAACTGAACATGCAGCTTACGAATGTGGTCACTACGTATCTCTATGGGGATCTAGATACGGAATATAATGAAGGGTCTTGTGTACTTCATTTACCTAAATCAAGTGGCTCTTGACCACGGAGCACATTTGCAATGAGGGTGAAACACTCACTAAAGTGACTATTTGATTGGGAAGGGATATGATGAACTATGCCCTTACGTTTTCATGACAAGTTCTGGATTTGCAATTGTCATGGTTTATGTTGATAAACATAATTGGCCCTTGAGAGTTAAAGGAAACCGCTGAACACCTGAAATCTGAGTTTGAGATGAAGAACCTTGGGAGAACATGGTTTTATCTAGATTTAGAACTTGGATACCGTGTTAATAAATGCTTTGCACTTTGATAAAGTCAAAGATGCAGTCCCATGGTCGTCTGTAGTCTTGACCCTAAGAATGATACGTTTCATCCCAAGGATGATGATGAAGACGTGTTAATTGGCAGAAGTGTCTTACCTAAGTGCAATAGACGCATTATTGTACTTAACACAATACAAGACCGGACACTTCATTTGTTATGAACTTGTTGGCTAGATGTAGCCCTGAGCCAACGCAACGCCATTGGACTGGTATAAAGACAATATTTCGTTACTTAAAATGTACGATAGATATGGGTTTGTTCTATCCATACAGAGAGAAAAGAATGACGGAAGAATGAGAACGGATCTCATTAGCCCAAGTGGCATCGTCCAAGACGCTGTGATCGGCAAAAACCGCCGGCCACCCATCCTCCTCCCTTACATCAAAACGATGATGATGTTTTGATGGATTTTGCTGATGTAGGGTATCTCTCTGACCCTCACAAATGTCATTCATAGACCGGTTATGTCTTTACCATGGGAAGCACAGCGGTATCTTGGAGGTCTACAAAGTAGACCCTTGTTGCCACTTCCTCAAATCATGCAGAGATTATTGCTCTACATAAAGCCATGCGTGAATGCATATGGCTAAGGTTTGTAATTAGACATATTCGAGGAGCTTGTGGTTTGAAGTCTACCATAGATGAACCTACATGCATTTATGAATTGAGCAAACGAAATTAGGTTTCATCAAGGGCAAAAACACCAAACATATATCGCCTAAGTTCTTTTACAATCAACAACAAAATTAATCACTTCTAAAGATTGAAGTGAATCAAATCCGATCAGATAATAATGTAGCAGACTTATTCACTAAGTCGTTACCTAAATCCGCCTTCGAGAAACATGTGAAGAGATTCGGATTAAGAAAATTATCCGAACTCCCATAATTGTAGCAATCAAGGGGAGATATTGACATCAGGGGGAGGAATGATGTCTATATGATCGATCTCGAAGAGTGAAGGACGTGTTGTGCTCTTTTTGTCCTTCGACCAAAGTTATTTTTGTCCCACATGGTTTTTGTTACCTAGCAAGGTTTTTAACGAGGCAACAATCAAAGCGTCATCACCAAGTTTGAGCGGCACGAGCAGTGGCGGATCCAGGATTTTTTCTCAGGTAAGGCAAGATTCAAATTAAGTTAGTAAGATATTAAAAAAAATGAAAAAATAATGTTTATCAATACTAATTCAAGTCACTTGAAAATGCTAACTCCATAAAAAAAAAACTACATTACAAGTTTTCAATCAACGAGACGGTAATTGTCCACGGCGCGATCTCATATTTTGAAAACGCTGCATTATAGCATCATTACCAATGCTATTGAATATATCTTTCTCAATGTAAACAAGCAAACTATCATTCATCCATTGATCTCCCATTCTATTACGAAGTGGATTCTTCACAATGTTCATAGCTGAGAATACTCTTTCCACTGAAGCTGTTGCAACCGGTAGAACTAAAGCCAAAGTTAGAAGCTTGTAGATTGATGCATGTGTTTTGTGCTTTCCTGTCTCCACCAATTTTTTAGCAAGACTACCAATTCCTTTCAATTGAGAAAATTCACTGTTGGATCGCATTTCATTAAGACAAATATCAAGCTTGTCTTCAAGTGATAAGACATCTCTTTCAGAAAAATCTCTTGGATAGAATTTGGCAAGATGGAGTAACTTTTGCTTATCAAAAGAGGAGAATAAATTATCTGGACTTAAACTTGCAACACAAACAAGAAGCTCAGAGTTTACCTCATTAAAACGGTCATTCAAGTCTGAAAGCTGTCTATCAATCACAGTATAAAAGACCTCCACTCGATAATGATGAAGGTTTGTTATTTTTTCAGCTCTCCGTTGGGATTTCCCTTGAGCAACAAAGACATCATCCATATTGGGAATCTTATACCATGCTTGCCACAAAAAGAATAAACCTTGTCAAGAAAAGTTTCCCATTCACATTCGTCTTCCCTCATTGTTTGTAGTTGCTTCTTGCATGCCTTGACTAAATCCATAGCATTGACAATATCTTGATCATTCTTTTGTAATGCTTGTGATAAATCATTCGTGACTCCTAACACTTGTCTCATTAAAAACAGACAAAATATGAAGTCAAACGATTGCACTTGTGCTAACAAAAGATTACCTTCCCCTCTCTGATAAGGATATGTTCCATCTTCAATAATCATTTCAATCACCTTAATTGTGGAAGAAAACATATAAATAATACTCAGTAAGGTGCCGTAATGTGAACCCCAACGTGTATCACTAGGACGTTTGAGAGTAGTTTCTTGATTCAACCCTTTTCCACTTAGAAGCTCATCATTGTGAAGAGCTTCCATAACTTCATTCTGTTGTTGCTCTCGAAGAAGATCACGACGTTTACATGATCCTCCAACAATGTTAACCACTCTTGTCACTAAGAAAAAAAAGGAAGCAACTGGAACATGATTTTTAGCTAAATGTTGGTGAAATTACAATAAAATTATAATTTCTATATGAGAAACTCGTTGACAAAAGGCTGAGGCGCGGGTATCTCGCTCTCTTTAAGGAGATTCAAGCCCTTTGCGGAACAATGCCGGTGCACCAGAAATCTCTTGACTTGTCCCCTCCAGGATACAACAGCCCAACAACAAGTTGTGTGGCTCACACCAATCTGCACAAATTGGAGGAACCCAAAGCTCCACCAAAAGAACACCTTTCTTTGGCCAAAAAACACACAAGACACTTTGGGGGATTTTGGAAAGAAAATTGATGGGTGAATAGTGGTGTTTCGTAACAATATTACGTAAAAGCAATGACATTTTTGAGCATGCAACAAATGGTGCTATTTATAGGCTCTTCGGACACCCCCTACCATTAATAGGGTAGTAACCAAAAGCCATAGGTTACAAGAATTAAAACCCAAAATAAATCAAAATAAAACACCATGAGTTACAAAATAAAATTCAAAATAAATTCTGAATTTAAACACACAAATAAATTCAGATTTTAAACACAAAATAAATTCACCCAAATTAATTTCAATAATAAATAAAATATTAAAATGTAACAACATTCCTCCACTCATTTTTATATTAAAAAAAAATATCAACCAAAGTTACCGGCCAAAGACAAACCATTATGCATCATGAAGGTGTGCTCTGCATTGAACCTTCACTTAGTGAAACAGCAATCCTTACTCCAGAGTTGATAGTGGTCTCAGACTTGAACTACAACTGCTTAAGGGAAAATAAGAACTACTGCTCACACATAATAATTCAGGTGTTAATATGAGCTTTATTAGCCAGCACGTTACGGCCTTGTGCTTATCCCGGTTTTGATGAGTGTATTTCAAGAATAAGCCCAATTCTTATAAAGAGCGGCCCCACTCTCACACTCATATAGGTAAAATCCGTCAAGGATGCTCTTGTAACTATGACATCCCACTCATATGAGCTACATATTTTATTAAGAGTTTTAAGTAAACTCAACCTTCATATACGTTACAAAATTAATGCACTTACATCATAGGGATGAGTAAGAAAATATAGTGCATTTTTCTTACGGCCACCTTATGATTCGTTTTTCCCATTGAACCCAGTTTTTAGGATCTCTAATCACCGGGTTGGGTGTCCTCATGTATGGCTCATGACGATATGGGCTTCAATCTCATCCCCCTCGATGTATTCCAGACCTTTTCTCTTGCCAAGCCCTTAGTTAAAGGATCTGCAAGATTATCACATGATTTAACGTAATTCACATTAATAATTCCATCACTCAAATATGATCTCACAGTACTGTGCTTTCTTCTTATAGGTCTGAATTTACCGTTATAATAACGGTTATTTACTCTACCAATAGCTGCAGTGCTATCACAATGAATCAATATAGGTGATATAGGTTTTTCCCACAAAGGAATTTCATGCAATAAATCTCTCAACCAATTTGCTTCTTCACTTGCTGAAGCTAGAGCAATAAGTTCAGCTTCCATGGTTGAATTAGAGATTATTGTTTGCTTCTTTGATTTCCAACAAATAGCACATCCACCTAATGTAAAAATATAACCAGTGGTAGAGCGAGAATCACATGACAGAGTATTCCAATCGGCATCACAAAAGCCTTCAAGTACAGCAGGATATTTTTTATAAAATAATCCATAATTTTTAGTACCAAGCAAATATTTCACAACACGCTCAATTGCATGCCAATGTTCTTTACCTGGTTTACTTGTGAACCTGCTAAGTACTCCAACTGCATACGCAATGTCAGTTCTAGTGTAGTCAGTTGCATAGCGCAAACTGCCAATTATGCTAGTATATTCCTTTTGATTAATCACATCATTTTCACTTTCAACAGGAAATAAGTGAACACTAGAATCAAAAGGAGTAGACACATGCTTGTGGCCAACATAATCATATTTCTTCAAAATTTTCTCAATATAATGTGACTGATCAAGAGAAATACCATCACATGTTTTTGTTATTTTCATGCCCAAAATAACATTAGCCTCACCAAGATCTTTCATATCAAAATTGCTCTCAAGCATAGTTTTTGTCTCATCAATTACATGTAAATTTGAGCCAAAAATTAACAGATCATCCACATAGAGACTAATAATATGTGAATTTTTCCAAGATTTATAATATATGCATTTGTCACATTCATTTGATTTATAACCATTTCCAATCATGCAGGAATCAAATTTTTCATGCCACTGTTTAGGAGCCTGCTTTAAACCATAAAGGGATTTAGATAACTTACATACCTTGTGCTCTTGACCAGGTTCTATAAAACCTTCTGGTTGGTCCATATAGATCTCTTCATCTAAATCACCATTTAGAAAAGCTGTTTTCACATCCATTTGATGAATAATCAAATCATGAATTGCAGTAATAGCAATCAATAATCTAATTGATGTAATCCTTGTAACCGGAGAAAAAGTATCAAAAAAGTCTAGATCATGTTTTTGCTTAAAGCCTTTAGCAACAAGTCTAGCTTTATATTTATCTACACTTCCATCCGGTTTGAGCTTTTTTCTAAGGACCCATTTACACCCAATGGTTTTAAAACCTGTTGGTAAATCTACTAATTTCCAAGTATTATTAGAAATTAGAGACTCCATTTCATCATTCACAGCCTCCTTCCAAAAAATTGCATCTGGTGATGATAAAGCTTCATGTAAAGAAATAGGATTTTCCTCAACATTATAAACATAATAGTCAGGGCCAAAATCTTTTTCAACTCTAGCTCTCTTACTTCTTCTAGGTTCATTTTCATTAGTTTGTTGTATATGTAAATTAGAAGAAGAAGAACTAGGTTGTGAAAAAATATTTTCTCTAGATTCTTGACCCCCACTATTTTTTGATTTAAAAGGAAGTTTTTCTTCATGAAAAATTGCATCACCAGATTCAATCACAACATGATTTTCAACATCAAGAAATCTATAGGATGTACTATTTAAAGCATATCCAACGAAAACACAAGTAGTAGCTCTAGCACCCAATTTTGGTCTTTTAGGATCAGTTAGCCTCGCAAAGGCTAGACAACCCCAAACTCTAAGATAACCCAAATTTGGTTTATGCCCCTTCCACACCTCAAAAGGTGTAATTTTTGTATTTTTATGTGTCACTCTATTCAACACATAACAAGCAGTTAAAACTGCTTCACCCCAAAGATTAGAGGGAGCACCTGAATCAATCAACATGGCATTTGTTAACTCAATCAAAGTTCTATTTTTTCTTTCTGCCACACCATTAGATGCAGGTGAATAAGGTGGAGTAACTTCATGAATCACTCCTAAAGATTGAACAAAAGAATTGAATTCAGAAGAATCATATTCTCTCCCTCTATCACTTCGGAGTCTTTTAATTTTTCTACCGAATTGATTTTCAACCTCAAGGAGGAACTCTTTAAATTTGGCAAAAGCATCACTTTTATTTTTCAACAAATAGACATGAGCATATTTAGAACAATCATCAATAAAAGTGATAAAATACCTGTTACCTCCACGAGTTAAAATTCCCTCAAATTCTCACAAGTTTGTATGAATTAATTCCAATAGCTCGGTATTCCTTTCAACATTTTTGTGAGGCCTTCTAGTAATTTTTGCTTTACTGCAAGTCTCACATTTTTCAAAATCTTTTTGCACTGAAGGAATTAAACCCAAGCTACTCATGATTCCCACATATCTACTATTTATATGACATAAACGTGCATGCCAAAAATTCAAAGAAGAGAGTATGTAAATTGAAGTAGATGCTTTATTATTATTCTCAACATTCAATTTGAACATGCCATCACAAGCATAACCTTTGCCCACAAATACACCTTTTTTGGTGATCACATATTGGTCAGATTCCATAGTTTGTTTAAAACCAGCCTTATTAAGAAGATAAATAGACATCAAATTTTTTCTCATGGAGAGTGTATGCAACACATCTTTCAAAGTTAGCACCCTACCAGAAGTAAATTTGAGTTCCACCTCACCAGTTCCAAGCACATGAGTAGTATGTGAATCTCCAAGCATAACTGTTTTGGGCTCCTTAAAAGGAGTGTATTTCTTGAACCAATCTTTATCATAGCAGATATGCCTATTAGCACCACAATCTGCCCACCATCCTTCAACACTTTGAACCATATTTACATCAGTTATCATTGCCACATATGGTTCTTCAGTGACGTGAGCTTGAGGAACAGCCTCACGTTTTCGATAATTGCAATTTCGAGCAATATGCCCACTTTTGCCACAAACATAACAACAAGTATATTGTTGCTTATTTTCTGAAGGAGGATATTGGTTCTTATTCACATAGCTTGGTTTGCCTTTATTCTGTTGGTGAGGTTTACCAACTTTTTTCATATTTTTCTTCTTTTTTCATAAATGGATTGTGTTAAAGTTCAGTAGCATAATTTGATGAAATCCAATAGCATAAATATGGTCAGTAGCTATGTAAATGTAATTATAGGAATCAAAGCATCATCAATTCATCATCAAAGGATTCAAAGCATAATGGGTCAAGCTGTCAATGTGAAGGACATAATAAGCCCTGGACTTTGAGACATTGAAAAGTTTCAAAGCATCATCATCATTCATCAAACGTCATGATCCCAAAAAAAAAAAAAAAAAAAAAAGAAGAAGAAAACTTACAGCTTACTTGATTGTCAATGGATCAATTGCAATATTCAATTCTTCAATTGTCAAACAAATCTAAAGAATAGGGCTAAAGAGAGATATGGAAGCCCTCCAAAATTGGGAATTTGGGACTTGGGGCAGAGTGGCAGACAAATTGACGTCAGTTCCAAGTGCTATTTGAACTGTGCGTTAGGTTTTTTTTTTTTTTTTTTTTCTTTCTTTCTCTTATTTAGTTTTGAAACGACGTCGTTTTGGCTTATCATTAATATTAAATGAAAATCTCAAAATGACGTCGTTTTGAGTTGCTATCAAAGAAAAAAAAGAATGTCGCGCTGTAGACGTCTTCTTCCCCAAATTCTTCTGGTTTTTGCCCTTTTCTGCCATTTTTCCATGGCTTGCCTACAACCAACCTATATAAATCCAAGGTAAACAAAAAAAACCCAGCCTAGGCAAGTGCCTAAGCTCGCCTATACGTGAATCCGCCCCTGGGCACGAGGGGGAGTGTTGAAGGATATCGACATTGAGTGTACCTCTTCAAACTAGGGTTTAGTTCTAGAGTTGTAATAAGAAAGAAGGTTCTACATTTCCTAATTATATTCGGATTCTATTTCCTTGTATAACAAGATTATGTACTTTGTAAATCCCTATATAAAGAGCTCATATTATCAATAATAGAACACACCCAATTTCTCTCATCAATCTTTCTGCAAATCATATTTTCCTTAAACAGTAAGCAAAATATTGTATTTATAAAAAATAAAAAAAAATAATTATATAAAAACAGACTGAATCATTAACTGATTGGAACAATCTAAATCCGTTAAATAATTTGGTTAGCGGATCTAAATCAAAATCCGGTTCATTTATAGATCTATTGATAAGGTTGGTAAATGTACATGTAACCAGTCATAACAACCTTTTGAACTACTGTCAATCAATAATAAAAAAGAATAATTTGGTTTAAAAAATGGGTTTCTGACCATTTACCCTAATTCTAGGGACTTTTTCCCCCCTTACACCACCCACTTATTTTTTTTTCCAGTTGCCCATAAAGACTCTAATAAGGTTTTCCCTAATACTCAATTAAGTTTGTCTTTTTTTTAGACTATTTTGCCTCTCACCCCTTTGTTACAGACAGAGAGAGTGGAGAGAGAGAGAGAGAGAGAGAGAGAGAGAGAGAGAGAGAGAGAGAGAGAGAGAGAGAGAGAGAGAGAGAGAGAGAGAGAGAGAGAGGTTTTGTCGGAGTCTGGTCACCGATCGCCTGCCGCCAGATTTCTTTGAAAACGTCACCGGAAATCCCCAAAGAGGTCGTCAGATATCTTATAGGTCATCGAAGAGATTTATTGCAGCCTCAATAAACCTTTATTCCCCCCTCCCCCAACAAAAAAAAAAAAAACTGTACTGAGGGGTAATAAAAGTTTATAAAACCTCACTGGAAGTCCCCGATAAAGTCATCGGAGATCTCATAAGGGGCTGGAGAGGTTTATTACTCTCTAATAAACTTTTATTGCCCCCCAATAAACCATTCGGTTGCCGGATAATCTTCTTAAAATTAGACAAATAAAACTTTGATTAAAGAAAAAAATGAGAAGATTACATCAATTCAAAATATTTATTGTTCTCCAATAAATCTTTAATAGACCTTTATTACCCTTCAATAGTTTTTTTTTCTTTTTTCTTTCGTTCTCAACCACTTCTGCCCTCATTTTACCCAAAAAAAAAGATGACAGAGGATGAATACGTCATCGATCTTAGACGGAAAAAAAAAAATCAATGTTGAAACACCAAAACAGAAAAGAAAAGAAAAAAAAAAAGGGCGCGGTCTCCCCGACTCGCTGCTCCCAAGTCAGCTCGGCTCTTAGGGTCGTCCCTTACTCCAACGTCGCTGAGTCCAGTTCAAGCAGTGGGTCGTCAAGCTATTCGCCGGCGCCGTCATCGGTAACGTCGCTTACTGGAGGTGGATCTGTGATGCCAGAGGATCTGGGAAGCAGTCCCGGCAAAAATCCTTCTTGTTGTAGAAGGAAGAGAACAGAGCAAGTGTTTTCTAGGAGAATTCTTATTTAAACTTCTTCTCTATTATTTTTTAATAGCATGATTACAATAGACTTATATAGGCATCAAGAGCCTGACTTTAACACTTCTAACTGTTATGACATTAAACAACCAAACCCCTAGCTGCCAATGGAAAGCCAAAAGACTAATAACAGTAGTAACTGATAATCTGCAAATGAAAAGACAATAACTGATAGCAGCTTTATTCTTAGGAAAACCAAGAAACAAGTTTGGTTTAATTTTCCAACAAAGCCTCCCGTAAACCAAACTTGCTTTTGACACCCAACCTTGCAACATCTTCCTTGAAGACCTGTCCACCAAGAGCCTTTGTAAAAACATCAGCCATCTGATCATTTGTCTTGCAATACTTCACTTCAATAACTCCTCCATTCACCAGCTCCCTTAGAAAATGATATCGCATACGAATGTGCTTTGTCCTCCTATGAAGAACTGGATCTTTTGCAACCGAAATTGTGGAACTATTGTTGCCAAACAAAGCTGTTGGAGTGCTTTGCTTATGCTGCAAACTTTCCAGAACACCTCGCAGCCAAAGAACTTGACATCCTGCATAAGCACCAGCAATATATTCTGCTTCGGTTGTAGAGAGAGCAACAATTGGTTGTTTTTTCGAACTCCATGAAATTGCACCACTTCCAAGACTAAAAACATAACCTGAAGTACTTTTGCTGTCATCAATACTTCCGGATAAATCGCTGTCAGTATAGCCAACAAGATTCACTGGAACATTTGCTTGATAGAAAATACCATAGTCAACGGTTCCAATAACATAATGCAGGATTCTTTTTGCAGCATCCCAATGATTAGCATATGGTTTCTCCATGAATCTGCTCACCAAACTTACTGCATACATTATATCCGGCCTTGTCGCTGCTAAGTACATCAAATTACCCACCAAACTCCGAAACATTGTGGAGTTCACAGATTTTCCTTCACCATTTTTGCTTAGCTTTAAGCCTGTAATGCATGGTGTTGCTATTGGATTAGCATGCTCCATCTTGAATTTTTTAACAACCTCTTTTGCATAGCTCTCCTGGGAGATAAAAATACCTTCCTTGGATTGTTGAACTTCAATTTCAAGAAAGTGATGTAGTTCTCCCAATTTTGTCATCTCAAATTCCTTCATCATAGAGAGCTTAAACTCATTCAACATCTCCAAGCTATTTCCAGTAAAAATAAGATCATCAACATAAATACTTACAACCATAAAGCTTCCTTGTGAGCTGCCTTTGATGTACAGTGTGTGTTCATATGGACACTTCTGAAACCCATGCTTCTCAAAGTAAGAATTGATGCGGCTGTACCAAGCCCGTTGTGATTGTTTCAGACCATATAATGCTTTCTTGAGCTTGTAGACCTTATTTTCTTCTCCTTCCTTCACAAAACCTGGGGGTTGCTCAACGTAAACTTCTTCTTTGAGAGAGCCATTCAAGAACGCAGACTTCACATCCATTTGCAATAGCTTCCAATTGTTTTGAGCAGCAAGAGAAATTACCAAGCGAATGGTGTCAAGTCTGGAAACGGGAGCAAATACTTCAGTGTAGTCTTCACCTTCTTTTTGCCTGTACCCTTTCGCTACAAGTCTAGCCTTGTGCTTGTTGATAGACCCATCTGGATTGATCTTTGTCTTATAGACCCATTTTACACCAATGGGTTTCTTGTGTGATGGCAAATCTGTGAGCTCCCAAGTTTGATTTTTTTCAATAGCTTTTATTTCCTCTTCCATAGCTCTCTTCCACTTTTCTTCTCTACAAGCTTCATTAAAACAAATGGGATCCTCTCCAGCAAAGAATGCAAAATAAACAACATCATTTGGCAAACTTACTTGTTCTGTGGAGTCATAAAGGTCTTGCAAGCTTATGAATTTTGGAGGAGGACTTTGAGTTGAATCATCTGCATCCAATGTTGATCCCTGAGTATTGGACGTACCACCTTCATCTCCCAAGGCTGGAATGCTTGCTGTATCATTTTTGTCTTCATCAAAAAATGCATATTCATCGAACAGAACATCACGGCTTATCAGGATCCTCTTCGTCTCTGGATTGTACAGCTTGTAGGCCTTGCTTCTGTCACTATATCCAATGAAAATACACTTCTCTGACTTGTCTTCAAGTTTGTTTCTGATTGCATCTGGAACATGAGCATATGAAACAGAACCAAAAACTTTCAAATGCTGCACATTTGGCTTCACTCCGTACCATGCTTGATGAGGCGTACAATCTTTCAAGCATTTTGTTGGTGATCTGTTGATTAAATAGACTGCACAAGACACTGCTTCTGCCCACAACTCTTTATGTAATTTCTTTCTTCTAAGCATGCATCTCACCATCTCCATTATAGTTCGATTTTTCCTCTCACTTACACCATTTTGTTGTGGTGTATAGCGAGCTGTTAGCTGATGCCTTATTCCATTATCTTTGCAATACTTCTCAAACTCATTGGACATATATTCTCCTCCACGATCAGTTCTCAAAATTTTGATTGACCGGCCAACAATGTTCTCAACTTCTGCTTTAAAATCTTTGAAGACTTGCAATGCTTCTGATTTTTCTTTGAGAAAATAAACCCAAACTTTTCTTGAAAAATCATCAATAAATGAAATAAAATATTTGCTACCTCCGAGAGATGGTACTGGCATAGGACCACAGAGATCGGAATGAACAAGCTCCAGAGGATATTTTGCTTGCCAAGAGGAGTGTGAAGGAAATGGATTCCTGTGTTGCTTACCAAACTGGCATTCTTCACACACACCATCTTCTTCATTAATCTGGGGTAACCTGTCAACCATGTTGTTTGTTGCTAGCAGCTTCAAACTTCCATAATTCAAGTGACCAAATCTGTCATACCATAACCTGGAAGCTCCTTTCTCACGACCAACAAAGCATGATAGATTTGTTGTTTCAAGCTTGAGAGGGAATAGATTATTTCCAGCCACTCCAATCTTTGCAATAAGTTGATCTTTCTTTGACAAGAAGCAAGCATTATCATGAAAATGAATATCATATCCTCTCCTCAAGAGATGCCCAGCACTTAACAAATTGCTTTTTAATCCAGGAACATAATAAACTTCTGACATCTTTTCAATGCTTCCAGATTTTGATTTAAATGTGATTTCTCCAACCCCTTCTATTTCGTAAGCTTTAGCATCACCAATTGTTACTTCACCATGATCTATCAGTTTGAGAGTGGAGAAAAGATTCTTGTTACCTGTCATATGCTTGCTAGCTCCACTGTCAAGGTACCACACCTCCTCCATGTAGTTTCCATGGCATGATGCGACTAATAAAGTGTCTTGCTCATAGTTTCCAATGTTGCTTTCATGCATAAAACCAGCTCCGACTTGCTTGTCATCTTCTTGCATGGACCAGTAATTTCGCTTGACATGACCTGGTTTATGATAATAAGAACCTCCAGAACGTCCACTTCCATGATAGTAGCCACGACCTCTTCCTCTACTTGGTAACGTGGTGTCTGTATTCTTGTCACCTTCATATTGATTGTTCGCCAAGCCTCTTCCAATTCTTTGAAAATTATAACCTCTTCCACGAGAATTAAAGCCTCTTCCTCTTCCTCTTGCTCTATCATCTCTTCCATTCCAATGTGGAGATCTGTGACCATGATTCCAATTGCCTCCCATAGATACGACTTGAGACTTGAGTGCTTGATCTGGTTGAGAAGAGGCAGGTTTCCTCTTATTAATCTTAAACTCGTGAGCTTCCAATCTTCCTTGCAAGTCATCCAGAGTGAGAGTAGACAAATCTGTTGATTCTTCAATAGCAGCTTCAACATAATCAAACTTTGGTAACAAACTTCAAAGAACTTTTTCAACCACCCTTGTATCTTGTAAAATCTCTCCATTTGAGGCCATTTTATTAACCACAGAGTTGACCCTTGTAAAATACTCCCTGATGCTTTCAGTCTCCTTCATCTCCAACTTTTCGAACTCCGATCTTAGAGTCTGAAGACGAACCATTTTCACCTTTTCTTTGCCTTTGTAGGCTGCATGAATGATGTCCCAGGCTTCCTTGGAAGTCGCAGCTTGAGCAATTCTTTCATACACAGACATATCAATTGTCTGGTAGATATAGAAGAGTGCCTTGCTATCCTTCTTTCGATTCTCCTTCAAAACATTCCTCTGTGGTTGTGTTAATGCACCTTCATTTTCTGGTTGAACGTAACCATCTTCGACAACGTTCCATATGTCCAAGGATTTTAACAACACCATGACATTCTTGCTCCAATAATCATACTTTTCACCATTGAAACGAGAGATGAGTGAAAGCATATTGGGGTTGGAGTTATTTTCATTTTCCATGGGAGCACAACAAGCTTCACAGCTCTGATACCAGAATGTAGAAGGAAGAGAACAGAGCAAGTGTTTTCTAGGAGAATTCTTATTTAAACTTCTTCTCTGTTATTTTTTAATAGCATGATTACAATAGACTTATATAGGCATCAAGAGCCTGACTTTAACACTTCTAACTGTTATGACATTAAACAACCAAACCCCTAGCTGCCAATGGAAAGCCAAAAGACTAATAACAGTAGTAACTGATAATCTGCAAATGAAAAGACAATAACTGACAGTAGCTTTATTCTTAGGAAAACCAAGAAACAAGTTTGGTTTAATTTTCCAACACTTGTTCGCGTCGATCACTCTCGCCTGATTGGATCAAGACTTTTGCAACTCACTTCATCGCTGAGCTGAGAGATGCTGTGCTTCTGCCCCTGTTTCGATGACAACCACCACAGGACTTCCGACGATGTGGACCTCTACCTGGAACCGGTCCTGCTCATCTCCTCGACCTAAATCTTGTTTCGACGCCTCGCAGGAGGTGGAGATGAGAAAGAGAGAGAGATATTCATTAATTAGGTTCTAGGCAGAATAGTCATTTCTCTTTAAATTATTTATTTCTACTGAAAAATCTGTTAGTAGAGTAAGTGAGATCATTTTAACTCACAAGAGTAAGGGAGATAATTTTGATAGTGCTTTGAGTCAATAACTCTAAAAAAAAATAACACAGCATGCAACTAAAACGAAAATATATCATTGACCAAATAGAATGATAAGAATCATGCTAATGAGACAATTAAACCCATTACGAGGCAATCTCCAAATTTAAGGACAATTCAGCACAACTCAACTGAGTGAGAAATCAAATGACTACTTAAACGGTTAAACATGAGTCTACCAAACAATACGTTGACCTAGCCCTACCCTTATGGTCTAGGGTCTAGTCCAGTAATGTTTGAGAGGGTATCTTCAGTTCTGCTTTTATTTTATACATAAACATCGACATAAGGTGATTTATCTTTTAGTGTTGTAAGATTACACATATTGTTCGAGCAACTTCATCAGTCTAGGAATGTTCTCAAGAACCAAAGTCAAAATTGCGCCAAGTAGAAAAATAAAAATAAAAGCTATCACTATTTTTCCAATGTACATAAAATCGATTGCTGGTCTTGGTACCTCCTTTGCAGCATGCAAGTTGTCAGAGCCCTACAA